>CM038679.1:746487513-747687513 GCA_021605205.1 Aegilops longissima
ACCACGGCCACTCTGCCTTAGCATAACGCGAAGTCGAGGCGGACGCCGCCGCGGTAGCGACGACGGACGCCGAGAAGAGCACGTGACACCACTGCCACCCTATCTTAGGGTAACGCGAGTCGAGGCGGACGCCGCCGCGTAGCGACGACGACGCCGAGACGCAGCACGCGACACCACCGCCTCCAGTGTCTTAGCGTAACGCGAAGTCGAGGCGGACGCCGCCGCGATAGCGACGACGGACGCCGAGACCAGCACGTGACACCACGCCACCCTGCTCATCTTAGGGTTACGCGAGTCGAGGCGGACGTCGTCGCAGTAGCGACGACGGACGCCGAGAGGAGCACGTGACACCACTGCCACCCTGTCTTAGGGTTACGCGAGTCGAGGCGGACGTCGTCGCGGTAGCGACGACGGACGCCGAGACGCAGCACGCGACACCACAGCCACCCTCGTTCATCTTAGGGTTACGCGAAGTCGAGGGCGACGCCGCCGCGTAGCGACGACGGACGCCGAGACGAGCACGTGACACCACGCCCACCCTGTCTTAGCGTAACGAGAGTCGAGGCGGATGTCGTCGCGGTAGCGACGACGGACGCCGAGACGAGCACGTGACACCACAGCCACCCTGTCTATCTTAGGGTTACGCGAGTCGAGGCGGACGTCGTCGCGGTAGCGACGACGGACGCCGAGACGAGCACGTGACACCACGCCCACCCTGTCTTAGCGTAACGCGAGTCGAGGCGGATGTCGTCGCGGTAGCGACGACGGACGCCGAGACGAGCACGTGACACCACAGCCACCCTGTCTTAGCGTAACGCGAGTCGAGGCGGACGTCGTCGCGGTAGCGACGACGGACGCCGAGACGAGCACGTGACACCACTGCCTCCATGTCTTAGCGTAACGCGAGTCGAGGCGGACGTCGTCGCGATAGCGACGACGGACACCGAGACGAGCACGTGACACCACAGCCACCCTGTCTATCTTAGGGTTACGCGAGTCGAGGCGGACGTCGTCGCGGTAGCGACGACGGACGCCGAGAGGAGCACGTGACACCACGGCCACCCTGTCTTAGCGTAACGCGAGTCGAGGCGGACGTCGTCGCGGTAGCGACGACGACGCCGAGACGCAGCACGTGACACCACCGCCACCCTGTCTTAGCGTAACGCGAAGTCGAGGCGGACGCCGCCGCGTAGCGACGACGGACGCCGAGATGAGCACGTGACACCACTGCCTCCCTGTCTTAGCGTAACGCGAAGTCGGCGACGCCGCCGCGTAGCGACGACGGAGGCCGAGACGAGCACGTGACACCACAGCCACCCTGTCTTAGCGTAACGCGAGTCGAGGCGGACGTCGTCGCGGTAGCGACGACGGACGTCGAGACGAGCAGGTGACACCACAGCCACCCTGTCTTAGTGTAACGCGAGTCGAGGCGGACGTCGTCGCAGTAGCGACAACGGATGCCGAGACGAGCACTTGACACCACTCCCACCCTGTCTATCTTAGGGTTACGCGAGTCGAGGCGGACGTCGTCGCGGTAGCGACGACGGACGCCGAGACGAGCACGTGACTCCACGGCCACTCTGTCTTAGCGTAACGCGAGTCGAGGCGGACGTCGTCGCGGTAGCGACGACGGACGCCGAGACGAGCACGTGACACCACTGCCACCCTATCTTAGGGTAACGCGAGTCGAGGCGGACGTCGTCGCGGTAGCGACGACGGACGCCGAGACGAGCACGTGACACCACTGCCTCCATGTCTTAGCGTAACGCGAGTCGAGGCGGACGTCGTCGCGATAGCGACGACGGACGCCGAGACGAGCACGTGACACCACGGCCACCCTGTCTATCTTAGGGTTACGCGAGTCGAGGCGGACGTCGTCGCAGTAGCGACGACGGACGCCGAGACGAGCACGTGACACCACTGCCACCCTGTCTTAGGGTTACGCGAGTCGAGGCGACGCCGCCGCGTAGCGAACGAGGACGCCGAGACGAGCACGTGACACCACGGCCACCCTGTCTTAGCGTAACGCGAAGTCGAGGCGGACGCCGCCGCGCAGCGACGACGGACGCCGAGACGCAGCACGTGACACCACTTCCACCCTGTCTTAGCGTAACGCGAAGTCGAGGCGACGCCGCCGCGCTAGCGACGACGGACGCCGAGACGAGCACGTGACACCACAGCCACCCTGTCTTAGCGTAACGCGAGTCGAGGCGGACGTCGTCGCGGTAGCGACGACGGACGCCGAGACGAGCACGTGACACCACAGCAACCCTGTCTTAGCGTAACGCGAGTCGAGACGGACGTCGTCGCGGTAGCGACGATGGACGCCGAGACGAGCACGTGACACCACAGCCACCCTGTCTATCTTAGGGTTACGCGAGTCGAGGCGGACGTCGTCGCGGTAGCGACGACGGACGCCGAGACGAGCACGTGACACCACGGCCACCCTGTCTTAGCGTAACGCGAGTCGAGGCGGACGTCGTCGCGGTAGCGACGACGGACGCCGAGACGAGCATGTGACACCACTGCCACCCTGTCTTAGCGTAACGCTGCAGTCGAGGCGGACGCCGCCGCGTAGCGACGACGGACGCCGAGATGAGCACGTGAAACCACTGCCTCCCTGTCTTAGCGTAACGCGAAGTCGGTGGACGCCGCCGCGTAGCGACGACGGACGCCGAGACGCAGCACGTGACACCACAGCCACCCCTGTATTAGCGTAACGCGAAGTCGAGGCGGACGCCGCCGCGTAGCGACGACGGACGTCGAGACGAGCACGTGACACCACAGCCACCCTGTCTATCTTAGGGTTACGCGACTCAAGGCGGACGTCCGCGACGACGGACGCCGAGACGAGCACGTGACACCACTGCCACCCTGTCTTAGTGTAACGCGAGTCGAGGCGGACGTCGTCGCGGTAGCGACGACGGACGCCGAGACGAGCATTTGACACCACTCCCACCCTGTCTATCTTAGGGTTACGCGAGTCGAGGCGGACGTCGTCGCGGTAGCGACGACGGACGCCGAGACGAGCACGTGACACCACGCCCACACTGTCTTAGCGTAACGCGAGTCGAGGCGGATGTCGCCGCGTAGCGACGACGACGCCGAGACGCAGCACGTGACACCACCGCCACCCTATCTTAGGGTAACGCGAAGTCGAGGCGACGCCGCCGCGTAGCGACGACGACGCCAAGACGCAGCACGTGACACCACTGCTTCCATGTCTTAGCGCAACGCGAAGTCGAGGCGACGCCGCCGCGATAGCGACGACGGACGCCGAGACGCACGTGACACCATGGCCACCCTGTTCATCTTAGGGTTACGCGAAGTCGAGGCGACGCCGCCGCGTAGCGACGACGGACGCCGAGAGGAGCACGTGACACCACCGCCACCCTGTCTTAGGGTTACGCGAAGTCGAGGCGACATCGCCGCGTAGCGACGACGGACGCCGAGACGCAGCACGTGACACCACAGCCACCCTGCTCATCTTAGGGTTACGCGAAGTCGAGGCGACGCCGCCGCGTAGCGACGACGGACGCCGAGACGCAGCACGTGACACCACAGCCACCCTGCTCATCTTAGGGTTACGCGAAGTCGAGGCGACGCCGCCGCGTAGCGCATAACGAACGCTGAGACGAGCACGTGACACCACTCCAACCCTGTCTATCATAGGGTTACGGGAGTCGAGGCGGACGTCGTCGCGATAGCGACGACGGACGCCGAGACGAGCACGTGACACCACTGCCACCCTGTCTTAGCGTAACGCGAGTCGAGGCGGATGTCGTCGCGGTAGCGACGACGGACGCCGAGACGAGCATGTGACACCACAGCCACCCTGTCTATCTTAGGGTTACGCGAGTCGAGGCGGACGTCGTCGCGGTAGCGACGACGGACGCCGAGACGAGCACGTGACACCACTCCCACCCTGTTTATCTTAGGGTTACGGGAGTCGAGGCGGACGTCGTCGCGGTAGCGGCGACGGACACCGAGACGAGCACGTGACACCACTGCCAACCTGTCTTAGCGTAACGCGAGTCGAGGCGGATGTCGTCGCGGTAGCGACGACGGACGCCGAGACGAGCATGTGACACCACCGCCACCCTGTCTTAGCGCATCGCTGCAGTCGAGGCGGACGCCGCCGCGTAGCGACGACGGACGCCGAGATGAGAACGTGAAACCACTGCCTCCCTGTCTTAGCGTAACGCGAAGTCGAGGACGCCGCCGCGTAGCGACGACGGACGCCGAGACGAGCACGTGACACCACAGCCACCCTGTCTTAGCGTAACGCGAGTCGAGGCGGACGTCGTCGCGGTAGCGACGACGGACGTCGAGACGAGCACGTGACACCACAACCACCCTGTCTATCTTAGGGTTACGCGACTCAAGGCGGACGTCCGCGACGACGGACGCCGAGACGAGCACGTGACACCACTGCCACCCTGTCTTAGTGTAACGCGAGTCGAGGCGGATGTCGTCGCGGTAGCGACGACGGATGCCGAGACGAGCACTTGACACCACTCCCACCCTGTCTATCTTAGGCTTACGCGAGTCGAGGCGGACGTCGTCGCGGTAGCGACGACGGACGCCGAGACGAGCACGTGACACCACGCCCACCCTGTCTTAGCGTAACGCGAGTCGAGGCGGATGTCGTCGCGGTAGCGACGACGGACGCCGAGACGAGCACGTGACACCACTGCCACCCTATCTTAGGGTAACGCGAGTCGAGGCGGACGTCGTCGCGGTAGCGACGACGGACGCCAAGACGAGCACGTGACACCACTGCCTCCATGTCTTAGCTGCACGCGAAGTCGAGGCGGACGTCGTCGCGATAGCGACGACGGACGCCGAGACGAGCACGTGACACCACGGCCACCCTGTCTATCTTAGGGTTACGCGAGTCGAGGCGGACGTCGTCGCAGTAGCGACGACGGACGCCGAGAGGAGCACGTGACACCACTGCCACCCTGTCTTAGGGTTACGCGAGTCGAGGCGGACGTCGTCGCGGTAGCGACGACGGACGCCGAGACGAGCACGTGACACCACAGCCACCCTGTCTATCTTAGGGTTACGCGAGTCGAGGCGGACGTCGTCGCGGTAGCGACGACGGACGCCAAGACGAGCACGTGACACCACGCCCACCCTGTCTTAGCGTAACGCGAGTCGAGGCGGATGTCGTCGCGGTAGCGACGACGGACGCCGAGACGAGCACGTGACACCACAGCCACCCTGTCTTACGGTACGCGAGTCGAGGCGGACGTCGTCGCGGTAGCGACGACGGACGCCGAGACGAGCACGTGACACCACTGCCTCCATGTCTTAGCGTAACGCGAAGTCGGCGGACGCCGCCGCGATAGCGACGACGGACACCGAGACGCAGCACGTGACACCACAGCCACCCTGCTCATCTTAGGGTTACGCGAAGTCGAGGCGGACGCCGCCGCGTAGCGACGACGACGCCGAGAGGAGCACGTGACACCACGGCCACCCTGTCTTAGCGTAACGCGAAGTCGAGGCGGACGCCGCCGCGTAGCGACGACGGACGCCGAGACGCAGCACGTGACACCACTGCCACCCTGTCTTAGCGTAACGCGAGTCGAGGCGGACGTCGTCGCGGTAGCGACGACGGACGCCGAGATGAGCACGTGACACCACTGCCTCCCTGTCTTAGCGTAACGCGAGTCGAGGCGGACGTCGTCGCGGTAGCGACGACGGAGGCCGAGACGAGCACGTGACACCACAGCCACCCTGTCTTAGCGTAACGCGAGTCGAGGCGGACGTCGTCGCGGTAGCGACGACGGACGTCGAGACGAGCACGTGACACCACAGCCACCCTGTCTATCTTAGGGTTACGCGACTCAAGGCGGACGTCTGCGATGACGGACGCCGAGACGAGCACGTGACACCACTGCCACCTTGTCTTAGTGTAACGCGAGTCGAGGCGGACGTCGTCGCAGTAGCGACGACGGACGCCGATGTTGGGTAAGGTAGTAATTTCAAAAATTTTCCTACGATCACGCAAGACCATGGTGATGGCATAGCAACGAGAGGGGAGAGTGTCCGTCCACGCACTGTGAGACCGAAAGCGAAGCGCTATATTAACGCTGTTGATGTAGTCGACGCCTTCACGATCCGACCGATCCAAGCACCGCATTCGCACCTCCGAAGTTCTTGGCACACGCTCAGCTCGATGACGATCCCCGGCCCGATCCAGCAAAGTGTCGGGAAGGAGTTCCACAAGACGACGGGCAGGACGATCTTGATGTTCTATCACGCAGGGCTTCGCCTAAGCACCGCTACAATATGACCGAGGTGGAATATGGTGGAGGGGGCACCGACACGGCTAAGGAACGATCTCAAGATCAACTTGTGTGTTCTAGGGTGCCCCTGCCCCGTGACATAAAGGAGCAAGGGGAGGGCCGCCAGCCCCTGGGGCGACTAGGGAGGGGGAGTCCTCCTAGTAGGAGTAGGACTCCCTTCCTAGTCCTACTAGGAAGAGGGAAGGGAAGGAAAGAGAGGAGAGGAGAGGAAGGGGGCTGCGCCTCCTAGTCCAATTCGACTCCCATGGAGGGGGGGCGCACCACCTCCCGGTGCAGGCCTCTCTCCCTCTGGCCCAATAAGGCCCATAACTTCCCGGGGTTCCGTAACCCTCCGCACTCCGTTTTCTCCGAAACTTCCGAACCTTTCCGTGTCCGAATATAACCATCCAATATATCAATCTTTATGTCTCGACCATTTCGAGACTCGTCATGTCCGTGATCACATCCGGGACTCAACTCCTTCGTACATCAAAATTCATAAACTCATAATAATCGCCATTGAAACCTTGTTGCATGGACCCTACGGTTCGAGAACTATGTAGACATGACCTAGAACTATTCTCGTCAATAACCAATAGCGGAACCTGATGCTCATATTGGTTCCTACATATTCTACGTAAGATCTTTATCGGTCAAACCGCATAACAACATACGTTGTTCCTTTGTCATCGGTATGTTACTTTCCGAGATTCGATCGCCGGTATCCAATACCTAGTTTAATCTCGCTATCGAAAGTCTCTTTACTCGCTCCGTAATACATCATCTCACAACTAACTCTTTAGTTGCAATGTTTGCAAGGCTTATGTGATGTGTATTACCGAGAAGGCCTAGAGATACCTCTCCCACAATCGGAGTGACAAAACCTAATCTCAAATACGCCAACCCAACAAGTACCTTTGGAGACACCTGTAGTACTCTTTATAATCACCCAGTTATGCCAGACGCTTGGTAGTACCCAAAGTGTTCCTCCGTAAACGGAGTTGCATAATCTCATAGTTACAGGAACATGTATGGGTCATGAAGAAAGCATTAACATACTAAACGATCAAGTGTTAAGCTAACGGAATGGGTCATGTCAATCAGATCATTCAACTAATGATGTGACCTTGTTAATCAAATAACAACTCCTTGTTCATGGTTAGGAAACATAACCATCTTTGATTAACAAGCTAGTCAAGTAGAGGCATACTAGTGACATACTGTTTGTCTATATATTCACACATGTATTATGTTTCCGTTAATACAATTCTAGCATGAATAATAAACATTTATCATGATATAAGGAAATAAATAATAACTTTATTATTGCCTCTAGGGCATATTTCCTTCAGCCTCCCACTTGCACTAGAGTCAATAATCTAGATTACAAAGTAATGATCCTTACACCCATGGAGTCTTGGTGCTGATCATGTTTTGCTCGTGGAAGAGGCTTAGTCAACGGTCTGCAACATTCAGATCCGTATGTATTTTGCAAATCTCTATGTCTCCCACTTGACTTGGTCCCAATGGAATTGAAGCGCCTCTTGATGTGCTTGGTCCTCTTGTGAAATCTGGATTCCTTTGCCAAGGCAATTGCACCAGATTGTCACAGTAAGATCTTCACCGTCCCGATGCACTAGGTATGACACCTAGATCGGAAATGAACTCTTTCATCCAGACTCTTCATTTGCTGCTTCCAAGCAGCTATGTACTCCGCTTCACATGTAGATCCCGCCACGACGCTTTGTTTAGAACTGCACCAACCGACAGCTCCACCATTTAATAAAAACACGATCCGGTTTTTGATTTAGAATCGTCCGGATCAGTGTCAAAGCTTGCATCGACGTAACCATTTACTTACTCAGCTCTTTGTCACCTCCATATACGAGAAACATATCCTTAGTCCTTTTCGTATTTCAGGATGTTCTTGACCGCTGTCCAAAGGATCCACCTCGATTACTTTGGTACCTTCCTGCCAAGCTTACAGCTAACATACGCCAGTGTCTGGTACACAGCATTGCATACATGATAGAGCCTATGGCTGAAGCATAGGAACATCTTTCATTTTCTCTATCTTCTGCTGTGGTCGGGCATTGAGTCCGACTCAATCTTACACCTTGTAACACAGGTAAAAACCTTTCTTTGCCTGATCCATTTTGAACTTTTTCAAAACTTTATCAAGGTATGTGCTTTGTGAAAGTCCAATCAAGCCGCCTTGATCTATCTCTATAGATCTTGATGCCCAATATGTAAGCAGCTTCACCGAGGTCTTTCATTGAAAAACTTTATTCAAGTATCCTTTATGCTATCCAGAAATTCTATATCATTTCCAATCAATAATATGTCGCCCACATATAATATTAGAAATGCTACAGAGCTCCCACTCACTTTCTTGTAAATACAAGCTTCTCCAAAAGTCTGATAAACCCATATGCTTTGATTACACTATCAAAGCGCTTATTCCAACTCCGAGAGGCTTGCACCAGCACCATAAATTGATCGTTGAGCTTGCACACTTTGTTAGCACCTTTTGGATCGACAAAACCTTCTGGTTGCATCATATACAACTCTTCTTCTAGAAATCCATTCAAGAATGCAGTTTTTACATCCATTTGCCAAATTTCATAATCATAAAATGCGCAATTGCTAACATGATTCGGACGGACTTAAGCATCGCCACGGGTGAGAAAGTCTCATCGTAGTCAACCCCTTGAACTTGTCGAAAACCTTTGCAACAAGTCGAGCTTTGTAGACAGCTACATTACCATCGCCGCCTTCTTCTTAAAAATCCATTTATTCTCAATAGCTTGCCGATCATCGGGCAAGTCTACCAAAGTCCATACTTTGTTCTCATACATGGATCCCATCTCAGATTTCATGGCTTCAAGCCATTTTATGGAATCTGGGCTCACCATCGCTTCTTCATAGTTCGAGGTTCATCATGATCTAGTAGCATGACTTCCGTAATAGGATTACCGCATCACTCTGGTGCGGATTTTGTTCTGCTGATCTACTAAGTTCAGTGACAACTTGATCTGAAGTTTCATGATCTTCATCATTATCTTCCTCACTAATCGGTGTAGGTGTTACGTAAACTGATTTCTGTGACTTAACTACTTTCCAATAAGGAGCTGGTACTATTACCTCATCAAGTTCCACTTTCCTCCCACTCACTTCTTTCGAGAGAAACCTTCTAGAAAGGATCCATTTTAGCAACGAATGTCTTGCCTTCGGATCTGTGATAGAAGGTGTACCCAATTGTCTCCTTTGGGTATCCTATGAAGACACATTCGATTTGGGTTCAAGCTTATCAGGTTGAAGTTTCTTCACATAAGCATCGCAACCCCAAACTTTCAGAAACGACAACTTTGGTTTCTTGCTAAACCATAGCTCATAAGGCGCCGCCTCAACGGATTTTGACGGTGTCCTATTTAACATGAATGCGCCGCCTCAAGAGCATAACCCCAAAATGATAGCGGTAAATCTGTAAGAGACATCATAGATCGCACCATATCCAAAGAAAGTGCGACACGACGCTCGACACACCATTGCGCTGTGGTGTTCCGGTATGGAGTTGCTAAACTATTCCGCTTTGTTTCAAATGTAGACCAAACTCAGAACTCAAATATTCGCCCATGATCAGATCGAGAAACTTTATTTTCTTATTACGATGATTTTCAACTTCACTCTGAAATTCTTTGAACTTTTCAAATGTTTCAGACTTATGTTTCATTAAGTAGATATACCCATATCTGCTCAAATCATCTGTGAAGGTGAGAAAATAACGATATCCGCCATTTAGCTTCAACATTCATTGACCACATACATCCGTATGTATGATTTCCAATAAATCTGTTGCTCTTCCATAGTACCGAGAACGGAGTTTTAGTCATCTTGCCCATGAGGCACGGTTCGAAGTGCCAAGTGATTCATAATCAAGTGACTCCAAAAGTCCATCAGCATGGAGTTTCTTCATGCTTTTACACCGATATGACTCTAAACGGCAGTGCCACAAATAAGTTGCACTATCATTATCAACTCTGCATCTTTTGGTTTCAACATTATGAATATGTGTATCACTACTATCGAGATTCATTAAAATAGACCACTCTTCAAGGGTGCATGACCATAAAAGATATTATTCATATAAATAGAACAACCATTATTCTCTCGATTTAATGAATAACCGCCTCGCATCAAACAAGATCCAGATATAATGTTCATGCTCAACGCTGGCACCAAATAACAATTATTCAGGTCTAAAACTAATCCCAAGGTAGATGTAGAGGTAGCGCGTCGATCGCGATCACATCGACTTTGGAACCGCTTTCCCACGCCGCATCGCCACCTCGCCCTTTGCCGTTGTTCGCTAATCCGTAGTTCCTGTTTCGAGTTGCAAATATTAGCAATGTAACCAGATCAAATACCTGTGTACTATCATGCGAGCTCTAGTAAGGTATACATCAATAACAAGTATATCACATATACCTTTGTTCACTTTGCCATCCTTCTTATCCGCCAAATACTTGGGGCAGTTCCGCTCAAAGGACCAGTCCGCTTGCAGAGAAGCACTCGGTTTGTGCTTAGGTCCGCACTTGGTTTTTCTCCGATCAGCAACTTGTTTGCTGTTCTTCTTGAAGTTCCCTTCTTCTTCCCTTTGCCTTTCTTCTTGAAACTAGTGGTCTTATTGACCATCAACACTTGATGCTCCTTTTTGATTTCTACCTCCGCAGCTTTTAGCATTGTAAGAGCTCGTGCATAGTCTTTACTAACCCTTGCATATTATAGTTCATCACGAAGCCTTTGTAGCTTGGTGGCAGTGATTGAAGAATTTGTCAATGACACAATCATCCGAAGATTAACTCCCAGCTTGATTCAAGTGATTGTAATACCCGTACATTTTGAGTATGTGCTCACCGACGTAACTATTCTCTCCATCTTGCAGCTATAGAACTTATTGGAGACTTCATATCTCTCAATCCGGCATTCTGTTGAAATATCAACTTCAACTCCTGGAACATCTCATATGCTCCATGACGCTCAAAACGCCGTTGAAGACCCGGTTCTAAGCCGTAGCATGGCACACTGAACTATAGAGTAGTCATCAGCTCGCTTGCCGACGCTCACAACTTCGCTCAAGATTCGCAGCAGTTCGCTACCCAGCGGTGCTTCCAGACGAACTTTTCTGTGCAGCAATGAGGATTATCTCAGGTTACGGACCCAGTCCGTAATTGCTACCATCATCTTTCAACTTTGCTTTCAAGGAACGATTAAAATTCAACGGAACAACAGCACGAGCCATCTATCTACAGAAACATAGACAAGCAAAATACTATCAGTACTAAGTTCATGATAAATTTAAGTTCAATTAATCATATTACTAAAGAACTCCCACTTAGACAGACATCTCTAGTTATCTAAGTGATCACGTGATCCAAATCAACTAAACCATAACCGATCATCACGTGAGATGGAGTAGTTTTCAATGGTGAACATCTTATGTTGATCATATTCGTTATATGATTCACGCTCACCTTTCGGTCTCCGTGTTCCGAGGCCATATCTGTATATGCTAGGCTCGCCAAGTATAACCTGAGTATTCTGCGGTGCAAAACTGGCTTGCACCCGCTGTAGATGGACGAGAGCTTATCACACCCAATCATCACGCGGTGTCTCCGCACGATTTAACTTTGGCAACGGTGCATACCAGGAGAACACTACTTGATAATTTTTAGTGAGAGATCATCTTATAATGCTACCGCCAATCAAAGCAAGATAAGATGCATAAAGGATAAACATCACATGCAATCAATATAAGTGATATGATATGGCCATCATCATCTTGTGCTTGTGATTCCATCTCCAAAGCACCGCCATGATCACCATCGCCACCCGCGCGACACCTTGATCTCCATCGTAGCATCGTTGTCGCCTCGCCAACTATTGCTTTACGATTATCGCTACCGCTTAGTGATAAAGTAAAGCAATTACATGGCGCTTGCATTTCATACAATAAAGCGACAACCATATGGCTCCTCGCCAGTTGTCGATAACTCGTTACAAAACATGATCATCTCATACAATAAAATATAGCATCACGCCTTGACCATATCACATCACAACATGCCCTGCAAAAACAAGTTAGACGCCCTCTACTTTGTTGTTGCAAGTTTTACGTGGCTGCTACGGGCTGAGCAAGAACCGCTTTACCTACGCATCAAAACCACAACGATATTTCGCCAAATAGACTCCGCTTTAACCTTCTCAAGGACCGGGCGAGCCACACTCGGTTCAACTAAAGTGAGAGAGACAGACACCCGCCACCACCTTTAAGCAACGAAAGTGCTCACAGCGGTGAAACCAGTCTCGCAGAAGCGCACGCTGTAATGTCGGTCCGGCCGCTTCATCTCACAATACCGCTGAACCAAAGTATGACATGCTGGTAGGTAGTATGACTTGTATCGCCCACAACTCACTTGTGTTCTACTCTGCATATGACATCAACGCATAAAACCAGGCTCGATGCCACTGTTGGGTAACGAGTAATTTCAAAATTTTCCTACGATCACGCAAGACCATGGTGATGGCATAGCAACGAGAGGGGAGAGGTCCGCCCACGCACTGTGAGACCGAAAGCGAAGCGCTATATTAACGTGGTTGATGTAGTCGACGCCTTCACGATCCGACCGATCCAAGCACCGCATTCGCACCTCCGAAGTTCTGGCACACGCTCAGCTCGATGACGATCCCCGGCCCGATCCAGCAAAGCGCCGGGAAGGAGTTCCACAAGACGACGGGCAGGACGATCTTGATGTTCTATCACGCAGGGCTTCGCCAAGCACCGCCACAATATGACCGAGGTGGAATATGGTGGAGGGGGCACCGACACGGCTAAGGAACGATCTCAAGATCAACTTGTGTGTTCTAGGGTGCCCCTGCCCCGTGATATAAAGGAGCAAGGGGAGGGCTGCCAGCCCTTGGGGCGACTAAGGAGGGGGGAGTCCTCCTCCTAGTAGGAGTAGGACTCCCTTCCTAGTCCTACTAGGAAGAGGGAAGGGAAGGAAAGAGAGGAGAGGAGAGAGAAGGGGGCTGCGCCTCCCTAGTCCATTCGACTCCCCATGGAGGGGGGCGCACCACCTCCCGGTGCAGCCCTCTCTCCCTCTGGCCCAATAAGGCCCATAACTTCCCGGGGTTCCGTAACCCTCCGCACCCGTTTTCTCCGAAACTTCCGAACCTTCCGTGTCCGAATATAACCATCCAATATATCAATCTTTATGTCTCGACCATTTCGAGACTCGTCATGTCCGTGATCACATCCGGGACTCAACTCCTTCGGTACATCAAAATTCATAAACTCATAATAATCGCCATTGAAACCTTGCGCATGGACCCTACGGTTCGAGAACTATGTAGACATGACCTAGAACTATTCTCGGTCAATAACCAATAGCGGAACCTGGATGCTCATATTGGTTCCTACATATTCTACGTAAGATCTTTATCGGTCAAACCGCATAACAACATACGTTGTTCCTTTGTCATCGGTATGTTACTTTCCGAGATTCGATCGCCGGTATCCAATACCTAGTTTAATCTCGCTATCGAAAGTCTCTTTACTCGCTCCGTAATACATCATCTCACAACTAACTCTTTAGTTGCAATGCTTGCAAGGCTTATGATGATGTATTACCGAGAAGGCCTAGAGATACCTCTCCGACAATCGGAGGACAAAACCTAATCTCAAATACGCCAACCCAACAAGTACCTTTGGAGACACCTGTAGTAATTCTTTATAATCACCCAGTTACGCCAGACGCTTGGTAGTACCCAAAGTGTTCCTCCGTAAACGGAGTTGCATAATCTCATAGTTACAGTGAACATGTATGGGTCATGAAGAAAGCATTAACATACTAAACGATCAAGTGTTAAACTAACGGAATGGGTCATGTCAATCAGATCATTCAACTAATGATGTGACCTTGTTAATCAAATAACAACTCCTTGTTCATGGTTAGGAAACATAACCATCTTTGATTAACAAGCTAGTCAAGTAGAGGCATACTAGTGACATACTGTTTGTCTATATATTCACACATGTATTATGTTTCCGGTTAATACAATTCTAGCATGAATAATAAACATTTATCATGATATAAGGAAATAAATAATAACTTTATTATTGCCTCTAGGGCATATTTCCTTCAGCCGAGACAAGCACTTGACACCACTCCCACCCTGTCTATCTTAGGGTTACGCGAGTCGAGGCGGACGTCGTCGCGGTAGCGACGACGGACGCCGAGACGAGCACGTGACACCACGGCCACTCTGTCTTAGCGTAACGCGAGTCGAGGCGGACGTCGTCGCGGTAGCGACGACGGACGCCGAGACGAGCACGTGACACCACTGCCACCCTATCTTAGGGTAACGCGAGTCGAGGCGGACGTCGTCGCGGTAGCGACGACGGACGCCGAGACGAGCACGTGACACCACTGCCTCCATGTC
The DNA here is from genome assembly GCA_021605205.1 of Aegilops longissima. Lineage (NCBI taxonomy): Eukaryota > Viridiplantae > Streptophyta > Magnoliopsida > Poales > Poaceae > Aegilops > Aegilops longissima. The sequence continues at coordinate 746,502,312 of CM038679.1, forward strand.
TTAGCGTAACGCGAGTCGAGGCGGACGTCGTCGCGATAGCGACGACGGACGCCGAGACGAGCACGTGACACCACGGCCACCCTGCTCATCTTAGGGTTACGCGAAGTCGAGGCGACGACGCCGCAGTAGCGACGACGGACGCCGCCGAGGAGCACGTGACACCACCGCCACCCTGTCTTAGGGTTACGCGAAGTCGAGGCGACGCCGCCGCGTAGCGACGACGGACGCCGAGACGAGCACGTGACACCACAGCCACCCTGTCTATCTTAGGGTTACGCGACTCAAGGCGGACGTCCGCGACGACGGACGCCGAGACGAGCACGTGACACCACTGCCACCCTGTCTTAGCGTAACGCGAGTCGAGGCGACGCCGCCGCGTAGCGATTACGGACGCCGAGACGCAGCACGTGACACCACCGCTTCCATGTCTTAGCGTAACGCGAAGTCGGCGGACGCCGCCGCGATAGCGACGACGGACACCGAGACGAGCACGTGACACCACAGCCACCCTGTCTATCTTAGGGTTACGCGAGTCGAGGCGGACGTCGTCGCGGTACGGACGCCGAGAGGAGCACGTGACACCACGGCCACCCTGTCTTAGCGTAACGCGAGTCGAGGCGGACGTCGTCGCGGTAGCGACGACGGACGCCGAGACGAGCACGTGACACCACTGCCACCCTGTCTTAGCGTAACGCGAGTCGAGGCGGACGTCGTCGCGGTAGCGACGACGGACGCCGAGATGAGCACGTGACACCACTGCCTCCCTGTCTTAGCGTAACGCGAGTCGAGGCGGACGTCGTCGCGGTAGCGACGACGGAGGCCGAGACGAGCACGTGACACCACAGCCACCCTGTCTTAGCGTAACGCGAGTCGAGGCGGACGTCGTCGCGGTAGCGACGACGGACGTCGAGACGAGCACGTGACACCACAGCCACCCTGTCTATCTTAGGGTTACGCGACTCAAGGCGGACGTCCGCGACGACGGACGCCGAGACGAGCACGTGACACCACTGCCACCCTGTCTTAGTGTAACGCGAGTCGAGGCGGACGTCGTCGCAGTAGCGACGACGGACGCCGAGACGAGCACTTGACACCACTCCCACCCTGTCTATCTTAGGGTTACGCGAGTCGAGGCGGACGTCGTCGCGGTAGCGACGACGGACGCCGAGACGAGCACGTGACACCACAGCCACTCTGTCTTAGCGTAACGCGAGTCGAGGCGACGCCGCCGCGTAGCGACGACGGACGCCGAGACGCAGCACGTGACACCACCGCTCCATGTCTTAGCGCACGCGAAGTCGAGGCGGACGTCGTCGCGATAGCGACGACGGACGCCGAGACGAGCACGTGACACCACGGCCACCCTGTCTATCTTAGGGTTACGCGAGTCGAGGCGGACGTCGTCGCGGTAGCGACGACGGACGCCGAGCCGAGCACGTGACACCACTGCCACCCTGTCTTAGGGTTACGCGAGTCGAGGCAGACGTCGTCGCGGTAGCGACGACGGACGCCGAGACGAGCACGTGACACCACGGCCACCCTGTCTTAGCGTAACGCGAAGTCGAGGCGACGCCGCCGCGTAGCGACGACGGACGCCGAGACGCAGCACGTGACACCACCGCCACCCTGTCTTAGCGTAACGCGAAGTCGAGGCGACGCCGCGTTAGCGACGACGGACGCCGAGACGAGCACGTGACACCACAGCCACCCTGTCTTAGCGTAACGCGAAGTCGAGGCGACGCCGCCGCGTAGCGACGACGGACGCCGAGACGAGCACGTGACACCACAGCAACCCTGTCTTAGCGTAACGCGAGTCGAGACGGACGTCGTCGCGGTAGCGACGATGGACGCCGAGACGAGCACGTGACACCACAGCCACCCTGTCTATCTTAGGGTTACGCGAGTCGAGGCGGACGTCGTCGCGGTAGCGACGACGGACGCCGAGACGAGCACGTGACACCACGGCCACCCTGTCTTAGCGTAACGCGAGTCGAGGCGGACGTCGTCGCGGTAGCGACGACGGACGCCGAGACGAGCATGTGACACCACTGCCACCCTGTCTTAGCGTAACGCGTGTCGAGGCGGACGTCGTCGCGGTAGCGACGACGGACGCCGAGATGAGCACGTGAAACCACTGCCTCCCTGTCTTAGCGTAACGCGAAGTCGGTGGACGCCGCCGCGTAGCGACGACGACGCCGAGACGAGCACGTGACACCACAGCCACCCTGTCTTAGCGTAACGCGAAGTCGGCGGACGCCGCCGCGTAGCGACGACGGACGTAGAGACGAGCACGTGACACCACAGCCACCCTGTCTATCTTAGGGTTACGCGACTCAGGGGGGCGGCCGCGGCCACGGACGCCGAGACGGAGCACGTGACACCACTGCCACCCTGTCTTAGTGTAACGCGAAGTCGGCGGACGCCGCCGCGTAGCGACGACGGACGCCGAGACGAGCACTTGACACCACTCCCACCCTGTCTATCTTAGGGTTACGCGAGTCGAGGCGGACGTCGTCGCGGTAGCGACGACGGACGCCGAGACGAGCACGTGACACCTCGCCCACCCTGTCTTAGCGTAACGCGAGTCGAGGCGGATGTCGTCGCGGTAGCGACGACGGACGCCGAGACGAGCACGTGACACCACTGCCACCCTATCTTAGGGTAACGCGAGTCGAGGCGGACGTCGTCGCGTAGCGACGACGGACGCCAAGACGAGCACGTGACACCACTGCCTCCATGTCTTAGCTGCAACGCGAAGTCGAGCGGACGCCGCCGCGATAGCGACGACGGACGCCGAGACGAGCACGTGACACCATGGCCACCCTGCTCATCTTAGGGTTACGCGGACTTACAGTAGAGGATTGGGAGCCTCTTTGTGCCAAGGTAGGGGTAGGGTTTCCCCATGGAGGGGGAAGTTTCTCTCGAAAGCTGCTTGTCTAGTTCTCACGAACTCAAGCCTCTCCTCCCTCCCCATGTTTGTGATGGGCCTCTTCTTGCTTGCGGAAGGAGTGCATGCCAAGATGGACACGCTCCGATCCAGATTTTTCTGGGAAGGAACGGGCCTGAATCGTAAATACCACATGGTCAAATGGGAAATGGTGTGTAACCAAGGCCTTGGAGGGCCTCGGGATCACTAATACTCGGATCCTCAACGTTGCCCTCATGTGCAAATGGATCTGGAAAATATCCCAAGGGGCCATGGGCCTGTGGGTGGATCTTCCGCGGGCGAAATATTTTCCAAACAGGAATTTTTTCAAAGGGGTGCAGCGGGGTTCTCCTTGCTGGAACGATCTACAGGCTATCAAGCCAGCTTTTGACATGGGGGCAAAGTTCGTTATAGGGAATGGACGGTCGACTCGTTTTGGCTAGACCTTTGGGTTGGCTCTCAACCTCTTTGGGCTGAGTTCTAAGACCTATATACCATAGCCGTCGACCCAGCAATGTCTGTTGCAGAAGCGTTGGCCTCGTCCCCTCCGGCAATTCATTTCTTGCGTGAAATTAACGATCAAGAGCGTGAGAGCCATTCGGCCTTGCTTGGCTTGATCGGCTCAACCCTCTTAACCAATTCCCCCGATACCATGACTTGGGAGCTCACTGGGTCGGGCAAGTTTACAATAAAATCATTATACCACAGGCTTTACCAAGAGTCGACACAGATGGTGGTTAAGGGTTTGTGGAAGGAGCGGCTTCCCCTGAAAATCAAAGTTTTATTATGGTAATTGTTCCGCAACAAACTGCCTACCTCCCTGAACGTAGCCAAACGTAACGGCCCGGCCACGGGCCCATGTGCGCTATGTGCACCACCTGAAGATGCTAACCACGCTTTCTTCTGGTGCCCACTCGCGAGGTTTGCGTGGAGCGCGGTGCGTACCGCGGCGGGCATGCAGTGGGACCCAAGGTCCTCGAGTGAACTTGTTAACTTGCTAGACTCGGTCCAGGGCCGCGGCAAGCGTGTGATGTTGAGTTGTGCAGGGGCACTTCTATGGGCACTTTGGTTAATTAGGAACAAGCTTACCATTGAGGGATGTTTCCTATCTCACCCGACTAATATCATCTACAACTGCAACTTGTTTCTACAGCAGTGGAGTCCGCTGGGGAGGCGCAAGGATGCTGAGCTGATGAAGCTCGCCCAGGAACAATTGTTGCAAGTTTATGTGATGGCTGGAGAGCCGGCGACCACAACCTAGTGGAGTGGTCACTTTTGTTTCTCTCGCGAGCTTGCGCGCTCTGTATGGCCTTCGGCCTTTTAATATTGCTCGCGACCTCTCCGGCTATGAACGTTTGACACCTCTTCGTTTCTATGGCTTGAATGGCTTTTGATGTTGTAAGATCTAAGTAGTGGTACGCTGCCTGTTGTGGGCTTTATTAAGTTAAAGCCGGACGCATCTGGCGTCTTTGTTCTAGAAAAAACCAACAGTTTTAGTTCTTCGCAGATATTATGTATACAAACTGAAATGAAGAAGAGTCTACAAAGCTAGATATTACAGACCAACTTGTGGTCAATCTTCAAGCAACATACTGACACATCGAACTATGAACATATTAGAGCAGAGCAGAAGATAGCATAATTAAGCTTTATGATGTAATTCAGTTATTAAACATGACGAACAGAATAACACTTCCAAAGCTCCATGCTTTAAATAGGAGAACGGACTTTCAGATCCCGGGTGCCTAGGCACCCGGTTATCTGGACCGCTCGTCCATCTCTGGTGCGCCGAGATTTGTGCCAAGCTGAGAAAGGGATCAATATAATACCAGGTGTGCTTCGTCATTAGGCGCGATATGTTAGACAGCAGCGAAATAAAGTATGCCTAGTACAGCAGTCGTGCTACACACCTGACACCTGCACCCACCTACTAGTACAGAAAAAATGCAGCTGATACGACATGTCTGCCTGGCACAGTATTCGGTGGGAGATATACGTGTCGGCCACTTCTTTCAAACGAGCGACTAGTCGTCTCGTCTTGAATCCATCCAACTCCTTCTTCCCCATCCTGCGCCGCACAGAAGTAATCCCCATTTTCTTCTCGACTCCCCTCTGCCCTTTTGGTTCACCTTGCATCTTCCCTGGCGGTTTGGATTTCAATCTATGGACCCCCACGTCCAGGATGCGGAACGGCATGTCCGCGAGGCAGGCGACGAGCGCGGCACTTCAGTTGAAGCGGAAGGATATCAGGTCGCGGCTGATGGAATCGATTTTCTCGCATCTGTAGCCGCCGGCGTGGATCTGCAATCAACTACCAGGTTAGTTCGTCGCCCCTGTACTGATACATCGAGATTTCTGACACCTGAAACTTAAACGGGCCCTGAAATACAGATCGAAATTGGTGGACGGTGGTTCTTCTGTTACGATTTCGGGCGATGTTCATACATCCGACGCAGCGACGACCTGGCATGACGGGACAAACTCTTGTCAATATCGACCAGCTTGTGGTTGGAAGCGGAGGTAATTCATAAGTTCAGCAATATGTAGAATCTAATATGTACCGGGTACATTCACTTGTCATCAGGATACATGTGCTGGGTACAATTTCATCAATTTGTGTTATGAGGATGCATAAAAATCCTTATATATTGGTTTGTTTTTTGAAGTTTGTGTGGTACATCCCGACTTCCGGAATGTTTCCTTTTACTCTGCATGACAAGCTTCACAGGGGATTCATTGCACACATACATTTAGCTGATGCAACCATCAAACGGAAATTGGGGGTCGATACTTTGTTCCGAACAAGCATACTTGAACATATTACATTAGGCCGACAGCCCCATAATTGTGCAACGAACACTCATTCGACCGGCTCATACATCACCCAAACTGACACCTCTACGCCTAACAACAACAACCAAAATGACGACGATTGTTTTGCTTTGATCAATGTGAAACTCACACGACCGTCTTACCTCCTTCGGGCACGTGCCTGAGGACATTCATATTCTTCTCGCATCCATCAGCGTCAAACACAGACACCTCCCATTGTGCTTGGCCATGTGCAGCGAACATGAGCTTATCTCCTTCCTCGAGTCCATGGCGAGCAGCAAAATCGCTCCACCCATGACGAAAAACTGTTGCACCTTCTACATCCTTCATCAAACACACCTTGCTTGTATAAACGCCCCCCGTCGTAATCCGCACGAACCTTGGAAAGGATACGGATAAAATCTCTGCTATCTTGGCTGGAAATATAAGCTCGACTAATCCACCAGCATGAACTTCAACCCAAAATCTCTGACATATGCTGTCACCATGAATAAGCCCCACATCATGCTGTCGCCCTTGCACGCCGCTGGAGGCTGCCTGCTCATATGCCGTCTTCTGACACTTTTTTTGAATATGCGAGCTTGCATCCGACGAAGAAACTTGCTTAGACCCGCTATCATGGAAAACCCGGATGCGCGAGCGAGCCTCTGACCGTTCATCAGCGTCTCCACGATTCGCCAGCTTGAATTCACTCCCTTCCCGGCGCCCTGCTAGGCCGACGACGCCGTTGAGCTGTTCTGACGCCGTGCGGTCACCCACCATTCCAGTCCACGCTCCGGGCGCGGCTAATGAGACCTGACCTGCCGCCGGAACAGAGTCTTGGTTCGCTGCTACTTGGCGCGCATCCTCAGTGCATGGCGTCCTTGATATTCCAACAGCACTAGCAGCCGGACTATCTGCGGGACTCACCGGCGGATGGTGCAGCTGGACATGCACACTTGCCTGCCCGACATGCCGTCCGCCATCTGCTCCGGCCAATCCATCCGCCATCCGGTGTGCTGCTTCCCCAACCGCGTTCATCTCCGGCGCGCTGTTTCTTCGAGTTGATATCTGTGCGACAGCATACCTCGCCGTAATAGCACGCGCGCAAAAGATGCATCCGGTACCCGTGCACTATGCAGACCACACGCGTGTTAGATGCAGAGGGAGATACAGAGTAGCTGGACGTCGGATATATGATCTGAGAACAAGAAATCTTACCGCCACTGGCGGCTTACGAAGAACAAGAGATCTCTCCGTCGACGCTGACGAAAAAGCAGACGACGTTTCCTCCCCTTGTAGGTGGATTGCAATGCCAGGCTGCACATTGCCCATCTCATACATACAGAACTCCCCCGTCGGCGGCGTTTTCTGCTAGAAAGAACCACACCGGTCGCTACTCTCTCCGGTGACCAGGAACGCTCACAATGGTGACTGGTGAAAAGAATGGATGCAGGCTGTGCTGTCACTTCAATGGACACCACCCGTGGACAGCAATATCTTTTTTCAGCCCGATTCCTGCCATGCCTCTCTCCTCCCGTCGCTGACAGACCTATACCTGCAGAGCCTATTCCTGCCATGTCTCTCTCCTCCCGTCGCTGTTTGTCTCCCTGATAAAGCCTGCTAATCACACTAGTAGTGTACAAGCGTCTGCACCTGACAACTAGAAGGCACGAATCTTTAACTCGTTCGACGGACGGGATAACCGGTTGCCGGGGCACCCGGGTGTCGTCACACCTTTTCGTTTAAATAGGATGAACAAACATACACAGTGAACCAATTACTCAATCAGAAGGAAGATAGCATAGGCTTCTCAAACAGCGAAATCTTGTGCAATGGTAAACTCCCCTAGAGGAGGAAGATGGCCGCTCCAGAATACCAGCATGAGTGAGAAGCGCCCAGAGATGCGTCATGAACTCCCCGCCGGCCGCCAGCATCTCTGCATGGATGTCTGCATTGTCTGATGGCGCTAGGAAGAGTATAAACTCCGTCCAAAAGTCAGCCAACACCTTCCAACGCTGTTCTTCGCTGGGAACCTTGTCTCTAAGTTCTCTCCCAAGCTTTGTTCCCATATCTATGATTGTGCCATCGATGTCGTGCAAGCCCATCATCAGTTCTCACATCTAATCCTTACAGTTTCACATCCGGCAAGGTGCTGCCTAGCCTCCATGACCACATCGTTGAAGATGCTGTTAGATAATAACGAGAAATAGACGAGACAGAGAGACACGGATTTTTACGTGGAAACCCTTGCGGGAGAAAACCACGAAACGCACGAAGGCGTATCACTATTATTGAGAGGAGTATTACATTACACGAGAGGACAAACCCTCTACGTGCTAATCTGGTGGAGATCTCTCTCATCTATTCTATGACTAGCTGGTACTATATAAAGGGGCAAACAACTCTCTTTCTTGGTGGACACGAAACAGAGTTGTAGTCATGCTACGTCTAGCACGGTTGGCATGCCGTAGTCCGGTAGGACTCCATCCGTAGTACAATACTTGTGTGGGATTCGGAACACAATAAAATAACACTCCACCTTGAGACGAAATCCCTTACAATAATCATAGATAGCATCAACTCCCCAATTAAAGTCATCACAAGTAAACCTTGTGCCTGGAAACGTCCATAGGACTAATAAACTTCTCATGAAGTCATATTGAGCAAATCAATCAGTAGGTCGTTCAGAAAACAGAAGTCTGAGTCTGTGCCACTGACCTAAAAAACTGAAACTGCTCAATCATCAAATGACATAAGTCATCATATCTCCTGTGGTGCCTGAACAAGCGCATAGCTCATAGTGCAACATCTTGGTGCACATCGCATTATGAAGAACTCATCTCATGGAATCTGAACATGCTTCAAAACAGAAAGCACAAACCTCGGCAAACAATACTCATGCAAGAGCATATGGTACGGACGGCATTGCGTGCACCCAAAAACTGCCGACTTGTAATGGTTAATGAAAAATCCATGACATGGTCATAAACTGTCCTTATAGAACAACTGTCGGATGAAGGAACCATCTTAACATGCAACGGAGTTTCAACTCCGCAATAGACCCCTCTTGAAAGAGCAAAGACAACTAAATTGCACTTGAAACTTAACAGCGCTAAATGTTGTAGTATCTAGGAGAAACAAATCAATCTCCTTCTTGCACCTCAACTGATTCTCATCACGAACATGAATATCAAACAAAACCTTCACATGCATAACAGAAAAATACTATGGAGAGAATAGAGTATATGCTGGCTACCAACAGGCTTAATAATTACCTCCTCCATACCCTTTTTTCTTGATAACTGAATTGTGTTCTTCAAATAACTGCAGCAATATTGCATCCATTATCCCGACGGACCATAATCCTCAAAACTCCACCTTGAAGAAAAACTGAGTGCATCCTGATAATCGGTTTGCTCCAACAACGCTCGCATCTCGACTTGCCATAGGATAAACCTTGTGTCACGATTCAGCAGCGGAACATCGTACTTCATGGATGCCATGAGTAGATTAAATATGTGTTCACAAAGTAGTACAAGCCGATAAAAAAATATTCTTAATACAATAAATTTGCGGGGCAAAGAACCAGAGAGACAGCACCTGGCAGCTTCAGGCAGTGGACGTAGCAGACGAATTTACCGAAGAACGAAAAACTTGATCTGGCAAATTTCTTCGGTCTCACGTGAAGAAGTAGTAGGCTAGTAGCAGATCTTAACCTTCACGTGAAGTAGCAAGCCTACTAGATTAATCAGATCTTGAGAACCGTGAGTACTACGTACTAGTAGTACTGTCTTCACGTCACGATTGAGGAGCAGCTTGTGGACTTGATCGGTCTTCACGCCATAGAAAGTAGCAGCAACGGCAGCGTGTCCTCGGGACTTGTAGCCTATACGTGGGCAGCAGACACAACTTGATGGATCCAACGATGATAAAGAAAACAGCCAGCGGCGATCGATCTCGGACACGTAGAGGAATGTCCGAACTTAAATCTGGACCCGGTCGACTGCTCACGTAGGAACTCCTGGCGGCATCTCGGCGAAACCTGCGATTTGACGAATCGAAGGACGGCGGCGGCGGACCAGACCGCAGACCTAATTCCTCTCGTCTCGGACAACCTTAGCTCTGTATACCACTTGTTAGATAATAACGAGAAATAGACGAGACAGAGAGACACGGATTTTTACGTGGAAACCCTTGCCGGAGAAAACCACGAAACGCACGAAGGCGTATCACTATTATTGGGAGGAGTATTACATTACACGAGAGGACAACCCTCTACGTGCTAATCTGGTGGAGATCTCTCTCATCTATTCTATGAATAGCTGGTACTATATAAAGGGGCAAACAACTCTCTTTCTTGGTGGACACGAAACAGAGTTGTAGTCATGCTACGTCTAGCACGGTTGGCATGCCGTAATCCGGTAGGACTCCATCCGTAGTACAATACTTGTGTGGGATTCGGAACACAATAAAATAACAGATGCGCCGTGTGTCGTAGCCATGGCCAAGCAACATGTCTAGAATAAAAGCTACCAGGTAGGCACAGTAATCTGACAGGCTCACAGCAACAAGGCGGTCAACGTTGCCCTCCAGTGGCTTCTCGTTCTGGGAGATGGTTGTGGCGATATGCCATACAAGGATCGTGTGGATATGTGTTGGTAAGGTGCAGGCCCATGAGAATTGGCTTAGCTGATTTGTAGCAAGTGCTGATTGTCCATTTGGATGCGTATGATGACTATTTCTGCCGTTTTTACCTTTTCCCCAGTTTTCTGTCCTCTTCAAGTAGCCTCGATCAAGCCTAGTGATAGAAAAGACAGTGCATTCCACGGATCATAGTCGAAGTTGAGTAACAGAGAGTACTGCCTTAGCTTTCTTTCCCATGTGTCTCTTATTGTGGCTCCAAGTTTCAGTTTCTATTCGTGGCTTGGTAGTATTTTAAAGATGGAAGACTGTATGAGGTACAATAAAAAAATTGAATATGAAACTAAAATACTGGTCCATTTGTCACCACTTTGATTGGCTGCGCCAGCGTTCGAAACAGACCACTGCTTACTCAGTAAAGATGATCTAAGACTCCATGAGAATAAATAACATTGGTAGCAGTTGGCATGTCCTTGTCATTATTGTCAAACACTGTTTAAGAAAACGTCACATATACCAGGAAGGTAGGACATTCAAGAAAGCGCGTTGAATTCAGTGACGTTCATCATCTTTAAACACTTGGCATTGGACAATTTGAGATTCTAATTGCTCATGCTTTCAGCAAACACTGATTTATCGTGAGGGATCAGCTTCCCTCACAATCGTTCTACACTTCCCTCCCTTAGACTAATCATAGTAGGAGTAATATAGATAGTAACATGCATGCCACATAAGCAAAAAAGATGATGTGGTATGCAATTAAAGAGGAGAGTGATAAATGAAGTAACATAATATGTTACCATCACATAGCGCTTCCAATGAAAGATGATTCTACAAAATAATAAATCAAGGTGTTACCATAACTAAGACAATACCCAATATGAAGATAGTAACACAGACTAGTAATATGTTACTAGTCTAAGTTAGTTTCCACTATGATTAGCCTTATAGACCAACACTAGGGGAACTTGACATGGTTGCAAATCAGGTCTTTAATACATGTTTTTACTCGAGCGTGTTGCAGACTTATGTGATTTCCTCGTGAGTAGGCGTCTCCTCTTCGCGAGATCCACTGCTCCTCCTCCTCCTCCATTCCTTCGTCGACGAGTCTCTCCTCTTCCGCCCCCTCCTCCTATGCACCTCCTCGCGACTCCTCCCGTTGCCTGCACGGGCAGCCGGGGTGGGGTGGGGGCAGATCCGCCACTACCAGACCCCCCTCGTGCACCACCCCTCCTCACCGCCACCGTCGTGTGCTGAGGGGCAAAGTCTGGTCGGCCTCGGCGCATGGGGGCATCTTTCCTCCTGCCCGAGGGCGGCGGCTCGGGGCGCATCTCGTGGATGGCGGCGTGGTGTGCTACTGGCGGTGGCTGTAGGGCTTGCGGGCGCGCGGAAGACTGTATGGGCGGAGTCCATTCTTCAGCTGGGGGTGCTTGTTGGAGGTCGGCCGGGCTCTTTGGTTGTATGGACTACGAGGCTGAATGGGATCTTGCCCATATGCCATATGCGAGGCGCCCCTCGTGGCACCCTCCCTCGGATGCGGCACACCTCCTCCGTCCGGTGCTGACTCCGGCGTCCGTGCTCAGAGTTGTGGTGGCGGGCCATGAGGATGTCGGGTTGGGACCTCGTGAGGGGGAAAACCCCTAGCCGGCGGCGGCGGCCATGATGTCGATGGTGCTCTAGGCACCATTATCTCCTTGGTGGCGATGTTGAGGATATCTCGCACCGCTCCCCCATGTCCTTTGTGCTCGGATGGAAACCCTAGTTCCCGATGAATGGGCGGCAGCGGCGCTATGTTGTCGTTACCTCCTTGGAGCTGCCTTCTTGGGCACTGGTATGGGGTGTGTGTTGTAACCTTGGTTGGTTTGCTCAGGGTAAACCCTAGATCTGGGTCTCCCAGATTGGACGATGACGACGCCTTCGATGCATTCTCCCACTTGGGAGCATCATTTTGGACCAGATTTGAAGGGGCAAAGAGGTGGAGCGGCGTTGCATCTACCAGGTCAATGACAACGGATCTTGGCGACATGGTGCAGTTGAGTTTTGACAACAGATGTGTTTGAATACATGATGTCGTGGAGGCGTCGACGGATGGCCAGCCCGACAAGGATAATGGGTATCTCTTTTCTGGAGATGGGTCAGAGGTTCGATGGTGGTGACAGTTTGAATGGAAGAACCACCTCTTTTGTGGGCTCTGTAGAGCTGTGGGTGCATGACTCTACGCACAGTAGTCTTAGGTTTAAATCTTACAAAGCTCAAATCAAATCTTATAAGTGTGTTTGAAATTAAGTAGAAATTTACTAAGATAAGTGAATTTATCCCCGTCTCCGTATCATTCTAGCACGTGATTAGGAGACGAGCTCGCATGTGTTACATGTACTGTGCTTGACTGCTTGTATATATGGAGACGTGGGGCTCAAACTGTACCTAATTAAGTAGAGTTAAGCATCACCAGCTTGAGTAAAGCACATCGTACTCCCTGCTGGATACAAGAATGCACTAAAAGGGAAAAGGGTAACAGACTAAATAGAAAGGGGAAAATGACTAAAATGAAAATAAACAAGTAACTGTTAAGTAGCAAACCCAATTTGTTAAGAAGAAATAGATTATTACATCAAAGGCGACAACATATGATATGAAAAATAAATAAAGATGAGTATGAAACATACTCGGCAAAGCACCAAATAGTTCGGCTTAGAGTAAGCCGGTTGTTGTTCTCATATTAAGGCTCTCGGCTTCATATGAACCGGCTTATGCTGTGTAAGCCGAATTCGTTTCGCGGGAACTTGATTTACATGTAAGCCAAGTAAGAAACAACTGTAGTCAGCAAAATAAAGCAACATGATGGCCGGCCTAGGCGAACAGAAGGTGCCACATGGGGTCCGCTTGCGATTATGTTTGCCGAGAGAAATCATTAAGCCGAGAGTTATATTGCTAATTAAGTTTACATCCATATGTAACTCATATTCATACAGTCTATCCATATATCAGATTGCAATCTATAGCTATACTAGCTAGCTATATGGATCATCATCCGCAAAAAAAATGGATCATCGTTCCAAATATCATCGATTTTAATATAATTATAGAGATTCTATTGTAGCTACTTCACATAATTAATCATATCGTAGATCTCGCCATATCATTCATTCTAATTCTTTTCGGTAAACGGTGAACTTTATTGACTCAAAATGAAGCATTAAGAGGATGCAAACACAATGAGAACACACCCGACCTCTGCATAATTCGGATGCAAACAACGCACGCACACCAAAACAGGTCGAAAAATAACAAAGTCATATAAGACCAAAACTATGCATAGGCGAGGAAAAAAATAATGCCCCAAAGCGATCAGATCCGCCATCGGCAAACTATAACAATGACCATATCTCCACCGATCATCTCATGGGACCACGCAGACGATGAGGTTCTTCAACAGCAAGACCTTCACGAAGGGGGCGACACTCAAATGTCTCCATCACCGGATACAGCCAACCAATACTAGAATCTAGACTTTCACCCTGAAGAATCAGTCCGAGCATTCCAAACAATGCCTTCGACAAGGACAATGTAAAACATCGCCATTGCCAGGTATACCCAACTAGGGTCAGACCTAGGCTTTCACCCCGGAGCTGGACACTTGGTGCTCAAATAGCACCAGCATTGGAGTCATTCATGGTTGTCGCCACCACTTTTCCACGACCCCAGCTACATGCAATGTGATCCTCGCCGCAGCACAACCATCCCTCTGCATGACTCCGTCCATAGATTGCATCTCGCCACCGAAGTCAACCACCGGATCTGCAGAGATGAAACTCAAAGAAAAATCTTTCGATGGCGACCGTAATCAGCAAGTTAAGTGGCCAGGACCATGGGCTGTAGCTAGTCGTCGGCCGTCATCTGCACGCATGTGCACGTCCCAAGCGGCCGTCTGTATGCAGCATCCATACACCAGCCCCGCATGATTGTCTTGATCATACTCCTAGCCATGGACACCAACCAGATCGAAAGACCGGAATCACCGGCTAGCAACCAGATCGATCGGGAGGCACCAAGCCATGGACATGATCTAGATCAGAAGGTCGGCAATAACCAGAGAACTGTTAGATCGGGAGGCCAGGCAATGCATAACGGCCACAACGGCGACCAGATCAGGAGGCGGCCACCAGGGAAGACTAAAAAAACCCAGCCAAAGACGCCCCGCCGCAGTCCGTCGGGTGGCCGGCTTCCTCCAGCGGCGGCGAGGTGAATGGGGCTGTCAGGGAAGGCCTCCGAAGAAGGCTGCAGCGGCGCCTCCGGAGTCGCTCGAAGCGACCCGGGAGGCTCCAGATGCGTTATGGCGGTGGCTGCGGGTCGCTGGCGGAGTGAACGGCACCGACAAAGTCAGAGAGGTGAAGATAGGGCGTCGCCGGTGAGGTTTTGGGGGCGGAGGGTGGCGGTGGTGAGCGGGCGGATGCAGTGTCGCCGTGCAGTGGCCTGATTTGAAGACGAAGGGGTCGGCGCTTGTGCGGCCATGCAATTCTAACTTATACTTAAGCCGAGTTCCGGGAGAGGGTACTCGGCTTATACCAGCGGCCTCATGCTAGCCGTTGAATCTATCGACGGCGGCCACTCTACAGAAATCTTTATCGAGCCCTATCTTTAAGCCGAGTGTCATACAGCCGAAAACTTTTTCTTGGCTCATTCAGATTTAAGTCGTCTCTCATTTTTTCGCCGTGAGTTTTCCGTTCCTTGCTCAGCTTATGTGGATGTAACTCATGTAAGTTGAGTAGCCATGTTTCGTCACTCGGCTTAAACGTTGATACACGGTGATGTGTCATTTTCCTCAGTGACACCACGACCCAGGAAACAGCTGGTAGCAAACGCAAAGAGTAATGAGGAACACAAGTGTACGTAAAACTTTCCCTTCTCATTTTTATTGCAGGACTGCAGAACCTGTGAGCTAAACGATATGACACACACATCGCGATTATCGCATGTGCTCATCATATATGCAGTGGACACGGATAAAGTTGTACTAAAATAGCGTCGATTAATATAGACCGGAGGGAGTAGATGAACTAGCTAGGCTACCGAGCACACAAGTTTATGTCGAACAAATATCACGAGAAACACCATCGTTATCTACCCCAGTCGAGACCGTGTTCACGCTGCTCGTCACGGTGGTCCACATGTTTGCCACCTCCGGCGTTGCCATGAGATGCTGGAACGGGTTCACCGGGGGAGCAATGTCCATCTCGCCCTCGAGCATCTTCACCACCACGCCCATCGGAGGCCTCGCCTCCGGCTGCTGCTGCACGCACCAGAACGCCACCTCGCACATCCTCTCCGCCGTTTTCTTGTCCTGCTCGTCCGCGCCGTCACAAGTCTCTACGACCTCCAGAAGCCGGCCGCTCTCATACTTTACCCACACCAGCTTGGGGAACCACTGCTGGCTCTCTGGCGCAGTCTCGTCCAGGTTCCTCCTCCGGCCGAGGATCTCGAACAGGAGGATGCCGAAGCTATACACGTCGCACTTCACGGTGGCGCCGGCCTGCATCCACATCTCTGGCGCGGCATAACCTGGTGTGCCGCGCATCCCGGAGACGCTCTTGTGGGTGTCCGCCCGGTTCAGCAGCTGCGCAAGGCCGAAGTCGGCCACCTTTGGGGTAAGGCTGCCGTCGAGGAGCACGTTGCCGGGCTTGATGTCGTAGTGTACGATCTTCTGTTGGCACTCCTCGTGGAGGTACCGGAGCCCCCTCGCGATGCCGACGGCGATGTCTCGCAGCCTCTGGAAAGAGACATGGCGGCTCCGGTCGAAGAGGTAGGAGTCCAGCGCGCCGTGCTCCATGTACTCATACACCAGCGCGCGCACGTCAGCGGCATCGTAGCAGAAGCCGAAGAGCCTGACGAGGTTGATGTGGTGCGTCCTCCCGATGGTGCCCACCTCCGCCATGAACTGCTCCTGAGTGGTCCTGTCGTCGTGGCGTCCGGCGTGGAGGCGCTTCACGGCAACCGTGAGACCGTTGGGGAGCATGCCCTTGTAAACGGCACCGAAGCCGCCGGCGCCGAGCCGGACAGAGTAGTTGTTGGTGAAGCCTGAGAGCTGCTGCGGGGTGAATCGGATCGGCTTCTCGCCAGCGATCTCCCAGAGGAACCTCTCCACGGTGGCGTCCCGTATCTGGGTGTCCGGCGCCACCGCGTAAAGTGCCGTACTAACCGGGGCGGCACCTGTGCTGATGGTGATGGCATGGAGGCCGTGCTTCTTGACGTATCTGCATATGAAGCCAGCTATGGCGATGGTTCCCAATATGCTCAGTAGCGTAAACACTGCATCATTCAGTGAAAAGGAAATTCAGTGTACATATATATGAGCAAAATTTGTAGCACTAGACATAAATCATCTTGAATTCGTATTCTTCATAAGTTTTAAGGGGGATAAAACTGTAGTTAGCCCTGATAAATTGAGAGCGCACCAATGACGATGGGGACGAAGGAAGGGAAGGAGCTGTTGGGACTGGGAGAATCGTTGCCAAACCGCGGTGGCGGGTTGGCAGTCGGGAAAGTAGACATATGAAATGATGATTCAGTTTGGCCGTTCGGCCGGGAAAATGAAATGGGATTCAGCAAAAATTATGAAATGATGATACAGTTTTACTTAGATGGGCTGGCCGGGGCTGAATTTATAGGAGAGGTCCTTAGTTGCGATCGACATAGAAAAGCATGCAGTCAATGTTATCTCCCCAACCCATGCTAAACAAATCCTTCTAGAAAGGCAAACACGGTGAAGAATGAAAGTCCATGTCAATCTTCTGTTGCATTGAATGGTTGAATGCCAATCACATCATTACAGCTGCAAATTTCATTGGAATTAAGAACCCTCACTCCTCTTATCCTCGGACAGAATCAGTCAGGATATCGTTGGTTCCCAAGTCTACTTCATGGCTTACGAAACTAAGCCATTGGCATGCAGCCACGTTGCCGGAGATCAACCAACAACTTGGAGATAAGCAAAAAAAATGTAGTTCACGTAAGTTGATTTGCTTAACCAATGAATGCATGGACCAGAAACTTTGACTCCGCTTATTATGAAGTTTCCTTATGTTGAGAATGACTTATAATTACTAGAATTTCAGAGTTCTCGGCCTAGGGTACTCGGGCCCAAACCTACCGGCAAAGGCTACTTTGCGGAGTGCCGTTCATCGGGGACTCCACAACGTCTTTGCCGAGCACTAAACCTGGGACTCCGTAAAAAAAAGCGACTTGACAGGTCAGACGGAGACAATGGCTGCCACATGGCAGAGCAATTTGCCGAGAACCAAGAGCGGGGACTCGACGAACTTGGAAACCTAGGAGCATGGCACGTGGCATCCAAATGTTTGCCGAGATTAGGCCCGCGTGATCTCGGCAAACTCGATCGTTGCCAATGTATGCATGGACCAGAAACTTTGACTCCACTTATTATGAAGCTTCTTTTTGTTGAGAACGACTTATGACTATAGCTTTGGCATGCACTAGTACAGGACCCCTGACAAGCTGCCTTCCGGAGAGCCAGTTAGGAGTGTCCGGATGGCACGCTGCATGTAGATGGTCTCTGGCAGCGTTCGGAACCACGAACACTGCTAGCCCTATAAACAGTGGCAACGTTCTCCCGCATCGAACGCCGTCGGTGTATTTTGATCGTAGCAGCGTTCAAAGATATCAAGCACACCAAATATGTTCAATAGTTTTTAGCATTCACACTACAACAAACGCTGCTAAAGCTTTGCTGGTGGAAAAAGTAATTTGCCACGGCAGCAAAGGAGCGTTGGCGCATTCCAAATATAAAATATAAAGTATATATGGGCTGATTTTTTTTTCTATGTTTATCACTTTTGCATGAATCCAAATATGCAAATTGTAACATACACTCTTTTACATAACACAATGATATCAATTTTTCATTTATACATGCCAAATTTGCAAGTGCCTTGCATCGTCATCTTTGACGGGTGCGGCTCAAGTCTAGGCGACTGGTCTGAACTGTGGAATTTAAAGTTGACGAATCTGTGACGGGTGCTAATATAAAGAACGAATGTCATTATAGATCTTACCAAATATATAAAGACACATATATAAAACCGAAACGTCTGGCACATCGATACCAAATGTAGTTGTTAGATAAAACGAGAATAAATGAGACACGAGACAACATGGAAATCCTTGCGGGAGAAAACACGGACGCACGAAAGCGCAATCACTATGATGGAGGAGTATTATAAGCACGAGACAACATGCCGTCTTTAGGTGCGACTACATGGGGTATATAAGAGGGCAACACATAAGAGTCCTTGTAGGACAAGTAATCGAGTTGTACTCATACGCGTCTGTACCAACGCAAAGGCCCACAGTGTTTGTACTACGTCTAGTCCAATACGGTACTAGAATTTGGATTATAATTTAACAATCTCCAGCTTGAGCCAAATTCCCTCCCATAGTCGAAGAAAGTAAATAACTCCATCCAAATCAGCATAAACAACTTGTGCGTCAAAGTCCATAGGACTAGTGAGAAATACCAACCAAGTCTGAGCAAAGATTAAACTTATTGGTAGAAACTGGCTTTGTCATCATATCAGCAGGATTATCATGAGTACTTATCTTGCATACCATCAAATATATATCCTTCAGCAACAACATCTCGAATATAGTAAAATCTGACATCATTGTGCGTTGTTCTCTCGTGATACATTGGATTGTTTGTAAGACATATGACACTTTGACTGTCAGCAAATATGGTAGGGCAAGATGAATCTCCACAAAGCTCAGCGTATGAACCTCTCAACCAGATAGCTTCTTTGCATGGCTCAGAAATAGCCATATACTCGGCATCAGTAGTGGAACAAGCCACAATATACTGCAAAGTTGCTCTCCAACTCACAGCACAACCAACAATGGTGAAAACATAACCTGTGAGCGATCTTCTCTTATCCAAATCACCAGCAAAATCAGAATCAACAAAACCAACAAGTCCATCTCTAGTTCTTCCAAACTGTAAATAAGCATTAGAAGTATCATGCAGGTATTTGAAAATCCACCGAACTGCTTTCCAATGCTCTTTTTCAGGATTACCCGTGTATCTACTGACAACACTCAATGCATATGATAAATTCGAACGAGAACAAACCATGGCATACATAAGTGAACCAACTGCACTCGAATAGGGAACTCTAGACATGTACTCAATATATGCATTTGACTTAGGACATAAACCTGATGATAGTTTGAAGTGTGCAGCTAACAGAGTACTCACCGGCTTGGCATTATGCATATTAAAACGACGAAGAACTTTATCAAGATATCCCTTCTGACTAAGATATACTTTTCTAGATGGTCTATCTCTGGATATTTCCATGCCAAGTATTTTCTTTGTTGCACCCAAATCCTTCATCTCAAATTCATTACTCAATTGCTTCTTTACTTAATTAATCTCTGACATACTCTTTGCAGCAATTAGCATATCATCAACATAAAGGAGCAAATAAATAGCTGGACCAATGACAATTTTCAAATAAACACAGCTATCATAACTAGACCTTTTGAAACCTTGAGAGAGCATAAAGATGTCAAATCTCTTGTACCACTGTGTAGGAGATTGCTTCAATCCATAAAGAGATTTCTTTAACTTACAGACAAGACTTTCTTTTCCAGGAATAACAAAACCTTTAGATTTTTCCATATAAATATCCTCTTCTAATTCTCCATGTAAGAATGTTGTTTTAACATCCAATTGTTCAAGCTCAAAATCATGCATGGCAACAATACTGAGTAAAGTGTGAATAGAGTTAGGCTTCACTACAGGCGAAAAGACTTCGTTATAGTCAATATCTGGAATCTGGCTATAACCTTTAGCAACTAACCTTGCTTTATAGCTTGTCTTATCATTAGGAGAAACACCTTATTTTCTTTTGAAAACCCACTTGCAACAAATATGTTTCTTCTCTCTAGGTAATTTTACTAAATTCCAAGTGCCATTCTGTTCAAGTGATTCCATCTCATCATGCATAGCGGTCATCCACTTATTCCTATCACCAGAAATAAGAGCCTCAGAATATGAAGAAGGCTCAGCATTAGCTTCAATTTCCTCTGCAACAGATAAAGCAAAAGAAACAATATTGCACTCTTCAATTAACCTTTCAGGTTTATTAATACCCCGCCTAACTCTGTCACGTGCGAGATTCCAACTGGGTGGAACAATAGGCTGATTTGGAGTGACATGTTCATCATCAATGACGGGTTCATCATGTGCATCAACATTTTCCTTACCAGATGTATTACCTGAACCAATAACATGCTCCACCTGAACAGTAGACTCCTGAACTATAGGCTGTTGTTCACTCTCAATAGGAACATTAGTAGATGGAACATCATGTAACATAGAAGATTCATTAAAGACAACATTTCTGCTAATAAAATCTTCTATGTTTCAGGATTCCACAATTTAAAACCTTTAACACTAGATTTATAACCAAGAAAGATGCACTTAACATCCCTAGGCTCCAACTTTTTAATATCAACATGAGCATAAGCAGTGCAACCAAAAACTCTCGTCTATGAATAATCAGCAGGTGAACTAGACCATACCTCAATTGAAGTTTTCTTATTAAGAGCAATAGATGGTGAACGATTAATGAGATAATAAGCAGTGGAAGCTGCCTCAGCCCAAAAACACCTATGCAAACCCGCATTGGACAACATGCAACGGGCTCTGGAAATAATGGTCCTGTTCATACGCACAGCAACATCATTTTGTTGAGGAGTATAAGGAATGGTGTAATGTCTGAGAATGCCTACAGACTTGCAATAATTCTCAAATTGCTTAGAACAGAACTCCATACCATTATCAGTGCGAAATATTTTAACCTTCTTTTCAGTTTGTCTTTCAATCATAATCTTCCACTCGTTAAAAGCTGAGAATGCTTGATATTTATGCTTCAAGAAATAAGGCCAAACTTTTCTCAAATAATCATCAACAATAGTCAGCATGTAACTAGCACCACCTAGCGTCTTTTTATGAGATGGTCCCCATCAATCAGAATGCACATAATCAAGAATATCTTCAGTTGTATGAACCGAAGTGTTGAACTTCACCATCTTGTGCTTGCCGAAAATACAATGCTCACAAAATTTTAATTTACCAGTTTCTTATCTATAAAGAATACCTCTCTTATTTAGCTCTACTAAACCAAGTTCACTCATATGTCCAAGACGCATATAACAAAGGTTAGCAGCATCATAATCAGAATTCTTTGAAATAACTGGAGTAGTGTTACCTGAAACAGTAGAACCTCAAAGGTAATAAAGACCGTTGGTCGAACTTAAATCACCTTTCATCACAATAAGGGAACCTTTGGTGACTTTCAAAACGTTGTCTCCACCTGAATACTTGTACCCCTTTGCGTCAAGGGCACTCACAGAGATAAGATTTCTCCTCATCTTCGGAATACACCGAATACCTGTCAAAGTTCGGATTGTGCCATCAAACATCTTGATTCAAACGAAGCCTATGCCTTCGATCATGCATGGTGAATTATCAAAACGCCAAACGGAACCAGCAGTAGTAGTAGAACCAAAAGTAGTAAACCAATCTCTCCGCGAGCACATATGAAAAGTACATGCAGTGTCAAGTACCCACTCATCATTGCTCTCAGCACATCCGGCAATAACGACAAGAGCATCATCGGAACTATCATCATGAGCAACATTAGCAGAATTTTCACCTTGTTTGGTACCTTTCCTCTTTTGTTTGTTCTGCAACTTGAAACATTCTGAGATGTCATGCCCGCCCCTCTTGCAATACCTGCAATATTTCTTTTACCTGGATTGTGACCGACCCCTGTAGACGTTTTTACTTTTGCCTCTGTTTCCATTATGCGAGTTCTTCTCCTTTGTCCTGCCACGAACAGATAATCCCTCGGCTTGGGATGAACTTGAACCATCATGAGGCACCATTAATTTCATCTTCTCCTTAGAGTTCAAAGCTTCATAAACTTCATTAAGTGTGAGAGTATCACGACTATATGTGGTGTCACTAGAATTGGTATAATAACTTGGCAGTGAACAAAGTAACATTAAAGCAGTATCGTCCTCTTCATACTTAACATCCATTACAGCAAGATCGGATATGATCTCTTTAAATTCTGAAATATGATTCAAAACTTTACCTCCCTCAGGTAACCTGTGCAGGAACAATTTTTGTTTCAGATGCATCTTGCTGGTGAGGTCTTTTGTCATGCAAATCCCTTCCAGCTTTAACCATAGAGCGGCGGCAATTTTCTCACTCAAAACTTCCTGCAAAATATTATTATGCAAATGGAGTGAATTTGTGACAAAGCCGTACGACCCCTTCTCGTCTTCTCATCAGTCCAGTCCTGAATCCTCTGCTTCCCAAAACTATCCAATGCATCATCATAATCGGCTTGCGCCAACAACGCCCGCATCTTGACTTGCCATAGGATAAACCTTGTGTCACGGTCCAACAGCTGAATATCATACTTAATGGATGCCATGAGTAGATAAAAGTGTTCACACAAAGTAGTACAAGCCGGTAGAAAGACAGAGAAAAATATGCGGATCAAACGAAACTAGGAACAGTGGCACCTGGTAGCTTTGAGTGGACGTAGCAGTTGACGAAGGAAGAGAAATAAATCTGTGCAGTACTCAAGTAGTATACTAGAGATCAGATACTCCCTCCATCCTTTAAAAAGTATACTTCCAGCTTTCCTCGAGAGTCAAACTATCTTAAAGTTTGACCAAGTTTGTGTAAGAATATATCAATGTTCCTGAAACCAAATAAGTATATAATGAAAATGTATTTTACCATGAATCTAATGCTACTAATTTAATGGCACAAATGTTTGTATATTACGGAATAAATACAATCAAACGTAAAAAAGTCTAACTTTTCAACAGCGTTGCCAAGGAATAGCAGCAGCGTTGCTATCTATGTTGCCTCAGGACTAAGCGTGTCCAACAGCAAAACATGCTGCAACAGAACAGCGGCTGCACGCGATTTGACGGGTGGATACACGACTTTGTGGGGCGGCGCAGCCGCGCAAGACTCGGCGAAACAGCCGACGGACTCGAACAGCGAACTCGAACCGGTCTGCAGCAGCAGAAATCAATCCTGTGTCGGATTCGAGGGATCACGGAAGACGGTTGCAGCGGACAGACCGCAACCTTAACTCTCGTCTCGAATCTCGTATCTGAACCTTGCTCCGTATACCACTTGTTAGATAAAACGAGAATAAACACGAGACACGAAAGATACATATTTTTACGTGAAAAACCTGGCGGGAGAAAATCACGGACACATGAAGGCACAATCACTATGATAGAGGAGTGTTACAAGGACGAGACAATATGCCGTCTTTAAGTGCGACTACATGATACGTCTCCGTCATATCTACTTTTTCAAACACTTTTGCCCTTGTTTCGGACTCTAACTTGCATGATTTGAATGGAAGTAACCCGGACTGACGCTGTTTTCAGTAGAACTGCCATGGTGTTATTTTTGTGCAGAAATAAAAGTTCTCAGAATGACTTGAATATCCACGGAGCAACTTTTCAGAATTAATAAAAATACTGGTGAAAGAATTAGCGTCAGGGGGCCCACACCCTGTCCACGAGGGTGGGGGCGCGCCCCCTCCCCCTGGGCACGCCCCCTGCCTCGTGAGCCCCCTAGACGTCCACCGACCTCAACTCGAACTCCATATATTTGCTTTCGCGGAGAAAAAAACCAGAGAGAAAGTTTCATCGCGTTTTACCATACGGAGCCACCGCCAAGCCCTAATCTCTCTCGGGAGGGCTGATCTGGAGTCCGTTCGGGGCTCCGGAGAGGGGGACTCGTCGCCGTCGTCATCATCAACCATCCTCCATCACCAATTTCATGATGCTCACCGCCATGCGTGAGTAATTCCATCGTAGGCTTGCTGGACAGTGATGGGTTGGATGAGATTTACCATGTAATCAAGTTAGTTTGTTAGGGTTTGATCCCTAGTATCCACTATGTTCTGAGATTGATGTTGCTATGACTTTGCTATGCTTAATGCTTGTCACTAGGGCCCGAGTGCCATGATTTCCGATCTGAACCTATTATGTTTTCATGAATATATGTGAGTTCTTGATCCTATTTTCAAGTCTATAGTCACCTATTATGTGTTATGATCCGACAACCCCGAAGTGACAATAATCAGGATACTTCTCGGTGATGACCGTAGTTTGTGGAGTTCATGTATTCACTATATGTTAATGCTTTGGTTTGGTACTCTATTAAAAGGAGGCCTTAATATCCCTTAGTTTCCACTAGGACCCCGCTGCCACGGGAGGGTAGGACAAAAGATGTCATGCAAGTTGTTTTCCATAAGCACGTATGACTATATTCGGAATACATGCCTACATTACATTGATGAACTGGAGCTAGTTCTGTGTTACCCTATGTTATAACTATTACATGAGGAATCACATCCGACATAATTATCCATCACTGATCCAATGCCTACGAGCTTTTCACATATTGTGCTTTGCTTATTTACTTTACCGTTGCCACTGTTACAATTACTACAAAACTTCTACCGTTATATTTGCTACTCTTACTGTTACTTCCATACTACTTTGCTACTAATTACTTTGCTGCAGATACTAAGTTATCCAGGTGTGGTTGAATTGACAACTCAACTACTAATACTTGAGAATATTCTTTGGCTCCCCTTGTGTCGAATCAATAAATTTGGGTTGAATATTCTACCCTCGAAAATTGTTGCAATCCCCTATACTTGTGGGTTATCAAGACTATTTTCTGGCGCCGTTGCCGGGGAGCATAGCTCTATTCTTTGAGTCACTTGGGATTTATATCTCCTGGTCACTATGAGGAACTTGAAAGACGAAAGAACTAAGATTTATCCCTCAACTACGAGGGGAGGTAAGCAACTGCCATCTAGCTCTGCACTAGATTCTCCTTCTGTTATGAGTAAGTTTGCGACACCTAAACCCGCTTCTGCTACTAATTCTGATATGTCGCATGTTATTGATGATGCCACTTCTGCTATGCATGATACTTATGATGAAACTACTTCTATGATTGATACTACTACGCCATTAGGTGAATTTATTGATGAACAACTTGCTACGGTTAGAGAGAATGAAATTATTGAGAATGAAATTATTGAAGATAGTGATGATGAAGGTTCTCTCCCTAAGTATGAATTGCCTGTTGTTCCAGAGGGTTATGTTATGGATGAAGAAACTACTAGAGATATTCTTGCTTGCAATGATAGATCTGATCTTAAGAAGTTATTAGCTAAACTGAAACAGAAATCTCTAAATGCTAGAATGAAATATGACCCTGCTTTTGCTACTTCACCTATCTTTGTTACTGATAGGATTATGAATTCTCTATTGATCATGAGATAATTACCTTGGTTGAATCTGATCCTTTTTATGGCAATGAATCTGAAACTGTTGTAGCCCATCTTACTAAGTTACACGATATAACCACCCTGTTCACTAATGATGATAAATCCCGCTATTACTATATTCTTAAGATATTTCCGTTCTCATTAAAGGGTGATGCTAAAACTTAGTTTAATTCTCTTGATCCTGGTTGTGTGCGTAGTCCGCAGGATATGATTTATTATTTCTCGGCTAAATATTTCCCTGCTCATAAGAAACAAGCTGTCTTAAGGGAAATATATAATTTTGTGCAAATTGAAGAAGAGAGTCTCCCACAAGCTTGGGGGAGGCTTCTCCGATTACTTAATGTTTTGCCTGATCATCCTCTTAAGAAAAATGAAATACTTGATATCTTTTATAATGGACTAACTGATGCTTCCAAGGACTACTTGGATAGTTGTGTTGGTTGTGTTTTCAGGTAAAGAACAGTCGATCAAGCTGAATTGTTATTGAATAATATGTTGACTAATGAAAATAATTAGACTCTCCCTGAGCCAATTCCTGAGCCAACTCCTGAGCCAACTCCTAAACCAACTCCGAAGAAGAGGGGTGTTCTATTTCTCAGTCCTGAAGATATGCAAGAGGCAAAGAAATCTATGAAAGAAAAAGGTATTAAAGATGAAGATGTTTAGAATTTACCTCCGGCTAAAGAAATACATGGTCTTAATATACCACCAATTGAAGAAACACATGGTCTTGATAACCCGACACAGGTAGTAAATGTAAATTATCTCTATAGATATGATAAGGTTGAAATCCCTTCTACTAAGTTTCCTAGCCAATGTTTGGATGAATTTGATGACTTTATGGCTAGACAAGAAAATTTCAATGCCTATGTTGGTAGAGAATTAAAGAGTAATGCTTACATGATTGGACGCTTGAGTGATTATATGGCTAGAGTTAAAGGTGAACTTAAACTCATTAGCAAATATGCTTCTATGGTTACCACTCAAGCAGAACAAGTACTTAAAGCTCAAAGTGATTTGCTTGATGAATTAAATAATAAACATGACTTTGCTGTTAGAGTGGCTAGTTGAACTGGTAGAATGACTCAGGAACCTTTGTATCCTGAAGGCCACACTAAGAGAATTGAGCAAGATTCTTAGAGAAATAATTTACATGCACCTAGTCCTTCTAAAAAGAAGAAAAAGAAAAATGATAGGACTTTGCATGCTTCTAGTGAACCTGTTATAGACACACCTGAGAATCCCAATGATATTTCTATTTCTGATGCTGAAACGCAATCTGGTGATGAACATGAACCTAGTGATAATGTTAATGATAATGTTCATGTTGATGCTCAACCTAGCAATAGTAATGATGTAGAGATTGAACCTGTTGTTGATCTTGACAACCCACAATCAAAGAATCAACGTTATGATAAGAGAGACTTTTTTGCTAGGAAGCACGGTAAAGAAAGAGAACCATGGATTCAGAAACCCATGCCTTTTCCTCCTAAGCCATCCAAGAAAATGGATGATGAGGATTTTGAGTGATTTGCTGAAATGATTAGACCTATTTTCTTACGTATGGGCTTAACGGATATGCTTAAAGTAAATCCTTATGCTAAATACATGAAAGATATTACTACAAATAAAAGAAAGATACCGGAAGCTGAAATTTCCACCATGCTTGCTAGTTATACTTTTAAGGGTGGAATACCTAAGAAACTTGGAGATCCAGGAGTACCAACTATACCATGCTCCATTAAAAGAAACTATGTTAAAAATGATTTATGTGATCTTGGAGCCGGTGTTAGTGTTATGCCTCTCTCTTTATACCGTAGACTTGAATTGAATAAGTTGACACGCACCAAAATATCTTTGCAAATGGCTGATAAATCAACTGCTATACCTGTCGGTATTTGTGAGGATGTGCCTGTTGTGGTTGCAAACGTCACTATTTTAACGGACTTTTTTATTCTTGATATTCTCGAGGACGATAGTATGTCAATTGTCCTTGGTAGACCCTTTTTGAATACTGCAGGGGAAGTTATTGATTTCCACAAAGGCAATGTCACTTTTCATGTTAATAGTAATGAGCATACGGTACACTTTCGAAGGAAACAACCTCAAGTTCATACCATCAATTCTATTGGAAAAATTCCAACTATCATTATTGGAGGTTTTGAATTTCCTCTTCCAACTGTCAAGAAAAAATATGATATTCTTATTATTGGGGATGTGAATATCCCCGTTGAGGTAACCTAGTGTTATTCAAAATTTCTCCAATTCCATGTTATTCATAATGAGTTCGTTAACAAGACTTGATCAACCTTGTTAGTGGATGAGGGAGTCCTGTATTAAGGGGTCCTCGGACAGCCGGACTATATACTTTGGCCGGACTGTTGGACTATGAAGATACAAGATTGAAGACTTCGTCCCGTGTCCGGATGGGACTCTCCTTTGCGTGGAAGGCAAGCTTGGCAATTCGGATATGTAGATCTCCTTCTCTGTAACCGACTCTGTGTAACCCTAGCCCCTCCCCCGGTGTCTATATAAACTGGAGGGTTTAGTCCGTTGGACAACAACAATCAAAATCACAGCCTGGCTTCTAGGGTTTAGCCTCTACGATCTCGTGGTAGATCAACTGTTGTAATACTCATATCATCAAGATCAATCAAGCAGGAAGTAGAGTATGACCTCCATCGAGAGGGCCCGAACCTGGGTAAACATCGTGTCCCCCGCCTCCTGTTACCATTAGCCTTAGACACACAGTTCGGGACCCCCTACCCAAGATCCGCCGGTTTTGACACCGACATTGGTTCTTTCATTGAGAGTTCCACTGTGTCGTCGCGATAAGGCTCGATGGCTCCTTCAATCATCTTCAACGACGCGGCCCAGGGGGAGGTTTTCCTTCCCGGACAGATCTTCATATTCGGCGGCTTCGTACTGCGGGCCAACTCACTTGGCCATCTGGAGCAGATCAATAGCTACGCCCCTGGCCCTCATATCAGGTCTGGAAGCTTGAATTATACTGCCGACATCCGCGGAGACTTGATCTTCGACGGATTCGAGCCCATGTTAGGCGCGCCGAACAGTCACGATGAGCATGACTTAGATCTGCCATCGGACAGTGTTCGGGAGATCGCACCTGCGGCGGCCCCAGGAATCAATCCGGAGCAGAACGCGCCATCCAAGGATGGGTGGATGGACCCCGCCACGGAGGCCGCACACTCATCGGCGCTGGAGCCGAACACAGACTTCACCTCTAAAGAAACCTACATTGGCGGACCCTCGGACTCGTGTCCGGCCATAGGATCCGAACAAGGTACGTCCGTGCCTATCGAATCTGATTGGGCACCGGTCATGGAGTTTACCTCTGCGGATATCTTTCAGCACTCGCCCTTGGGTGACGTGCTAAATTCATTAAGGTCTCTCTCTTCGTCAGGGTACTCTTGGCCGAACTATGTCCGGCTCGAGTGGGAAGCGGACGACGAAGAAATTCGTTCCCCACCAACCACCCACTTAATAGCCACTGTCGATGACTTAACCGACGTGCTCGACTTCAACTCCGAAGACATCAACGGTATGGACGACGATGCAGGAGAAGAACAGGAACCACCGCCTACAGGGCGCTGGACAACCACCTCATGATATGATATGTATATGGTGGACACCCCCAAAGAAAGCAATGGCAATGAGGCAACGGAAGATAATTGATACGTCCATTTTGCATCATGCTTCTATGTCAATATTTATTGCATTATGGGATGTTATTACACAATATATCTCAATACTTATGGCTATTCTCTTTTATTTTACAAGGTTTACCACGAAGAGGGGGAATGCCGGCAGCTGGAATTCTGGCTGGAAAAGGAGCAAACATTGGAAACCAATTCTGCACTGCTCCAAAAATCCTGAAACTCCACGAAACCTATTTTTTGGAATTAATAAGAATTATTGAGCGAAAGCAATACATCAGGGGGCCCACACCCTGGCCAGGAGGGTGGGGGCGCGCCCACCCCTACTGGGCGCGCCCCCTGTCTGTTGGGCCCCCTGGTGGCCCCCCGGTGTCCATCTTCTGCTATATGAAGGCTTTTACCCTGGAAAAAAACATGGGCAAGCTTACGGGACGAAACTCCGCCGCCACGAGGCGGAACCAATCTAGGGCTCCGGCGGAGCTGTTCTGTCAGGGTCACTTCCCTCCGGGAGGGGGAAATCATCACCAACGTCATCACCAACGATCCTCTCATCGGAGGGGGTCAATCTCCATCAACATCTTCACCAGCACCATCTCCTCTCAAAACCCTAGTTCATCTCTTGTATCCAATCTTGTATCCAAACCACAAATTGGTACCTGTGGGTTGCAAGTAGTGTTGATTACTCCTTGTAGTTGATTCTAATTGGTTTACTTGGTGGAAGATCATATGTTCAGATCCTTTATGCATGTTATTACTCCTCTGATTATGAACATGAATATGCTTTGTGAGTAGTTACGTTTGTTCCTGAGGACATGGGTGAAGCCTTGCTATTAGTAGTCATGAGAATTTGGTATTCGTTCGATATTTTGATGAGATGTATGTTGTCTTTTCCTCTAGTGGTGTTATGTGAACGTTAACTACATGACACTTCACCATTATTTGGGCCTAGAGGAAGGCATGGGGAAGTAATAAGTAGATGATGGGTTGCTAGAGTGACAGAAGCTTAAACCCTAGTTTATGCGTTGCTTCGTTAGGGGCTGATTTGGATCCATAAGTTTAATGTTGTGGTTACGTTTACCTTAATACTTCTTTTGTAGTTGCGGATGCTTGCAATAGGGGTTAATCATAAGTGGAATGCTTGTCCAAGTAAGGGCAGTACCAAAGCACTGGTCCACCCACATATCAAATTATCAAAGTACTGAACGCGAATCATATGAGCGTGATGAAAACTAGCTTGACGATAAATCCCATTTGTCCTCGGGAGCTCCTTTCTCATTATTAAAAATTGTCCTGGCTTATCCTTTGCTACATAAGGATTGGGCCACCTTGCTGCACTTTATTTACTTTATTTACTTGTTACTCGTTACAATTTATCTTATCACAAAACTATCTATTACCTATAATTTCAGTGCTTGCAGAGAAAACCTTACTGAAAACCACTTATCAATTCCTTCTGCTCCTCGTTGGGTTCAACACTCTTACTTATCGAAAGGACTACCATAGATCTCCTACACTTGTGGGTCATCAAGACTCTTTTCTGGCGCCGTTGCCGGGGAGTGTAGCGCTTTTGGTGAGTGGAACTTGGTAAGGAAACATTATATAGTGTGCTGAAATTTTCTGTTACTTGTCACTATGGAAACTAATCCTTTGAGGGGCTTGTTCGGGGTATCTTCACCCCGACCAGATGAGCAAAGAGTTGCTCTTCAACCTACTGAACTTTTTGAAAATATTTACTTTGAGATTCCTTCGGGTATGATAGAGAAACTGCTAGCTAATCCATTTGCAGGAGATGGAACATTGCTTCCCGATTTACGCCTTATCTTTGTGGATGAAGTTTGTGGATTATTTAAGCTTGCAGGTATTCCCGATGATGTTGTCAAAAGGAAGGTCTTCCCTTTATCTTTGAAGGGAGATGCATTGACATGGTATACGCTATGTGATGATACGCGTTCTTGGAATTGTAAGCGATTGAAGTTGGAATTTCACCAGAAGTTATGTCCTATGCATCTTGTTCATCGTGAGTGTAATTACATATATAATTTCTGGCGTCGCGAAGGAGAAAGCATCGCTACAACCTTGGGGGAGGCTTAAGTCAATTTTATATTCATGCCCCAATCATGAGCTCTCGCGGGAAATGATTATTCAAAATTTTTATGCTCGGCTTTCTCTCAATGATCTCAACCTGCTCGATACTTCCTGTGCTGGTTCTTATATGCTGAAGACTATTGATTTCAAATGGGACTTATTGGAAAGAATTAAATGCAACTCTGAAGATTGGGGTTCCAACGATGGTAACGAGTCAGGTATGACACCTAAATTTGATTGTGTTAAATCTTCTATGGATACCGATGCTTTTCGTGGATTTAGCACTAAGTATGGACTTGACTCTGAGATAGTAGCTTCTTTCTGTGAATCTTTTGCTACTCATGTTGATCTCCCTAAAGAGAAGTGGTTTAAATATAATCCTCCCGTTGAAGTAAAAGTAGTTTCACCTATTACAGTTGAAGAAAAGACTATCACCTATAGTGATCCTATTGTTCCTACTACTTATGTTGAGAAACCTCCTTTTCCTGTTAGGATAAAGGATCATGCTAAAACTTCGACTGTTGTTCGTAAGAGTAATACTAGGACTTATACACCTCCTCAGCAAATCAAAGTTGAACCTAGTATTGCTATTGTTAAGGATCTCTTGGATGATGATTTAGATGGGCATGTTATTTATTTCTGTGATGAGACTGCTAATATTGCTAGAACAGATACTAAGATACATAGACCTATCGTAGGCATGCCTGTTATTTCTGTTAAAATAGGAGATCATTGTTATCATGACTTTTGTGATATGGGTGCTAGTGCAAGTGCAATACCGTATGACTTATATAAAGATATTATGCACGACATTGCACCCGTTGAATTGGAAGACATTGATGTTACCATTAAGCTTGCTAATAGGGATACCATTAAACCAGTTGGGATAGTTAGAGATGTTGAAGTTTCATGTGGGAAGGTTAAATATCCTGCTGATTTTCTTGTTCTTGGTTCCCCACAAGATGACTTTTGTCCCATTATTTTTGGTAGACCCTTCTTAAATACAGCTAGTGCTAGGATTGATTGTGAAAAAGATAATGTCACCATTGGCTTAGATGGTATGTCTCATGAGTTTAATTTTGCTAAGTTTCGTAGACAACCTCGTGAGAGGGAACCACCTAGTAAGGATGAGATTATTGGTCTTGCTTCCATTGCCGTGCCTCCTACTGATCCGTTAGAACAATATTTGCTAGACCATGAAAATGATATGTTTATGAAGGAAAGAAGGGAAATAGATGAAGTGTTCCTTAAACAGGAACCTGTGTTGAAACATAACCTTCCCATTGAAATTCTTGGGGATCCCCCTCCACCCAAGGGTGATCCCGTGTTTGAACTCAAACCATTACCTGATAATCTTAAGTATGCTTATCTTGATGAAAAGAAAATATATCCTGTTATTATTAGTGCTAACCTTTCAGAGCAAGAAGAAGAAAGATTATTGAAAACTCTGAAGAAGCACCGAGCAGCTATTGGATATACTCTGTATGATCTTAAGGGCATTAGTCCCACATTATGCCAACACAAAATTTCAGTGGAGAAAGATGCCAAACCAATTAGAGATCCTCAACGACGACTAAATCCCAAGATGAAAGAAGTGGTAAGAAAGGAGATACTAAAGCTGCTTGAGGCAGGTATAATTTATCCCGTTGCTGATAGTGATCGGGTAAGCCCTGTCCATTGTGTTCCTAAAAAGGGATGTATTACCGTTGTTCCTAATGATAAAGATAAATTGATCCCGCAAACAATTATT
The DNA here is from genome assembly GCA_021605205.1 of Aegilops longissima. Classification (NCBI taxonomy): domain Eukaryota; kingdom Viridiplantae; phylum Streptophyta; class Magnoliopsida; order Poales; family Poaceae; genus Aegilops; species Aegilops longissima. Next base: position 746,535,633 of record CM038679.1, read on the forward strand.
ACAGGTTATAGGATGGTAATTGATTTCCGTAAATTAAATAAGGCTACTAAGAAAGTTCATTACCTTTTACCTTTTATAGATCAAATGCTAGAAAGACTATCCAAACACAAACATTTCTGCTTTCTAGATGGTTATTCTGGCTTCTCTCAAATACCTGTGTCAGCGGGGGATCAATCAAAAACTACTTTTACTTGCCCTTTCGGTACTTTTGCTTATAGACGTATGCCTTTTGGTTTATGTAATGCACCTGCTACCTTTCAAAGATGCATGATGGCTATATTCTCTGATTTTTGTGAAAAGATTTGTGAGGCATTCATGGATGACTTCTCCGTTTATGGATCCTCTTTTGATGATTGTTTGAGCAACCTTGATCGAGTTTTGCAAAGATGCGATGACACTAGTCTCGTCCTGAATTGGGAAAAGTGTCACTTTATGGTTAATGAAGGCATTGTCTTGGGACATAAGATTTCCGAGAGAGGTATTGAAGTTGACAAAGCCAAAGTTGATGCTATTGAAAAGATGGCATGTCCCAAGGACATAAAAGGTATAAGAAGTTTCCTTGGTCATGCCGGTTTTTATAGGAGGTTCATTAAGGACTTCTCTAAGATCTCTAGGCCTCTGACTAATTTATTCCAAAAAGATATTCCTTTTGTCTTTCATGATGATTGTGTAGAAGCATTTGAAATACTTAAGAAAGCTTTGATCACTGCACCTATTGTTCAGCCACTTGATTGGAATTTACCCTTTGAAATTATGTGTGATGCTAGTGATTATGCTGTAGGTGCTGTTCTAGGGCAAAGAGTTGATAAGAAATTGAATGTTATCCTGTATCACTAGTAGAAAACAGGGCTTTCGTCCAGGCCAGTTTAGCCCATTAGTCCCGGTTCAATCCAGAACCGGGACCAATGGAGCTATTTGCCCCGGTTCGTGAGCCCAGGGAGCCGGCCGGGCCACGTGGGCCATTGGTCCCGGTTCGTCCGGACCTTTTGGTCCCGGTTGGTGGGACGAACCGGGACCAATAGTCCTGGCTCCTGGCCCACCACTATTGGTCCCGGTTGGTGGCTTGAACCGGTACCAAAGGCTTCCCTTTAGTCCCGGCTCATGCCACCAACCGGGGCTAATGGTGCTGCCTATATATAGCCCCTCGCGCAAGAGCAGAGCACACTGCTCTGTTTTTTCTGGCCGAGGGGGAGAGGGCTTGGTGGTGCTCTAGCTCACCTCCTATGCACACAAGGTGTTCGATGGAATGCCTGAGCCACACTACTTAAGGTTTCTCCTCTCCAAGCTCGACCGCCAAGCTCCATTTTCCTCAATATTTATCTAGGTTTAGCGGTCCGTCACGCCCCGTCCCCGTCTTCATCGCCGTCGATCACCCGCGCCGATCTCATCGCCGGCACCACCGTGGTGAGCCTCTTGTTCTTATCTTCTTTCTGAAAGGAAAAATATTATTACTTGTTTGTTTAGATAGATACTTGTATTATTTTCTTACTTTTATTATTGCATCTTATATAGTGCGATGGTTTTGGTATCCGCCCCCGTCGGCCCTTCGCCCTGTCTATGATTCGGATGTGGTATATATTATCTTTTCATAACTATTGGTTCATTTATTGTTTATGAAAATTATGCCGACCAACGTGACATAGTTTTTATTTATCTAGGAGGTTGTTGAACCGGAAATTCCAACCGACCCTATTGTCGAGAGGTTAAATTTAGTTGAAGAAGAAAACAATTTCTTGAAGGAAAAAATAAAAAAACTTGAGGAGGAGAAGATGATATTGGAGTAGCATGTTGCGGATGTCGTCGATGATCACAAGATCAAGATGGATGCAATGCGCTTGAAGATGAGAAAGATTAGAAAATATGCCATTCATACCGAGGCTTGGTATCATTATGCCGTTGGATCAGTTGTTACCCTTGTTGCGATTATGATCGTATTTGTTTTCGCATTGAAATGTTTTACATAGTTTCAATGTATGGTTTAATTAATTTAGATGCTCTGCAGAGCTTTATGTTGTTAGATGAGAACTATGTATGTACTTTGGTTTTTATGTGATGATGAACTTCTATTAATTTGGTCACTTAATTATCTATTCATGATGATCTGTAATGATTTTTAACACACTTAATTATATATAATGCACGCAGATGAACCGCAATGGATGTACGGTGACAGACACACCTCCGAGTACATTAAGGCGTGCATGATTTTCTCAAGTGGCTGAGGCAAACAAGCAGAATGGTTTTATGTGTTGTCCATGCCCTATATGTGGGAATACTGAAGTCTTACTCGACCGGAAAATCCTTCACACCCACCTACTTTACAAGGGTTTCATGCCACACTATAATGTTTGGACGAGGCATGGAGAAATAGGGGTTATGATGGAAGACGGCGAGGAAGAAGAGTACGATGACAACTATGTGCCCCTGAATACGGTGATGCTACTAAACATCAAGATGCACTGACGATGTGCACGATGGTGCTGGAACAGGCGAAGCTGCTGAAGATCAAGAGGAACCGACGATGTGCCCGATGATGATGATCTCCGCCGGTCATTGTCGATGCAAGGACACAATGCGAAAGTCAAAAGGAGAAGCTGAAGTTCGATCGCATGTTAGAGGATCACAAAAAGGGTTGTACCCCAATTGCGAAGATGGCAACACAAAGCTCGGCATCGAACTCGAATTGCTGCAAGTGGAAGGCAGAGAATGCTGTGCTTGATAAAGGATTTGAGAAGCTACTGAAAATAATGAAGAAGAAGCTTCCAAAGGATAACGAATTGCCCGACAGTACATACGCAGCAAAGAAGGTCGATGCCCTCTAGGATTGGAGGTGGAGAAGATACATGCATGCCCTAATGATGTATCCTCTACCGTGGTGCCTACAAGGATCTGAACGCATGCCCGGTATGCGGTGCATTATGATATAAGATCGACGATATGACCTCGTGATGTTGACGGCGAGCCTCCCGGAAGAGGGTTCTGCGAAGGTGATGTGGTATGCTCCTATAATACCACGGTTGAAACGTCTGTTCAGAAACGAAGAGCATGCCAAGTTGATGCGATGGCACGTGAGGACCGTAAGAAAGACGGAAGTTGAGAGCACCCACGACGGGTCGCAGTGGAAAAATCGAGAGAAAGTACTGGGATGAGTTTGCAAAGGACCCAAGGAATGTATGGTTTGCTTTAAGCGCGGATGGCATTAATCCTTTCGGGGAGCAGAGCAGCAATCACAGCACCTGGCCCGTGACTCTATGTATGTATAACCTTCCTCCTTGGATGTGCATGAAGTGGAAGTTCATTATGATGCCAGTTCTCATCCAAGGCCCCAAGCAACCCGGCAACGACATTGATGTGTACCTAAGGCCATTAGTTGAAGAACTTTTACAGTTGTGGAATGGAAACGGTGTACTTACGTGGGATGAGCACAAAAAGGAGGAATTTGACCTAAAGGCGTTGCTGTTCGTGACCATCAACGATTGGCCCGCTCTCAGTAACCTTTCAAGACAGACAAACAAGGGATACCACGCATGCACGCACTGTTTACTTGACACCGATAGTATATACCGGAAGCTGCAGGAAGAATGTGTACAGGCCATCGCCGATTTCTTCCGACCAACCATCAATGTCGAAAGAAAGGCAAGCATTTCAAAGGCGAGGCAGATCACCGGAAGAAGCCCGCCATGCGTACCGGTGATCACGTACTTGCTATGGTCAATGATTTACACGTAATCTTTGGAAAGTGTCCCGGCGGACTAGCTGTTCCAATGACGCCGAGAATCACGCACCCATGTGGAAGAAGAAATCTATATTTTGGGACCTACCCTCTGGAAAGACCTAGAGGTCCGCTTCGATCGACATGATGCACGTGATGAAGAACCTTTGCGTGAACCTGCTAGGCTTCTTGGGCGTGTATGGGAAGACAAAAGATACACCGAGGCACGAGAGGACCTGCAACGCTTGCACGAAAAAGAGGGCATGCCTCCAAGCAAGATGAAGGTCCTGCCAGCCACGCTCTTCGAAAGAAGAGAAAGAAATATTCTTTCAATGCTTGCTCAGATGAAGGTCCCGACTGGCTTCTCGTCGAATATAAAGGGAATAATAAATATGCTAGAGAAAAGTTCCGAACCTAAAGTCTCATGACTGCCACGTGATTATGACGCAATCGCTTCGGTTGCATTGAGGGGCTTCTACCGAAAACGTCCGATTAGCCATTGTGAAGCTATGTGCATTCCTCAATGCAATATCTCGAAGGTGATCGATCCAGAAATTGTACCAACGCTAAGGTGTGATGTGGCGCAATGTCTTGTCGGTTTGAGCTGGTGTTCCCACCATCCTTCTTCAATATCATGACGCACGCCCTAGTTCATCTAGTCGACGAGATTGTCATTCGGGGCCCGTATTTCTACACAATATGTACCCTTTGAGAGGTTCATGGAGTCCTAAAGGAATATGTTCAGAATCGCTTAGGCCGAAGGAAGCATCTCCATGGGCCATCAAACAGAGGATGTCATCGGGTTTTGTGCTGACTTCATTCCTGGCCTTAAGAAGATAGGTCTCCCTAAATCGCGGTATGAGGGGAGACTGACTGGAAAAGGCACACTACACAGTTCTATAGAACTCTACCTTGGTGACCCGTATGTCGATGAACACAAGAACAGTCTGCGCCCAAACACCCGGAGAAAAGCGACGATTGGATTACATGTGAACACATCAGACTTTCAGCAGTTGGTTGGAAACACGCCTCGGAGGTGACAGCACTGTTTGTGATGAGCTGTACTTGTTGTCCAGGGACCATCTTCGACTGTAATGATTTGGAAAGGATACAAGATAAATGGGAATACATTTTACACGATTGACCAAGATGAAAAGAGCACCAACCAAAACAGCGGTGTCCGCTTTGATGCAGCAACCGACAAGGAAATGACACATATTATGGTTACATAGTAGACATATGGGAACTTGACTACGGAGTAGATTTTAAGGTCCCTTTGTTTAAGTGCAAGTGGGTCAATCTGTCAGAGGCGGGTGCAGGTAGACCCACAAGACGGAATGACAACAAGGATCTGAAAAATCTTGGGTACACCGACGAACCGCTCGTCCTAGCCAATGATGTGGCACAGGTTATCTATGTGAAGGAAATGTCTACCAGACCGAGGAAAAGAAAAGATAAGGAAAGCGAATACATCATACAATGAGCCAAAGCGCCACATAGTTCTTTCGGGAAAAAGGGACATCCTGGGAGTGGAGGGCAAGATGACATGTCTCAAGAGTATGAAAAGTTTCATGAAATTCCCCCTTCAAAGTCAAGGCTGACCCAAGCATCCTGATAAACGATGAAGATTATCCATGGTTACGGCGCAATAAGCAACGACACAAGCGAAGAAAAAGTGAAGACTTTCTCCGCAACTATTATGATGATACCATGCCAACTTTGTAATGCATTTAGTATGATACCATTGTCCTTTTTACATGCACATGCTATGCCAACTTTTTCAGAGTTCATTTGAAAACTATGAATTTGAAAACCTCGCCAACCAAGGGCGCCACACCGGTTTATAAGCCCGCCCTCTACACACCGCTTTGTTGTAAGCGTAAACAAAATGAAATAAATAAAGCAACAAAGAAAATAAAAAAGTGTTTTCAAATTTGAAAACTAATGGCACTAACAGAAAGTTTATAATTTTTCTAAAACTAAAAGAAAAAAGAATTAAAAAATAAAGAAAAAACAACAAAAAATAAATAATGCAGAAAACAGAACAAAAACTGAAAAAAATAAAAATAGCAACAATAAGTATTTTGTTGTAAGTAGAAACAAAATAAAATAAATAAAGCAACAAAGAAAACAAAAAAGAGTTTCCAAATTTGAAAACTAATGGCACTAACAGAAAGTTTATAATTTTTCTAAAACTAAAAGCAAAAAGAATTAAAAATAAAGCAAAAACAACAAAAACTAAATAATGCAGAAAACAGAACAAAAAACTGAAAAATAAAATAAAAATAGCAACAATAAGTATTTTGTTGTAAATAGAAACAAAATAAAATAAATGAAGCAACAAAGAAAAAAAAAAAGAGTTTTCAAATTTGAAAACTAATGGCACTAACAGAAAGTTTATAATTTTTCTAAAACTAAAAGCAAAAAGAATTAAAAATAAAGCAAAAACAACAAAAATAAATAATAATGCAGAAAACAAAACAAAAAACTGGAAAAAATAGTGCCGCCATCGGCCCCCACGGCCTGAATACGACTAGAAACCCTACATGGGCCAGGATTCAGGCCCGCAGGAGGCCAAGTAGGCCCACATGCACATAGCTAGTGACAGATTAGGCCCGAAAGCCTGCAGTTGAGAGGAGCTCGAGAGGGTTGGCACAGCAGCGCTTATAAACCACTCTCGAGCTCTCTCAACTAGCGAGGTGGGACTAAACTTTTGGGTGCGGGGCAGCACAAGGCCTTTGGTCCCGGTTGGTGGCACCAACCGGGACTAAAGGGGGCATTGGTACCGGTTCGTAGCACCAACCGGGACCAAAGGATTTGCTATATAAGCAGCACTTAGCAGTTTTCGACCAAATCACCCACTTCGCCCCCGACGCCCCCTGCTCCTCCTCATCGCCGTCGCCGCCCCGCGCCCTGCTCCCCACCTTTGTTGCCGCCATCGACACCGCCAGCTGCTCGCCTTCACCGTCGCCGCCACCACCGACGCTGTCAGTAGCTTCGCTCGCCGTCGCCGCCGCCGCCTGAGCACAGCCTGCTGCTCCGCGCCTCCCATCCGCGCCCTGTCTCTGCTGTGGCCGCCTCTGCCTGCTGCCTGCGTCGCCGCCCTGTCTGTGCATGCGCCGCTGCTCTCTGCCCTGTTCTCACTGGCGCCCTGCGTGCCGCCCCGCCGCCCCTGCCCTGCAGAAGATAGATTTATTTTTGATTATATTTATATGTATGGGTATATATATATATATATGTGTGTGTGTGTGTATATCTGTTTATATGTCCTTTTTTTAGATTTTTGTTTGTTGCATTTTTATAAAAATGTATATATGTATGTATATATGTTCTCTATGTATATATATGTTCATGAATATATGCAAAAGATAGATTTTAGAAAAATAGTTTTTCTGTTCATAGATTTTTTGATGATATTAATTATTGTAAATATGCAAATGTTTGTATATTCATATGAACAATGAATTAGGAAAAACCTTTACTTTTTTCTAAAATTTATATTTGATCATTATTTAAAAAAACAAGTAATACTACTTCATGTATTTTTAAGAAAGGAAGAAGAAGAAAAGAATGAGAGGAAAAGGAAATGAGAAGAGGAAGAAAGGAGAAGAAGAGGGAGAGGAAGAAGAGGAGAAATAAATAAGAAGAAGAAAAAGAAGAAAAGAAGAGAGAAGAAGAAGAAAAGAAGGAGAAGAAGAAAAATAGAAAAAATTCTATTTTTCTTCTTCTCTCTATTCTTTTCTTCTTCTCCTCTATTCTTTTCTTCTTCTCCTCTTTTTTTTCTTCTTCTTTTTCTTATTCTTCTTCCTTCTTCCTTCTTCCTCTTTTCTTCCTTTTTCCTTATTTTCCTTTCTCGAGGGATAAGAAGAAAAAGAAGAGGAGAAGAAGAAAGAAAGGAATAGAGGAGAAAGAAGAAACTTTGACACGAGGGGGGTACGATACCCCTCCCCGATAACATTATTTTCCCATGTATATGTATGTTGCGTGCGTTGTCGATATCACGAGGGTGTCGAGGATCGCCGAGGGGTCGAGGGTCGGGAACTAGGGTAGAGGGTCGAGGGTCGTTAAGGGTCAAGGGTCGAAGGTTTCAGGTCGAGGGTTCCTATAGTGTCAAAGTATTGAAGAAATCCATGGTTTCATCATTAGCGGAAGTAACCATGGCATGATGGTGCGAAGTTCTCAAAGTTATTCGGAATGGAGTCCGGATAGGATAATTTTCCTTTTGTACGAATCTCAGCAAAGGCCTTTCAAATAACGATATTCGGAAGGTTCTTGCTGAACTTTGTACCAAAAAGCTAATTATCCTATCTCGGGACTCCGCTCCAAAATAACTTTGAGAGCTTGCACCATCATGCACCTGTTATTTTACTAATGATGGAGACATGGTTTTGTTGAACTTTGACACTAGGCAACCTCCCAACCCTCGGCGATCTTCGACCCTTGACCTCGACCGCCGGGCGATCCACGACCCTCTACCCTATCATGGGCGCCGATGCCCACGCCACTTGTGGGACATAGATGTAGTGTTCAACGCCGACCCCTCCCGATAGCTTCAACACATGGGGGGTCGATATTACCCTCCTAGCTTGAAGCGTTCTCGAGGCCACCCCTAACCCTTGAAGCGTTGTCGAGGCCACCCCAAACCCAAGAGAAGCAGCGCCGAGGCCACTAATATGATTCCTTATTGTGATTAGCTAGCTAGTTCTACGCTTGCCACTAATATATCCATATCTGTCATGCTTGAATAATAATTGCCATGTTGTAAATATTTGTAGAAACTATGGACACCCCCGAGACGAAGCACAAGAAGCGTTGTTGAAGGACATAATCGCACAAGGAAGTGATGCCGCTCGCTCGTTGATGTTTCTCAACGACAACGATGGTCTAGAAGGAGAGGGTGAAGAAGCAGCTGGCTATGATTTACATGGTCCGATGACCCAATGCCGTGCAAGAAGGAGAGGGTGAAGAAGTAGACCGTGAGGACGGCTCGATGATCACCAAACCGAGTCCGCCAGGTATATATATTAGTTAAGCCTGTGCTGACTAGCTCGTGTTTGTTTTGGTATGTACACATATTAATTAACTCTCGTCTTTGTTCTTTTTCTAGCCCTCCGGATCGAGCACAACTTCGTAAAGAGACGAGGCCCAAGAAAAGTTGAGCTCGGATGAAAAGTTTGAGATCATACAAATCGCATGACGGCCAACCGATTGAACCCTACCGGACAAAGAAGGCATTTGTTGCTCGGTCACGGGGTTCGGTTAGGGACAAGATCCCGATCAGCATCCACCAATGGTATAAGCCTAAGAACGAAGACCCTGAGGTGTCTTGTGTCAATGATATGCAGAAAAATGATCTTTGGACTGAGCTGAAGTCAAATTTTACCCTACCGCTAGAGGATGATCTGGAGAAGCCAGTAATAGAGCCATTAATCAAGTCTTTTGCTCTTAAGAAGATGGCAGAACTATTCAGGAATTGGAAGAAAGAACTCAATACGTATGTCGAAAGACACCAGAATTCAAGGGCAAATATGAGAAGATCAGAGATGACTGGCCCGCATTTGTGGCCTACAAGACATCAGAAAAGAGTAAAAAGATGTCGGCGACAAACAAGAGAAATGCTGCGAAGAAGAAGCTTCACCATCGCACGGGTCGTGGCTACCTCGTAGTCTGCCTAAGTGGGCCAAGGCTGAGAATGATCTGCTTGATAAAGGGATCGAACCAAAGACAATGAACTGGCCAGACCGTTGCCGGACTTGGTTTTTCGGGGCCAGCGGATCCTTGGACCCTCTAACAGGGAAGTGCATTTGGACGGACGAACAATTGGACATACCAGTCAAGAGGCTTCAGCAATATATCGAAGCAGCGCAGCAAGGGAAGTTCGTTCGCACAGGAGAAGGACGAGCTCACAATGGCCCTCGGGAATCCGAGCACCCCGGACGGACACGAGGCACGCCAGTCCGCTTCGTGGAAGGCTGGATTTCGAGACGCAGGGGTTACAAAACCCATGAGAGGAGGAAGAAACTGGAGCAGAGCCTAATGCAGGCGCTGCACGAAAGGGTAATGGGGCTAGAGGAACGAGAAGCAGCAGATCACAACAAACGACCTGCCAAGCTTCCCCGGCTACCCCGCCATCTCAGCGTAGAAGCAGCGTGGCTTCCACCGAGCTGCTTCAGCCGAGCAGCATGCCTTGACGGCTCCTGCCAGCTATCCCGTGGATGCTATCACGGATGCTGAAAATTGCCACCTTATGGCGCAATGGAGCAATTTGAAGGTCAAGGCGGTTGTTGGCTCTGCTTATCCTACTAAACCCGACTCAACTTTTCACCGCCGCCGATTCCAGAAGGATATGCTAAGGTGATGGTCGATGAAATAACGGAGGGATTTGAGGACCTCCGGCTTGACCACCCTACCGGTGAAGGGGAGTATCGGCTGGGTTCTGCTCTGAAGACTCCATGCCTATGGCGGAAGGATCTCATCAACCTTCCGAACTGGACGCCTCCGCCTCCTCCTCCTCCTCAGGCTAGTCAGGGCACTCCGCCTCCTCCACCGCCTCCTCCTCCGGCGAGTGACGATCAGGGCACTCGGCCGGCTCCTTCTCCGGCGCGTGGCGGCACTCCGCCTCCTTCTCCGCCTGCACCGGCGCGCCCGAGCAGCCAGCCTCCTCCTTCTCCGCCTCGTCAGCAAGGGCGGAAGAGACCCGCCGCCGCTCCGGCTGCTCCGACGCGTCGTAGTCCTTCTCCTCCGCCTCGTAAGCAAGGAAAGAAGACATCCGCTCCGTCTACTCTGCCGGCGTCTAGCAGTACAGCCAAAGGCGGGAGGAGATACAGATTCGGTCCTTCTCAAGACTCAGAGAAGTTACCGCACGAGAGGAGCGAGGAGGAAAACGCGAAGATCGCGCAGATCAAGTGGATGACTGGTTTCAAGGGTTGAAAGCAAAGAGACATCCACCTCCGGAGGAGAAGGTAGATCCGTCAAAGCGAAGCGCATTGCTGCCCCGACAAAACCACCCAAGTCTCCGCCAAAGGCAACTATGAGCGATTATTGGAAAGGCATTTGCCAAGCGGAGAGATCGGGAAGTACTGTCAGTGATCAAAGGATGAAAGAACGACGAGCTGGGAAACAAATTGCCCAGCTCGGCGAACAAGTGAAGCAATCGTGCCCCCCGCTCAAGGTGCCTGCTAGCGACATCGTCGATTCGAGGATGGTGCCCGGTTATGGCAATCCTGCAGATTACCTGCCCGACGATGTACATTATGATTTCTTGGAGGTGCAGATACAAAGATACGAGTACGGGAAGCCTCTCGTCAAAGATGAAAGCTCTCTATCAACGATGATGCGAAGATTGCATGATTGGTACATGAAAACCTGCAAAGAGTCTGAGGGGAGGAGTACTTTGTATGTGGGAGTTAAAAAGGAGCATGACCTCCTTGGAATTGAACTGTTGCCTATTCCATTTGAGGAGTTCTATCAGTTTTCAATCAATTGGCCTCGATAAAGCAACGGTCACCTGCTACTGTCTGTAAGTAGTACTACTTCTGTCATTAAGTATCTCTATATAACTCAGCTCTTTCATTGCATGTATTTATAAATATCCTCACTATATTATGCAGATTGAAGATCGCCGAAATGAAGAAAAGGCAAGTGGGTGATATTGGGTTCATTAACACATATCTCATAGATGCAAATGAGGTTAAATATCGTGCCGACGAAACCGAGGCCAACTTGCTACGATCGTTGGAAATAAATGAACACAAAATATAATACTCTTTCCTTACAACTACACGTGAGTGTTACTGTCTTGTGGCATATTCGGTTTCCTTATTAGTCCAGGTTATAGTAATGTAATATTGATGAGTTATGCATGCGCAGAGGTACCACTATATTCTCCTAGAGATTAAGCTTGAGCAGGAGTAGTAACTGTCTTAGACTCGAGACGAAAAGATCCTAAGGAGTATGTGGACATGACTGAAATGCTCGAGAAATAAGTTAAATCGATCATTATCCACCATATCAGCAACTTTGTTCATTTCTGATATCAAGTAATTGTTTTCTTTGTATGGCAGGGCTTGGGAAAATTCACCAAAAAGCTCCGGGACTACCAAGAAGCTGCAATTTAGACACCAAAGTAAGTACTATATAGTAGCATATTCCACGCGCATCTCCTAGTGATTCGAGCGCTAGTTTCATCAATACCATTTAGCATGCTTGCTAATTATCAGTTTGATTGACCTCTGTTTCTTGTAAAGTGGTTGTGGCAGGAACAAGGGAATGATTTCTGTGGATACTACGCTTATGCAGTCCATCCGCCACACGACCTGTGAGAGGGCTACTCCGACAAACAATATGAAGTGCGTAAATAAAAATATTCACAATTTTATTTTATTACCATCATTTGTGTTGAGTTTCATTCATATATATATATATATATATATATATATATATATATATATATATATATATATATATATATATATATATGTATGTATTGACCCTTTCTTAAAATTAGATGTTTCGGAAGCGGGATGAACTCCTAGCACCAGATCGCATGCGAGCAATTCAAGAGGAATTGGCGGCATTCTTTCTTGACCACGTGATCGATGAAGACGGAGAATACTATGCGGACCACGCGTCCGTATTGTAAAAGATAATTATTGTATATATGTAGCCGATAGTGTCGGATAGATATACGAGAACTTGTTGTTCGACCAATCTCTCGGAGAAGGAGAGGTGGTCGATATCACTTCTCTCTGTATGCATATATGTTGATGACGATCTTCTGTTTGCTTAATTACTAGCTAGCTAGCGTGTCTAGCTAGTCCTCTCTATACGTATGTATAGTACGTAGCGTCGACCAAGCACGGACAAAAGAGAGGACACTTTTCTCTATTAATTAGCTAGCTATAGCACAATATATGAAACACCTAAATTAACCCCCCAAAACCCCCCAACCCCCCCCCCCCTTTCAAAAAAGAAAACAAAAACCAGAGCCATAGAAATGCTGACGCGTGGATGCCTATTGGTCCCGGTTGGTGCCACCAACCGGGACCAAAGGCCCTCCTGCCTGGGCTCAGCGGACAGGCCACGTGGAGGCCCATCAGTCCGGGTTCTGGATAGAACCGGGACTAAAGGGCCAGGGTATTAGTACCGACCCTTTAGTCCCGGTTGAATCGGGACTAAAGGCCCTCACCAACCGGGTCAATAGGCCCCTTTTCTACTAGTGTATGCTAGTAAGACTATTGATACCGCCCAGAGAAATTATGCTACTACTGAAAAAGAGTTCTTAGCAGTTGTGTTTGCATGTGATAAGTTTAGACCTTATATTGTTGATTCCAAAGTTACTATTCACACTGATCATACTGCTATTAAATATCTTATGGAAAGGAAAGATACTAAGCCTAGGCTCATTAGATGGGTTCTCCTCCTCCAAGAATTTGATTTACATATTATTGATAGAAAGGGAGCTGAGAACCCCGTTGCAGAAAACTTGTCTAAGTTAGAGAATGCTCTTGATGACCCACTGCCTATTGATGATAGCTTTCCTGATGAACAATTAGCGGTCGTTAATGCTTCTCGTGCTGCTCCTTGGTATGCTGATTATGCTAATTATATTGTTGCTAAGTTTATACCTCCTAGTTTCACATACCAGCAAAAGAAAAAAGTTGTTTTATGATTTAAGACCGTACTTCTGGGATGACCCACACCTTTATAAAGAAGGACTAGATGGTGTTATTAGACGTTGTGTGCCTGAGCATGAACATGAACAGATCCTACGCAAGTGTCACTCTGAATCCTATGGAGGACACCATACTGGAGATAGAACTGCACACAAGGTACAACAATCGGGTTTTACTAGCCTACTCTCTTCAAAGATGCTCGTAAGTTTGTCTTATCTTGTGATGAATGTCAAAGAATAGGTAATATTAGTAGACGTCAAGAAATGCCTATGAATTATTCTCTTATTATTGAACCGTTTGATGTTTGGGGCTTTGATTATATGGGACCTTTTCCTGCCTCTAATGGTTAAACTCATATTTTAGTTGCTGTTGATTACGTAACTAAGTGGGTATAAGCTATTCCAACTAGTAGTGCTGATCATAACACTTCTATTAAAATGCTTAAAGAAGTTATTTTTCCGAGGTTTGGAGTCCCTAGATATCTAATGCCTGATGGTGGTTCACATTTTATTCATGGTGCTTTCCGTAAGATGCTTGCTAAGTATGATGTTAATCATAGAGTCGCATCTCCTTATCATCCGCAGTCTAGTGGTCAAGTAGAGTTGAGCAATAGAGAGCTCAAATTAATTTTGCAAAAGACCGTGAATAGATCTAGACGGAATTGGTCCAAAAAACTTGATGATGCATTATGGGCCTATAGAACTGCATACAAGAATCCTATGGGTATGTCTCCTTATAAGATTATGGTTTATGGAAAAGCGTGTCATTTACCTCTAGAACTTGAACATAAAGCATATTGGGCTATTAAAGAGCTAAACTATGACTTCAAACTTGCCGGTGAGAAGAGGTTGTTTGATATTAGCTCACTTGATGGAGAACCCAAGCCTATGAGAATGCCAAGCTATTCAAATAAAAAGTCAAACGTTGGCATGATAAAAGAATTCAGAAGCGTGAGTTTAACGTAGGAGATTATGTGTTATTATTCAACTCTCGTTTAAGATTTTTTGCAGAAAAACTTCTCTCTAAATGGGAAGGTCCTTACGTTATCGAGGAGGTCTATCGTTCTGGTGCCATAAAAATCAACATCTTCGAAGGCACAAGTCCGAGGGTGGTAAACGGTCAAATAAGTAAACATTATTTCAGGTAATACTATTAATGTTGAAACTAATATTATTGAAACCGTAACACCAGAGGAATACATACGGGACACTTTCCAGAACGTTCCAGACTCCGAAAAGGAATAGTATGTGGTACGGTAAGTAAAGCGACTCCAAAACAACTCCAATGGTAATTTTTATCAGTTTTGGAATATTTAAGAATTTTTGGAAGAAAGAAGTAGTCCGAAAGAGACACAAGGCCCCCACGAGAGTGGAGGGCGCGCCTACCCTTACTGGGCGCGCCCCCCTGTCTCGTGGACACCTCTTGTGCCTCCCCGACTCCGTTTTCATCCACGTTACGTATTTTGGTTGGTAAAAATTCATTATATATACACCCGAAGGTTTTGACCACTGTATCACGCAAATATCTTCTGTTTTTGTTTCGAGCTGTTTCTGTTTCAGACCTAGAGCATCATGTCGTCTCCAAGCGCTCCCAAGGACAAGCTTTTCGAGAGGGTTATCAACCCCTATCTCGCGGAGGTGTTGCAACACCCTCAAACCATTGAGATGCGTGAGGGGGTGCTGCACATCCGCGATGTGGAGGGACCAAGGCATACCGGAAGCGTGGAGACAAAGCTCGAAGCCGTGGAGCAGCAAGTTTTCAAGTGCCAAGGGATGGTGGAGCGTGGACTCAATGCCAACCAGATGATGATCATGGAGTTCACCAACAACCGGAGACTCGATCATCCTTCTATGATGGTGAGCCTATGCCTTGGAAGACGGACGACAAGCCTACATCATCAATAACTCCTACTTCACCACCTCCGAGGACATAATAACATGGGTATGGGCACTCCCCTTGGCAACTACCAAGCTTGGGGGAGGTGCCACGGTATCGTATCAACATCACACTCCTATCTTTACCGTTTTATTTAGTTTGATCCCTTTAGTAGCATCTTGATCTAGTAGATTGAAGTTTTGACATCAAGTAGTTTGAGTTTTGCTTTGTGATCTCTTTATGTATTCAATTCCGTGAGCAATCTATAATAATGATTAGTGTTGAGTCAAGGGCTTTGCTATGTTGCTATGATTCTAAGAAAGTAGAAAGAATAAAAGAGTTCATATTGATCTTATGGTTAGTGATGACTTCACATATAGAAAGTATGAGGCATAAAAGTTGTTGGGAGTTGGCAAACGTAGTTTTGGTCATCGTTGCAATTAATAGGAAGTAATAAGGAAAGAGTGGCTCACATACAAATATATTATCTTGGACACCTTTTATGATTGGGAGCACTCATTAATTATGACATGCTAAAAGAGTTGACGTTGGACAAGGAAGACAACGTAATGGTTTATGTTTTCTCACATCTCGGTTAAAGTATATTGTCATTGACCTTCCAAACATGTTGAGCTTGCCTTTCCCCCTCATGCTAGCCAAATTCCTTGCACTAAGTAGAGATACTACTTGTGCTTCCAAATATCCTTAAACCCAGTTTTGCCATGAGATTCCACCATACCTATCTATGGATTGAGTAAGATCCTTCAAGTAAGCTGTCATGTTGCAGACAATAAAAATTGCTATATAAATATGTATGACTTATTAGTGCAGAGAAAATAAGCTTTATACGATCTTGTTGTGGTAGTAATAAAAGCGACAGACTGCATAATAAAGGTCCACATACAAGGGGCAATATAAAATGACATTCTTTTGAATTAAGATTTTGTGCATCCAACCCTAAACGCACATGACAACCTCCGCTTCCCTCTGCGAAGGGCCTATCTTTTGCTTTATGTTTTTACTTTATACTTGAGTCAAGGTGATCCTCACCTTTCCCTTTTTCATTTTATCCTTTGGCAAGCTCCTCGTGTTTGATAGATCATGATATATATATCCAATTGGATGTAAGTTAGCATGGATTATTATTGTTAACAACACCTAAAGGTGAATACGTTGGGAGGCAACACAATAAGCCCCTATCTTTCTCAGTGTGCGGCTGAAACTCCATAACCACAAGTATTGCGTGAGTGTTAGCAATTGTAGAAGACTACAAGATAGTTGTGTATGTGGACTTGCTGAAAAGCTCTATTGTTGACTCTTTCTGATGTTATGATAAATTGCAATTGCTTCAATGACTGAGATTATAGTTTGTTTGTTCTCAATGAAGTTTCTGAACCATACTTGACATTGTGAATTGATCATTACTTGAGAATAAGAAATCATATGATAAAATCTATTTATGTTGTTGTTATAAGAATGATCATGATGCCCTCATGTCCGTATTTTATTTTTATCGACACCTCTATCTCTAAACATGTGGACATATATTTCGATTTCGTCTTCCGCTTGAGGACAAGCGAGGTCTAAGCTTGGGGCAGTTGATACGTCCATTTTGCATCATGCTTTTATGTCAATATTTATTGCATCATGGGATGTTATTACACAATATATCTCAATACTTATGGCTATTCTCTCTTATTTTACAAGGTTTACCACGAAGAGGGGGAATGCCGGCAGCTGGAATTCTGGCTGGAAAAGGAGCAAACATTGGAAACCTATTTTGCACCACTCCAAAAATCCCGAAACTCCATGAAACCTATTTTTGGAATTAATAAGAATTATTGAGTGGAAGAAATACATCAGGGGGCCCACACCCTGGCCAGGAGGGTGGGGGGCGCGCCCACCCCACCGGGCGCGCCTGCCTCCCTGGGCCTCAGTGGCCCCCCGGTGTCCATCTTCTGCTATATGAAGGCTTTTACCCTGGAAAAAATTGTGGGCAAGCTTACGGGACGAAACTCCGCAACCACGCGGCGGAACCTTGGCGGAACTAATCTAGGGCTCGCGGAGCTGTTCTGCTGGGACACTTCCCCGGAGGGGGAAATCATCACCAACGTCATCACCAACGATCCTCCCATCGGGAGGGGGTCAATCTCCATCAACATCTTCACCAGCACCATGTCCTCCCAAAACCCTAGTTCATCTCTTGTATCCAAACCACAAATTGGTACCTATGGGTTGCTAGTAGTGCTGATTACTCCTTGTAGTTGATGCTAATTGATTTACTTGGCGGAAGATCATATGGTCAGATCCTTTATGCATATTATTACTCCTCTGATTATGAACATGAATATGCTTTGTGAGTAGTTATGTTTGTTCCTAAGGACATGGGTGAAGTATTGCTATTAGTAGTCATGTGAATTTGGTATTCGTTCGATATTTTGATGAGATGTATGTTGTCTTTTCCTCTAGTGTTGTTATGTGATCGTCGACTACATGACACTTCACCATTATTTGTGCCTAGAGGAAGGCATGGGGAAGTAATAAGTAGATGATGGGTAGCTAGAGTGACAGAAGCTTAAACCCTAGTTTATGTGTTTCTTCGTTAGGGGCTGATTTCGATCCATATGTTTAATGATGTGGTTAGGTTTACCTTAATACTTCTTTTGTAGTTGCGGATGCTTGCAATAGGGGTTAATCCTAAGTGGGATGCTTGTCCAAGTAAGGGCAGTACCCAAGCACCGGTCCACCCACATATGAAATTATCAAAGTACCGAACGCGAATCATATGAGCGTGATGAAAACTAGCTTGACGATAATTCCCATGTGTACTGGGGAGCTCCTTTCTCATTATTAGAAATTGTCCAGGCTTATCCTTTGCTACATAAGGATTGGGCCACCTTGATGCACTTTATTTACTTTATTTACTTGTTACTCGTTACAATTTATCTTATCACAAAACTATCTAGTACCTATAATTTCAGTGCTTGCAGAGAAAACCTTACTGAAAACCGCTTATCATTTCCTTCTGCTCCTCGTTGGGTTCGACACTCTTACTTATCGAAAGGACTAGATAGATCCCCTACACTTGTGGGTCATCAATAATCCCCTTGAGAAGCAATCTAGGCACCGGCGTCATAGGCGCCGCTCCAAGCCCCACCATAGCAAAAATGGTGATACCAGGACAAGAGATGGTAACAATCCGGATGGTGCCAAAGACGAAAACAACCCTGCCCAGCCAGGCTTTGAGCAGGCCGAGCAAGAAGACGGGCAAGCTAGCCCTAAGGAACAGGCAAAAGAGGGAGACTCAGAGGATGATAATTACATGCCTCTCTCCGAAGACGAAATTGGCCTTGGCGATGAAGAATTCATCGTTCCTAAGGATCCCGTCGAGCAGGAGCGCTTCAAGCGCCGGCTTATAGGCACTGCAAAAAGCCTAAAGAAGAATCAGCAAAAGCTTCAAGCTGATAAAGATCTGCTAACAAATAGATAGACCGAGGTCCTGGCGGCTGAGGAATATGGACTCGAGCGCCCTACCAAAAGTTACCCAAAGCGCAGGTTGCTACCTCAACTCGAGGAGGAGGCATTAAAGCCCACACTACCAGCGTAAGATGCAGCTGACCGGCCACCTCGTGGCCGACACAAAGCGGCGTATCAGCCCGAAGTCTAGCCCGCACCCCGATGCCCAACAAGTAAAAACACTAAGGCCCGGGCCTCCACACACGACCTGCATGACGTATTGGAAAACAAAGCAGGACAGTCAAGATCGATCTACGGATCACGGGGGCGCGCCACAGCGTGTGACGATGACCGTCATGCCGGACATACTAAAAGCAAATCCGGCCGAGCCGAATACTATAGACCAGACTCATTGGACCTACGTCGCGATGTTGCCCGGCATAGAGGCGCCGCACACCCCCTATGCTTCACTGATGAAGTAATGGATCATGAATTCCCAGAAGGGTTTAAACCCATGAACATCGAGTCAAATGATGGTACAACAGAACCCCGCGGTATGGATTGAAGATTTCCTTTTCCACATTCACATGGCCCGTGGCGATGATCTACATGCCATCAAGTACCTACCAAAGCTCAAAGGACCGGCTCGACATTGGCTGAATAGCCTGCCAACAAGCTCCATTGGCAGTTGGGAGAACCTGGAAGACGCATTCCTTGACAACTTCTAGGGCACTTACGTGCCACCACCGGATGCTGACGACTTAAGTCACATAACCCAACAGCCCGGAGAGTTAGCCAGGAAATTTTGGACTCGGTTCCTAACTAAAAATAACCAAATTGTCGACTGTCCGGATGTCGAAGCCTTAGCGGCCTTTAAGCATAACATCCATGACGAATGGCTCGCCCGACACCTCGGCCAAGAGAAGCCAAAGTCCATGGCAGCCCTCACGACACTCATGAACCGCTTCTGCGCGGGCGAGGACAGCTGGCTGGCTCGTAGCAACATCACACCAAAAAAACTCCGGCGATTCAGACGCCAGAGATAGCAACGGCAAGCCGCGACACAACAGATACAAGCGTCACAACAATGGCGACAATGCCGAAGACACGGCAGTCAATGCCGGATTCAGAGGCTCTAAATCCGGACAGCGGAAAAAGCCATTCAAAAGAAACAATCCGGGCCCGTCCAGTCTGGACCACATAGTCGATTGCTCATGTCAAATTCACGGCACGCCCGATAAACCAGCCAACCACACCAACAGAGAATGCTGGGTGTTCAAACAGACCGGCAAGTTTAATGCCGAAAACAAGGAAAAGGGGCTGCATAGCGATGATGATGAGGAGCCCCGGCCGCAGAACACAGGAGGACAGAAGAAATTCCCTCCGCAAGTGAAAACGGTGAATATGATATACGCAACCCATATTCCCAAGCGGGAACGGAAGCATGCACTAAAGGACGTCTATGCGATGGAGCCAGTCGCCCCAAAGTTCAACCCATGGTCCTCTTGTCCGATCACCTTCGACCGCAGGGACCATCCTACCAGTATCCATCATGGCGGTTCGGCCGCATTGGTCCTCGACCCCATCATTGACGGATTCCATCTCACACGAGTCCTTATGGACGGTTGCAGCAGCCTGAACCTGCTCTAGCAGGATACAGTTTGCAAAATGGGCATTGACCCCTCAAGGATCAAGCCCACAAAAACCACCTTCAAAGGTGTCATACCAGGTGTGGAGGCCTGTTGCACGGGCTCAATCACACTGGAAGTGGTCTTCGGATCTCCGGACAGTTTCCGAAGTGAGGAGTTAATCTTCCACATCGTCCCCTTTCGCAGTGGCTATCATGCACTGCTCTGACGAACCGCATTTGCCAGATTCAATGCGGTACCGCATTATGCATACCTCAAGCTAAAAATGCCAGGACCTCGCAGGGTTATAAAAGTTAATGGAAACACAGAGCGCTCGCTCCGTACGGAGGAGCACACTGCGGCTCTCGTGGCAGAAGTACAAAACAACCTTCTTAGGCAAATAGCCAATTCGGAGATAAAGAACTCGGCACCGTCAAGCGAGTCCGGAGTACCCCGCAACAGGATCGTCCGGTACGTCCAGAGTTCGACTAGCAATTCGGCCTCCGTCCTAGTCCCAGTCAAGCGCGCACTTAAAATACCATGGGCATAGGCGGACTATGACACGGTCCACAATGCGGTTCGACCGCCCCAGGATCCTGGCATCTTTACACCTCTTTTCTTTCTGGTCCCTATCTTCGGGAGGCTCTTCCGATAGACCGACTATCGGACCCATAGCGGG
Source organism: Aegilops longissima (assembly GCA_021605205.1). Lineage (NCBI taxonomy): Eukaryota > Viridiplantae > Streptophyta > Magnoliopsida > Poales > Poaceae > Aegilops > Aegilops longissima. Next base: position 746,556,657 of record CM038679.1, read on the forward strand.
ACAGACACACCAAAAAGACAAGAAGCTTTGGCGTACAAGGGAACCCTCAGGTGGTCTCTGATAATGATCGTTATACCTGTTTTACATACACGCACACAGCACGCTCTTGGTCAGGATGTGTCAAACAGTCCTATTCTGCTTATCGCACTAGTTGTATACATGCGCTTTGACGTATTATTTAAATGACAAGGGAAAATAATGTATAGCGTCAGCTTACTATTACATTTCTTTATCCTTTTCTTTTACTGCTTATTTATTAAAAATTGTGCCCGTACATTTTTAGGCGTCCGGCTCGCCAAGGGCTTTAGTGTACCCCATACCACGGCAAGAAAAGTCCGAACACTTTCGACAGTGCAGCACCCCGAACTTTTAGCATTATATGCATCAACTCTGAATCATGTCTTGGGTCAATAGTTGGGTTTGTCCGGCTCCCATGTTTTGGTACCTTACGTTCCGCTATATCAGCTAAGGTAGCACAGGGAGAAATACTACGATTGTGTCCCGGTTCTTCCGGACGAGCACCTCAGTAGAGAAAGCCGAAAACTGACTGTCATGATAAGGCGAGAGCCGGTCGCTGTTCGACAGGTCTCAAATCCTTAAAGATTTTTTCTGCTTCAGGCGAGGAATCGGCCTTGTCCGATTTAGGCGTGCATAGCGCCCCAGGTTCGGCCTTCCGAATACCAGGGGCTTTGCCAAAATTTAAAATTGTAGACTTCTATGGCTAAGTGACAGTGATAAAGCTGTATATTCCGATTGCCCTGTTCGCTGCGCTAAACACCTCCTTAAAAGGACCAAAAATTTGGATAAAGAGTGTTTATATTTATCCCGAACACCACAGTACTAGTTACATGGGGGCAGAAGCCGACGACTGGCCAACTCTCAAGATTTTATAAATGGTCGCACAGAAGGTAATATTTTAAATCAACAAGCGCCATATAGCGCACATGAACTCGTTTTCATATTACAGGATGATATGAGTACATTCATTCAAATATTACATCCTTAGCACATTCATCCGCCACAAGGCGGGCACCCTTAATGACATTGTCGTAGTACTGTTTGGGGTGGCGATGCTCCTCGCCCTTCGGCGGCCCCTCTGTCACCAACTTCTCGGCATCCATCTTCGCCCAGTGCACTTTCGCACGGGCCAAGGCCCTGCGTGCACCTTCAATGCAGACAGACCGCTTAATGACTTCAAGCCGCGGACAGGCATTTACCATCCGCTTGACAAGGCCGAAGTAGCTACCGGGCAGGGGCTCGCCAGGCCACAGCCGGACTATGAGGTCCTTCATGGCCAGTTCGGCCGCCTTGTGAAGTTCGACCAGTTGCTTCAGCTGGTCGATCAAGGGCATCGGATGTTCGGCCCTAATATGCTGGGACCAAAACGACTTATCCGTCGAGCTCCCTTCCTCAGCTCGGTAGAACTCTGCAGCATCAGAGATGTTGTGCGGCAGATCTGCGAATGCTCCTGGAGAGCTCCGAATTCGGGTAAGTAAAAGGAAAGTCTCCTTCACATGCTTGCTTTGCATAATGAATGCCTTACCCGCCGCTATCTTCTTGGCCGCCTCAATCTCCTGGAGGGCCTTCTGGGCTTCGGCCTTGGCGTCTTGTGCGCTCTTGAGGGCCTTCACAAGCTCCGACTCTTGCATCTTGGAGTCACGCTCCAAGGACTCAAATTTTTTGACGAAGTCCTAGAGCTCCTGCTGGATGTCATCAACCTGAGCCTCCTGTTTTTCACGCTCGGTGCGCTCCTTGGCCGCTTTGTCCTCAGTCTCGGACAACGCCTTCTTAAGGGCCGTCACTTTGGTCGTGGCCCCTATTAAAATTCATGGTGCTTCTGTTAGCATCAATGATTTTTCCTTTATATGATACACGAACGGGGTATCATTTACCTTTGTTCTCCTCGAACTGCCTCCTCACGAGGCCGAGTTCTTTCTCGGTCCGCCCCAGATCCCGCTTCAAGCCCGAGACCTCTGCAGTGCGGGCGGCAGCGGCAAGTAGCGACGCCTGCTTATTTACATAGACATAATATGATTAGACTCCGGTGGATGTTATTTGATCCTCTGTTCGGCTTTTCTTTCTGAACACTGAACAGAGCATCAGGGGCTACTGTCTATGCTGTGATATTCTCTCAAAATTTGATTGCTTACCTCAAAGCTTGTTAGGAGGCTGGCGCAGGCTTCGGTCAATCCGATTTTGGCAGACCGAACCTTCTCATAAGAGTACGGTGTTCTTCGTCAATGGAAGCACCTTGAAGCGCTTCCAGCAAGTTGTCCGATGCCTATGGATGGATAGAGGTCATCGGCACAGCCGGCTCACCCCCCTTAGCGAGGGGCTGCCCGCCTAAATCCGGAACCACTGGAGGTTCCGGCGCAGTGTCCGGTTGGGGGCCGAGCTTGCTAAAGCCCCTGGAATCCATGGGGTCTCCCCCCCACCCCGTTAGCCCGGCGCCGGAGATTTTGTGTTGGGGCGCCCTCGAACTGTCTCCCCTGGACTAGTATCCTTTGAGACAACACCTCGATGTCATCTGCGGGCCGGGGGGTGGTGGCCATCTGGAGCGAATCGCTGTTCATTGCCGACTCTCTCAAAGACCCATTCGAGGAAAATAAGTCGATGCGGGACTTGGATGGACTGCACGATCATATTTAAACATGACGAGAAGCCATAAAGCGAAACATGCCAAAAGTATTATGGAATCCGGATACTTACGACTTTGCCAGGGGCTTGTCCCTGGGTAGCAACTCCTCGTCGCTGTAGGCGGCTGTTGTGGAGTAGTCCGGAGGGAGGGTCCTTCCTTCTTGGACCCTTGGCCTCCTGCACGGGCGGCCTTCCTTTCTTCTCCCCTCGATGCAGGGGAGGGTTTTCCTCTTCCTCCTCCTCGTTCTCGTTGGAGGAGTGCGCCTCGGTGTCTTCGGACGATGAGTCCGACACCACCTTGCGCCGGATACCTTTCCTGGTCCCCGTGGCCTTCTTCTTGGCCTTCTTCTCCGGCACCTTGTAAGGCGCCGGAAACAGCATCTCCGTCAAGAGAGCCGTTGTTGGATCTTCAAGCAATGGAGCTGGACAGTCGATCCGCTCCGCTGTTTACCCAATCCTGTCAAAAATGGTATGGAGGCTTAAATTCCTCCCACAAATATACTGGGGGAAGGCACATCTTGTGAAATACAGACAGCTTACCGGATTGGCACGACGCTTTGCGCTGAGTCCACGATCCTCGTCAATGGGAGGAGGCACTTTGACGGCCTTGAACAGCACCTTTCAGACGTCTTTGTGCATCGTGTCGAAGAGCTCTTATAGCGTCTGGTGTTCGGCCGGGTCAAACTCCCACATATTAAACGCCCGTCTTTGACACGGGAGGATCCGGCGGAAGAGCATGACCTAGACCACGTTGACAAGCTTGATTTTCTTGCTTATCATATTCTTGACGCAGTTCTGGAGTCTGGTCAGCTCCGCTGGCTCACCCCAGGCTAAACCCTTCCTTTTCCAAGAGGTAAGCCGCATGGGGATGCCAGATTGAAATTCGGGGGCCGCCGCCCATTTGGAGTCGCGCGGCTCGGTGATGCAGAACCACCCCGATTGCCGCCCCTTCACGATCTCCACATAGGAGCCTTCGAGCCAGGTGACGTTGGGCATCTTGCCCACCATGGCGCCTCCGCACTCCGCTTGCTGGCCGACCACTATCTTCGGCTTCATGTTGAAGATCTTCAGCCACAGGCCGAAGTGGGGCTTGATGCGGAGGAAAGCCTCACACACAACGATAAACGCCGAGATGTTGAGGATGAAATTGGGGGCTATATCGTGGAAATCCAGCCCATAATAGAACATGGTCCCGCGGATAAACGGGTGGAGGGGAAAACTCAGTCCGCGGACGAAGTGGGCGAGAAACACAACCCTCTCGTGGGGTTCCGGAGTAGGGATGATCTGCCCTTCGCCCGGGAGCTGGTGCACGATGTCTGCGGCCAATTATCCGGCCTCCCGGAGCTTCGTAATGTCCTCCTCCTTAACAGAGGAGGCCATCCACTTGCCTCCTGCTCCGGACATGTCTGGAATGGCTTTATGGAGAAGGTGAGAACTTGGGCGCTAGAGCTCGAGAGTGCGATAATGGATGAGCGAAGGAGGAAGAAGGCGTGGGTGAAAAAGGGGAATCCCTATCTCTTTATAAAGACGGTAGAAACTGTGCGCCTCCCCACTTGCCCGTTAAAATTGCTTATTCCCCAAGCGCCAGGATTGATGGCGCGGTTGGGTTACCCACACCCGTATTGATGGGGATCCCATAATAAGGGGACACGATCTCTGCTTCGACAAGACGTGCCAACGAAACCGCCTCGCGATATGTGTAGCAGCTGGTTGAGAAAAAACGGTTCGAATAATGACCGGGCCGTGGCGTGATGTGACGCTATAAAAAGTTGTCAGCAGACTAGATTTGTGGAATATTGTGCTCTCTGCGGTGGTATGTGGAATTTGTTTTGCAGAGCCAGACACGATCCTCGTGTTCAAAATCTTCTATGGAGTATTCGGAGAAGGAAACAGCCTTGCAATGCCGAAGATAATCTGCGCGCCGGACTCATCGTCATTGAAGCCTAGTTCAGGGGCTACTGAGGGAGTCCTGGATTAGGGGTCCTCGGACAGCCGGACTATATACTTTGGCCGGACTGTTGGACTATGAAGATACAAGATTGAAGACTTCGTCTCGTGTCCGGATGGGACTCTCCTTTGCATGGAAGGCAAGCTTGGCAATTCGGATATGTAGATCTCCTTCTCTGTAACCGACTCTATGTAACCCTAGCCCCCTCCGGTGTCTATATAAACCGAAGGGTTTAGTCCGTAGGACAACAACAATCATAATCATAGGCAAGCTTCTAGGGTTTAGCCTCTATGATCTCGTGGTAGATCAACTCTTGTAATACTCATATCATCAAGATCAATCAAGGAGGAAGTAGGGTATTACCTCCATCGAGAGGGCCCGAACCTGGGTAAACATCGTGTCCCCCGCCTCCTGTTACCATTAGCCTTAGACGCACAGTTCGGGACCCCCTACCCGAGATCCGCCGGTTTTGACACCGATAGTGGATTCCTTTTGATAATCATGAGATGGATGAAACTAGAAGGCACAACCTTCTGTACCCTCTTTCTACTTTCTGTTATTTAGATTAAATAAAGTAAAAATAGTATTTTCTGTCTGTTTTCTGAATTATCCATGCAATAAAAAATACCCAGAAATAAAAATTCTCCAAATGCCTTGCAAATTTAGTATGATTTTTTCTGGAAAATTTGAGAATATTTGGCACTGAGAACACAGCAGGGGGAGCTGGAACCTGGCCACGAGGGTCTAGGGCGCGCCCACCCCTACAGAGCGCTCCCCCTGCCTCGTGGGCCCATGTTGGCTCCCCTCCACTTATTCCTGCACCCGCACACTTCATCTTCCTCCCAAAAAAATCACGATCCAGCTCAAGCACGAGTTCTAGCTCACTTTGCTACCATTTTCGATCTCCTTGCTCAAAGCTCCATTCACAAAACTGCTTTGGGGGGTTTTTCCTTGGTATGTGACTCCTCCAATGGTCCAATTAGTTTTTGTTCTAGTGCTTTATTCATTGCAAATTTTTGCTGCCTAGGTGCCCCTGTTCTTGAGCTTGCATGTCAAATTTATATGGTCCCAAGTAATTCTAATGCATGATATAGGCTCTAGGCACTTGAGAGAGTAGTTGCTATCAATCTTGTTGAGTTTGATTCACTTTTATTTTGAGTTACTAAAAATTTTAGAAATTTTTCAGAGGAAGAAATATGTCCAGGAAATAGTACCAAGGTGGTTCTTCAAGAAAGAAAGGACTCAGGCTCGCAATGCGTGAACCGGACGATGAACCACCAAGGGAAGCTGACGTGCGGCCTTGTGAATGTCCGTCAGAGGATTTTATGGTTAATGCAGGCATCAAGGATGAATTTGATGCATATGTGCGTAATGCCGATCTTGAGGACTTCATGCAAGATAAGTGTCCTCAAGACTACTATTTGACTGATACATTTGTGAGAAGGTTTAAATTTACATCTTCGCGTAATTCTCCAAGTGTCCTGTTTGATATTTATGATAAATCATATACCATGGACCTAGGTGATTTCACTACTGCTTGCAAACTCCCGCAGTGGGGCAATGTTAATGAACCCCGTAAATCTAAATATAAAGACTTTCTTGCTAGTATCACTTTAGGAGAATATAGAGAAATAGCACAAGCTACCATAGGGAGCATTCATTTTCCTGCCATACATTATTTTGCTCTTTTCATTGGTAGATGCATTAACGGTAAAAGATGAAGCATGTCACATGTGTGTTCCTGATCTTTGTGTTCTCAAGAGTACTGTATTAGGTGATAAAGAATACAACTTGAGGGCAATTGTTGCAGGTAGGTTGCATAATAATAGTTTAGTTGGAAATTTGTTTGGAGGGATTTATGTGACCCGTGTGGCTAATTATCTTGGTATACCTCCACATGAAGATGATAGGGAGTTGCCTCCCACTTATTTAGATTATAATGCTATGGTTAGTCATCATTTTGTTGAAAGGAATGAACAATTCCTCCATTATCAACTAATCTTTGACAGACGTCGTGCTGTCCATATTACTCTCCCTGCTCCTGCCCTCTTTGATTATCAGGCAAAAGGAAGATATGTTATCACTAGGGAGGAGGCAACTGAGTACGAGAGGAGGACGGAGGCAGCTCGCCACCATGCTGCAGCTCAGGAGGCAATGGCTGCCGCATCTCAGTACGACCCTAGTTACAACTTCAGATATCAGTTAGGCTACCCGTGGTCATAGACCAACTTAGGCCAAAAGCCTAAGCTTGGGGGAGTACTTATTTCTCACCGTTATTACATTCATGTTCACACACTCATTCTAGTTGTCGGTGCTCATACTTTTTCATTGTACTATCCATGCTAGTTTAATTTCTTTTTCTAGCTTTCTTCTTGTGTGTTTGATACACCTTAGAAAAAAAACAAAAAAACAATTAGTCAAGTTTAATTTCCATTGCTTGTAGTAGTGACAATTAAAAGAAAACCCATAAAGATTTCTTGTTCTTCTTTTGCTTGTTGGGAGCTTTCCTGTGTAAATAGTTTTATTTCTTTTCTTTCCTTTGAGGGTCGAGAGGAGAATACCATAATGAAAATGTTTAGTGGCTCTCATATGTATGATTGTTTATTTAACTTAGAGCCCATATTACCTTGCCTTCTCCCTTGAATTGAATGCTTGCAGATTCCAGCTTAGTCCAATATGCACATACACTATTATTATTATTATTATTATACACATCATTCGGTCGTGCAAGTGAAAGGCAATAATGATGACATATGATGGACTGATTGAGATGGGAGAAGCTGGTATGAAGTCGACCTCTCTTGTTTTTGTAAATATGATTTGTTCATAGTTCCTGATTCAGCCTATAATAAACATGTTTGCAATGAAAATTAGAGATTATAGTTGCTTATGCCATGCTTAATTAGCTAGGAGCTTATAATGGTTCACCTTGCGTGCCAGCATGCTATTAAAATGTTTGTGATGTAGTATGATAGGGTGGTAGCCACCTTTGAATGATTCGAGTGACTCGACTTGGCACATGTTCACGCATGTAGTTGAAACAAAATCAACATAGCCTTCATGATATTTATGTTCATGGTGGATTATATCCTACTCATGCTTGCACTCGGTGTTGATTAATTTTAATGCATGTTCATGACTGTTGTCGCTCTCTCAGTTGGTCGCTTCCTAGTCTCTTGCTAGCCTTCACCTGTACTAAGCGGGAATACTGCTTGTGCGTTCAAATTGCATAAACCCCAAAGTTATTCCATATGAGTCCACCATACCTTCCTATATGCGGTATTTACCTGCCGTTCCAAATAAATTTGTATGTGCCAAACTCCAAACCTTCAAATGAAATTCTGTTTTATATGCTCGAGCAGCTCATGTATCAACTAGGGCTGTCTGTATCTTCCATGTTAGGCGGGTTATTCTCAAGAGGAGTGGACTCCGCTCCTCATTCACGAGAAAATGGCTGGTAACTGGGATGCCCAGTCCCATGCTCAAATCAAATCAAAATAATTAAACTAAACTCCCCCAGGATTGTTGCTAGTTGGAGGCACCCGTCGTTTCGGGCAAGCCATGGATTGATGCTTGTTGGTGGTGGGGGGGTATAAACTTTACCATTCTGTTTTGGGAACCGCCTGTAATGTGTGTAGCATGGAAGATATCGAGATCTCATAGTTGTTACGTTGACAGTGAAAGTATACCGCTTAAAATGTTATTCATCTCTATTTCAAAATCGAGCTCTGGCACCTCTACAAATCCCTGCTTCCCTCTTCGAAGGGCCTATCTATTTACTTTTATGTTGACTCATCACCCTCTTATTAAAAAGCACCCGCTGGAGAGCACCGCTGTCATTTGCATGCATTACTATTAGTTTATATTGGGTATGACTATGACTGGATCTCTTTTACCATGAATTACAATGTTTAGTCAGTCTTTGATCTTCAAAGGTTCTCTGCATTTATGTTTTGCGGTCTCAGAAAGGGCTAGCGAGAAACCATCTTGTTATATCATATTATGATTGTTTTGAGAAAGTGTTGTCATCCGAGTTTTATTATTATTGCTCGCTAGTTGATTATGCCATTGATATGAGTAAACATGAGACCTAAGTGTTATTGTGAATATGGTTAGTTCATAATCTTTGCTGAAAACTTGAATGCTGGCTTTACATATTTGCAACAACAAGAGGAAACAGAGTTTGTAAAAGTTTTTCTTTATCACTTTCAGTTTGTCAACTGAATTGCTTCATGACAAGCAAAGGTCTAAACTTGGGGGAGTTGATACGTCTCCGTCGTATCTACTTTTCCAAACACTTTTGCCCTTGTTTTGGACCCTAACTTGCATGATTTGAATGGAACTAACCCGGACTGACGTTGTTTTCAGTAGAACTGCCATGGTGTTATTTTTGTGCAGAAATAAAAGTTCTCAGAATGACTTGAAAATCCACGGAGCAACTTTTCAGAATTAATAAAAAATAATGGCGAAAGAATTAGCATCAGGGGGCCCACACCCTGTCCAGGATGGTGGGGGACGCGCCCCTGCCTCGTGGGCCGCCTGGACGTCCACCGACCTCAACTCCAACTCAATATATTTTCTTTCACAGAGAAAAAAATCAGAGAGAAAGTTTCATCGCGTTTTACGATACGGAGCCGCCGCCAAGCCCTAATCTCTCTCAGGAGGGCTGATCTGGAGTCCGTTCGGTGCTCCAAGGAGGGGGATTCGTCGCCTTCGTCATCATCAACCATCCTCCATCACCAATTTCATGATGCTCACCGCCGTGCCTGAGTAATTCCATCGTAGGCTTGCTGGACGGTGATGGGTTGGATGAGATTTACCATGTAATCAAGTTAGTTTTGTTAGGGTTTGATCCCTAGTACCCACTATGTTCTGAGATTGATGTTGCTATGACTTTGCTATGCTTAATGCTTGTCACTAGGGCCCGAGTGCCATGATTTCAGATCTGAACCTATTATGTTTTCATGAATATATGTGAGTTCTTGATCCTATCTTGCAAGTCTATAGTCACCTATTATGTGTTATGATCCGACAACCCCGAAGTGATAATAATTGGGATACTTCTCGGTGATGACCATAGTTTGAGGAGTTCATGTATTCACTATGTGTTAATGCTTTGGTTTGGTACTATATTAAAAGGAGGTCTTAATATCCCTTAGTTTCCACTAGGACCCCGCTGCCACGGGAGGGTAGGACAAAAGATGTCATGCAAGTTCTTTTCCATAAGCACGTATGACTATATTCGGAATACATGCCTACATTACACTGATGAACTGGAGCTAGTTCTGTGTCACCCTATGTTATAACTATTACATGAGGAATCACATCCGACATAATTATCCATCACTGATCCAATGCCTACGAGATTTTCACATATTGTGCTTTGCTTATTTACTTTACCGTTGCCACTGTTACAATTACTACAAAACTGCTACCGTTATTTTTGCTACTGTTACTGTTACTTACATACTACTTTGCTACTAAATACTTTGCTTCAGATACTAAGTTATCTAGGTGTGGTTGAATTGACAACTCAACTGCTAATAATTAAGAATATTCTTTGACTCCCCTTGTGTCGAATCAATAAATTTGGGTTGAATACTCTACCCTCGAAAACTGTTGCGATCCCCTATACTTGTGGGTTATCACTACATAGGGTATATAAGAGGACAACATATAAGAGTCCTTGTAGGACAAGTAAACGAGTTGTATTCGTACGCGTCTGTACCAATGCAAAAGCCCAAACCGTTTGTATTACGTCTAGTTCAATACGGTACTAGAATTTGAATCATAATTTAACAGTAGTAACAATGCATTTATGAGCAGAAGTGCTCATTTTCTGTTGTGCCAGGATTATCACGTTCCATGCATACGTCCAATAACTTGTTCACACATTCATTGCCTTTCTCGAGATGGACCAAGTCCAGCCACATATGTGCCAACTTCATTTAGGCAATCATGGGTGGATGGTGCATTAATGAGGGAAGTCAAGGTGATGTGTTGAGACGCGGCTTTGACTTTCGGTTTAGGGTAGGCACTTTATGTTGCGGTTGTAATGTGTGTGATGGCTTGTCTTCGGACGCCCATGGTGTGAAGTTTGTGCTACGCTTCTTGTTCGCAACAGTGTAGTCTTCTTGTAACTTGTCTCTGTCTTCTATAAAAATATGGTCCTAGGCGTACTCTCTAGAAAAAGCATGTTGCTTGAAGATTGACCGCAAGTTGGTCTGTAATAGTTAGCGCTGTAGATTCTTCATTTCAGTTGGTACTATCTTCGAATAACTGAAACTGCTGGGTTCTTTCGCTATCCTTGCTCTGTTTATTTCACACTGTGGCGTATGTTTGCTGAGTGTGCTATATGTGTGTACAAGCAGTGCACAATTTCCCTGTTGTCGGAATTGGGAGTAGATAGTTGGTAAATCGCACCTCGATCTTTGGCGAGAAGATTTAATCCACAGCTGCTGCAGACCGGTTCTAACATTTCTGTTAAGAGTTGTGCTTCAATGCTTCCCAAAAAGAAGTAGCACCGTAACTGTTCCAGCGGTTACGTAGTTGACTTTCAGTTGTGAAGGCTAACATCAGCACCTTGCACGGGACTACCCGCCAGCAGCAGGTTAGAAAAGCATGATAAACGTATGCTTTGGGAAAACGAAACGTGTGCACTGAACTTTTTAGTCATACTAAGCAACACTAGGAGTAAGACTTACCGATGCTGCATATGCTTTCGTTTTCTCTTGACACTATTTGGCTTTGGCTGATCCTGCATATGCTGGGCCGCCTGAACACCTTGGAATCGCCACCACTGAAGCTAACAACCGCTTAAGAATCCCTTGATAACGCAAGTCTATCAAGAATGGTTGGATCAAGTGCGGTTTCTTGCAGCCGTTCCTTGGAACTTTCCAGCAAGATATCACCTGGAAAGTACAAGCATATGCATGCTGTTCATCAAAAAGATTGCAACATATTTTTGCATAAAGTCAGCCCAAAGACTGAATAACTAAAAAAAATGGGTTGAGTATTTTTCACGTTCCGAAGTCAGTGCGAAGGCTACCGCTCTAACCTCTAATTCAGTGGAAAAGTACTAAGCTATGCATTCAAAAGTTCGCTCCCAATCGAATTTTAAAAAAGTTCATCAAATTTAAAAAGAGTTCATCGAAATTGAAAAAAAATCAGAAAAAAGTTTCATCCATTTGAAAAGAAACTTCATGAAATTTTAAAACGCGTCAAATTCGAGAAAAAAGTTCGTTGGCTTAAACAAAAAGTTCACGAATTTAAAAAAAGTTCACCGAACTAGAAGGAAGAAAACAAGAAAAAGGAAAAAGAAAAGAAGAAAGAAGAAAAAAGATGCAAGTAATCACTTCGGGTTAGGTTGGCCGTGTGGTTACTGTAACATACTTTGATGGAGGAGGTTGAAGGTTCGGTTTACTTCAGAAGTAATTTTTTATGGATTGAAAAACAGAGAAAGGTAGATAGTCTGGCCCAGAGTGAGGGCAGTGTGCACCCTTTGCAAAATGCACGGTAACGGACATGTGAAGCCCTAAATAGGAAATGCCGTAATGGGCGCTTGAAGTGCCAAATAGGAAATGTCTCCTTAAGCGCCGGTTAGTATAGTTTCTGCAATCTGGCGCACATACACGCCTTCCATTCGAGCCGGCCTGTTTAGCTTTCTTCTGTTAAACTGAAAAAAAACATGTGCGAACATTATTCAAACCAGCAATATTTTGTCCGCAGCTACACTACAGTAACCACTTTGGACACAACACCTGTTGTGATAACTTTGTCCCCTTTTCTTCTTTTTGTCCCTTCTTTTCTTTTTTCCTTTTTTCCTTTCGTAAATTCGTGAAAAAAAATTCAACGTCCGTGAACTTTTTAAAATCGATGAACTTTTTGAATTGTTTTTTTCAAAACCAATGAACTTCTTTCATAATTTTCATTTTTCTGAAAATCAATGAATTTTTTTCTATTTCATGAACTGTTTTGAATCCGTCAACCTTTTTGAATGCCTGATCTTTTTTTCTAATTCGTACCCTCTTTTTTAAATCTGTGTACTTTAAAATTTTGTTCACATTTTTTAAAAGAAATCGTATATTTCTAAAAACAATTCAAATAATTGAAAAATATAAGCGGCACAGTAGACGGTGCAATGTATGTGCAATAAATAGCGCCGCTACAGTTTTGTTCTTAAGTTGTTTGCGCTGCAATCTTTCACTAGGAGCTAGTAGCTCTAGTGGTTAGCTAACCACGCACTGGAGCTAAATTTCGCGAGTTCAATTCCTCACGAGAGCCACTTTTCCGTGTTTTTTCGCCCTATAAATACATTTGCACTGCGCCGTGTGTTCATGGGACGGCCCACTAGCTTACTGCAGCAAGTACCATTTGCCTCAACCGGCGCATAAGGTATAGATGGCAAACCCTATTTGGTGCTGCAGGCGGCCGTTATATGGCATTTTGCTAACGGGCGCCTGCAGCGCTCCCGCGCTGGGCCGGCCCATCTGTGTGTCTAAATCCGCAAAAAATAGAGCTCTTATAACAATTCGAACCAGCAACCTCCCTCATCTGGTCACAATCGCCTTACCACCCGGCCACCCTGTGCCACCTGTTAAGATTTAACGTTTTCTTCTTTCGATTGCGATTTCCCTTTTTCATTTTTATATTTTTCCTTTTTTTTCTATTTTTTGTTTTTCTTCTTCGTAGCTCGATGAATTGTTTGCAAATACGTGAAGTTTTCTTGATTCGATGAACTTTTTTCGATTCCGATGAACTTTTTTCAATTTTGATGAACTTTATTCAAAATCAATGAACTATTTTTCTTCAAATTGATGAACCTTTTTTCACTTTTCAATGATTTTTTTTCCAAATTTGATGAAAATTTTCTAAATTTGATGAACCTTTTCAGTATTTTACGAACTTTTTCAACTTTCTTTTTGAATTAGGGTCATTTTTAAAGTTGTGAACTTTTTTTTAAATCGATGAAATTTTTCGGAAAGTTTATGGTTTTTTTTCATATTCAGTGAACCTTTTTGAAAATGAATGAACTTTTTGGTGAATACATGAATATTTTTTCTTATTGCTGATTTTCTAATATCTTTGAACTTTATTTTGTTCATATTATTTCCAAAAAAACGACGGTTTTCTAAAATGTATGGGTAGTAAATAGTGAGGCTACAAAAGTACTTAAAACTTCTCCCGTTTGTAATCTATCAGTAGGTGTTATTAGCTGAAGTTTTTTCACGCTATTGAGTTGCTTCGTGTTCCTGGGCCGGCCCACCAGGTGGGGCATCGGGCGCCAGGAGCGCGAACGGGCGCCTGCAGCTCCGTATAGGACCTCCCGGGCGCAGCCTTTCTCCTCCCTACCTCGCTTGCACGCTAGGGTCTCAGTCGCTGGCTCCTCGTGGAGTTGGGCAGTTGGCTGCTGATTATTCAGTCCGTTTTTTTTCTTTCATTTTTGATTTCTTTCCGATTTCATTTAGTTTTTTTGGCTCTTCATGTTTCTTAATGTTGTCTATGCTTTTTCAATGTTTTTTTTTGTTTTTTCTCGGTTTTCGCTGGTTTTGTTTTTTTTCTTTTCTCAGTGATTTCTTTCTTTTTTTCTTGGGTTGCATCCGGTTTTTTTTTCTTACCTTAATTTTTCAAGCATCCTCCGTTTTTGTTTGTTTCGTTCCTTATTTTCACTGTTTTTATTATGCTGCAATGGTTTTCTTTTTCTTTCTTTGTTTTGTTTGTTTCGTTTTCGCTTTCATTGATTTTTTCCTTTGTCGGTTTTTATAGGTTAATTTATTACTCAACACACGTCTATCTTTTTAATGACACAATGTACATTAGTAGTATTTTAGACTTGTACAGTTTTAGTTTACATGTGAAACATTTAGTTGATACGCGCTGAACCTTTTTCAGGTATATAATGTACATTTTTTCAAAAATACAAGTTTTGCACACTTATTTGAATACATGGTCAACAGTTTCAAATATACGGTGAACGTTTTTTTATCAACAATAAATACTTTCTTCTCACACAATGTACATTTTTTTGTATACATCTGGAACATGTTTATACACATATTTAACTTTTTTTGGAGCAACCGGCAGGAGCTCTGTCTTTTCATATAGAAGGAGAGAATTGACCAGTTAATAAGGAAAATTAGCCGAAAATCGATACAACTGAGCAATACACACCAGCCCCGAGGCTGCGTACCAATCGAGCCCACGACTCCGCCTCCCAAGCGGCCATAGTTGACACCGTACAACACGACCCGGACCCGCTGCTTCTGCTTAAGAAAACATATAGACCAACACATGCTGACCGACCTCGAGGCCGTGCCCTGGACGAGCTGGTGACTCTTCCACCCAAACGACCAAAGACGACACCCTAAAAACAACCAACTCCGGAGCCACATGAGCGACCAAATTACATAAATGTACTGGTACTAGATTTCAATCTTTGATCAGTTCTCTTAAGCAGTGTAGCTAATTGAGCTCATACTGGTTATGCGCAGTTCCATCTTATGCTGAAACTTGCTCCATTTTCTTGAAATCATATTGTTAATAGCGATGTTGTTATGGTGTGTTTGTGTATGATGCAGGTGCCACGAACATGCTGTCCAAAGTAACAAGAAAAGAAAAATGAGATGGAGGAGATAGCATCGAGCAGATTGCTAGAGTTTTCCTAGTGCTAGTGATCTAGTGCAAACGCCCATGGCTATCGCTGAGCAAGATGATTGGAGCTGCTGCTGGTGTTGCAGTCAACCTTTCCAACTTTTATTTATCCAAAGTAAAAAGAACTGAAGAGCTTAACTGGATAGATGCACTCTATGTTACTCAAATTTTTTTGGGGGAATATAACTGAGCTCTCTAAATGTTGAAGAAATTATGTTAAACCTACCTCATGTGCAATCCTTTTTCTTTGCGCCTAGTCCATTTTAACTTCAGTCATTTATTCCTGGGAGTTCAGCTCATAGCTCGCCGCAAGGTGTGGCTTTGGCAAAAACTTTTCTCAGGAATCAAGATGTGTCGAAGTATAACAGTTATGGCTGGTACTTGGTAGTGTGGATGTGCAATTACCAAGTGTATTTTTAACCAAATAAAAGAAAAACAATGTACTACTGTTGACACCCGATTTTGGTATGGCCAAGAACTTAATGAAAATGGCCTCAAATGGAGAAGTGATCTACATAAAAAGTTCCGTCTTGTCTACATGAACATCTTCAAAGTTTAGGCCATCGCCATCCGATCTCATCTCAATGGCCGAAGTTGTGCTCGAAAGTACCAGGATTTTGTATGCAGAGTACTGTTCGGCCAATTAGGCCTCCAAGGCAGCCTCATATGTGAAAAGTTTATACATGGATTGTCGACATCTCGTTGAAACAATCGATTTTGATATAAAAGCTGTCTCAATCCAAGGTCGTATGCAAAAGTTAGAGCCACCGAAGTGCGGCCCTGTCAGGAGCCAAAAACTGGCGCACCCCATCAAACACTCGTATGTCTGATGTCTGATGGGTAGCGTTAGTAATTGTCTGTTTTGCGCAAGCTATTCGGCCATCAAGATGGTATCAAACCTAAGCATTTCAACATGAAAGTTGTTTGTCTCGTCGAAACGGTTAAAATTTCTTTTCGGCGCATCTTCATCCGAGGTAGTTTGTGGCCTGTGAGACCCAAAAACCGAACTGATGTCTCAGAATTACCTAAATCCGAGTTCGGTTAATTTTGGAAAGATTTGAACAGGATTTGTAGTCCTTTTCTTGCACGGGAAGTTCAATCGACTCCTAAATAGATGAGAGGTGATGGCCAATTGAACAACACACAATCGAACAAATCAATCTACTAATTTTTCATGCTCATCTAATTTTTATCTCTCTCCCTTGTCTCTTCTTCTCGTTCTTCATCGTTCTTCAAAATTGGAGGCAGCGAATCCATGAGGTCCTAGGGGCGGTCAGGACGACCTAGGGCAGCCCATAGCCGCCGCACTCCCTAACAGGGTCCTTCCCTGGACTGTGGGGTTTCGGATTCTCAAAAGCACCTGCCGGACTGGTTGGTATCGTGCTTCCGTATGGGTCTCCTTCGGTGTGAGCTACGGTGCATCGCCCTTGGGTTGGAGGTACACGGTCGTGTTCTAGTGTGACCACACTTTTTCGCGACTCCGCTGGGGATGAAGCTTCGAATGGTCTCGAACGCATTATTGCTACAAAGATATCGTCATATAGGGTTTGCAATCTACAAAGGTAATATGAATAACCAATCCCCTTGTGTAGATGCAAATATTTCATATGGTGTTAGTAGATCGTTCATTGAGTATACTCTATCGGCCAGCCCTAGTTTTTTCAATCATGCATCTAACTACTTGCAAGGGCCGATTCAAAGTAATTTACATGCTTCAACTTATTATGATACTAGTAACATGCAACATATGTATTCGAACTCACATGCATCGGCAAGCCAGCAAATTCATATGTCGATGAGCAACATGATAAGTTTGGTTAATCAATTTGAAACACCCCAAGTTAGAACTTCTAATAGTATGCAACAAAGTGTTTCACCTTTTTATTCACCGGCAACAAACTTGCAATAGGTTAATCCAAACATGCCAGTGGATAGGAAAATTGGCTATGTTACTACTAGTTATTCCACTAGTAGAAAACAGGGCTTTGGTCCAAGCTCAATGTACACATTAGTCTCGGTTGCATTACGAACCGGGACTAATGTGAGCATTTGTCCCGGTTCGAGTGGTTAGGGCGTCGGGAAGGCATTAGTCCGGGTTAAAATGGGACCTTTAGTCCCGGTTTGAGACATGAACCGGGACTAAAGGGTGCGCTAAGACTAAGGGTTTGACCTTTAGTCCCGGTTTGAGAGACGAACCAGGACTAAAGGGCGCGATGCCCTTTAGTCCCGGTTTGTGTCTCAAACCGGGACTAAAGGGGTTCAAGCTCTACCCCCCATCACCATTTCAGTTTTGTAATAAACATAAGAAAATGATAAAAACTTCAAAAATTAAAATCCTTCGAGATGTAGTTATGTTACAACATCTACTAGTTAGAAAAGTAAAAAACTTAAATTTGGACATGTTTTGCAAAAAATGTTATGAAAAAGTAAAACGACCATATCTTTTGCATACGATGTCGAAAAAACGCATAATATATCAAAAAAATCAGCATGAAAATCCGCATCCGATTTTGACGGCCACATGCCGTTTTGCTAATTTTAGAATCCTCAAATTCTTAAAGGAAAAAAAAGTTATGCTCAAATTTTAGTTTTTTTGAATTTTCGTTAAATCTGGTCAAACTGTGGCCAAACTATGGTCAAACTACTTATTCAATAAATATTAGTGCTACTAAATAATTATTTTAGTTTTTTCGAATTTTGGTCAAACTATGGTCACATCTGGTCAAACCGCGGTCAAACTATGGTCAAACTACTTATCCAATAAATATTAGTGTTACTAAATAATAATTATTTTTTAGAATAATAGTTTCAAACTCAAACGGTGCTTCATGCTCAAGTTCAACTCCTAAGGATTAATAGGATTGACAACTTAATATTGTCAGGATAACAACAAGTGCATACATGAAAATTAGGTGGAATGGAACTCGAAAGTGGACTGTGTGGTTCATAATTGAGCAGTGATGAGGGATGATTAGAGATTAAATTGTCAAATAAGTCAGAAGTTTGAAAATCAGAAGAAAAATCGAAAAACATTTCCAATTTCTTTTTCAAAAAAATTCAGGGAAACAAAATTTCAAAAAATTCCTTTAGTCCCGGTTGGTAACACCAACCGGGACTAAAGGTGGAGCTCCAGATAGCGGCCACGTGGAGCTCCTTTAGTCCCGGTTCGTAAGCAAACCGGGACTAAAGGTTTTGGGCTTTAGTCCCTACCATTTAGTCACGGTTCCAGAACCGGGACTAAAGGCCCTCTGGAACCGGGACAAAAGGCCCGTTTTCTACTAGTGTTCGACCAGTTACTATCAACCATCATATGCCACACCTTATGTTAGAAAATTTTTGGCACCGTATACAACTGTCTAGTAAGTGCGGAGTAAGAAATAAGTAAAGCTACCGAATTATATATGAACCTTAAATAAAGCAATCTGGAAAGCCTTGGCTATAACAATAAGTCACCATCGGTCTGTATAAATAGCGCAATGGGTTAACTGATATGCTCTATAACAATTTTATTGCTAACAAGTAAATTACCCTTCTTCATTGGTCTTTCAAAATTACTTATGAGGATTTGTCTAATGGATGCATCAACAATGAACTTCTGACCAAATCTAAAAACAGATAAATTACTTGCTAGACGTACCTCTTCAAATATGTTGGGAGAGCATGATGGTGGGTGACTTGAAAAATATCTCCCTTCGTCTTTGGATGACACCCAAGTGCCTTTTCATCACTTTTTTCTTGATTCTGTGCATTGTTACTTTGAAGATCCTTCTCAACCGAACTTTGTTTTGATACTTGTTCCTGTCCTTAAGGCTTGTCAATTTCTGTGGCACGGAAATGATATGGCAGGAAGTTCCATTAACTTCAGAAAAATCAAGCAAGGTCATTTTGCTATGCTTGCCATGCCTTTTATCAATAATTCTTGCCTCTATATATGGTTTTGATGGACCCAGAATATATATTACTTGATTCGCCTTTTTGAACCAAAGCACTTTCATGTTCCGAATCATCCTTCTTTTCATTGATTCTACCAATTGGCAATGCTTCGTTTATTTGAGCCAATACTTTTTCTGCTTGTTTCTGGCGGCGAGTGGCAAAATTGGCTTTATGTTTTTCCTGAATTTAAGCCCACTCCAGATATGATTGCCCCCCAATGCTTTTAGATTCTTTCGACAATGACACACATGTGTTGCCGAAACTTTGCAATTGTGTAGGGGGTGTATAATGTGATGTAGTACTAGGTAACATCGTATGCATTATTGTAAAACCATATTTTTTCTTGGCAATTTTATCAATTGGCAAAGATTCATCTTCTTGTAAAACACTAGCTTTTACTGCATTATAATCAAGAACTAACCCCTTATCATGCTCCTCAAGGAAAAGACCACAAATCTTGTCATTTCGGGCTATATCCCTTTTTAATGTAGCCACATCCCATTCAGTAAGGGATTGCTCCACAATACTTTTCGATTCCTTTGGATAGAGGATGCATTATACTCCCTCCGTTCCTTTATCTAAGGTGTATATTTTTGGGCACTGTGACCAAGGCAAGAAATCGTAGATACATTAGTACGTGATACGTCTCCAACGTATCTATAATTTTTGATTGTTCCATGCTGTTATGTTATCATTCTTGGATGTTTTACAATCTTTTTATAGTCATTTTATATCATTTTTTTGTACTATTGACATAGTGCCCCATGCCAGCTGCTGTTTTCTGCATGTTTTTTACATCGCAGGAAAGCAATATCAAACGGAGTCCAAACACAACAAAACTCCGGCAGGATTTTTTTGGGGCCAGAAGACATCCAGTGGGCAAGGAAGCACTGGGGCGGCTCGAGGGGAGCAGCAGCCACCAGGGCGCGCCAGGAGGCCCAGGCGCGCCTTGGTGGTTTGTGCCCACCTCGGGTGCCCCCGAACCGCCTCTTTGCTCTATAAATACCCCAATATTTCAGAAACCCTAGGGGAGTCGACGAAAATCAATTCCAGCCGCCCAGAGTCCACAAACACTAGATCCAATCTAGATACCATCACAGAGGGGTTCACCACTTCCATTAGTGCCTCCCCGATGATGTGTGAGTAGTTCTTTGTAGACCTACGGGTCCGTAGTTAGTAGCTATATGGCTTCTCTCTCTCTCTCTCTCTCTCTCTCTCTCTCTCTCTCTCTCTTGATTATCAATACAATGGTCTCTTGGAGATCCATATGATGTAAGTCTTTTTGCAGTGTGTTTGTTGGGATCCGATGAACTTTGAGTTTATGATCAGATCTATGTTTTTATCCATGAAAGTTATTTGAGTCTTCTTTGATCTCTTATATGCATGATTGCTTATAGCCTCGTATTTCTTCTCCGATATTTGGTTTTGCTTGGCCAACTTGATCTATTTATCTTGCAATGGGAAAAGGTGCTTTGTAGTGGGTTCGATCTTATGGTGCTTGATCCCAGTGACATAAGGGGAACTGACACGTATGTATCGTTGCTCCTAAGCATACAAGATGGGATCTATATCTCTGCAATAGATAAACGGTTCCCGTCTACATCATTTCATTGTTCTTATTGCGTTACTCCATTTTTCCATGAACTTAATACACTAGATGCATGCTGGATAGCGGTCGATGTGTGGAGTAATGGTAGTAGATGCAGGCAGGAGTCGGTCTACTAATCTTGGACGTGATGCCTATATAATGATCATTGCCTAGATATCGTCATGATTATTTGAAGTTCTATCAATTGCCCAACGATAATTGTTTTCCCACCGTTTGCTATTTTTCTCGAGAGAAGCCACTAGGGACACCTACCACTACTAGGGAAAAGCCTAGCAGTAGCGCGGGTATTTGGCCTATCAGTAGCGCGGGTAACTGCGCTACTGATATGGCGCTACAGCTAAATGTTAGCAGTAGCATTTGTTGAGACGCGCTACTGCTATATCTACTTAGTAGTAGCGCGTGCTACAACAGCCGCTACTAGTAATTACTAGTAGCGCGTTTCACTGCCCGCGCTACTACTATTATTCCGTATTCTATTTCTTTTTTTATTTTACGTCATATTCATACACCTTTATACAAGTTTTCATACAATACAGATTTAGAGATTGTTTTTACATTATAATGAGTTATTAAATCACTAGGTGAAAGAACCGCGGATTAGTTTCAAATGGATGGATCCTAAGTGATCAAGTCATGGATTATCTCAAGTGGATGGATCCTAAGTGATGACTTGATCACTTAGGATCCATCCACTTATCTCAAGTGGATGGATCCTAAGTGATCAAGTCATGGATTATCATGATAATCCATGACTTGATCACTTAGGATCCATCCATTTGAAACTAATCTTCGGTTCTTTCACCCAATGATATAATAACTCATCATCATCATCATCATATTAATATAAAAACTCTTGCATCATATCATCACCAACAACACTTAACCATCATAGTCATAGCTAGTCACCACCAGCACTTAATCATAATAGTCACAGCTAATCACCACCAACACTTGATCATCATAGTCATAGCTAATCACCACCAACACTAGCTAATAATAATCATCACAGTCATCACCACCAACACTCATTCTAGCTAGCTAATCACTCCTGCTGCTCTCTCTCAGGTAGAATAGCATAGAACCTGTGAAGCACTCCTGATTCATCATATTGGAGCATGCAGATGAACATGTCTCCTAATTGTGGGTTGCGCTTCTGATTGCTGCCCCCTAGTACTTCTGTGCGATCATTCGTAATTTTGTTCCAGTCTTTCACTATTAAGACTTGCTCGCTTTTAGAAATCCTGAATGCACTGATGTGCATTGTATGATGTCTTGGCCGTATGCTAACCATGGAGATGAGACCTTTAGACTCGATCCACTAAGGCACAACTATCATCGGGAGTCCCTGTTGAAGAACATCATAGTAACATACTTAGCAAATGAAGTTTAGCTTAAAAAACAATGTATGCAAAAGATGCACAAAGGACAAATAGTAAAAATCTTACCATCTTTCCTAAATAGATGTGCTAGTTTAGTACGAACACTATTGGTCGCACGTTTTGAGTACTAAGATTTTCAAATCCAGGAAAATAATTTGTCTTCAAAGTATGAAGATCCTCAAGCCATGAAACATAATGACTTATCTCCTCGCAGTTTAGTTCAGCCTCGGGATAGTAGTAGGTCATGTCTACCAAGCGTCGGACAGGTTTGCTTGAATGGAAATAAGCTGTCAATAGAAATTAGTTGTCAACTATTTTTGAATAAACAATATCCAAGACATAAATATGGTTGAGAAACTCACATAATGATAGAACTAGAGGCGTCTGCACATCGACCCAGATGTCGACATTACCTTCAATATCATCTTTCGGACGAATATCAAAGGTGATATGCATATCAGGCTCAAATGCATAAGCCTTGCATAGTGCTCTCCATTGTTTGCATTCAAAATGGGTGTAGGTGTCTGAATTGTATAATTTTGCGGCAAAACTATAACCATGCTCGGTCCTCAAGTTAAATTTTTTTTACCTCCATAGTTTCCATAGTACTGAAACCAACCTTATCCAAGACATAAATTCTTGCATGGCAGGGGATACGCTAGTAGAACAGTAAAAAGTTAAAATTATAAGTTGAAGCAAAAGAAGTAGAAGACATGCTTAATTACGAAAAAAGACTTGTCGTTTTGACTTACTGTATCCACTTTGAACGTGTCATCCAGCTTGATGCTGAAGCGCCTACCACCAACTAGGTGAGGCATGTCGCACAGGCCGCGCTCGTCTTCGCAGTATTTGCACATACCGAATTCCTTTTCGTCGTCAGACATTTCCTATGTTCATAGTTGAAACATTAATTAAAAATCAGTCGAAAGTAACTACCAGGAAACCTGGGGCACTCAATATTTCCTACATATTCTAGCACAAGTCATGCTTAAATGCACGGAAAAAGTCGGCATAAATAGGACATATCGAGAGCCTGAAATTTGCCGAAACAGAAATGAATCAACATTCCGGCAAAACATAGGCCACTCGGGAATTAATCAACACTTCGCACATGAGCATAAACTTGTGCTCATTGCATTTCAATGGTTCAATATTGACAAAAAACATTTCAATATAACTTATAACCCAAACATTTCATTTCATTAAGAAGCATAACTAAATGCCATAGTTCTACTCTATTCAACACCGAGGAGTGGAGAAGGAGGAGTTGGACTTTTAGCTCAGTGACTCGGGTGTAGAGGAAGTAGAGGTAGCTCGGATGAAGATCATTCCAAAGAGACATGACTCCAAAAAGCCTGCATATTCCACCGAGTAAATTTTTAATTAGATCATCAAATCTCATATAGCATTCTTTAATGAAAAAGTGATAATGACATAATTCAACTAGTTTTATTAATTCAACTAGTTCAACTAAGCACTTAGTAAAAATAAACTAGTTTATTAACTTTTTACTAAAAGTAAACAAGTTCTATAGTAAAATTTTAATTAGATGATCAAATCTCATATACCTAAGTTTTCTTACTAAAACTAAACTAGTTCTATTAATTCAACTAGTTCAACTAAGCACTTAATAAAATAAAAATAATTAATTTTCATACTAACTCAACTAGTGATATTGAGCAATTTCGTAAAAAAACAGTGAAAGATAGTAAAAATAGAGAGGAGGAGGGGGAGGAGGGCGGTGGGGGGAGGGAGGAGGAGGAGTGAGGAGGGGGTGTCAGGATGGAGGAGAGAAGAGGAGGGGGAGGAGGGGGCGGTCGGGGAGGGAGGGGCGTGGTAGGAAGGAGGGAGGAGGGAGCGGCCGGGGAGGGAGGGGCGCAGTTTGGAGGAGGGAGGAGGGGAGGAGGGAAGAGGGAGGACTACCTCAGTTCCGGAGGAGCAAGAGCGTCCGACAATGGTGGTCGGGCGATGGCAGCGGCGGAGGACGATGGCGCGGATGTGGGGAAGAGTGAATGAGAGGGAGAGTGAGAGAGTCGACCGACGGAGATGATAAGTTAGGGATATTAGTAGCGCCGGACGAAGAAAATCTCTACTATTACGGAGAGTAGCAGTAGCGCTGGATAAGGATACGCGCTGCTCCTAAGTGAGGCTAGCCATCTGCGCCCAGTTAAAACTTAGCAGCAACGCGCTTTCCTAACAAGCGCTACTGCTAAAAGGATAGCAGAAGCTCCTATCGTAGGCATGTGCTACTACTAAGTAGTAGCAGCGCGTTATTTTATCCAGCGCCCTGCTAAGATTCTGTGTATAGGGGTTTCCCTAGTAGTGTATGGCCCCCGGGTCTCTTTTCATCATATTTGCCTTTGCAATCTATTTTCCTTTGCATTTATTTTCAGATATATTAAACCAAAAATACAAAAATACCTTGCTGCAATTTATTTATTCTGCGATCCATTTATCCAATCTACCACTTTTACCTCACGCTATTTTCCTATCTTGAGGCGCCGTACCCGAAAGGGATTGACAACCCCTTTAACACGTCGGGTTGCGAGTATTTGTTATTTGTGTGCTGGTGTTGTTTACTTGGTGTGAGGAGGTTCTCCTACTGGTTCGATAATCTGGGACCCGTCAGTGAGGGAAATACCTACCGTTGCTATACAACATCCTCCCTTACTCTTTGGGGAAATACCGACGTAGTTCTAGCGGACATCAAAAAGAATTTCTGGCGTCGTTGCCGGGGAGGATCTTCAACATCAACCATGTTCATAATCATAAATATCATCTCCTCGCAATTTACATTGTTTGACATTTGCCTCTCGTTTTCCCCTCCCCCACGTCACAAAAATTTGCCGTTTTATTCGCCCTTTTTTTCGTTCGCCGTTTTTCTCGTCAGATCACAAGTTTGCTTGTGTGCCATGTGCCTTCTATTTGCTGGCATCTTCGCTTGCTAAAAATCTATTGATATGGATCCTCGTCCACTTTCTAATCTTTTCAAAAGATCTGATTATGTTGAACCAATTGCTAGTGTGTTGAGTGTACTTGATTATCTCTATGAAGTTTTGCTTGAAATTCGTGAATCTGAAAATTGTGATGAAGTGCTAAAAGAAGAAATTTATGAAGTGATTCACGATAGTTCCTTGAATAAAAACCATTATTGCAATGGTGTTATTATAAATTCTATCAATGTAAATTGTTCTAATAATATGCAAAACCCAAGCTTGGGGATGCTAATTTTGATATGTCCACTAGTTATTGCAATGATCATGATTGGGGTGATTTTTCTCTTGATCTTGAAAATTTATTTAAGCCTCATGATGAATATGTTTGCAATAATATTGAAGGTGGGTTTGGAAGAGTGTGAACTTTAGGTAATAATGATCCCACTACTTTGGAGAATTATCAATCTTATGAATTTTTTGATAAAAGTGGGTTTGGAGAGGTCATGACTTTATTTGATGATAATCCCACTATTTTGGAAAAGTGTCAACTTTGCATGCATGTGGGACATATAGAGAATATGATATGTGATAGCTATATTGTTCAATTTGAGGATGATCCTACATGTAATTATTATGAGGGAGGAAAATATGGTTGTAGAAATTTTCATGCTACTAATTTATCTATCTTCATGTTGAGATTGATATTGTCTCTTTCTTCTTCCTTGCATATGCTAGACGTTTCTTGTCTTGATGGTTGCCTACAAAATGCCTATGCATAGGAAGTATGTTAGACTTAAATATGTTTGTCACATGTTTTATGATGCTCTCTTTGTGCTTCAATTCTTGTCTTTCATGTGAGCATCATTATCTCATGCCTATCTTAGTGGCTATAAAGGAAGCGCTTGTTGGGAGGCAACCCAATGAATACAATTTATTTTTGTTTTTTATTTCTGTTCTTGTGTGTTAGAACAATTATTATACTGTTATTATTGTGTTTTTTGTGTTTTAGTTAGTGTTTGTACCAAGCAAGGCCTTTGGGAAGACTTGGGTGAAAGTTTATTTGATCTTGCTGAAAAACAGAAACTTTTGCACTCACGAGATTATTTTGTCATTTTTTTATAGAAGAGTGATTTTGAGTTGATTATTTTTGCACAAGATTAATAGACAAATTTCTCACATCCATCAATTTATTTAATAATTTTTGGATTTACAGAAGTATTCGAAATATTCAGGTTGCTACAGACTGTTCTGTTTTTGACATATTCTGTTTTCTTTGTGTTGTGTGCTTGTTTTGATGATTCTATGGTTTTCTTTGATGAGTTATTTCCATATAAAAGGTTTAATACAATAGATATAATGCAAAAACAAAATATGAATACGTTTGCTACAGTACTAACAGTAGTGATTTGGTTTCTTATACTAATGGATCTGGTTTTGTTTGAGTTTTGTGTGATTGAAGTTTTGATGTTTTGGGTGATATTACGAGGGAAGAAGGAATAAAGATTAGAAAAAGGCTAAGCTTGGTGATGCCCGAGGCACCCCAAGATAATATTCAAAGAAGTAGCAAGCAACTAAGATTGGGGATGCCCCTGAGTGGCATCCCCACTTTCTTCTGATAACCATTGCTATTTGTCACATGATATGAGTTTTTCTTGGAGCGTCTTGTATGATGTGAGTCTTTGCTTGTTTTTCTTTGTGTTTCAAGTGTTGAATCCTTGCTGGACACACCCTTTTGGGAGAGCCAAAAATCATGTTATGCTTGCTCCTATGCTTCACTTCAATTTTTAGAGCCATGGATTTGCTCTAGTACTTCACCTATATGTTTTTGAGCACGGTGTGCTTTATTATTTTTGAAGAAATGCTCTCATGCTTCACTTAGATTTATTTGGGAGTTAGTAATTTTTTTAAGAAATTCTCTCTTGCTTCACTTAGATTGTTTTGAGAGAAAGGAAAAAAATACGCTCATGATCTTCACTTATATTTGTTTGAGCTTATCAAAAGCAACATATGAAAATAGTGCCAAAGTGATAGATATCCAAGGAGGATATAACAAAAACTTTCATGAAGATCATTCGACAAAATAAATTTGATTCTTAGTAATGGTTTTGAGACATGATGATATGATATGTGAGTCATGTTGATGAGTAATTGTGCTTTAGTAAGAATATTGATGTTAAGGTTTGTGATTCCCTATGCAAGCATGCAAGTCAATAGTTATGCAATGAAATTTATATCCTACTTATGGTGCATTATTCAGTGTTACTTATGCTTAATGCTTGGGTACGAGATTTTTCGCTTTTTGGTTGGTCGCTTCTCGATCTTTTTGCTAGCCTTCATTTTGCACTAAGTATGATCACTACTTGTGCATCCAAAACCCTTTAAACGATTTTTGCCATATGAGTCCACTATACATACCCATATGCGGTATTTCCAAGCCGTTCTAAGAAAATTTGTATGTGCCATCTCTAATTTTCGAAATAAATTTCTCTTTTGTGTGCTCTACTGCTTGCGAGGTGGTGAGGGGTCAACAATATTTTTCATGCTAGATGTGTTATTCTCACGATGAATGTTTATTCACTTTTCATTGCACGAGAGTATGGCAAAGCTATTAGGGATACCCGGTCCCGAAATGAATAAAGAATTTATTTTATGTTATCAAATAATAAATTCCTTGGAAAGTGTTGGTATGGAGGGCACCCGTGGATACGATTAGCCATGGAAAGTGAAAGTAATGGTGGAAAAAGGAATAAACTTTATTTTCCATTTGGGTACGGCCTATGTTATATCTAGCATGGAAAGTGTTGAAATCTCTAAGTCGTTCTTGTTGGTGGGAAAAGTATGCCTCTCAAAAATATTTTATCTCTCAAGTTAAGCTTTGAGCTCTGGCACCTCTACAAATCCCAACTTCCCTCCGCGAAGGGCCTTTCTTTTACTTATGCAATTTTTATTTTGAATTTGAGTCTCCATCTTCTCTTATAAAGCACCAACTAAGGGGCACTATGATCGTATTTGAGCATTGGTATATCTAATATTCGAGTGTGTTTCATGAATGGATCAATGATCGAGCATCATGGGCTAGGGATAACTTGCTTTAGTTTTTTTTGAAAGACGTGGTTGCTGATTGGTATGCTTGAGTATTAAAGTCTTCATGTCAAAACTTAACTATTGCTTTGAAACGTATAAAAGTCCATATGTCCATGCTATAAATAAAAGAAATGTGATGAACATGTTAGGCAGCATTCCACATCAAAAATTCTGTTTTTATCATTTACCTACTCGAGGACGAGTAGGAATTAAGCTTGGGGATGCTGATACGTCTCCAACGTATCTATAATTTTTTATTGTTCCATGCTGTTATATTATCAATCTTGGATGTTTTACAATCATTTTATAGTCATTTTATATCATTTTTGGGTACTAACCTATTGACATAGTACCCAGTGCCAGTTGTTGTTTTCTGCATGTTTTTTACATCGCAGGAAATCAATACATAACGGAGTCCAAACGCAGGAAAACTTTTTGAGGATTTTTTTGGGCCAGAACACATACAGTGGGCCAAGGCTGCACCTGGGGGTGCCTCGAGGAGGGCAGCACCCACCAGGGCGCGCCAGGAGGCCCAGGCGCGCCCTGGTGGGTTGTGCCCACCTCGGGTGCCTCCTGAACCGCCTCTTTGCTCTATAAATACCCCAATATTCCATAAACCCTAGGGGAGTTGACAAAAATCAATTCCAGCTGCCGTAGAGTCAAGAAACACCGGATCCAATCTAGACACCATCACGGAGGGGTTCACCACTTCCATTGGTGCCTCTCTGATGATGTGTGAGTAGTTCTTTGTAGACCTACGGACCCCTATGGGTCTGTAGTTAGTAGCTAGATGGCTTCCTCTCTCTCTCTCTCTTGATTATCAATACAATGGTCTCTTGAAGATCCATATGATGTAAGTCTTTTTGCAATGTGTTTGTTGGGATCCGATGAACTTTGAGTATATGATCAGATCTATGTTTTTATCCATGAAAGTTATTTGATTCTTCTTTGATCTCTTACATGCATGATTTCTTATAGCCTCGTATTTCTTCTCTGATATTTGGGTTTTGTTTGGCCAACTTGATCTATTTATCTTGCAATGGGAAGAGGTGCTTTGTAGTGGGTTCGACCTTATGGTGCTTGATCCCAGTGACAGAAGGGGAACCGACACGTATGTATTGTTTCTACTAAGGATAACAAGATGGGATCTATATCTACATAAATAGATAAACGTATCTTGTCTATATCATGTCATTGTTCTTATTGCATTACTCCGTTTCTTCATGAACTTAATACACTAGATGCATGCTAGATAGCGGTCGATGTGTGGAGTAATAGTATTAGATGCAGGAAGGAGTGGGTCTACTAATCTTGGACGTGATGCCTATATAATGATCATTGCCTGGATATCATCATGATTATTTGAAGTTCTATCAATTGCCGAACAGTAATTGTTTTCCCACCGTTTGCAATATTTCTCAAGAGAATCCACTAGTGAAACCTGTGGCCCCCGGGTCTGTTTTCATCATATTTGTCTTTGCAATCTATTTTCCTTTGCATTTATTTTCAGATCTATTAAACCAAAAATATAAAAATATCTTTCTGCAATTTATTTGTTCCGCGATCTATTTATCCGATCTACAACTTTTATCTCACGTTATTTGCCTATCTTGAGGCGCCGTAACCGAAAGTCATTGACAACCCATTTAACACGTTGAGTTGCAAGTATTTGTTATTTGTGTGAAGGTGTTGTTTATGTGGTGTGAGGAGGTTCTCCTACTAGTTTGATAACGTTGGTCTCATCACTGAAGGAAATACCTACCATAACTATACTGCATCATCCCTTCCTCTTTGCGGAATACCGACGTAGTTCTAGCAGACATCACCAGACCAGATCAATCTATTGATCAACAGGACGTGCCCCAGCACGAGATCATGGCCAACAAGCCTGCCACAATGAATATAATCAAGTTCGGGGTCAGCACCGAACGCAGATGTCATCCGAACTCCATCGTTATGTTTCCCGATATATAGGTACTCCACACCCTATGTGCTTCACTGTCGAAGTAATGCAGCACCAATTTCCGGAAGGGTTTAAACCCGTGAACAACGTGGAGTATGATGGAACGATGGATCCTGCCGTATGAATTGAAGATTTCCTTCTCCACATTCAGGTGGCTCGTGGAGATGACCTCCACGCCATTAAATACCTCCCTCTAAAGCTAAAAGGACCAGCATGACATTGGTTGAATAGCCTCCAAGAGAAATCCATTGGAAGATGGGAAGATTTAGAAGACGCTTTTCAGGCCAACTTTCAGGGAACTTATGTCCGGCCACTGGATGCTGATGACTTAAGTCACATAGTCTAGCAACCCGTAGAATCAGCTTGCAAACTTTGGAACCGGTTCCTAATTAAAAAGAACCAAATTATGGACTGTGCAGACGCCAAAGCCTTAGCGGCATTCAAACATAGCGTCCGAGACGAATGGCTTGCCCGACACCTCGGACAGGAAAAATCAAAGACCAGGGCAGCTCTTACTGCGCTTATGATCCACTTCTGTGCGGGTGAAGATAGCTGGGTGGCTCGTAGAAGCAACACTTCCAGCGACCCCGACACTTCTGAGGTCAGGGATGGCAATGCCTTGGTACACGTTGGTGCCATACAAAGGGTTTTAAACCCCCTTCCGCGACGATATTTGGAACCATCGCCTAGTGAGTGTGGGCGATTAGGGGGTCATTCCCACACGACCCAGAAACCGTCGGGGGTATGCCCTCCTGGCACACACGCTCGACAAAATGAGGTCGTGTGCGACCGACAAGCGACCAAATACGGTTATACGTACAGTAGTGCTAAAAATACAATTATATAGTCGAAATCATTTCCGGTCGTAAGTACATCCCACACACTCAGTCCCCGCGAAATGTTTTCGTTCGTATATACATCCCACACAGTCGCTGCAAGGAAAACGTTTCCTTTCGTAGGTACATCACACACAATTTTCCCCGTTAAATCGTTTGTGATGGCGTTCCCATCGCACACAATATTAAAAAATGATCATTTGCGTTATTGAATGCATCACACACGGTCGTAGAAGAAACTGTGTGGCAAAGGCTATCCATCACACATAGTTTTTATGCGGTGAACGTTTGCGCAAGGTGGCCTAACGTAAACAATTTTGAAGAAAATGTCGTTTGTGATTGTTCATTGATCCAACATGGTTTATTCCTGTAAACTGTGTGCGTTGCCTTAGGTTATCGCCCACGGTATTTTCTCAATAATCGTTTACAATAGCAAAAACTAATTAGCAGGCTAATTCGCCATTAGTAGGCTAATTGCCCTATTATCAATTATCCATTCATCTTATATATTTACTAATTGGAGGCACCATACGAGTCTCTAGGTTAATCCACATCATTAAAAAAATCATAACAATTGATCTATGTAATTAGCCTATCCTCACCCTAGGTTTTACGTTACTTTTGCCCTGAAAAAAGAGGCAACCTACACGTAAAAATCTTATATTTATGTGAAAAAAAGCGAACCTACACGTAACAATATATATATTGTTATAGTAATTAGAAGCACCTTGCTGAGCATCACATCTAAAGAGCTATTAACCATTGGATTGTTAGCTAGATGAACAATCGAGATGAATCCTTTAACCGTCATACTCCCACAGGGCTGGAACGGTGTCAAATATCTATCTCTCTCTGACATCTCTTTTGTTCATGTTCCCATCTCACGTGATGCTGACTTTTATCAAATTGTTTGGGTAATCAAGGCTGCCTTCTATGTGTGGATCTCGCCGGACAAGCTTCATGGAGGATCGCATCAGGAAGGAATAACAAGCTAGCTTGCTTCATCACCATTCACAGGCCGCACTAGTAGAAAAGAGGGCTTTGGTCCACCCCGGATTAGCCCATTAGTCCCGGTTCAGTCTAGAACCGGGACTAATGGGGGCATTAGTCCGGTTCAGGCGCCAGGGGCCACGTGGGCCGCTTGTCCCGGTTCGTTCGGACCTTTTAGTCGGTTGGTGCCACGAACCGGGACTAATAGTCCTGTTCATGGCACCAACCGGGACTAAAGGGTGCGATGCCCATTAGTCCCGGTTCGTGGCACCAACTCTACCCCCCCTGTGGATCACCTTTTCAGTTTTAAAAAAAAGAAAAAAATGATGAAAATGTCAAAAAAATAAAAGAAAATAAGTTTCCCATGTGATATGTGGTCTAGTTGTTGGGAAAATTTGCAAATATGAATTTCGACTTTATTTGCAAAATCTCTCGAGAATTTGTAAAAATGGGCATAACTTTTGCATACTAACTCGGATGAAAAAGTTTTTTATATGAAAAATCATCTACTCGAAAAGTTACATCCAAATTTAATTAGGGGAACCCCGTTAAACATTTTCAAAATCCTCAAAAACCTAACAGAAAAAAAGTTACGGGCCTTTTTAGATCTAGAGTGGAAAAAATCGAAAGATTTCAAACTGTGGTCAAATAATGGTCAAACTAATTATTCTACAATATTAGTGTTACTAAATAATTATTTCAGTTATTTTGAATTTTGGCCAAATCTGGTCAAACTGTGGTCAAACAATGGTCAAACTGTGGTCAAACTATGGTCAAACTGTGGTCAAACAATGGTCAAACTAATTATTCTAGAATATTAGTGTTACTAAATAATTATTTCAGGTATTTTGAATTTTGGTCAAATCTAGTCAAACTGTGGTCAAATTATGGTCAAACAATGGTCAAACTAATTATTCAAGAAATATTAGTGTTACTAAATTATTATTATTTTTTAAAACAATAATTTCAAACTCAAACAGTGAAATGTGTCACTTCATGCTCAAGCAAAATTCCTGAGGGTTAATAGGATTGACATCTTACTATTGTCAGGAAAACAACAAGTGCAGACTTGGAAACGAGGGAGAATAGAACCTGGAAGTTAAGCGTGCTCAGGCTGGGGGAGTGGGAGGATGGGTGACCGTTCGGGAAGTTAGATGATTTGGAATGATGAGGGGTGATTAGAGATTAAAGAATAAATTGAGCAGTGACGTGGGGTGGTGATTAGGGATTAGAGATCAGAAATTTGAAAATAAAAAAATTCAAAAAAAATTCAATTTTTTTTCCAGAAATAAATTTAAAAAAAAAAACCAACCGGGACTAAAGGTGGAGCTCCACGTGGCCGCGGCCTTTAGTCCCGGTTCGTTTAAGAACCAGGACTAAAGGGGAGAGGCATTAGTAACGACCCTTTAGTCCCGGTTCAAAAACCGGGACTAGAGGGCCTTACCAACCGGGACAAACGCCCCTTTATCTACTAGTGCCGATGCCCCGAGACAGTACGACGAAGGTCCTGAACGGTGTCAAATATCAATCTCTCTCGGATATATCTCTTATTCGTGTCCCAATCTCACACCGCCGCTAACTTCTATGAAATCGCTAGGTCAATCGAGGCTGTCTTCTAAATGTGGATCTTGCCAGAAAAGCATAATGCAGAATCACATTAGAGAATAAATTGAGCAGTGACGTGGGGTGGTGATTAGGGATTAGAGATCAGAAATTTGAAAATAAAAAAATTCAAAAAAAATTCAAATTTTTTTCCAGAAATAAATTTTTAAAAAAAAACCAACCGGGACTAAAGGTGGAGCTCCACGTGGCCGCGGCCTTTAGTCCCGGTTCGTTTAAGAACCAGGACTAAAGGGGAGAGGCATTAGTAACGACCCTTTAGTCCCGGTTCAAAAACCGGGACTAGAGGGCCTTACCAACCGGGACAAACGCCCCTTTATCTACTAGTGCCGATGCCCCGAGACAGTACGACGAAGGTCCTGAACGGTGTCAAATATCAATCTCTCTCGGATATATCTCTTATTCGTGTCCCAATCTCACACCGCCGCTAACTTCTATGAAATCGCTAGGTCAATCGAGGCTGTCTTCTAAATGTGGATCTTGCCGGACAAGCATAATGCAGAATCACATTAGGGACGAATCAAGCTAGCTTGCTTCGTCACATTCAGATGGCAAGGCCGCAGGCTAATACTATCATGGTCCTGTTACCATCAATCATGTGTTCTCACGTGGGTGTGGTAGTAGACGCTCAATCTGGGCTACATGTACGTGCGTAATTGCTGCTTCTCTTTCAGCCGGACTAGCTTTCCTGCTGCTTGGAAAGTCAGCTTGGCTGCCTGCAGTCCTCTCTTATTCTCTCTCGACAACTTCCGTCCCTCTCCTTGCTAAACACAATGATATTCAGTTTTTTCAGGTTTACATTGCGCAGATATTTACTGCAGGAGCTAATTCCTACTTATTGGGACGTACAAGAGGATCGCAACCACATCGGACGGCCGTCAAAAAATCCTTCATAAGTATGGGAAAATCTAGATTTTCCAACATGCAAATATCCACTTACATTAACATTCAACAAAAACAATATTTTATTTGTGGGTTATGGAACAAAATTACTTATTGTGGATGTGAAATATCAAATAGAAGATAAGAGCGTGCATGCATTGGTCTTCCAGTGTAGCATACAACTAAACATATTTTATGATATGGTCTAAAGTTTGGAAGTACACATCTACAAGTACATGTTTCTGAAACTTGGGGTTTCTACACGATATTGTGATATATTTGTGTCATTGAGTTTTAGAAAATTGATGTGGCAAGCACACAAGATTTCAGATCATACTGTTAATGATAGGAAATCGATTAATAATTAGTTTATCTTGGAAAATATCCCTTTTCCAGATTATGTTTACTAATAATTTTGGGCTTAAGGACACTCAGTTAGTAAATATACCGATGAATATATTGGTGAATATTGCCATGTTTTCGTGTACAATATTTATATATAAATGAAGACAATACAAAATTACTCCTAGATAATTATGTAAACATAGATATATGTAAATTATACGATCATGAATTTACTGAAAAGAATATATCTTTTTTTCGTACGACAGAGATTATGCATTCTTCAATGTTTGCAATAATTTAAAATTTATTAAAATTATTATTTCAAAATTCATTTCTTAGAAGTACTGCATGCAACAAATGTTCCTACAACTATAACAAATAAACATCTATCAAAATGTAGGCTAGCCCGTGCGGACGCACGGGTTGATGACTAGTTAATCTAATTGACATTCATATTAAACACATAATATATTTCATTCCCATATCAGGGAAGCAGGATTTCATAATTCAAATACATCAGAGTACAACATGGTAGCTTCAGCACTTAGCTACCCCATTACACAACTGCACCAGCACCAAGTTTCACATGACCTTTCAAAATTAGCATCATAGACGGTACATAGACAGATACATCTCGTCGGGAAAAATGCTGAAGCGGAAGGCGAATATTGAGCATTCATTGATGTTGAAGGTCTTTGCAACTTTAGGCCGGTGCTTGTGGATGATTGACCGTCCATCCTTCATCCTCTTCAGGAACACTTCAATATTGAATCGTGGGTGTTGTATGAAAACCTTCCTCGCCTCCTGACCATAGAGGTGGTTTGAGAGATAATCATCAGTGAACTGCTTTGGAAAGGCCTGAAAACAAGGATGTGCATAAATATCTTGTCTATATTGGAAATGGGACAAAGGAATAAAAAAAGGCAAGGTATAATAGTTAGTACCATCTTGTAGTGAACTGATGTCTGCTTCATTGTCAAGAAAAAGATCTTGTTGTTTTTTGTCGCCAATTTCTTTATGCTAACAATCTTTCTGAGTTTCTTGACATGATTGATATTCAGGGACAACTCATTTCCCCATATGCAAAAAGGGTCAAACAGTGGGTCAAAACCTCTAACAGTAGGACCTACATGTGCAAGACCAAATTGTTAAAAACCTAAGTATTAGAATGGTTACTGCAATTGCACAATAATATGCTATTAGACAACTGACCATGCACGTGCTAACCTCGATTGTAAACCTCAGTGCTTCCCATTATATTGTTTCCCTGCAACACATACAAGGTAGTTAGTCATCAGGTTAAGTAAGGGTCTACATGCTATCAGTAAAATATGTTGATGAAAAATAAGCACATTGCAGATTCATCAGATTAATTTAAGCGACATGAAAAACCCATTTATGCAAACCAAGCAAGATTAAGAACTAGAAAATATAGCACTTGTATATGTTTCTCATGTATTAAGTGCAGCCAAATTCTATTTATTCCTCACATGCACAACAATACAAAATTCCAACCACGACAATTGGACATCGCATTGCAGAATTGAACCAAGCGGTTAACTAAACACCACAACAAATGAACCAAACATTAACTAAGCACCACGTTGCACAATATAACATACTCCTAATAGAAAATTTGACAGTTAACCGAACCAAGCATGCGTAACAACTTGGAAATATAGCAATTGCATTTTTTTTCATGTATTTAGTACGACCAAATTCGATTTACTTCTGACATGGTATACAATAACAGAATGCACCCACAACTTTTGAACATCGCATTGCAGAATTGAACCAAACAGTTAACTAAACACCACAACATAAATGAACCAAACGATAACTCACCATCACATTGCACAATGTATAAGCAAACCAAGCATTCTTGAAAACTTGGAAACTAAGCAATTGTATTTGTTTCTCATGTATTTAATACAACCAAATTCGATTTACTTCTCACATGGTATCCAATAACAGAATGCACCCACAACTATTGAACATCGCATTGCAGAATTGAACCAAACAGTTAACTGAACACCACAACACAAATGAACCAAACGTTAACTGAGCACCACATTGCACAATGTATAACCTAACCAAGCATGCTTGATAACCTGGAAATATAGCAATTGTATTCGTTTCTCATGTATTTTGTAAAGATAAATTCGATTTATTTCTCACATGGAAGACAATACAAAATTGCAGTATGAAGAATTGAACATCACATTTGCAGAATTGAACCAAATAGTTACATGAAGACGACAACTAATTAACCAAAAAATAAATAAGTGAGCACCACACTACATGACATATAGAACATATACACAGGAGCAACAGATTGCACGGAAAAATTAGATAGCATAATTCACTAGAGTTTGTTAAGGAAAGGTAGGAGCAGCACATGCAACGGGTAAACCGAGCATGCTTAACCAACGTAGCTACCAAATGGCAAGGTGCTCCTCCAAGATTTGGGGGTCGGCATGAATGGTAGCCATCACGTCCTCATCCGCTCGTGCGGCCATGGTTTGCTTCTCCACTGCCAAATGCTCCTTGAGATCCTGTCTATACTGCGTGCACGGCTTAGGACGACGTTATTTGGTGGAGGGGTCGGTGATTTGGGTGGAAGGTGTCGCGCTCGCGCCGGCGGTCGGGGCATGTGGGATGTGGAAGGAGGAGGAGGACGGGGTTCGGGTGTGGATTACCTGCCTGGTTAGGCGAGGCCGAGCAGCGTGAAGGAGGGTCGCCGATGAGGAGGCGACGTTGCAAGCAAGGAGTGAAGGTTTCAACTTGGAAAGGAAGGCGAAAACAGGGGAAATGTGGATTTTGGTAAGGGGGAGGGGCCGAGGAGGTAGATATTTCCGCGGAAGCCGAAAATTTGGAATAGCTTCAGCGAAAAACTGGCGCGCAAAGTGTCATCAGACACGGTCCCTTATTCGTAACTATGTACGATATGTGAACATCACAAACAGTTCAGATAGCTTAACCCGTGTGCGTTGAGTTTGAACGTCAAAAATTTTGGTTCCAATTTCCCTGGTTACAGTGCTCATCCAGGTCATTGCATAATTTGGGTATACAAAGCAGACTACAGCACACCCACACTTCTTAATCAAGCAAGTTCAGCAATTAAACAGAGTTAATTGGCCTAAATATTACTCTAACAAATTAAAGACCGACGCTCTTAATTAAACAAAACAAAGAGTACTACTACGGCTGGTGCTCGTCGATCTCCGCCGCTTCCTCCATGTCCAGCTCGCGCCCGATGGTCTCCTGGGGAAGGAGCTCCATGGCATCCACACCATATTCGGCAAGCATCTCGCCATCCGTGTCCGCCACCTCTTTGGAAAAGGCCGCCACGAGCTGGGCGTGGGTGGCCGCAATCTGGGCTTGGACGGGCTCCGTCGTCGGAAGGTATGCGGCAGAGGAACGGACGGCCACTCGAATGCTCTCGGTGATTGCCAAGTCTTCGGCCGTGGGTTGCCGACCGTTGTCGGAGAAGCTTTATTCGATTTGTGCAGTGACCGCCACGAGCTGGGCGTGGGCGGCCTCGACATGGTCGTGGGCGGCCTCCATCAGGGCTAAGGCTGCCGCTGTGGAACGTACACCTGTTGTGCCGCTGTCGCCAGCTGCTATCCCCGAGGCAGATGTTGCTGCCGCCACTTGAGAAGCAACAACGGCCGTTTGGGCTGCCATGGCCGCCCGGTCGCAGATTGCGTCCATGCTCAAGCACCTTGTTAGCATGCGCATGGCGGCTGCGGCCGCACTCTCGCCGGAGTGGGCCGCCGAAGTTGCCCTCACGATGCGGGTCCATGTCCCCATATTTCACCAACGATGATTGTACAGTGAAATGATATTTGGGGAGCAAGCTAGTGTGCTTGACACGTCAGCTGTGGACTGTAACCAACACACCTTCTCGCGTAAGCCATAGGCGTACTATACACCGACGGTGCTCCAGGATATTTTGTACTGCATCTCACATGGTTGGTGATAATAAACTGTGTGGGATCTACTTAATTTTTAATTTTGATTTCAATTACATGTGACACTCCAAAAATATTCTTTTGGTTTTCTTCAAAAATTTTGGTTGGATTTGAAGAAGGTCTTCTAAACCCTTCCAAAAATATCTCTCAAAAACTTTTTCCCTCTAGCAAGGATTTAACTTTTGCATCTCCTTCAACTCTGGTGTTTGGTTTTTAAATTTTTTCTTCTGATTGCCATATTCTCAAAATTTCAAGAAAAATCTTTGGAGTTTCTTTTCTTTCAAAAAGGAAACTCTAGGAGTTTTGCATCTTCTCCAATATTGAAACTACTCATGATTTTATCATGCACCACATGGTAAAATCTTCCCAAAAATCTCTCCTTCCACTTTGGGCAATCCAAACATTCTGTCTCAACAAGTTCAACCCTTTTCTGAATTTTATTTCATTTATTTCACCTCCCAAATCTTTTCTGTCCATTATTTTGAGCCTAGGTGATTTGCAAAGAAAGTACCTAAATGCATTTGAGTTTTGATCTCAAACCAACTCCCCTGGATAATCCTTGGTACCCACAACCTAGAACAATCAAGATCCACTCCTCTTCTTTTCAAAAATTTTAAATTTCAGTCTCTGCAAGTTTGGACCAGATTTGTCAAATTTGGTGAAATTCATATCTTCTCTACTCCAAAAATTCCACAAAAATTCAGGAAGCCTCTAGATGCAATGAGAGGCCCCTCCACCAAAAATCAGCTCAAGCAGATCCTCCCTCATACCAAAATCATTCTGTCGAACACCTGACCTGCACTGTTTCATTGCACTTTCAGAGATTCAGAGAAGTTCAGATGTTCAGTGTCGCTTCTCTTCGTCAGATTTCGGTCACACGGCCACAGTGCGCTATGGCACGATGCACACGGCATCTTCCCCCTGGCCAGCACCCCGCACGCACGCTTGGCCGATTCCTGGCGTCGGTGGCGACGAGCCTCGCCGGCGTTGGAAGTTTCTGCGGTGGCCGCGCCACCCGTGGCGGCCAGAGAGGGCCCGAGCCCGCTCGCCACGCCACCCGGCGCCGCCCATCGCCCCCTGGCTCTCCGCGTGTCCCTGCCTTGCCAGCGCACGCCCGTGGCACCGTCGCCGTGGCCCGGCAAGCATAGAGCGTGCTCCATGCCGCCGACGGGCCCGCGCTGCCCCGTTCCGTCGAGCATGCCCAAAGCAACCAAACCCCGACTCGTTTAGCACCTAAACGGAACCAGTAAACCCCCACGAAGGCGCTCAACCCCGGAACCTACCCAATCAATGCCCTGCGCCACC
The DNA here is from genome assembly GCA_021605205.1 of Aegilops longissima. Taxonomy (NCBI): domain Eukaryota; kingdom Viridiplantae; phylum Streptophyta; class Magnoliopsida; order Poales; family Poaceae; genus Aegilops; species Aegilops longissima. The sequence goes on from CM038679.1 coordinate 746,596,748, forward strand.
GTAAACATCGCCAAAGAACCCCGTTCTCGGCAACCTCCTCGGGCCGGCTATATATAGCACCCCCGAGCGCGCTCTCGCCCCCGCACACCTCCACCACCTCACTAGTCCTCGCCAAGCCCCTGGAAGGGCCTCGAGGGGCTCTTCTTCCTCGACTCCGGCCGCCCCGTTCCGCCTCCGCGTCCACCTCGATTCACTACGGTGAGGTCGTCCCCGGTGCCCAAATCCCGTCAGCTACCCTCTCATGCTACCACAAGTCTAACCCCCTCCTCAATTCCTCCTCCGCAGCACTCTCCGACGAGACCCACGACCACCCGAACCACCGTCCGCCAGAGCAGGAGCCGCCATCGACGTGGTGCTCGCCGGCGACCACCACCACCACCAACCGGTACGGAATGACGCCCTGAACACGGAGGTACCCTCCGATCTTCCTGCCTCGCCGTGGATCGCCGCCGGCGACCACCGCGACTCTCGGGCGCCGACGAGCCCCGTCCCTCTCGTTTGAAAATTCAAACCTGACGGGTGGGACCCGCCCGTCAGCCTCTCTATTGTTTTTTTGAATCGTTTTCTGAAAGCGTACTCTGGCAAATACGCTTTCTACTCTGAACCGTTTTTCTGCACTTTTCTGCTTAGGCCCCTGAGGTTTTTCTGTTTCATTACATATGGGTCCTTGGACCAAAACCCTTATAACTTTTTAACAGAAAGGAATTTTTGAGTGATTCTTTTTCTGTCCTCTTCAAATTTTTGTCTAATTGTTTATCATATTTATTTGAAAAATATTTGGATTAACTTTCTGTACCCCACAGTATTTACGTTAGCGCGTGTGTTTTGTGTACCGTAGATACCGAAGGAGGTGACGGAACCGCGAACTTCACCGAGCTAGACCCCGACTACTCCGAACCAGGCAAGCAATGTTTGAACGTTTGATATGATGAGTGTTTGGGCATGTTTGCATTATTTTTGTATCATGGCACGTTCATGAGCATTTCGATGATAGTTTATCTCGTAAGAGTTGAGGCAAGTAAGTTCGGAAAAATCCATGAGTTGTTGGAAACTTGTTGCATGGCCATGAGTTGGCATGAGTATGGGTAAGATGGCAGTGTTGTAGCATGCCAGGCTTATGCCAGATCGTTGACCCTGTGTCAACATAAATCAGTCAGATTCCCGTCCATCTCCCCTTTCGTACTACCACCTGTTTCCCGCAAGGGATACAGATTAGTAAGTTGCAAACCACTTCCTGGTACACACCAAATCAAGAGGCCGGGATGAGGGTTCCATGGCCCTGGATTAAAGTCTTTCATCCGGTCAGGGGGCATGGGTGTTTCCGGTTGGGACCAAGAGAGGGGCACCCCTTAGAGCGCGCGTATATAAATTTGATCCCATGTTATTCGAGATTGTGATTTCCCCGTCTCAAAGTTTTTCTTAAACGCTGTCTAGGGTGATTCCTGGCAACGCAAGGTATGATGGGTGTGTACTAGTTAGCTGTGTTTCCTCCGAAATACCGTAAACGGAACTAGTCCTTTGTGACTACGGAAATCCGTTGGCTGTGGAAAATTTTGGTACAAACTCTGTAGAGTCAAAATTCTTGAATTCATCTTATTCATGTCCAAGTACCGTATTCACCTTATCTTGTCAAATATCAGTCTCGGTGACAGAAATCATGATAACCATATGAGTGTTATATGTTTTTTTCCCTGTGAATGGACTAACCCGCTTATTGTCTTGTGAGGATTATTTTCCGTGAGCACCATTCTTTGTCAGTTATGAATAATGAATTATAAGCCCTTTCTGCGACGTCGCTCAGACGTCCGACTGCGGCCTTGTTATTATTTATTTTTATAAGCCCTTTCTGCGACGTCGCTCAGCCGTCCGACTGCGGCCTTGTCATTATTTATTTTTATAAGCCCTTTTTGCGATGTCGCTCAGACGTCCGACTGCGGCATTGTTATTATTTACTTTTATTATAAGCCCTTTCTGTGATGTCGCTCCGACGTCCGACTGTGGCACGCATGTCTTATCTTTCAATATAAGCCCTTTATGAGGTGTCGCTTAGACGCCCGACTGTGGCATGTTTTACTTATTTGTTCACCCTTCGAGGCGTCGCTTCAGACACCCGATCGGTTCTGAGTTTATCTTCTTTGGGTTTTCGAGCGGACTACCGCCGATTCCCTTTTTACTTACTTGTGTTACTGACTTGATAGCACATTGTTATAAATTAATCATGTCGCATTCATGCATACATTTGTTATATCTTTTGTCCGAACTGTCTTGCGAGTACTTTCAAAGTACTCACCTGGCTTGTTGATTTGGCCAGATGCTGACGAAGGCGATCTCATGGATGAAGAGTTCGATACCGAGTCCGACCCCTAGAGGGATCCCAGTCAGTCTCGTGCGACCCCGGGATTAGTCACTGTGATATATCCGCTTCCGCTACCCAAATAAATTCATCGAGCCTCACCTCGACGCTCGATGAGCCGCCAGTGCATTAGTCTCATTAACCACCCCACTGTGTTATTCCACCAACCACTCGTATCTCGAGTCAGTAGTATTTCCACCCCACACCATTGTGTCATATCCGCCATCATGTATTATTATTGGCGTGCTTGTAATAAATGGTTGGGCATCTTCAGCCCGACCCCTGTAATATTTTAATGCTACTGTTGTATTGTATCAAAGTTTTGTCTACCGGTATGGAGGATTTTCCTCATATTGGACTTCATAGGTCGGTTGTTCAATACATATTTTTATTGAAAAACCGGTCGTGACAAGCTTGGTACCAGATCCAGGCTGATTGTAGGAAGCCACTAGGTGCGATCGCTAATCGGTTATTAGCAGAATAGAGCTGTTTATTATTTTTTACAAATGTAGTCAATTTCTGACAGTCAGCATAAATTATGATTTGACTACTCAGGATTTTTGCCTATTTTTGTAGATGGCTGGCAACGACTGCGAGTCGCAGATGTTCGCCAACATGCCCGATGGGTTTGTCAAGCTTCTCTCCTTCACCGTCCATGTCGCGATGGGGCCAGCTATGCGCCCAGTCTTCTCACTCTCTCAGCACAAGGTCAATGACCGTCTAACCATGCACCAAGCCGCGGTGCAATTCAAGGGAGGGCGATTTGAGCGTTACCGGTTCTTGGGGAGGGCCATGCCCACAGAGAAGCATGCACTGCAGATGGCAGCCCGTGAGGCGATAGCTCGTCTTAGGGATATCCTTCCTTCGATGAAGACTCGTCGTTACCGCTACCTGCCATGTCACGTGCCATATACCTGCCACTACGCGTTCTCTTGCCCCAGAGGAGAACGGGACAAAGCTTTTGAGATGCTCATCGAGTATCTCCGGGCTTTGGAGGCAGCCTTCGACAACCTGGTGGACGACTTTGTAGCTGCCCGCATGGACTCAGTCCATGGCTGTGCCGCCAACAGGAGGGAGCTCCTGCGCGCCGCACCGCCACTAACTTTCGTCTCGTCATCAGCATCGTTTGCTCCTACTGCTCTCACCACTACTCGTCGCCTGCCTACCACGGAGGAGTTCAACCATGTCATTGCGCCTACTCCGGTTCGTTCTGCACCACCTCTCGTGCCCGCTCATGTTCGAGTTGTCCCGCACAGGGCACCTGCTCCACCAACTCAGCGCAGCACCTCACGCCTGGAGCCTATCTCCGAAGAGGAGGTTGAGTCCCCAGCCTCACTACGCCTCACCCTTGGCAGGCCAAGGGAAATCCTTACCATCTCCGACTAAGTACGCTTAGCCGCCATGCGATGTACAGACTTGTACGATATGTTTATATGTACATAGGCTGTGAGAAGTAGCTTGTTTGCGCATCATGTAGGATCAGGAGGAGTGCACTAGCCTAAATAACATGTCAGGATTATGTACGCATATCCTGAGTGATGTATTGCATAATTACTGCTTGCATGTAAGATATGTAATGAACAATCCTTCTCCGTGCGCAAACGTTTAATCTCTTGAAAAAAAAATCTTGGAGCACTTGCGACTTTTTCCGTGTTCTTGAATTTATTGATCTTTGCGGCTCAATTTCTTTTCTTATGAGTGTTTCAAAATATATCCCCAGATTGAACTATGTCTCGTCCTTGGACGCGCTCCATGCCAACTCCGACAGAGGAAAATTATGGCACACCCCCAGGCAACAATTTCACACAGGGGCAGACAAGTCAACAGGACAGTGAAACGACACTTTCCCAAATGTGCCGTCTTTATGAACAAAGTCAGCAGCAACATCAGGAAATAATGAACCAAGTCATCAATATGGGGAATCACCGTGGACAGTATCAGCAGCAATCAAAGTTATCTGAGCTACAGAAGACACGTCCCCAAACATTTTCTCACACTGACAAACCTCTTGAAGCCGAAGACTGGCTTCGAGACATGGAATGGAAATTAATCATTGCCCAGTGTTCAGATCTTGAGAAAGTGCTTTATGCTCTGCACTATCTCATTGGAGCAGCCGCATCGTGGTGGGAAAATTTCCTACACATGCACCCCAACGAAAATAATATAACATGTGAGGAATTTAAAGAAGGTTTTCGTGGGGCGCATATTCCTAAGAGTCTTATGAAGATCAAAAAGAGAGAATTTGAGGACCTCAAGCAAAGAACAATGACGGTGTCAGAATACAACAGTCAGTTTACTCTGCTGTCTCGCTACGCCAACGAGGAGCGTATGTCGGAAAACAAAAAGATGGAGAAATTCCTAGACGGTCTGACACCCGTGCTTAAATGCCAATTGGTCGTACACACCTTTCCAGATTTTAAGATGCTGGTGGATAAGGCCATTACCTTGGAAAATGAGAGACGCAACTTAGAAGATTTCCGCAAGCGGAAGAGGGACCAGACTAATCACGCCCGCAACCACCGCAGCAAGAAAGATGTTCAGAAAAACTGGACACCCAAACCCACGACAAGCGTCTCACGCCCAATCAAGAATTTCCATGCAAGGGACAAGGAGTTCACATACCGCCTAGGTGTTACCTGTTACGCTTGTGGAGAAGAAGGGCACTATGCCAAGCAGTGCCCCAAGCCAAGGAACTCGACCCCAAAGCCGAACAACGGAGGCATTAATTCGGCGCCAAAGCGCAACAAATTCAACCCAAATAACAACCACAGGAAGGGTCATCTGAATCACGTGACCAAAGAGGAAGCACAAAATGCCCCAGACATCGTACTCGGTACGTTTCCTGTCCACACAATACCTGCCATGGTTTTGTTTGATTCTGGAGCTTCTCACTCATTCGTTTCGAAAAGTTTTGCTTTGCAAAATAATTTTTTGATGCTTCCCTTGGAAAAATCTATGATCGTCAAGTCCCCTGGAATTAAGCAAGTTACCCAGAATTATTGCCAGGGTGTGGTTATCGAGTTTGAAGGGTTGAAGTTTCACGCAAATCTTATCGTGTTGGAAAATAAAGGACTGGATGTCATCTTAGGGATGGATTGGTTAACCGCCAACAAAGGTTTTATCGACTGCTTCAACAGGACCGTAATTCTCACCCACCACCACGGGAAGACCATAAAAGTTTCAGCCAAGGAAAGATAATATCCCGGCAACCGAGATTGAACAAGGTGGATATTTCTGAATTGAGCAAGGTTCCAGTAGTGTGTGAGTTTCCAGATGTATTTCCCGAAGAGCTACCAGGCATGCCACCAGACCGAGAGATAGAATTCAGCATTGAGCGAGCACCCGGAACCGCTCCCATATACAAGAAACCATACAGAATGGCACCATCCGAATTGGTAGAACTGAAGAAGCAAATAAAGGAATTATTGGAAAAAGGGTATATACGAGCCAGTTCCTCACCTTGGGGTTCACCAATTTTGTTTGCCAAAAAGAAGGATGGAACACTGAGATTGTGGATAGACTATCGAGCGCTAAATATGGTCACAATAAAGAACAAATATCCAATGCCACGAATAAATAATTTATTCGATCAACTCGCTCAGGTCAAGGTGTTCTCAAAGATTGACTTGAGGTCGGGATACCATCAACAGAAAGTGCGGACCGAAGATATTCCCAAGACAGCTTTCACCTCCAGATACGGATTGTATGAGTTCACCGTAATGCCATTCAGACTAACAAACGCCCCCGCATATTTTGTTCACCTCATGAACAAAGTATTCATGAATTTTATGGACAAGTTTGTTGTGGTATTTATCGATGATATTCTGGTATACTCCAAAACACCAGAAGAGCACGCTGAACATCTCCAAATTGTACTAGGAGAACTCAGGAAACATCAATTGTACGCTAAATTCAGCAAGTGTGAATTTTGGCTAAAGCAAGTAGGTTTCTGGGCCACGTACTGACCCAAGAAGGTATCGCCGTAGACCCGGAAAAAGTCAAGGCCGTACTTGGCTGGAAGCCACCAGCCAGCGTGACGGATGTACGAAGTTTCTTGGGAATGGCAGGATACTACCGGAGATTTATTGAAGGATTCTCCACCATAGTAAAGACAATGACGCAACTACTCAAGAAAGACAGGAAGTTTGAATGGACAGAAGCTTGCGAGAAAAGTTTCCAAGAACTGAAGAGGAAACTGACGACAGCACCAGTATTAATTGTGCCAGATATACACAAAAATTTTGAGGTATTTTGTGACGCATCTCGAAAGGGCCTCGGGTGCGTATTAATGCAAGAAGGCAAGGTTGTCGCATATGTTTCCAGACAACTTCGCAAGCATGAAGAAAATTATCCTACTCATGACCTGGAATTAGCAGCAGTTATTCATGCACTCAAGGAATGGAGACACTTCTTACATGGAAATCGTTGTGAAATATACACGGATCACAAAAGCCTCAAGTATATTTTCACACAACCAAAACTAAATTTACGGCAGCGACGCTGGTTGGAATTAGTAAAGGATTATGATGTTGGAATCCACTACCACCCAGGCAAAGCAAATGTTGTAGCAGATGCTCTGAGTCATAACCCCAGTCCGAACAACGACATCATGCCAAACTTGAGACCTGAATTCCAGCAGGAACTTACTAAGCTCAATCTGATGGTAGTCACCAAAGGCAGTGTGTCGAACTTAGAGTTACAGCCTACCCTAATAGAGAAGATTAAAGAGGCTCAACATGGACACCCCAGCATTGAAGGCATAAAACGGAAGATGAATTTGGGCAAGGCCCCAGAATTCGTTATCGATGAGCAAGGAATATTGTGGTATGGGAATAGACTTTGCGTACCAAATATCCATGACCTTAAACAACAAATCTTGGCTGAAGGACACACCGCTCCGTATTCAATCCATCCTCGGGGAACAAAAATGTACAAAGATCTTCAGGAAACATTTTGGTGGCATGGTATAAAAAGAGACATAGCCACGTTTATTGCATGTTGTGACTCTTGTCAACGCATCAAGGCCGAGCACCAGAAACCGGCCTGGCTATTGCAACCAAATAAGATACCCGAGTGGAAATGGGACGAGATTGGAATGGATTTTATTGTTGGACTACATCGGTCACGACACGGGCATGATGCCATATGGGTCATCACTGATAGACTGACTAAAGTAGCACACTTCATCCCCGTGAAGACAACCCACACCACTCAGAAGCTTGCTAGGCTCTACCTTTCCCATATCGTTTTCTTACATGGAGTCCCAAAGAAAATAATCTCGGACAGAGGCACTCAATTCGTCTCCCGATTTTGGGAGCACTTACAACAAGCTCTGTGAACTCAGCTGGCATTCAGTACCGCATACCATCCCCAGACAGATGGGCAGATTGAGCGAGTAAACCAGATTCTAGAAGATATGCTGAGAGCATGTGTCCTCACCTATGGGCCCAGTTGGGAAGAGAGCTTACCATACGCAGAATTCGCATATAACAACAGTTATCTGTCCAGCCTGCAAATGGCACCATTTTAAGCTCTGTACGGGCGAAGATGTCGTAGCCCGCTAAATTGGTCAAAAACCGGAGACATCCATATCTTCGGCCCAGACCTGCTCAAAGAGGCTGAAGATAAGGTCAAGGTGATTAAGGACCGACTCAAGACAGCCCAAAGCCGACAAAAGAGTTATTACGATCAGAAGCATCGTGGAGTCAATTTTGAACCCGGTGAATTTGTGTACCTACGAGTATCCCCTATGAGGGGCCTGCATCAATTCAAGATTAAAGGGAAGCTAGCACCAAGATTCATCGGACCATTCTGCATAGTGGCACGAAGAGGCACGGTAGCCTACCAGTTAGACTTACCCGAATAATTATCCGACATCCACGACGTATTCCACGTCTCCCAATTGCGGAAGTGCGTAAGCAAACCGGAGAAACAAGTACCCCATAAAAACATTGACGTGCAGCCAGACCTTACATATCAGGAGCATCCAATAAAAATCTTGGAAGAGTCTGAGAGGAGAACCCGACAGAAAACCATCAAGTTCTTCAAAGTTCAGTGGAGCAACCACACCGAAAGTGAAGCCACTTGGGAAAGAGAGGATTTTCTTCGGACAGAGCACCCACAATTATTTGAGGATCATCTGGAATCTCGGGGACGAGATTTTTCCTAAGGGGGTAGGAGCTGTGACACTCCAAAAATATTCTTTTGGTTTTCTTCAAAAATTTTGGTTGGATTTGAAGAAGGTCTTCTAAACCTGTAACGCCCCGGATTCGATGCGCCAGTTGTCCGTCAGTTATTCGCCGTCTTTGCCATGTCATTTTCTTGCGTGTTGCACTTTGCCATGTCATCATCTGCATTTTTATCATGTCATCATGTGCATTTCATTTTGCATACGTGTTCGTCTCATGCATCCGAGCATTTTTCCCGTTGTCCGTTTTGCAATCCGGCACTCCTATGTCTCCCGGCGCCCCCTTTTACCTCTTTTCGTGTGCGGGTGTTAAACGGTCTCGGAATGGACCGAGGTTTGTCAAGCGGCCTTGGTATAGCACCGGTAGACCACCTGTCAAGTTTCGTGTCATTTGGAGGTCGTTTGATACTCCAACGGTTAACCGGGTAACCGCAAAGCCTCTTTTGTTTGCAGCCCAACACCCCTTCCAAACTGGCCCAAAACCCACCAAACTCCCCTCCATGCTCTTGGTCGTTCGATCACGATCGCGTGGCCGAAAACCGCACCTCATTTGGACTCTCCTAGCTCCCTCTACCTATATAAACACCTTCCTCTCCAAAATCGCAGTCCAAATCTCTCCCGAAACCCTAAATCGTCTCTCGCGCGCCGGACATGTCCGTCCGGCGGACGTCTCTTGCCGCCGCTTCGCCTACCAGGAAGTGCCACGTGGCGCTCCTGCGCCGCCCGCCCGCTGCCGGCGAGCCGGATCGGGCCCGCCCGGCCCGTCGCCGCCAGCAAGGCCCGCCGCCGCGCTGCCGCCGCCGCCGGCGTCGTCGCCGCCGCCGGCGAAGCCGTCCGCCGGCCGGACCTCGCCGCCCGATGGCGCCGTCCGCTGCCGCCCGCAGCGCCGAGGCCGAGCCGCCTCGCCCCCCGCCGCCCGCTCCTCCCGAGTCGGCCCCGTCGCCTTTAGCCGCGGCGCCCTTTCAGTCGCCGCCATGGCGCCGGCGAAGGCGCGCGCCGCCGCCCGGCGAAGCCTCCTCGTCGCCGCCGCCGGCCGGATCCGGCCGGATCCGGTCCGGGGCCGCCTCCCCGCGCCTTCCCGAGGTCACCGGCGACCTCTCCCTCCATCTCCGGCGAGATCCCGGCGATCCTCGTAAACCGTGCTCCGGGGTTGACTTTCCTCTCCTTCCTCGAATCCACTAAGTCCCCAGTTTTCTTATGTTTTCATGCATTTTCACCATGCCATAACTCTGTCATCGTTGCTCCGTTTCATGCGTGTAATATGTCAAAATGTTCGCCTCGAAGAGTAGATCATTTCATCTCATTGCATAATTTTCATTTGAGCTCATCTTGATGCCCGAAATGCTGTTGGAAGAGTGCTATGTGATGTTAGTTTCTGATTCTTATCAGAACATGCACTTTTGTCATTTTTGCCATGATTGATGTGTGCACCCTATGGACTTGAGTCCTATATGTGTTTTGTAATATGCCATGCCATCTTTCCAGGGGTGTATGCCATGTATTTTTGTGATCTACGTGGTGACTAGCACAAGCATGCAAACTAGGTGTCTTGATGTTGCTGATTTTAGCCCTGTTCTGCTGATATTTTGATGCCATGTTAACTTGATGCTACCAAGAGATCCATGCATATTTTGAGATACTTCAGTAAGGATGTTTTGTTATACATGTCTTGATCTATCCATCCATGCCCTTGTTTGCAATTATGGAGTGCCATAGCTTGAGTCAATCGAGCTCTACTTTTGCTATAAAATGTTCCTGGCAGATTGTTTACATGTTATTCAATTTTGCCAAGGTTGTTGTAGTTGATCCGTGTATTCTATGACCTTGTTCTTGCCATGTATAGCTTCTATGCCATGTATTCTTACTGTTGGGTGCTTTGCCATGCCATGTATTGCTCTGTGGTGAGTGATTCAAGCTCACCAACATGCCTACTTGTTATTGTTCCTGCCATGTTTAAATCAGTAATATAACTTTCCATGTTTACATGGGTGCCATCATATCTTCTGATCCGTTTTGGCTTATGGTCACTAAAGGACTTTTGTTCTATGCATTTAGTAGATTCATGCCATGCCTTTGTTTTCCATGATAAGTTTCTGTAACATGTTGTTTCATAGCTCTAAACATTACAACCTGATGTTATTTCTGCCAATGCCTGAAACTGTTATTACTTGCAATCTTGCCATGTGTTTTTGAGCATGTTCTAGTGATTTCTGGAGATAGCTCAGTGTTCATGTTTTGTAATGCTTTACCTGTAAATCATTCCCATGCCTTTTGTTTTCTCTTTGAGTTGCTGTAGCTTGTTGTTTTGATGCTTGCAATATGCCTACTTGCTGTTATGGACAGATTGTTGTCATAACTTGTATTGTGTGTATGTGTTGAACCGTTGCTCCGTTTTGAGTGTGCTTTATATAAAACTTGCTTGATTTTGCATGTAGTTTCATATTATCATGTTGCATCCTTGTTTTGAGGTGTTTGCTTGATGTTTGTATGCATTTTGCATCAATGCCATGTTTAACTTGTTTTGCTCATATCTTCTAGGCCGTAGCTCCGAATTAAACGAACTTTATATGTAACTTGACTAGAATTTCGTGTAGATCATCATGGTGCATTTTAACTTGCTGTTTAACAACTTGAACATGAGGTTTATTCAGATCTGGACCAATTTCAAAATTTGCATATGAGGACTTACCGGAATTGTTATATGTTGTTCCCGGCCTCATTTAAACTTGCCTTGATGTGTTGCTCTTGTTTGCATCATCTTTTGCCATGAGTAGCTCCATGTAGCCTTGTCATGCATCATGTTTGTTGTGCATCTGGTCATGTTCTTGTGTGGTGTGTTTACTATGTTGTGTGCTTCTTCTTGTTAGTTCCTATTTCGTTGCGATCGTGAGGATTCGTTTGTCTACGCTTGGTTCGTCTTCGTGGCTTCATCTTCTTCATGGATTCGTTCTTCTTCCTTGCGGGATTTCAGGCAAGATGACCGCTACCCTGGATCTCACTACTATCATTGCTATGCTAGTTGCTTCGTTCTATCGCTATGCTGCGCTACCTATTACCTGTTTATCAAGCCATCCCAAATTGCCATGAACCTCTAACTCGTTGTCCCCCTTCCCAGCAAACTGTTGTTTGGCTATGTTACCGCTTTGCTCAACCCCTGTAATAGCGTTGTTAGTTGCAGGTGAAGATGAAGTTTGTTCCTTGTTGGAACATGGAGATGTTGTTCCTTGTTGGAACATGTTTACTTGTTGGGATATCACAATATATCTTATTTAATTAATGCATCTATATACTTGGTAAAGGGTGGAAGGCTCGGCCTTATGCCTGGTGTTTTGTTCCACTCTTGCCGCCCTAGTTTCCGTCATATCGGTATTATGTTCCCGGATTTTGCGTCCCTAACGCGGTCGGGTGATTTATGGGACCCCCTTGACAGTTCGCTTTGAATAAGACTCGTCCAGCAAGGCCCAACATTGGTTTTACCATTTGCCTCACCACCACCTATATTTCCCCTTGGGAGTAATTAACCCAAGGGTCATCTTTATTTAGCCCCCCCCCCGGACCAGTGCTTCTCTAAGTGCTGGCCCGAACCGAGTAGACTGCGGGGCCCCCTCGTGGCAACTCGAGGTTTGGTTTTACTCGTAGGATGTCTCATCCGGTGTTGCCCTGAGAATGAGATATGTGCAGCTCCTATCGGGATTGTCGGCGATCGGGCGGCTTTGCTGGTCTTGTTTTATTCTGTCGAAATGTCTTGTAGCCGGATTCCGAGACTGATCGGGTCTTCCGGGAGAAGGAATATCCTTCGTTGATCGCGAGAGCTTATCATGGGCTTGTTGGGACACCCTGCAGGGTTTGAACTTTCGAGAGCCGTGCCCGCGGTTATGTGGCAGATGGGAACTTGTTAATATCCGGTTGTAGTAAACTTGAAGCAAACTCTTCTAAAATACACCAACCGTGTGCATAACCGTGAGTGTCTCTTTTCGGGGCTGATCGCGAGGAGAACACGGTTTCTGGGTTATGTCTGACATAAGTAGGAGTTCAGGATCACTTCTTGATCATTACTAGTTGACGACCGTTCCTTTGATTCTCTTCTCGCTCTCATTTGCGTATGTTAGCCACCATATATGCTTAGCCGCTGCTGCAACCTCACCACTTTACCCCTTCCTTTCCCATTTAAGCTTTGCTAGTCTTGATACCCATGGTAATGGGATTGCTGAGTCCTCGTGGCTCACAGATTACTACACCACCAGTTGCAGGTACAGGTTTTGCGATGATCATGACGCGAGAGCGATGTTTGCTTGTATTGGAGTTCTTTTTCTGCTTCCTCGATCAGGGGATAGGTTCCAGGTCGGCAGCCTGGGCTAGCAGGGTGGATGTCGTTTGAGTTTCTGTTTATGTTCCATCCGTAGTCGGATGTTGATCTCTTGTATATGATGTTGATGTATTCTTGTGGCATTTGTGCGTTATGTATGTATCCCCATCTATTATGTAATGTTGATGTAATGATATCCACCTTGCAAAAGCGTTTCAATATGCGGGTCTATCCTTGGTGGGACCGTCGAGTTCCTTTTGGATAGGGTCGCATATTGGGCGTGACAAAACCCTTCCAAAAATCTCTCTCAAAAACTTTTTCCCTCTAGCAAGGATTTAATTTTTGCATCTCCTTCAACTCTGGTGTTTGGTTTTTAAATTTTTCTTTTGATTGCCCTCTTCTCAAAATTTCAAGAAAAATCTTTGGAGTTTATTTTCTTTCAAAAAGGAAACTCTAGGAGTTTTGCATCTTCTCCAATATTGAAACTACTCATGATTTTATCATGCACCACATGGTAAAATCTTCCCAAAAATCTCTCCTTCCACTTTGGGCAATCCAAACATTCTGTCTCAACAAGTTCAACCCTTTTCTGAATTTTATTTCATTTATTTCTCCTCCCAAATCTTTTATGTCCATTATTTTGAGCCTAGGTGATTTGCAAAGCAAGTACCTAAATGCATTTGAGTTTTGACCACAAACCAACTCCCCTGGATAATCCTTGGTACCCACAACCTAGAACAAACAAGATCCACTCCTCTTCTTTTCAAAAATTTCAAATTTCAGTCTCTGCAAGTTTGGACCAGATTTGTCAAATTTGGTGAAATTCATATCTTCTCTACTCCAAAAATTCCACAAAAATTCAGGCAGCCTCTAGATGCAATGAGAGGCCCCTCCACCAAAAATCAGCTCAAGCAGAGCTTCCCTTATACCAAAATCATTCTGTCGAACACCTGACCTACACTGTTTCATTGCACTTTCAGAGATTCAGAGAAGTTCAGATTTTCAGTGTCGCTTCTCTTCGTCAGATTTCGGTCACGCGGCCACAGTGCGCTCTGGCACGATGCACACGGCATCTTCCCCCTGGCTAGCACCCCGCACGCACGCTTGGCCGATTCCTGGCGTCGGTGGCGACGAGCCTCGCCGGCGTTGGAAGTTTCTGCGGTGGCGCGCCACCGTGGCGGGCGAGAGGGCCCGAGCCCGCCGCCACGCCACCGGCGCCGCCCCTAGCTCTCCGCGTGTCCCTGCCTTGCCAGCACACGCCCGTGGCAGCGTCGCCGTGGCCCGGCAAGCACAGAGCGTGCTCCCTGCCGCCGACGGGCCCGCGCCGCCCTGTTCCGTCGAGCATGCCCAAAGCAACCAAACCCTGACTCGTTTAGCACCTAAACAGAACCAGTAAACACCCACGACGGCGCTCAACCCCGGAACCTCCCTGATCAATGCCCTGCGCCACCGTAAACATCGCCGGAGAACCCCGTTCTCGGCAACCGCCTCGGGCCGGCTATATATAGCACCCCCGAGCGCGCTCTCGCCCCCGCACACCTCCACCACCTCACTAGTCCTCGCCAAGCCCCTGGAAGGGCCTCGAGGGGATCTTCTTCCTCGACTACGGCCGCCCCATTCCGCCTCGGCCTCCACCTCGACTCACTCCGGTAAGGTCGTCCCCGGCGCCCAAATCCCGTCAGCTACCCTCTCATGCTACCACAAGTCTAACCCCCTCCTCAATTCCTCCTCCGCAGCACTCTCCGACGAGACCCACGACCACCCGAACCGCCGTCCGCCGGAGCAGGAGCCGCCATCGACGTGGTGCTCGCCGGCGACCACCACCACCCCCAACCGGCGCGGAATGACGCCCTGAACACGGAGGTACCCTCCGATCTTCCTGCCTCGCCGTGGATCGCCGCCGGCGACCACCGCGGTTCTCGGGCGCCGACGAGCCCCGTCTCTCTCGTTTGAAAATTCAAACCTGACGAGTGGGACCCGCCCGTCAGCCTCTCTATTGTTTTTTTTGAATCGTTTTCTGAAAGCGTACTCAGGCAAATACGCTTTCTACTCTGAACCGTTTTTCTGCACTTTTTCGCTTAGGCCCCTGAGGGTTTTCTGTTTCATTACAGATGGGTCCTTGGACCAAAACCCTTATAACTTTTTAACCGAAAGAAATTATTGAGTGATTCGTTTTCTGTACTCTTCAAATTTAGTCTAGTTTTTTATAATATTTATTTGAAAAATATTTGGATTAACTTTCTGTACCCCACGGTATTTACGTTAGCGCGTGTATTTTGTGTACCGTAGATACCGAAGGAGGTGACCGAACCGCGAACTTCACCGAGCTAGACCCCGACTACTCCGAACCAGGCAAGCAATGTTTGAAATTTTGATATGATGAGTGTTTGGGCATGTTCGCATTATTTTTGTATCATGGCACGTTCATGAGCATTTCGATGATAGTTTATCTCGTAAGAGTTGAGGCAAGTGAGTTCGGAAAAATCCATGAGTTGTTGGAAACTTGTTGCACGGCCATGAGTTGGCATGAGTATGGGTAAGATGGCAGTGTTGTAGCATGCTAGGCTTATGCCAGATCGTTGACCCTGTGTCAACATAAATCAGTCAGATTCCTGTCCATCTCCCCTTTCGTACTACCACCTGTTTCCCGCAAGGGATACGGATTAGTAAGTTGCAAACCACTTCCTGGTACACACCAAATCGAGAGGCCGGGATGAGGGTTCCATGGCCCTGGATTAAAGCCTTTCATCCGGTCAGGGGGCATGGGTGTTTACGGTTGGGACCGAGAGGGGGGCACCCCTTAGAGCGCGCGTATATAAATTTGATCCCATGCTATTCGAGATTGTGATCTCCCCGTCTCAAAGTTTTTCTTAAACGCTGTCTAGGGTGATTCCTGGCAACGCAAGGTATGATGGGTGTGTACTAGTTAGCTATGTTTCCTCCGAAATACCGTAAACGGAACTAGTCCTTTGTGACTACGGAAATCCGTTGGCTGTGGACAATTTTGGTACAAACCCTGCAGAGTCAAAATTCTTGAATTCATCTTATTCATGTCCGAGTACCGTGTTCACCTTATCTTGTCAAATATCAGTCTCGGTGACAGAACTCCTGATAACCATATGAGTGTTATATGTTTTTTTCCTTGTGAATGGACTAACCCGCTTATTGTCTTGTGAGGAATATTTTCCGTGAGCACCATTCTTTGTCAGCTATGAATAATGAATTATAAGCCCTTTTTGCGACGTCGCTCAGACGTCCGACTGCGGCCTTGTTATTATTTATTTTTTATAAGCCCTTTCTGCGACGTCGCTCAGACGTCCGACTGCGGCCTTGTCATTATTTATTTTTATAAGCCCTTTCTGCGATGTCGCTCAGACGTCCGACTGCGACATTGTTATTATTTACTTTTATTATAAGCCCTTTCTGTGATGTCGCTCCGACGTCCGACTGTGGCACGCATGTCTTATCTTTCAATATAAGCCCTTTATGAGGTGTCGCTTAGACGCCCGACTGTGGCATGTTTTACTTATTTGTTCACCCTTCGAGGCGTCGCTTCAGACACCCGATCGGTTCTGAGTTTATCTTCTTTGGGTTTTCGAGCGGACTACTGCCGATTCCCTTTTTACTTACTTGTGTTACTGACTTGATAGCACATTGTTATAAATTAATCATGTCGCATTCATGCATACATTTGTTATATCTTTTGTCCGAACTGTCTTGCGAGTACTTTCAAAGTACTCACCTGGCTTGTTGATTTGGCCAGATGCTGACGAAGGCGATCTCATGGATGAAGAGTTCGATAGCGAGTCCGACGCCTAGAGGTTTCCTAGTCAGTCTCGTGCGACCCCT
The DNA here is from genome assembly GCA_021605205.1 of Aegilops longissima. Classification (NCBI taxonomy): domain Eukaryota; kingdom Viridiplantae; phylum Streptophyta; class Magnoliopsida; order Poales; family Poaceae; genus Aegilops; species Aegilops longissima. The sequence goes on from CM038679.1 coordinate 746,613,443, forward strand.
GGATTAGTCACTGTGATATATCCGCTTCCGCTACCCAAATAAATTCATCGAGCCTCACCTCGGCGCTCGATGAGCCGCTAGTGCAGTAGTCTCATTAACCACCCCACTGTGTTATTCCACCAATCACTCGTATCTCGAGTCAGTAGTATTTCCACCCCACACCATTGTGTCATATCCGCCATCATGTATAATTATTGGCGTGCTTCTAATAAATGGTTGGGCATCTTCAGCCCGACCCTTGTAATATTTTAATGCTACTGGCTTATTGTATCAAAGTTTTGTCTACCAGTATGGAGGATTTTGCTCATATTGGACTTCATAGGTCGGTTGTTCAATAAATATTTTTATTGAAAAACCGGTCGTGACATTACAAAATGCGGTCACAGTTGCAATAGACGGTGTTTGAATTGCTAGACCTTTATCTGAAGTGAACATGCAATTATATGTGTGTCGTAAAAAAATGGAATTGTTCAGGGTTCCTTTGGACATTTTTACACAGTAACTTGGTTTTCTAGGCATTTCAGGTGCACAATTCAAAATTAAACCACATACTCCAGTCCATAAAAATGGGTTGCAAAATCAAATGTTTGTCCTTGGTTGCAAGCTTAGGTCACATGCAAGAAATGAGAATGAATGTCAAACACCTTGACACTGTGGCTGAGCCGCTAACATTGAGATACATGCATTTAACATTCTAGTAAATCGAAAACTCGTATGAAATTCATGAAACTTGACATGATATCATGGAATGGCAGTGACATGCCGTGCTAAAAATATTGTCCCATTCGGGGCAGGTGTGGGGTATAACCTTCTCGCAAACCAGAGCTTCTCTCACAACAAGCCTGATGGTTTCAGTAGGGTACGTGCCACCTTGGGGGACGAAACAATGTATGTTGCCTCTTCCTACTTTCAAAATGTTTCGCGTGTCAACATAGAACAGCACGAGTGTTGTGTCAATTTTTGGGATTTCTTAGGGTTCGTTTGGACATTTTCATGCATTAATTGCGTTTTCAATGCATTTATGAGCACAATTCAAGTTTTAACTACATGCACATGCTCTAATGCATATAAATTGGTTGAAAATTTAAATATGTATCCTTGGTTGCATGCTTAGGTCCCATGCAAGAAATGGGGATGAATGAATGTCAAACACCCTGCCACCGTCACTCGGCCGCAAACATTGAGATTCCTGGTTTTTAAATTCTAGTAAATCCAAAACTCGTCTGCAATTCATGAAACTTGGCATGCTATCATGGAGCAACATCAACATGCCGTGGTAAAAGTATTGTCCCATTTGGGGCAGGTTTGGGGATATGCTTCTCACAAACCAAAGGCTCTCACAACAAGCCTAATGGTTTTGGTAGGGTGCGTCCCTCTTTGGGGACCAAACGATATCCGCTGCCTCTTATTGCTTTCAAAATATTTCTAACAATATGTCGTGTCAATTTTTGGGATTTTCGGTGTTCGTTTGGAAATTTTTATGCATTAATTGCGTTTTCAATGCATTTATGAGCGAAATTCAAATTTGAACTACATGCACATGCTCTAATGCATATAAATTGGTTGAAAATTCAAATCTGTGTCCTTGGTTACATGCTTAGGTCCCATGCAAGAAATGGGAATGAATGTCAAATAGCCTGCCACCGTCACTCGGCCGCAAACATTGAGATTCCTCGTTTTTAAATTCTATTAAATCCAAAACTCATCTGAAATTCATGAAACTTGGCATGCTATCATGGAGCGGAATCAACATGTCGTGGTAAAAATATTATCCCATTTGGGGCAGGTGTTGGGATATGCTTCTCACAAACCAAAGGTTCTGAAAACAAGCCTAATGGTTTCAGTAGGGAACGTCCCACCTTTGGAGACAAAACTATATCCGCTGCCTCTTATTGCTTTCAAATTTTTTTCTAGTGTTAACATATAACAATAGTTGTGTTGTGTCAATTTTTGGGATTTTTCGGGCTTTGTTTGGACATTTTATGCATTAATTGAGTTTTCGATGTATTTATGTGCATAATTCAAATTTGAACTACATGCACATGCTCTAATGCATATAAATTGGTTGAAAAATCAAATCTTTCTCCTTGGTTGCATGCTTAGGTCCCATACAAGAAATGAGAATGAATGTCAAACACCCTGCCACCATCACTCGGCCGCAAACATTGAGATTCCTGGTTTTTAAATTCTAGTAAATCCAAAACTCGTCTGAAATTCATGAAACTTGGCATGCTATCATGGAGCGGTATCGACATGCCGCTGTAATTTTTTTGTCCCATTTGGGGCAGGTTTTGGTATAAGCTTCTCACAAACCAGAGCTTCTCACAACAAGCCTGATGGTTTCGGTAGGAATGTCCCACCTTCGGGGACGAAATGATATCCGCTCCCTATTATTTCTTTCAAAAAATTTCTAGTGTCAGCATAGAACAACATGAGTGTTGTGTTAAATTTGGAATTTTTCGGGGTTCATTAGAACATTTTTATACATTAACTGGGTTTCCGAGGCATTTTATGTGCATAATTCAAATTTGAACTACATACACATGCTCCAGTGCATATAAATTGGTTGAAAAATAAATCTTTGTCCTTGGGTGCATGCTTAGGTCCCATGCAAGAAATGGGAATGAATTTCAAACATTGGGGCACTGTTGATTACCAGCAAAACATTGAGATACTTTATTTTTAAATTCTAGCAAATCCAAAACTCATCTGAAATTCATGAAACTTGGCATGCTATCATGGAATGGCACCCGACATGTTGTGGTATTTTTTGTGTCCATTTTGAGAGAAGAAGCACTCGAATAACAACCAACAAAGGCATTTTCAACCAAATAGCTGCCATCATTGACCCCTACTACAAGAAGATGAAGGACAAGAGCAAGAAGAACAAGGGCACCTGGCATAGTGTTTGGCATAAGAGACTGGATGAAGAACACGTCAAGTACGTGGCCAATGACACGTACACAAGCTACCAGATGTACATGCGGATCGTTGACATGAGGAAGTGTCTTGTTCATGACACAACCGAGGGATCGAGCCACAAAGCAGTGGCGGGAGCATCACAAGAACTAGATGACTGGATGAGTGTTTCTCCTAGTTTAGAATGCACGCAATTGTTTATTGAGGTGTGTGTGAATGATATGTACAGTCACTTATGTAATTGGATGTTTATTTCAGTTATATGTTATTCTTCTGTAGACAGAGAAAATCACACGGCTTATTAGCCGCAATCGTTTGTGTTATTATTGGTCTTCCCACACATTTCTGATCACAGACCTGTTTGTCGCGTATCACACATATTGTTTAGTTAAACCATTTTCATTGTGTTGCGCAATAAAGGCTGCAAAGAGGGATCTACAGCAGCAAGGACCAGCTTCCCTACCGATAGCTCATCTAACAGAACTCCCAAGTTAAGTGGGCTGAGGCTAGAGTAGTCATGAGATGGGTGACCGGATGGGAAGTGGACTCAATATTAACTAGTTGGATGGGCAACTGCAATGATTTATGATACACCTTTGTATAATAAACCTTTGTACTGACCCAACCCATCTAGTTAATATCGAGGTCTTTGTTTTGTAATTTTTGATATTTTTTGTTTTTTGAACACATGTTGATTGACTTGAAGAAGGTCTATCTCGTTACATTTTGATAATTGTTTATACGCAAGCAACTAGTTTGAATTTTTCAAAGTTTTTTGTACGAACAGAATCACACACGAACTTACTATAGTAACCGTCTGTGTTATAATTTCTCATCGCAAACAGTTCATTCGAGTGGGCTGTTTGCTGTGTATCACACACATCTGGTTTACACGAATCGTTTCTGTTCGTTTGGCTGATCGCAAATGTCGCATATCACACACATATTGTTAGTATGAACCGTTTCCGTTCTCTTGCCGAATCGAAAATAGTTTGTCCGAGTGAACCGTATGCCGTACATCACACACACCTTGATCTGTCTGACCGTTTCTGTTGCTTTCCCTAATAGCACACATTCATCGGAGGGAACTGTATGCCATATATCGCACACACATTGATATGGCTGCCTGTTTCTGTTGTTCTTCCTCGTCGCAAATAGTTCGGCTGGATCAACCGTATGCCCTTCATCGCACGCGCAACTAAAATTGGAACCGTGTTTCATGCATCAGTCATCGCAAATGTTTTGGACATTTTGACGGTTCTCTGACACCATCGTTTGCGATTATTGCATCGCACACAGTTTCTTGAAGGGTCTCTGATCGTAGTGTAGTGTTAGTAGCATTCTGCAGTAGTGATGGTAAACCACAATGCAACAAAAACAAGCGTCGGAACAATAACGACGAAAGAGAGGATACAATAGTAAACGCCGGATTCAGTGGTTCTAAACCCGGTCAACGGAAGAAGCTGTTCAAAGGCAATATGGACGGTCCATCCAACCTGGACAAAATACTAGAGAGACCTCGCCAGATTCACGGCACCCCTGACAAGCCTGCCAACTACACCAATAAAAATTGCTGGATTTTCAAGCAGGCCGGTAAATTAAATACCGAACATAAGGGGAAGGGGCCTCCAAGCAAGGATGATGATGAGCCCCGTCAGCCGAACACTGGGGGACAAAAGCAGTTTCCCCTCGAGGTGAAAATAGTGAACATGGTCTATGTCACCCACATCCCCAAGAGGGAGCGCAAACACGCGTTAAGGGACGTCTACGTCGTAGAGCCTGTCACCCCAATATTCAAACCATGGCCGGCTTGTCCGATCACCTTTGATCACAGGGACCACCCAACCAGTATCCGTCACGGAGGTTTGGTGGCCCTGGTACTCGACCCTATCATCGACGGATACCATCTTACTTGAGTCCTTATGGACGGCCAAAACAGCCTTAACTTGATCTATCAAGATACTGTCCGTAAAATGGGTATCGACCTGGCATGGAGGCCCGTTGCACGGGCTCCTTAACATTGGAAGTAGTATTCGGCTCTCCAAACAACTTCCGAAGCGAAAAATTGATCTTTGACATTGTCGCTTTTCGCAGTGGTTATCATGCATGGCTCGAACGAACTGCTTTCACCCGCTTTAATGCGGTCTCACACTATGCTTATTTGAAGCTCAAAATGCCTGGACCGCGTGGCGTCATCACAGTAAATGGAAATATGGAGCGCTCCCTCTGTACTGAGGAGCACACCGCGGCTCTAGCAGCCGAGGTGAAGGGCGGCCTCATCAAGCCGAACAACTTATCGGTCATCAAGACCTATGACATTGCCAAGCGAGTCTGATCCACATCACAATGCGATAGCTCGATGGATCCGGAGCTTGAATAGTAGTTTAGCCTCCGCCGATTGCCCCATAAGGTTGTGGCCTATGTACTGCGTGTGCATAACTATGCACTTAAAATAACTTGGGCAACACCGGAGGCACACTGCATAAAAAGTCCATAGTACGGCTTGACCCTATTTGGACCTTAAATATTCACGCTGCAGGTTCGTTAAAAAACCTACCGACTCTAGGGATGCACGGGGGCTCCACTCTAGGTCCCTCTTTTTTGTAGACGACCATCAACTCCTCCTGTCAAAGGATTCCCTACTAAGGAGAAACGGCACAGACGTGCTGCAGGGCACCATTGGGATATTCAAACCACTACTTTTAGGCCTTGTGTAAAATTTTGGGCATGTAACATGGCCTTGATATTTATGGCACCATCTGTAACAACAAGTATCGATGTATTAATCAGGATATAAAGGAAGCAGTTGGTCAACACTTCTGTTTGGCAATATTTGTTTTTATTACCATCTGTATTCCCTCCCTACTTCATACCGCCAAACGTGCTTAGTCCGGCCTTATCACCGGGGGCTGTATTTCGGCCCTACACATTTTAAGTCCGAACACCTATAGGGAACTCTTCGGCGTCCCGGAAATTGCATTATATAAATCGGCTCCGTATCATATCTTTGGTCCATAGTTGGTTTGCCCGGCTCTTGTGTTTACCACCTTACGTTCCGCATGTTTGGATAAGTTAGTAAAGGGAGAACTACTGCGATTGTATTTCTAGTTCGTCCGTTTAAGTACCTCATTAGAAATAGCCGAAAACTAACTGTCATCATAAGCGAGAGCTGGTCTGCGATCCGGCGACTTGGTATTATACCAAAAATCCTTAGCAATTCACCCTGTGTCATACAAGGGGCTGATCTTCGTCCAGACAAGTGGAAAAGGCACCGCAGTCCGGATAGCCGCACACACACTAGGGGCCAGTACTTAGCTCCACATTAAAATTCCTATGGCTAAGAGAAAGTAATAAAGCCGTATAGTCCGATTGCCTGGTTCACCCCACAGACACCTCCTTTACTGACCAAGGCATTGAAAAAGTGTGGTCACGCATTAGGAGAACACCCTTGTAGCATCTACATGGGGGCTAAAGCCGACGACTGGCAACTTTCAGAAATAAAACAATAAACGGCTCCACAGGAGGAAAATTAATAGAAAAAACTGTGCAAGCATAGATATCTCATAGCACGAGTTCAATGACATGGTTTCTACAATCCGAACGGAGTCAATCAAACATGACGTCCTTTGAACATTGGCCCTCTACTACTCGGGCTCCTTCGAGGACATCGTCGAAGTACCTCTCCAACTTCCAATGATCTTTGCCTTCGGGTGGACCTGCGGTTGCCACTTCGTTGGCCTTCATCTCCACCCATTGCATCTTGATGCAGGCGAAGGCCATCCGAGCGCCCTCTATGCAGGCCGAACACTTTATAGCATCAATCTGTGGCCGTGAATCGATGAGACGCTTCAATAGGCCGAAGTAGCTGCTGGGAATAGGCTCGGCTAGCCAGAGTTGGAGTACTAGATCCTTGATGGCCAAGCCGACCACCCTATGCAGCTCCGTCAGCTGCTTCAGCTGGTCGTTCAGAGGTGTCGGGTGCTCTAGCGCGAGGAATTGCGACCAGAACATCTTATCGGTCGAGTTCCCCTCCTGGGCTTGGAAGAACTGTGTGGCATCGGCGATGCTCCTCGGAAGATCCACAAACGCGTCTGGAGAACTCCACACTCGGGTAAGCAAGATATACCTCTTACCTCCAAAGCTACTCTGCAAAAGAAAGGCCTTACCAGCCGCTATCTGCCTTGCTTGCTGGATCTCCTCGCGAGCACTCCGGGACACGCTTCGCGCCTCTTTGGCATCATGGAGAGCATTGGCAAGCTCTGACGACTGGTCCGAAGTCTTCTGCTCCAAGGTCTCGCATTCACTACAACAAATCTGTTAATCCATGACGGATTTTCGATGACATTTTCAAAACTATCATGGACGGCTTAGTACAACCCCGCACGCCCGCTCAAGCCCGCCTAACCGCTCCGTGTATATAGTGCTAACCCTAAACCCTCCTCCTAGCCCCCTTCCCCCTCCTCCCTAGCGACGCAGACAGTCCTCTCTCGCGAGCCCCTCTCTGTCCACCACGCCACTCTGACCGGCGCGTAGCACACCCTCATCCTCCCCTCGCTCCCCTCATTCCTTCCCTCCGGTTAGATTCACCAGTCTCGGCCCCCAGAGCTAGCTCACAAGACCTTCCGTGGCTAGGCAACATCCAGACACAACATCCAGACAAGCAAATCCACGCCCATCTCCGCTCCTTCCAGGCACTAACCCATGCTCCGCCGATTGGGTCGAGGAAAGGACGTCGCCCCACCGCACCTGCCGGATCTGCCGAGCCAGGGGCCAAATCTGCAGATCCAGCAGCCGATCCGTCGAGGTCACTCCTGGATCTCGATCTTCTTGTCCTCCCCGCCTTCTCCTCCCTCGATGGCAGGCAAGAAAAACATGCAAGCTGCAAGCGACTGCTCCGACAAGAGGAAGACGCGAGGTGTGACGCAACGACGCGTGGTCCATCCGGGCACGGCACCAACGGGCACCACCTCACAAGGGCACGACTTTGGCACCCAAAACCGGCGCCCAAATCGGATCCACCAAACACAGGCGTGGGCTCCGACGAGTGTGAGGAGGAGATGACCAAGGGCGAGGCTCCGTTGATCGGCATCGACCTTGGGACGACCTACTCCTACGCCGGCATGTGGCAGGAGGTTGAGATCATGGCCAACGACCAGGGCAACCACACCACGCCCTCCTACGCGTCGCCTGAACCATCTCGCAATGAACCCCACCAACACCATCACTGGTACGTGCAGTCGAATCCGTCATGCAGTCCCCTATTTTTAAGATTTACTACAGATTTATTAGTATACATATCTGCATGTCTACTCTCTGTTTTGAGATTTGTTTTGCTATGTTAGGTTGTCAAATTAGATACTTCAGAATCGGTGGCTTGATTTAAGTTGGGATGCTTTCTTAGGATTGAAATAATGATGTAGTGTTTCATTCTGCTGTTTCAGATTGAACATAGCATAGTTTGGCAGCACCGTTTAAAAAAAACCATAATCTGTAACCGTAGTTTTTAAATGTGTGGGCAAGGAATATTCAAGTTTCTAAAAACCAATCGAGGCGACGAGTTCTTTCAGTTCAGTTTAGTAAAAAGAGGCCCCGACCTCTTTTTTAAATACCGCAAAATACCCACAGTATGATAGATATGAAAGTACAATATTTGTTTTATTCAATCCCCTCAAAGTATTTAATACAAAAGTTATTTCGGAAATCACAATATCTTAAAAAACTGCAAAAATACATTGCATCCAATCATAGTATGTGAAATTATCTTAGGTTCAGGTGAGACAAAATTTGTGTGTTGGTAATAATAAAATGAAACTGCACATCCGATTTTAGACTAATTTCTTTGTTCTGGACAATATAGTCCGTACATCTCCTTCCTGATCGACGCCCACAATATAGCAGCAGTAGTACTTTTCAGTTTTGCTTTTGTTAAGATTTAATCTTGGCTTTTCAGCTTTGGCGAAAATAATTTGCTTGCTTTGACATTAGCTTGATGGGTGGACTTGTTGGTCGTACATTTTCCCTGTACTTACTTATTTCCTGTGCTATTCATGATGTTGCAGATTTCTGTAAATTTCTGTAAGGTATTCAAAAGTAGTTAAGTATTTACTCATTTGCATTACAATATCTTTTCTAAAATACACCGGTTGTGATTAGTTTTTCTATTGTACTGATCGAGGTTTGGGTCTTCTTACTAAGTACACACTAGTTGAGCAGCTGAGCTTGAGGCAGCAACCAAGGACCTTCAGGCGTTGCATGTTGATCAAAATATGGAAACACATGTAAGTACTGTGGTGTAGCAGTTCCATTGTTTTCCATATTCCATGGCATGTGTGATGAATAACCAATGCTCTTTCTATGCAACATGGAACATGATTTCTTACATGTCATCCTTCTTCTTGACCCACGTGTAAAATTGTGGCGTTGCTGCCATCATGGGTGCTACATGATGCTTTTATTGTACATAGTTGTGTTACAAGGCAAAATTATCAATTGTGTGTTGTTGTATTATGCCCTCTGTTGTGCTGCTTGCTATACTGTATCCAGTGAGTACCCCCACCTATATAATTATCACACACTAGGAATTCTTCTTTTATGGAGATAAGTAAATGAAGATGTATGTACGTAATAGCCAGTTTGTTGGCTTAAATTTCACTTTTTAAAGCAATATGTTATGCTGTCTCTGATTTGGTTTACAAACATGTTAATTGTTAAGCGAAAGAAAGCAAATTCAACTAATATTATTGTACATGTGCACAATTGGAATGGTGAATCTGATGGTTACTTAACATGACTTTAAATCTGACTATTTACTTGGTGGAATGAGCTCAACATGAATAAATAACATAGAATACTATTTATCACCATTCATTCTCATTGTTCATGATGCTGAAAATTTTGTAGTGCATTGGAAATCTGCTGCTGCAGAACAACCAGTCCCGTATGCTGCATCTGCGATAGCACTTGGGAGTTTTGTGATGTGCGTTTTGTTTCTTTGTCATTTGACTTTCATTTGACACAACTTTTCTTTGGAAACCTCATGTTTCTTCTTGTTTTATAGTAGATGTAATGTTATTCTCATTTGTAGCATTATTAGGATTTAAGAATCTTAGACAACATGTAATTCATTTTTATCTTTGTTGCAATTCTCTTATTTCTACTATCTATTCATATCAACAAATATCTAATATTCTTCTAAATATGCTAGGTAAGATTGGGTAGCGAGCTACTTGGTGTTCCCTATCACAATTAGCCACGACATGATAATTGCCACGAGAGGGCTGTGGACGAGAACATGAATAAGAGTCTTAATAGTTTATATGGTTTGTTGATGTAAAATTGACTGTGATGGTTCCTAACCTCGATGTGATATATTTTGTCAATTTATGTTGTAAGTTATCATTTCATAGAGGATTTTGAAGGAATAAACTGCTATGCTCTACATACATACAGTTGGCTGCATACTCAATGAACAATGTAATGTTTGACACCTTGCAAATACTTCCTCTTGGGTCAAAGTTGGCATTAGGATCTGTGTGATGCTGTACTGGTTGAAAATTAGGCCGAAATGAATGTGCTAATAATGGGCTCGACCCAATTTATACCGTACCTAAATCCGTGACTACCTTGTTTACCTCTGCCTCCTTCTTGGCTTGGGAAAGGGCACCCTTGAGGGTCTCAACCTCGTGTGTGCCAACTATGATCATAATCCAAGAATCCCATGAGTCAACATCTCAATATAAATATCACTTCGGATATGAAAATAAATTCCTTCTTAAACATTTTTCGCATACCTTGCGTTTCCTCGAACCGCTTATTGATGCGGTCTAGCTCCTAATCGGATACTCGAAGCTTCCGATTGAGTTCGGAGACCTCTGCGGCATGAGTGGTAGCCGCCAACATGGAGGCCTGTTACAAAAGTAGCACAACATGTTACTATCAGGATTGTTATATGGAGCCTCTGTCCGGTTTTTTGCTATACCGGATAGAGCCTCAGGGGCTACTGTCTATATATAGGTTTATCCTTTCATATGAAAAGGCTTTAGAACATTATGTCACATACCTCAAAGCCTGTTAGTAGGGTGAAGAAGGCTTTGCTCAGTCCGCTTTTTGCAAACTGAACCTTTTCCATAACCGCACCCATCAGGGTGATGGATGTGGTGCTCCTCTAGGACGGAAGCACTTTGCAGTGCTTCCTCCAGAGCATGAGATACCTCTAGACTAATGGATGCTGCTGGTGGAGCTGCTACTCCTCCCCCCCTCTTTCAAACGGGGCCGCTTATCCGATTCCAGAGCCTCGTTGGTCTCCTCAACGGTCTTCGGCGGGGACCCGAATTATTGGGGCTCCCCACCATGGGTTGTCATTGGGGTCGCCTTCCCTAGGTCTTCGGCGACCAAGGTGTTATGCTCAGGCACTTTCTCGACGGCCTCGTTCTCCCCTCCTCGGCCAGGAGAAGTCCTTCGGGATGAGACTTCAGTGTCCTCCATGGCGATAGGCAAGGGGGCTCGCGGCGGCGTGTCGTTCTCATCCTCCTCGGGCGGTAGGTAGTTCACTTCTGATAAAGGCTGTGCGGGACCTCACAGGGAGGGCTGAATAGCAAGTAACAAAAAATTTACGTAATGGAAGCAGGAAGGTCGAAGATAAGACAAAAAGTTTCCGAATACTTATGACTCGGCCAGGGGCTTCACCTTGGGAGGTCTTTTGGGGACTAGTCCAGACTCTGAGTCTGAACTATCCGGGAGGGCCAACTTTCCTCTTTTCGGCACCTCCCCCTCTGGGTCTTTGGAGGCCATCCTCTTCTTTTTCCTCCCCTTACGAGGAGAGTCGCATTACACCTCTTCCTCCTCTTCTTCCCTGTTTCCCTCGTGAGAAGAGAGGGCTTCGGTCTCTCCGGACACAGTGCCCGAAGGGCCTTTGTGGCGGGGGCCGCCCCTGGCCTCCTTGCCCTTCTTCTTCTTGGCCTTCTTCTCCGCCGCCAGATAGGGTGCCGGGGCCAGCATCGCCGTTAGCTGGGGTGTGGTCGGGTCTTTGGGCAGCAGGGCCAGACAGTTGATCCGCTCCGCCTTTGCAGTCCAACCCTATATGTAAGACAGGCGATACAATTATATTTGAAGCATTTACCAGATGAGTCTTCGGAAAGATTATGCTTACTTCTGAAGCCTGATTCTCGATGTCGAGTCCGATGTCCTCGGTCTTCATCAGCCAACTTCTCTGGGCCTTGAAGAGCTCCTTCCATATATCTTCGTGTGTGGTGCCAAAGAAGCGCTTCAAGGTCCGTGGCTCCTCCGGATTGAACTCCCACATGGGGGAGGCACGGAGTTGGTAGGGAAGGATACGACGGAAGATCATCACTTGAATCACGTTTGAAAGACCAGCGTTCAAGCCCAACACCTTGGAGATGCGTTTATGAAGAGTCTTCACCTCCGTTCTGGACCCCCAATCAAGGCCCTTGGCGGTCCATGAGGTGAGTCTCGTGGGAGGTCTGGATCTGAAGTCAGGTGTGGCCGCCCAGCTGGCATCGCGGGGTTCGGTGATGTAGAACCACTCCTGCTGCCACACCTTGCCAGTCTCGATAAATGCCCCATTTGGGCCATGTGGCGTTGGGAAGCTTGCTTATCATGGCCCCGCCACAGACCGCGTGTTGTCCGTCGATCACCTTCGGCTTCAAGTTGAAAACCTTGATCCATTAGTCAAAGTGTGGCGGGATGCATAGTAGAGCCTCACGCACGATGATGAACTTCGATATGAGGAGGAAGGAATTGGGGCTAGATCATGGAAATCTAACCCGTAGTAGAACATATGGCCTCACACGAAGGGGTGGAGGGGAAACCCTAGCCCTCTGAGGAAATGGGGGATGAACACGACCCTCTCACCGGGCCCCAGAGTGGTGACAACCTGATCCTTGTCGCGGAGCCTGTGCACGATATCCGCGGATAGATAGCCCACGCTCCGGAGATCCTTGACGTCCTTTTCAGTGACGGAGGAGGCCTCCCATTTTCCCTTGGAGCCCGACCCGACCATGGCAGGGGAGGGTGGTGGCCGTGGGAAAGATCAGAGTTTTTTTTGGGCGCTGGAGCTTGGAGGTTGGAAGGCAGAAGCTAGTGGAAGGCGTGGGGAAGAAAGGAGGGACCTTTATTTCTCTTATAAGCGGTGAAAATGCCAACCATCCCCCTCTCAAGCCATAGACCTCACCTGTTACCAACGAAATCATGCGTAAGGCACGGTTGGGTTACCCAGACCACATTGATGAGAACCCCGTAATGAGCGGGCACGATCCCTGTTTTGACAAGACGTGCCAATGGAGGCTCAGCCTAAAAACGGTTCGAAATATTGAAGAGTCAAGTGTGATGCTTCATCGGAAAAGTTTTCAGTAAAATACACTATTCCTGTTTTGACATCTTACCTTCGTGGCTAAGGGTTGCATTGATTATGCAGAGCCAGACACAGTTCCTTTACAAGGGAAGCTGACTTACAATATTTAGGAGAAGGAACCCGCCTTACAATGTCGAAGACACTCTCCGTGCCGAACACATCATCATCGAAGACTGGTGCAGGGGCTACAGAGGGAGTCCTGAACTAGGGGGTCCCCAGGTGTCCGGCCTATTCGATATGGGACGGACCGATGGTCCACGAAGATGAAGCAGAAGACCATCCCCCGTGTCCGGGTAGGACTCCTATATGTGTGGATGGCAAGATTGGTGTCCGGATATACTATTTCTTTCCCTTGTTAACCGACTCTGTACAACCCTAGCTAGCCCCTCCGATGTGTATATAAATCAGAGGGTTTAGTCCGTAGAGGCTATCAGAACAATCATAGGCTAGATAGCTAGTGTTTAGCCATGATGATCTCGAGGTAGATCAACTCTTGTAACCACTATACACATCGAATACAATCAAGAAGGACGTAGGGTTTTACCTCCTTTAAGAGGGCCCAAACCTGGGTAAACATCGTGTCCCTGTCGTCCCTTGTTACCATTGATCCTTAGACGCACAGGTTGGGCCCCCCTACCCGAGATCTGCCTGTTTTCACACCGACACTGGGGGGAAACAAGAAAATCCAATGATCGATGAAAGTAAACGAAAAGAAAAGAAAGGCCGAAATAAGCGCAAGTGTAAGAGAGCAAAAATCACCCTCGCTGAACAATTGCATAAATATCAAAAGAAGAGTGAAGAAAAGAATGCTTATCGGCCAAATCATGCAAAGAAACCAAGATCACCCCCAGGGCGCAAATATGAGGTTCGATATTGGCAAACTGAGAATTTTAATGCAACATATTCATGTCCTTATTTTGGGCCGCTAATACTAATGCAATGGATGCCTCACTATGCTCATGTAAATCCATATCCATCATGGTACATGTATGATACGATGAAGCTATCAATGGTTGAGAGTCAAAGTGGTAAAGTTGAAAAAAATAAGTTGAGAGTGCACAAGGCCATAAAAGAGTTTCCATTGGTCGAAACATAATCACAACCGAGATGCCCACTTGGCTTATCGTATTGGCAAAAGAAGGAATTGCAAAAGCTTAGTGCAGAAGAGTTGAGAAACAAGAACATGGCATGGGTTCCCAAGAGCATCATTCAAAATAAAAACGAGGTGCAACCTTCCATTGCAACAAGTGTTATAGAAGTGAAGAAAGAGAAGAATGGAAGCGATAAACAATTAAGCCGAAGGTTTGCATCACAACATCACAATCTTCAGTTAGCACATCATCCATATTATTCAACCATGCCTTTGCCATGGAATTCATCCTCTGGTATGATTGGTTGCGCTCCATGGGTTTATTTCGATCCATGCATACAATATAATTTCCTACATCATGCAAGGGTAAAGATGGCCGATACATTCCACTAGCTACACTTTTGTTGCTAATCTAAATGGCTGATACTCACTTATCACCTTAAGAGTAAAGATGGCCGATATATACTTATCATCCTAAAAAATACAAATGGTCGATGGAGTGTTGACATCGTGCTTAAAAAAAACCCTATGCAAGTTAATTTTCGGCAAACAGAGGGGCATGTGTTGACATCCGATTTTGCCATGGTCAAGAACTTAATTAAGATGGCCTCAATTGGATAAGTGATCCACATGAACAAGTTATGTCTTGTCGAGATGAACATCTTTGAAGTTCGGGCCATCGCCATCCAATCTCATCTCGAGGGCCAAAGTTGTACGGGAAGTACTAGGATTTTGTAAGCAGAGTACTCTTCGGCTAATTAGCCCTCCAAGACAGCCTCATATGAGAAGAGTTTATAGACGGATTTTTTTCCTCTGGTCGAAACGACCGATTTTGATATAATAACCGTCTCAATCTGTGGTCGTATGAAAAAGTTAGAGCCACCAGAGTGCGGCCCTGTCACGAGCCAAAAAGTGGCATATGCCCCATCAGACACTCGTATGGCTGATGTCTGATGGGTAGCGCAAGTAATTGTCTATTTTGGACGAGCTATTTGGCTTTCAAGATGACCTTGAATTGGAAAATGTTCGACATGAAAGTTGTCTGACTCATCGAAACAGTTAAATTTGCATTTTGGCACATCTTCATCCGAGGTGGTTTGTGCCAAGTGAGACCCAAAAATCGAACTGATGTGTCAGACTTACCTAAATCAGAGTTCGGTTAATTTTGGAAAGATTTGGACAGGATTTGGAGTCTTTTTCTTTTACGGGAAGTCCGTCCGCCTCATATATAGATTAGAGGTGATGGTCGATTGAACAAAACACAATCGAGTAAATCAATCTACTACTTTTTCGTGTTCATCTACTCTTTATCCCCCCCCCCCCCCCCGTTGTTTCTTCTTCTCGTTCTTCGTCGTTCTTCAAGATAGGGGGAACAAATCCATGAAGTCCTAGGGGCGGTTAGGCCGAGCTCGGACAGCCCATAACCGCCGCGCGCCCTGACGGGGTCCCTCTCCCTTATGGGCGTGTGGGGTTTCGGGTCTAAAAAGCATACGCCGGACAGCTTGCGTACTCCGCTTCCGGACGGGTCTCCTCTAATGTAAGGTTCGATGCATCACCCTCGCTGTTGGAGGTACATGGTGACGTGTTCCTGTGCGAACAACTACCATTGATTGAAGAGTGTCATTGTTTCCATGATTAGTTTGCTAGCAGGTACAGATTGCTGGTAGCATGATAGATGAGACACACTCGTTAGGAATTGGTACCTGCGTGGCAAATTAAGCCCATACAGACAGTGCAGCAAAATTCACCAATAAATCATGATATTATTAGCCGATCGATGTCGATATCAAGGTCCCAACTAAATAAACTTTATTTGATTATCGCAATCGATCCTTTTGGAAAAACACTTCTGCTTCGGCACACCCTCCTTAAACACATCGATGGCTTAGATTCTGATAATGTCATGTGCTGATGAGGAATTGAATCAGAGACCTCACACGTAATGTCAAGTGCTGCTAGCCACTTCACCCCATAATTGCTTGTGAAAGTTTATAGCGCGAAATATATAATAAAACACAACAGTGTTCACATATCCGAATATTTTCTGAAACAATTCGAAACTTTAATTGGAAAAAATGCATGTGATCACTTTTGAAATGCTGAATAGTTATTGAGTTTATGAACAAATTTGAGCAAACATTTTTTTGAAATTATGAACAATTTCCAAACATCTTTCAAAACATGAGCAACTTTAAAAAAATGGTTTTATTTTTTGGGTTATTAATTGTACTGTTTTCCTTCAATTTTTCTCCCTTTCATTTATTAAAATTCATGAGCTATTTTTAAATTCTGAACCTTTCCGAAAATCCGTGAAGTTTTTGAAATTTGTGATGTTTTCTTAAGTTTACAATCTTTGTTTTCAAATCCATGAACTTTTTTCCAAATCCTGAAACTCTTTTTAACTTTTACAAACATTTGTCAAAGGCGCAATTTTTTGTCAAATTCGTCAACATTTGTTTTTGAAATTTATGATTTTTTTTTAAATCCGCGAACACTTGTATCGTCCCAAAAGGCACCAGACGGGAGCGATGTTGTCGCCTAGTTAAAGCAAGGCCTAAGCGTATTTTTTATTTTCTTGTTTTCTTTTTTTTGTTTATTCATTTTTCTCCCTTTTGAACTTTATAATTAGAAAAAACTACATGCGCACGGATACACATGTCTGGCCTAGTCTAACACAATCCTCTCAACTAGTATTTATTTGGACATGGATAAAAGACCCCAACTTATTGCGGCAGTCTGTCACGGATATATGAGGCATCCATGCCAGGTTTGAACGATTTTCGACCCTATTTGCACATTGTGACAAGTCCGGCTATTTATCGGCCCTTTTTCACCGAGAGAACTCCAGAAAATTCAAAATTTGTCAAAAATCCAAATAATTTAGCAGGATGCCTTGAATTTGTCACATAAGTTGGTGCAAAATTTTTGGGGCCCTTGGACGGAAGTCGAAAAACAATGTGCTTTCAAAAGGTCCCTTCTATCCCCAACTGAACACCCTCCATTACGCATGGTCTATTTTTTGACATCCCTTCAAATGACCAATTTTGTAAAAGGACCCTTCTAGCCTACCCGAAATCCTTCGTTGAAATGAATATGCTCCCAAACCGACTCTTATAGCATACCTGATATCCTTCGTTGAACATGGTCTATTTTTGGACATGCATGAAATAACCCCAACTTTTCCATTAGCTGGGCATGCCCATGGCAGGCATCCATGTTTAATTTGAACGAACTCTGACAAAGTATGCAAGTTCCATCTGGTTTGGCTATTTATCGACTATTTTTCAGCGGGTAAACTCTAGAAAATGCAAGAATGGTTGAAAACTCAAACAACTTTGCATAGTGCCTTGAATTTGTCATGGAAACTGGTGGAATTTGTTTTGGGCCATTTGAAGGATGTCTAGAAAAATAACGTGCTCTCACATGGAACCTTCTAGCCAACCCGAACACCCGGTGGCTGCAGTGGGGTTAGCACAGGGAGACAGGGACTCAATGGAGTTCGAGGCAGTCGGAGCCATGCGGGGAGGCAATGACGGGAGCTTGGGAGAAACAGGAGACGCGACTTCTCTCAAGGATCCAGATCCTGCAACACTCGATGTTGCGGTGAGAGAGATTGCCACAGCAGGCCAGTTATTAAAACTAGTGTTGCTGGCCATGAGGCACGTGATGTCCAGAAAAGGCGGCGAATGCGGGGCTGTGATCCTCCAGGTGATCTATATTGTTTCCCATTATGAAAGATCTGCAAATTAATAAAACGAAACAAAAATAAAAAGAAATGAGGGAAAAAGAAAATGGAGGATGAAAAAACTCCGAAGAAAAACGGACAAACTAAAAAAACTAGACCAGACTTTTTTTATTAGCGTTACACTAGTAGAAAACAGGGCTTTCGTTCAGGCCAGATAAGCCCATTAGTCCCGGTTCAGTTACGAATTGTGACCCATGGGGGCATTGATCCCGCTTCGTGAGGCCAGAGGGCATGCCGGGCCTCGTGGGGGCACTGGTCCCGGTTCGTCTAGCTCCTTTGGTCTCGGTTGGTGGGACGAACTGGGACCAATGGGCCTCGCTCCTGTCCCACCACCATTGGTCCCGGTTGGAGGCTTGAACCGGGACCAAAGGGTGTCCTTTAGTCCCGGTTCAAGCCATGAACCGGGACCAATGGTGTGCCTATATGTACCCCCTCGCCGGCGAGCAGAGTACTCCACACTGCTCTATTTTTTTGGCCGGCAAGGGGAGGGCTTTGTGGTGCTCTGGCTCACCTTGATGCACATGAGGTGTTCGATGGAATGCCCGAGCCACACTACTTAAGCTTTCTCCACTCCAAAGCTCGACCTCCAAGCTCCATTTTTCTCAATATTTGTCTAGGTTTAGCGGTCCATCACGTCCTGTCCCCGTCTTCACCACCGTCGATCGCCCGCGCCTATCTCGTCACCGGCACCACCGTGGTGAGCATCTTGTTCTTATCTTCTTTCTGAAAGGAAAAAAAATTCTTACTTGTATGTTCAGATAGATACTTGTATAATTTTCTTATTTTATTATTGCTTCTTATTATATTGTGCGATGGTTTTGGTATCAGCCTCTGTAGGCCCTCGTCATGTCTATGATTCAGATGTGGTATATATTATCTTTTATAACTATTTGGTTCATTTATTGTTTATGACAATTATGGACACCAACGTGACATAGATTTTATTTATCTAGGAGGTATGTGAACAAGAAATTCC
The DNA here is from genome assembly GCA_021605205.1 of Aegilops longissima. NCBI lineage: Eukaryota > Viridiplantae > Streptophyta > Magnoliopsida > Poales > Poaceae > Aegilops > Aegilops longissima. The sequence continues at coordinate 746,632,542 of CM038679.1, forward strand.
AATCGACCCTATTGTCGAGAAGTTAAATTTAGTTGAAGAAGAAAACAATTTCTTGAAGGAAAAAATAAAAATAATTGAGGAGGAGAAGATGATATTGGAGTTGCATGTTGCGGATATCGCCGATGATCACAAGATCAAGATGGATACAATGCGCTTGAAGATTAGAAAGATTAGAAAATATGCCATTCATACCGAGGCTTGGTATCATTATGCCGTTGGATCAATTGTTACATTGGTTGCGATTATGATCGCATTTGTTTTCACATTGAAATGTTTTACATAGTTTCAATGTATGGTTTAATTAATTAGATGCCCTGAAGAGCTATATGTTATTCAATGAGAACTGTGTATGTACTTTGGTGTTAATGTGATGATTAATTTCCATTTATTTGGTCACTTAATTATCTTTTCATATGTTCTGTAATGATTTTTGACACACTTAATTATATATATTGCACGCATTTGAACCGACAATGGATGTACGGTGACAGACACACCTCCGAGTACATTAAGGGCGTGCATAATTTTCTCGAAGTGGCTGAGGCAAACAAGCAGAATGGTTTTATGTGTTGTCCATGCCCTATATGTGGGAATACAAAGTCTTACTCTGACTCGGAAACCATTCACACCCACCTGATTTATAAGTGTTTCATGCCACACTATAATGTTTGGACCAAGCACGGAGAAATAGGGGTTATGATGGAAGACACCAAAGAAGAAGAGGACGATGAAAACTATGTGCCCCCTGAATACGGTGATGCTGCAATGGTGGAAGCTGTTGAAGATCAAGAGGAACCAGACGATGTGCCCGATGATGATCTCTGCTGGGTCATTGTTAATGCAAGGAGACAGTGTGAAAGTGAAAAGGAGAAGCTGAAGTTTGATCGCATGCAAGAGGATAACAAAAAGGGTTTGTACCCCAATTGCGAAGATGGCAACACAAAGCTCGGTACCATACTGGAATTGCTGCAGTGGAAGGCAGAGAATGGTGTGCCCGACAAAGGATTTGAGAAGCTACTGAAAATATTGAAGAAGAAGCTTCCAAAGTATAACGAATTGCCCGATAGTATGCATGCAGCAAAGAAGGTTGTATGCCCTCTAGGATTGGAGGTGCAGAAGATACATGCATGCCCTAATGACTGCATCCTGTACCGCGGTGCGTATGAGGATTTGAACTCATGCCCGTTATGCGGTGCATTGCGATATAAGATCAGACGAGATGACCCTGGTGATGTTGACGGCGAGCGCCCCAGGAAGAGGGTTCCTGCCAAGGTGATGTGGTATGCTCCTATAATACCACGGTTGAAACGCCTGTTCAGAAACAAAGAGCATGCCAAGTTGATGCGATGGAACAGGGAGGACCGTAAGAAAGACGGGAAGTTGAGATCACCCGCTGACGGGTCACAGTGGAGAAAAAACGAGAGAAAGTACTGGGAGGAGTTTGCAGGTGATGCAAGGAATGTATGGTTTGATTTAAGCGCGGATGGCATTGATCCTTTTGGGGAGCAGAGAAGCAATCACAGCACCTGACCCGTGACTCTATGTATCTATAACCTTCATCCTTGGCTGTGCACGAGCGAAAGTTCATTATGATGCCAGTTCTCATCCAAGGCCCTAAGCAATCCGGCAACGACATTGATGTGTATCTAAGGCCATTAGTTGAAGAACTTTTACAGCTGTGGATTTGAAACGGTGTACATGCGTGGGATGAGAACAAACATGAGGAATTTGACCTGCATGTGTTGCTGTTTGTCACCATCAATGATTGGCTGCTCTCAGTAACCTTTCAGGGCAGACAAACAAGGGATACCACGCATGCACGCACTGTTTAGATGACATCAAAAGTATATACCTGGACAAATGCAGGAAGAATGTGTACATGGGGCATCGTCGATTCCTTCCAACCAACCATCAATGTCGAAAGAAAGGAAAGCATTTCAAAGGTGAGGTAGATCACCGGAAGAAGCCCGCCATACGTACCGGTGATCACGTACTTGCTATGGTCAATGATTTAAAAGTAATCTTCAGAAAGGGTCCCGGCGGACTATCTATTCCGAATGATGTTGAGGGACACACACCCATGTGGAAGAAGAAATCTATATTTTGGGACCTACCCTACTGGATAAACCTAGAGGTCCGCTCTTCAATCAACGTGATGCACATAACGAAGAACCTTTGCGTGAACCTACTAGGCTTCTTACGCGTGTATGGGAATACAAAAGATACGTCGGAGGCACTGGAGGACCTTCAACGTTTGCATGAAAAAGACGGCATGCCTCCAAAGCAGTATGAAGGTCCCGCCGTCTACGCTCTTACCAAAGAAGAGAAGGAAATCTTCTTTGAATGCCTGCTTAGTAAGAAGGTCCCGTCTGGCTACTCGTCGAATATAAAGGGAATAATAAATACGCCAGAGAAAAAGTTCCAGAACCTAAAGTCTCATGACTGGCACGTGATTATGACGCAACTGCTTCCGGTTTCATTGAGGGGGCTTCTACCGGAAAATGTTCGATTAGCCATTGTCAAGCTATGTTCATTCCTCAATGCAATCTCTCAAAAGGTGATCGATCCAGAAATCCTACCAAGGTTAAGGAGTGATGTGGCACAATGCCTTGTCAGTTTCGAGCTGGTGCTCCCACCATCCTTCTTCAATATCATGACGCACGTCCTAGTTCATCTAGTCAACGAGATTGTCGTTTTGGGCCCAGTATTTCTACACAATATGTTCCCCTTTGAGAGGTTCATGGGAGTCCTAAAGAAATATGTCCGTAACCGCGCTAGGCCAGAAGGAAGCATCTCCATGGGCCATCAAACAGAGGATGTCATTGGGTTTTGTGTTGACTTCATTCTTGACCTTAAGAAGATAGGTCTCCCTCAATCGTGTAATGAGGGGAGACTGGATGGAAAAGGCACGCTAGGAGGGGACTCCATAATATGTAGGGATGGGCATTCTTGGTCTCAAGCACACTACACAGTTCTACAGAATTCTACCTTGGTGACCACGTATGTCGATGAACACAAGAACATTCTGCGCTCCAAACACCCGGAACAGTATGACGACTGGATTACATGTGAACACATCAGGAGCTTCAACAGTTGGTTCCAAACACGTCTCAGGTGTGACAACATTGTTTCTGATGACCTGTACTCGTTTACGAGGGAACCATCTTCGACTGTAATGACTTACAAAGCGTACGAGATAAATGGGAATACATTTTACACGATCTCCCAAGATCAAAAGAGCACCAATCAAAACAATGGTGTCCGCTTTGATGCAGCAACCAAGAGGGGAAAGGACACATATTATGGTTACATAGTGGACATATGGGAACTTGACTATGGATATGATATTAAGGTCCCTTTGTTTAGGTGCAAATGGGTCAATCTGTCAGGAGGCGGGGTACAAGTAGACCCATAGTACAGAATGACAACTATGGATCTGAACAATCTCAGGTACACAGACGAACCATTCTTCCTAGCCAATGATGTGGTGCGGGTTTCTATGCGAAGGACATGTCTACAAAACCAAGAATAAGAAAAGATAAGGAAGCAGATACATCATACGATGAGCCAGAGCCCCACATAGTTGTTTGAGGAACAAGAGACATCGTGGGATTGAAGGGCAAGACAGACATGTTTGAAGATTATGAAAAGTTTGATGAAATTCCTCCCTTCAAAGTCAAGGCTGACCCAAGCACCCTGTTAAACGATGAAGATTATCCATGGTTACGGCATAATAACCAAAGGACACAAGCGAAGAAAAAGTGAACACTTTCTATCAACAACTATTATGATGATGCCTTTTATCTAGAATATCACTGCAGGTACATGTGAACAAATGAAATCCCTATGTAACAGTTTTCGTCCGAAACCCTGATACTTTCAACCTTTTCAGAGTTCATTTGTAGTGCTTTTCAATTTAAGGGTCATTTAGCTCAATCAAAATCAGTACATGCATGAAAAATACCAAATGAAGTCAGAGAGGGTTGAAAATTGATGATGTGGCTTTGAATGGTGCATTTTGAACACATAAAAAGTCTGGAGTTCAAATAAGTTAAAAAAATGGAATCCCGTTGTAACACATGAGTTTCCGTATGAAACCCTGATACTTCGAAAGAGATTGTCAATTTTGCACGCGAAGTGCATCCAGTTTTTGTCGTAACCCTCTCAACGTTTTAGCACATGCTATGTGGGTGAAATGATGATACCATGCCAACTTTCAACCTTTTGAGAGTTCATTTGTAGTGCTTTTCAATTTCAGGGTCATTTAGCTCAAATAATGAAATAAAAATAATAAATTAAAATATTCTGTTATGATCAACTAAAGAAAAACTATAATATCCTTCAATAGCAAAAAGAATCAACTAAAAGCTTTTATAAAACTCCAATATCAAAAGGAATCAACTCAAAAACTTTTATAAACCTCTAGTATTATTGAAATTAAAATTATATAAAGTTTATGCATCCAGAATTATCAAAGTATTTTCTGTTCAAAACATTAAAAGCAAAAAGAATTTTCATAAAAAATTGTTAGAAACTTTAATAGCAAAAAGAATTATCATAAAGAATTTTTGTGTTAGAAACTAAAATAAAAAAAATGTTTTTGAATATAATGATAAAACACAGTAATATTAAATAGCAGGAAAAAGAATCACTCAAAATTTATTTTTATAGTAAAGTTATTCAAAAACTAGTGATTCACACAAATTTCAAAAATTCAAATTTAAACTATTCAAATTGGAAAACAAATGGAACTAGTAGAAAGTTTACAATTTTTATTACCTAAAACCAAAAAGAACTAAAAAATAAAGCTGAAAACAAAAGAAAATAAATAATCCGAAAAACAGAAAAAAAAACTGGGGAAAAAGTCCCACCTACTGGGCCACCACAGCCTGAATACGACTAGAAACCCTACCATGGGCCAGGATTCAGGCCCGCAGAAGTCCCAGTAGGCCCATCAAGCATAGCAGTGATAATTACGCCCGTAAGCCTGCAATGGAGAGGAGCTCAAGAGGGGTGCGACAGTGGGGCTTATAAACCAATGCGCGCCCCTCTCAACTTGCGAGGTGGGACTAAATGTTTGGCCACAGGCAGCACGAGGCCTTTGGTCCCGGTTGGTGGCACCAACCGGTACCAAAGGGGGGCATTGGTACCGGTTCGTGGCACCAACCGGTACCAATGCTACCCTTTGGTACCGGTTACTGGCACTAACCGGGACCAAAGGCCTCTATTTCCCGCCCTTTGGGCTGCTGAAAATAGACCTTTGGTACCAGTTCGTGGCACCAACCGGTACCAAAGGGGGGCATTGGTACCGGTTGGTGCCACGAATCGGTACCAATGTCCTGGGTATATAAGAAAACACTTAGCAGTTTCGACGAAATCCACCACTTCTTCTCCCCGACGCCCCATGCTCCTCCTCGTCACCGTCGCTGCCCGACGCCCCTGCTCCACCTTGCCGTCGCCGCCGCCACCGACACCGTCAGGCTGATCGTCGTCGCCGTCGCCACTGCCACCGACGCCCCAACCGCTGCTCCTCCTCGTCGCCGTCGCCGCCCGACGCCCTGCTCCACCTTGCCATCGCCGCCACCACCGACGCTGTCAGTTGCTCGCCGTCGCCGTCGCCGCCGCCATCGACGCCCCTGCCAGCCCCGACGCCGCCCGTGCCCGCCGCCCCTTGTGAGCAAGCATGCTCGCGCTCCTCCCTGTCTGTCGCGCGCCCCGCGCCCTGCCCTTCCCGCCAGCGCTGCACCGCCGCTATGCACCTCCGTCGTGCCCCTGCTCAAATTTTTCTGTTATTTTTCTGTTTTTTATATATATATATATATATATATATATATATATATATATATATATATATATATATATATATATATATGTGTGTCATTTTTCTGTTATTTTTCTGTTATATATAGATGTTGTTAGATGTTTTGTATATATATGAAAACTTGGTCAATTTTTTTCTATACTAGATGATGATGATATATATGATGATATATGAAAACGAGCTTGGTCAATTTCATATACTAGATGATGATGACGATGATATATATGTGATGATATATGATAACTTTTTTAGATATATATGTATGATGATGATGATGTAATTTTGTTCGATGATATATGATGATGTAATTTTGTCGATATATGTATATGTCGTCGTTGTCGATATACCGCCTCCCTGATAATTTCGACATGAGGGTGGGTCGATATACCCCCTCCCCGATAACATTTTTTTCTATGTATATGTCGTCGTTGTCAATATACCCCCTCCCCGATAACTTCGACATGAGGGGGGGGGGGTCGATATACCCCCCTCCTAGATAACATTTTTTTCTATGTATATGTCGTCATTGTCGATATACCCCCTCCCCGATAACTTCGACATGAGGGGGGTCGATATAGCCCCTCCGTGATAACATTTTTTCTATGTATATGTCGTCATTGTCGATATACCCCCTCCCTGATAACTTGAACATGAGGGGGCGTCGATGTACCCCCTCCCCGATAACATTTTCTTCTATGTATATTTTGTCGTTGTCGATATACCCCTCTCTGATAACTTCGACATGAGGGGGTTCGATATACCCCCTCCGCGATAACATATTTTTCTATGTATATGTTATCATTATTGATATACCCCCTCTTCTTCTCCTCTATTTCTTCTTCTTCCTCTTCTTATTTTTTATCGGGAACGAGGGTGTCGAGGGTCGAGGATCGCCGAGGGGTCTATGTTTGCCACTATTAATATATCCATCTCTCATGTTTATATATTAACTGTCATGTTGTAATATTTGCAGAAACAATGGATCAACAAAGAAACTTCGAACAAGAAGAGATATTGGGGGGCATAATCCGCGACGGAGGTGATGTCTTGTTGTTTCTCAACGACCTTGAAGAAGGTCTGGAAGGAGAAGCGGGCTACGGCGAGCAAAGAATGGAGGAGGAAAGTCATGATCGTGATGGTGGCTCCGGTGATCGAACGGAGTCTGGATCAGCGGTTGCAAAGTCTGGCGAGGTATATATATATATATTAAGCCTGTGCTGACTAGCTAATTTATGCATTAATTGTTTTGGTATGTACATATATTAACTCTTCTTTCTTCTTTTATAGCCCTCCAGATCAAGAAAAACTTTGACAACGAGACGAGGCCCGAAGAAAAAGTTGCGTCCGGATGAAAGGTTCACGATCACAGAAATCGCACGCGATGGCCAACCTATTAAACCCCTCTGGACCAAGGAAGCATTTTCTGCTCAGTGCGGGGTTCTTGTTAGGGACATGATCCCGATCAGCATCGAGCAATGTAATCAGCCTAAGAAGGAAGAGCTTCAATTTTGTTTTGTCGAAGATAGAAAGAAAGCTGATCTTTGGACCGTGCTGAAGGTAAATTTCACCCTACCGAAAGAGGAGGATCCGGAGAAGCCAGTTGTAGAGACATTGATCAAGTCTCATGCTCTCAAGAAGATGGCAGGTCTATTCAGGAGGTGGAAGAATGAGTTGAAATCAATGTATGTCGACCAAGACAAGTCTCCAGAATTCACCGGCTGATTTGAGAAGGCAAAAGATCATTGGCCCGTATTTGTGGCCCACAAGACATCGGAGAGGAGTCAGAAGATGTCAGCGATTAACAAGATAAATGCTGCAAAGAAGGAGCATCACCATCGCACGACGTCAAGTGGCTACCTCAAAGTCCGACCATTGTGGGACAAGGCTGAGCAGAACCTGATTGCTAAAGGGGTCGAACCAGAGACATTGCACTGGCCAGACCGTTCAAGGACATGGTTCTTCGGGGTTGGGGGAACTTTGGACCCTGAAACAGGGAAGTGCTGCTGGATGGATGAGCAACTTGCAACACCCATCACGAAGCTTCAGAAAGCAATCTAGGAAGTGCAGGAAGGGACGTACGTTCCCGACAGAGAGAACGACGAGCTCACAAGGGCCCTTGGGAATCCTGAGCACCCTGGACGAACACGAGGCACACCAGGCTCCGTTGCATGGAAGGTTGGGTTTCCCGACGCAGGCGGTTACAAAACCCAAGAGAGGAGGAGGAAAGTGGAGCAGAGCAAACTGCATCAGCTTAAGGCAAGGGTACGAAAGCTAGAGGACGACAAGATGTTGAGAACCAACTGCGAGATCCTGCCCAAGAAGCTACCCCGCCATCTCAACGGAGAAGCAGCATGGCTTTCACCGAGCTTGTTCAGCAGCCTGACTAGATGGGTCCTAGATACCCCGTGGATTTTATCACGGATTCACACCAGGGCCACGTTATAACGCAATGGCTTCAGCACAAAGTCAAGGCGGCTGTCGGCTCTGTGTTCCCTCCTTCACCGGAAGCAACTTTTCACTATCGTCCGATTCCACAAGGCTATGTTGTTGTGATGGTGGACCAAATAACGGAGGAATTAAGAAGCTCCAGCTTGACCACCCTACAGGTGAAGGGGAGACTCAGCTGGGGTCTTGTTCTGAAGACTCCATGTCTATGGCAGAAGGAGCACATCAAGCTTCTGAACTTCATGCCTCCTGCGAGTCAGCTACGCACTCAGCCTCCTCCTCCTCCTCCTCCGGCGAGTGATAAGGGCACTCTGCCTCCTGCTCCGGCACGTGAGGGCAGTAGTACTCCGCCTCCTTCTCCGCCTGCTCCGGCGCGTCCGAGCAGCACACCTCCTCCTTCGCCGCCTCGTAAGCAACGGTGGAACATAGACGCCGCCGCTCCGGCTGCTCCGACGAATCGTAGCAGTCCGCCTCCGGGTGCTCTGCATCTTAAGCAACAAAAGAAGACAGTCGCAGCCGCTCCGGCTGCTCCGGCGTCTAGCAATACAGCCAGTGGCGGGAGGCAATACAGATTCGGTCCATCGTCTCTCAAGCCCCTAGAGAAGTTACCATACGAGATGAACGTGGAGGAAAACGAGCAGGTCGTTCAAGGCCAAGTGAACGACTTCTTTGAAGCGGAAAGAGCTAAGAAACATCCACCTCCAGAGGAGAAGATAGATCCGGTGAAAGCGAAGCGCACTTTGGATGCCCTGCAGCGAGCACCACCGCGTTCGCCGGATAACAACCATCTCCGTTGTCTTAAAAAGACAGTGCAAGAAGCACGCCAGTCGGGAACTACTTCAACCGACAAAAGGTTAAAAGAACGAAGAAGTGGGAAGAAAATTCCCCAGCTCGGAGAACATGAGAACCAATCATTCCCCCCGATCAAGGTGTCTAGCAATATCATCGCAAATCAGCCGCTGCTGCCCGGTTTCACTATGGGTGATCACCTGCCCGACGATTACGAATTTGAAACAATGGAGGTGGACGAATTCAAATACCATTACGGGAAGCCTCTCGTCAAAGATACTCTTGCTCTAACAATGATGATGCGAAGATTCCATGACTGGTACATGAAAACCTGTAGAGAGTCTGGGAAGGATGCTTTGTCGATGCTGATTAAAGAGGACCACAACTTCATTGGCCAAGAACTGTTAACTGTTGATTTTGACGAGTTTTTCCAGTTCTACAATCAAAAGGCCCTCGACAAATCACTTGTGGCTTGGTACTGTCTGTAAGTACTAGTTTCTGTAATTAAGTCTCTCTCTATATAGCTCAGCAATTTCATTGCATGTATATATAGTTATCTTCACTATATTATGCAGATTGAAGATTGTCGAATGCAGAAAAGCACATATCTATGACATTGGGTTCATTAACCCAAATGTCATACATGAATACATGATAAAAATATATTCACAATTGTATTTTATTACCATCGTTTGTGTTGAGTTTCATTCGTACACATGTATTGACCCTCTTCTTCAATTTAGATCTGGCAGCTGCGGGATGAGCTCCTACCACATGATCGCATAAAAGCAATTCAGGAGGAATTGGCGGGATTCTTTCTTGACCACGTCATCAAGGAAGCCGGAGAATACCATGTGGCACTTGACTTCAGACTTCAAGGATTTTAATAGATCTTATATTGTATATATGTAGTTAGTAGCGTCAGATAGATATACGAAAACTTGTTGTTTGACCAATCTCTCGGAGAAGGAGAGGTCGATCACTTCTCTCTGTATATGTTCATGACGATCTTCTGTACTTAATGGTTTCCTTCATTTGCTTACTATCTAGCTAGTGTGTCGAGTCCTCTCTATACGTATAGTATGTAGCATCGACCAAGCACAGAAATAACAGAGGACACTTCTCTCTATTAGCTAGATAAAACAATATATGAAACTCCTAAATTAACCCTACAAAACCCCCAAAACCACAACCCCCCCCCCCCCTTCAGAAAAACAAAACCCCAGCCCCTGAACTGCTGACGTGTGGAAGCCTTTTGGTCCTGGTTGGTGGCACTAACCTGGACAAAAGGCCCTCCTGCCTGGGCAAGCCGCAACGGCCACGTGGAGCCCCATCTGTCCCGGTTCCTGGGCGAACCGGGACTAAAGGTGTTGGGCTTTAGTACCGACCCTTTAGTCCCGGTTCGACAACCGGGACAAATAGGCCTCATGAACCGGGACAAATGTGCCTTTTTATACTAGTGTTATTGTTGTATAAGAAGTAGGAAACAAGTACTTTGGTACAACTGTTAGACAATCCTACTGGTTTGCGCCTTGAGTATTGAAAGAGCAGCGTGTAGGTTCGTGTCCCGCAGACACATACCTTTACTTTTTGATGAAAGGACCATATTGCCCTTTATATGCTTTGTAAGGGGGTGTGCCGAAGTGGGAAAAAATGGAATCAAAGTGATTTGAAATGTCACAAAATCGATTTATTTGAGACATTATCTGTCATTATCTGTTTTCGAATGGGATGCTTGTTGCATCAGAAATGGAGACATCACAGATCTGCAGCATAGGAGGTTGGTGGATTAGGATATGTGCTATAACATGTTGAGCCCATAGGACTAGAGTTCAAGGATGAAGTCCATAGTTGCTATACTTCCATTCAACGGATTCGTCCGCCGTCCTACCGTTGTCCTCGTTGGATTCGGAGGTGAGGAAGCTGGACAGGTGTCGGGCAGTGCAACACTGCTCCACCGGGAGATATGTGGGTCTGTCTGAAGCCTTGGACTTCTTCCGTGCGAGCTTCCTAGACTCCTACAATGGCCAATGGAGGGCCGCAATTTTCTTAGGACACCGGCAGTGGGCGTCTGTCTCCATCAACGCCGAACATCCAGCGGCTTGTGCCGCTGACTCAACGATATCCGATAAGCCCGTCCCTCGCTCTCCGGTAGCCGTGGCCGCGGCTGCAAGCTGAGAGCCGCCGACCCCAATTCCCATCAGCTAACGTGTGGGGGGAGGGGCATCTGATGGCCGTGCCAGGCGGGGATGCTCGTCGTGATGGCTGGCCTTTGATGGCATGGAGCACGTCGACGGGAGCGAGGTACGGTGTACGAGGAGCAGCCCACCTGCGACGAGCCCGTTGCTGATGAGGAGGAGCTCCTACCATGGTCCATATGCGAGCGGTCGAGAGCAATGCGGTGCGCAAGCTCCTCCTCATCCGAAGAGCTCGCTCAATGCATGGAGGGAGGAAGGAGGTGAAGCGGGAGAGATGGGGAACGGGGTGGAGGAGAAGCGGAGCAAGCGAGACAAAGGAGTGAGGGTAGGGTTCGTCAGCTGCAGTTTTCGTGGGGACAAGGTGGGGGCGGCACAGTCCATAGTGGGCTAGGCCAACATCGCTAGCGCATCCGGGCATCCCATATCCGCCCGATAAGGTGAGTGCCTGTCAGTCCAGACGTTTGGGCCGACTATAGGTAGCCCGGTTGGGTGGCCGAAAAACGTCTTAGCACTGACTGGGCAGTCTATCCGGGCATTTGGTGCGGGTGTGGAGGATCCGGTTGTAGATGCTCTAAGCAGCAGGTTTATGCAGAGATGAGCCAACCAGTGAGATCACCAACAATAACTACAGTTGCGAACCAACCTGTGGTTGGATGGTTAGAGGGACTGTGGTATCCCCAGCCCACCAGAGTTCAAGTCCTGATGCTCGCATTTATTCATGGATTTATTTTAAGATTTCCGGCGATGCACATTCAGTGGGAGGAGACGTTCCTGTCGATGACGAGGTACAATAACTACGGTTCTTCTGCACATAGGCTCGTCAACTTTCTGCTGCACACACATTGGTAATCAAGGTATGGCAGATCTAGCTATAGTTATATGACAAGATTTGGGGATCGATCGAAGTCGTAACTAATAAACTTGATTTAATTAGCCGATCGATGAATCCTCTGTTCACGTTAACCGAACATGGCATTCGAATCGGCCAAATCATGGCTTCACAACTGAAAGTCAACTACGTAACAGGTTAAATAAGTAAGCATCCTCTTGTGTGCGAAAAATAGCATCCTTGACCCAAAACCCATACTAGTTCTGCATATATACCCTACTAACACGCTCTGAATGTGATGCCAACGCCCAACGCTACCATCCCCAAATTAAGTTCACATTTGCACATATTTATCTCCGGGATCAGGCCTAGTCAGGCATAGATGTACCCTTTTTTTCCAGGTTGCATTGTACTCCACCACAAAATTAAAATATTCACCAGCCAGATATGTATATGCTAAAATAAATACATTCAGACATTGTACAGCAAGACTTAGACTTGGATCGACGTCCAAATAATTGAGAAAGTCAGGTTTCAGCTGATCAGTCGAGCCATCATGTTAAGACACCGGTCAGCTGCTAGTGTCTATATATATATTACCACAACTAGCCATGGGACATGTACTAGCCCCCCTTCAGGTGACTTCGGAGCAAACACCCGACCAGTGATTAAAGTTTAACAGGTAGTAAGATAAAACATTGTTGGGATAAATTGTTACAAAAAATACTGCAATTAACATTGAACTCATAAAATGCTGCATTGATTTCATAGAAGTCGTCGTATATAATTTTTTAAAGAAAAGGCATGTAATGTAATCATCAAAGATTTACTAATAATTTAACTTTAGGGTTAACCAACGGATCTATAAAAAAATATTAACGCAAACAATATAGTTCCTGCAATCATGACCTCAATTCAGTAACAATAGTATTCCCTAAAGCCAAGTACCAGTGTACCGCTCATCGCAGAGGATTGACTGCTAAATATCGATACTCTTCAACCAACTTTGGATAGTTGATTCAGGATACTAGTGTAATGTTAATATTGTTACCAGGTGTGTTTGGTAACGGTAATATTAACATAACCAGATCATATAGTTTAAGGAAGTGAGTTTTTATAGTTTATTTAGTTCACGTACATGTAATGGAAACGATTACCATCTCTCTGCTCTTGCTTGGCCTTGCTGCTCGCCGGCCACCATCTTCCCCGTAAATGGTCAGGAGCTCAAACGTCGCCGGTCGTTCCCTAAATCAAGCGCTGCTGGCCGCTCGGAACTTGTGAGCCACCGTCCGTCCCGAGCATGTGAACTGTAGGCCACCTCCGATCTCAAGTGCCGCTAGCCCTCCTGATCACAAGCACCGCCGGCTGCTCCAATCTCTGCAGGGAACTCTTCCTGTTCACCAGGCAGCCGTTATTACCCCTGGAAGGAGTTAACTATCGCTCGCTTCCCCTGGCCCAAATCTGGCCGCCAAGGCCACCAGCCCTACCAAGGTGTCCGCTGCTCGGCCGGCCGCATCAGTACGGTCTATCTGTAGACGATGGTTGGGCTTGGATACTTGGACGACGGCCAATATGGTGGTGCTAGGGTGTTCATGGGCGGAGCATAGAGCTCGGGCGCTGTCTAGTCACCATGGTCGTGTGGGCGGCATGGTGGCGAGCAGGGGATGAGAGGCGAGCAGGGGATGAATATGCTTGAGATGCAGAGGCACATGGAGGAGAGGCGAGCGGAGGATGAAAGGAAGGCAGATACGTGTGGTTGAGAGAATAGGACGGGTGCGTGCGGGCCCTTTCGGCCGCGTGGTGCTTATGTGTCGCTCGCGACCGGCCGAGCGTTCGGCCGGCGCGCCGAACCCAAACACTTACCTTTGACATTGTACAAGAACGAGATACTCGGGCGCATCCCTTCTACCAGGAAGAAAAAGAGATAATATCCCGCGCTTGTCCCGCTGGACGAAACCGGGTAGCCAAGAAAGCGTTTGCAGTAGAACCCTTATACAAGAAAGGGGGGTCTGGGAGGTGCCGGCGCTGGAGTCGAAGGCGATAGGGCCCGGAGGGGTGGGGTGGCGGTTCTACTGCAAACACACAGGGTTCTACTGCAAACGCTTTCTTGGCTACCCGGTTTCGTCCAGCGGGACAAGCGCGGGATATTATCTCTTTTTCTTCCTGGTAGAAGGGATGCGCCCGAGTATCTCGTTCTTGTACAATGTCAAAGGTAAGTGTTTGGGTTCGGCGCGCCGGCCGAACGCTCGGCCGGTCGCGAGCGACACATAAGCACCACGCGGCCAAAAGGGCCCGCACGCACCCGTCCTATTCTCCCAACCACACGTATCTGCCTTCCTTTCATCCTCCGCTCGCCTCTCCTCCATGTGCCTCTGCATCTCAAGCATATTCATCCCCTGCTCGCCTCTCTTGCTTGGCTCCAGCCAGTGCGGCGATTTCTCCAGCGAGCCCACCACCGGAGAGGCATCCCTGCTCCTCTCTTGTCCTCTCTCTGACTATGAGGTCGTCGGCCCTCCCTTCTTGTTCCCCGACGCCCCTGTGTGATGGGCACGAGTCGACTATGGATGGAGGAGGAAGCACGCCGGGGAGCTGCAGCTGGTGGACGGGAACAGCAACATTCGGCCTCGCCGAGAGCTGCAACCTGCCTCGCCGGGAGCTGCAACCGACCACGGGTGGGAGCCTAATTGTCCTACTATAGGCGTTTTGATTTGATGGAACCATCACCCAATTTTTATTTTTTGCTACCATGGTAATATGTTTTTGCTGAAAGCATCAGCATTTTTTGCTACCATCGATGCTTTGGTTTTATTGGATCCAAGCCCAATTATCAATTTTGCTACAACTATAATATTTTTTTGTTGGAACCATCAACATTTTTTGCTGCCATCGGTTTTTTGGTTTTGTTGGAACAACGCCATTTTTTGCAAGTTTGCTACCACAAGCCTCTTGGTTTGCTGGAACGAGCTTCATCTTTTGCTACCACCGTATTTTTGCTGGAACAATGTCCATTTTTTCAATTTTTGCTACCAGCGTTATCTAGTTTTGCTGGAAGCAGCCTATTTTTTTGCTACCACCGCTGTTTTTGGATGCGAACCACGGCGTCCGCCATTGATTCTGGAGGTGGGTTGAGGGAGAGGGATGAGGGGATGGGCAACACCGGTAAGGGGCGAGCATCGGCGACGGACGTGCGCTGCGCGATGCGGAGGGGGTGCGGAGGCGCCGTCATGTCTCCCTCCTTTTTTCTATTCAGTTTTCAATCGCGATGTGAAAAAGATAATGGGAAACGATGCCCATCGACAGCTGTGCGGGGTTCAATCAAACGGCTAGGACGCGACCGGCCTAAATTTGGGCCGGTGCGCTGGGCGCCTAGCATTGGCCAACGTCAAACGACGTATGATTGCCAGGACCGCTCGGGTAGGGTTTAGATTTGGAGCCGAAGTGGGCCAACACGGTTTACTCTCGATTAGTAGTTTTTTTACCAGGAGAAGACAAATTACCATTTTTAAATTTCGTAGGGGAGACGTACTGAAGCAGACATTAAACAGTATTCTGAACAATGATACACATATACTTTTTTTTGCATGGTTATACACATATACGTATATGTAAAATTAAAGTACCACAAGAAAGTCCATACAATATGTACGTTACTACTTCCTCCGTCCGAAAATACTTGTCATCAAAATGAATAAAAAGAGATGTATCTAGAACTAAAATACATTTAGATACATCATCTTTTATTCATATTGATGACAAGTATTTTCGGACGAAGGGAGTATGATACAGACCAATGGAGCTTAATTACGTACTTATTATTACAAGTTTACAACCTTGCATAACACAAGTTAACATGCATGACATATGTATGCTTGCACATCGATCGCATGCAAGCACGATATGATTCAAACGGAAAGAAGAAAATAGAAAAAGTAAACGGGAAAAGATTGCATGTCCGTCATCAATCTATGCATGCTTCGGTCAGCGGAACCCAAGAAGGATTCCGCCGAGCACCCACCGTCTCCTACCAGTGGAACTTAGGGCAGATTTCCCAGCAACCCAAGAAGCAGTCCGCCGAGCAGCCACCGTCCACTACCATATCGCCTATCGACTGGCAACCAGAGCATCCACTTGGAGCATAAAGGTTGCAGAACCCCCCACAAAAATCAGGGTCGTTGGCACAGTCATCACAGCCTGACGCCGATGCCAGCTTGCTCAAGCTGAGGCCGACTAGGGCGATGACACAAACCACGGTGAGCACCTTCAGCGGGGATGTTGAACCTGAAACCATACTGCTCCTTGAGACAGATTGAGGAAGAAATTAAGAGGAGGAGGGGGAAGATGCTGGAAATGGGGGGATCCGTTCGAGATGTGAAGACGTGCTATTTATAGGTTAACCACAGGACACGCCTTAATGCTAGTATGTATGTACCAGTACTACTTTGCAAGACAACTTGCAATATTACCAACTGTATGTATGTTGCTAGTTGTGTGTAGGTCAATCAAACAACTCCAGTAGCATCTGGTATATGTCCGGATTATGCTGTCTGGACCATGTGTATCAACTTTTTTCATCCGATGGGGACCCTCGTCAATCCGCGAAGTGCTCTGGACGTCCGCTTTTCTGCAAATCCGAGACAAACGTGGGGGCTTTGCCGGAGTCGGGACATGCACTTGATCAATAGAAGGCCACCGTACCGTCCTTCCCTCTTTTCGTTCTTAATTGTGCTGAAAGATACATTTGAGTCCTATTTTCATACCTGGATGACAACTGTCGAGTGAAACAATGAACGGAAATAAGATTTTTAATGAGCTTGGATGAAACAAGTATGTTAGACAATGGTAAAGGCATGAAATTTGAAGGAAACAAGGTGTGCCCAACATGTGTGATCGGAATTGCGGAACGGTCACCGACAATGATGCGGGTAGCGGTGGTGACGGGAGAAAAGGAGGCAAGATTACCATGATGAGCGAACATATGAGCAGTAGCCCCAGTGTCCATGTACCAGTCGCCACCACCAGTGTAGTTGTTGGGCGAAGGAGCGGTGTGCAGCGCGGCGAGGAGCGCCGGGTCCCATGGTGCCGGAGGCAGCGCCGACGGTGTTGATGGAGACTCCATTGGGATGATGTAGGCGCCTGTCAGCTGTGGTGGTGTAGGAGGCGGATACCCTCCGTACGCCTGTGGTGCGACATAGTATGCCTGGTGCGCCGGGGGCCGCGACACGCGGAGAGTCGAAGCGGGCGCCCGGGGGACCAGCATGGTGTACGCGTGGACGATACCAGTCCATGGGTTGTAGCCACCGGCCCAAGGCGGAGGGGGCTGCTCGCGCTGTTGGTGCCAAGGGGCGCCGCCCGCGGGTGTCTGTTGTTGCTGCTGCTTGCAGCCACCACGCGGGCCGCCTCGGCGACGATCGGTAGGGGCGCGGTGGTCATGGGGAGCGGCGCGCCATACGGGGCCATCGGCAGGGGCAGCGACGGCGGCTGCTGCTGCGGCTGGTAGGTCGCGGGGGCCCACTGCTATTGAGGAGCGGCAGGCGGTGGTGGAGGGCCGCCACGAGTGGTGCCGGCGGCGAGGGCGGTATGCATGGCCTGGTTCCTCAATTGCTTGATCTGACGCTCCTCCAACCGGAGATAGGTCACCAAATTGGCGAAGGAGGGTTCGGGGATGAGCGTGAGATTTGTTGCGGCGTTGCCGATGTCATTGTTGAGACCGGCGGTAAGCGTCCTGAGAAGGAGACGATCATCAATCTTCGCGCCAATGTCGCGAAGCTCGTCAGCAAGGGTCTTGAGACGCCGACAATAGTCATCAACAAAGGAGTTATCTTGGTGGCACCCAAAACACTCTTGCTGCAAAAAAAACTCGGCGTTGGAGACAATTGTCGGTGAAAAGTCCATTCGGCTTGGTCCAAACGTCGAGTGGCATCATTAGCGTCATGCATGACCGTATGAAACAGGTCCGCCGAGATGGTGAGGAAGAACCAGCGGATGAGCTTTCCGTCTATGGTGAACCACTCATGATGCGCGGGCATGAAGCTTGAGTCAACGGAGCCTCCACGTGGTCATGGAGGTTGTACTCCCGGAACACGAGGGAGAAGTAGGTCTTCCATGCATAGTAGGAGGAGTCCGTCTGAGCAAGATGAACCGGAACCCGCTCGTAAATGCTGAGGTCGCGGATGTCGGCGGCGTCGGAAGGTTTGGCATCGGCGAACGGGTTGGAGGCATAGCAGGTGACCGAAGACATGATGAACTAGGGTGCGGCGGCAGCGGTGTTAGGATGCGGCGGCGGCGTAGGTGGCGGCGGCGGCTGAGGGGGTGGCGGCCGGGGCTAGAGTGCAGTGGCGGCATAGGGTTTTGGTGGCGGCATGGCTAGTGCGGCAGTGGCTTTAGGGTTGCGGTGGCAGCATTAGCTAGGGTTGCGGCCGCGGCAGTAGGGTGACGAGGCGACAGCGGTGCGAGGGTAGGGGCGCGGCGGCGGCATGCGGAAGCTAGGGTTTATAACTCGGAAACTGATACTATGTTGGATGAAGGAATTGCATAATATATTGATCAGGTGGAATTGCATGTATATACGATGTACAAGGTGGGCCGCGACATCAACTATATAAGAAACTAGGAGGTGAGTCAGATATACATATATGCACATAACACATATACTCAACAACAACTAATTACTTAAAGTAAACATATGCATGAGTTGTATAGTAGTATAGTCACGGGGATTAATATACACAAAAGTTTATTTTTTTGCGGAAATATACACAAAAGTTAGCTTCAGTTGGTAATGGTAGCGTCGGGCATTGGCCATAACATTCAGATCTAGCAAATTTGTAGAGATGCACAGCTAGCTGTTATGAGACGCGGGTGCTCAATTGTTTAAGCCATCTGATAGCCTAGTTAGTTGACTTTCATCTGTCATTCAAGCTATCCCAGATTGAAATCCACTATAGTCATTGGCCATAAGATTCAGATCGAGCAAGTTAGTACAGATGCACAGCTAGCTGGTATGAGACGTGTGTAAGGGTGCTCAATTGTTTAAGCCATCTGGTAGGCTAGTTAGTTGACTTTCATTATCCCAGATTGAAATCCACTATTCTTCATCAACACCACAAACTCCATGTGAGAACCTTAGGTTATCGTCAACGGAGACTCCATCGATCAGGTAATGAAATTAAGTTTATTTCGGTACGACCTCGATCCATCCCCAAGTCTAGTCATTCCTAGCTAGAGCGGACTGCCATGTTTCGTTTAGCAATGTTCGCTGGAACTGATTACGCCTACTAAAGTTGAACCATATAGTCCACTCCGCTATTCATCAAGGAATGGATGATGGATTTTTTACGAAAAGGATAATATATTAATATAAAGTAGATATCAGTTACACCCAACCTCTTGCACCAACAAGATGTCTAAAAACATCCAAGATGCACACATCCGAAATGAAAAGAAAAACAAGAAAACCGAACATAAAAGATCATGCCACGGTGATCAATCATCTGTAGTATCAACACTCTAACCACCACCAAGAAAGCACGAGGACTAGAAAGAAGGTTCTTCAAAAGCAACGCCTCCTAGAAGGAAAACATGCACAAGCGTTCCCAAAACAATGCCTTCAAAAAGGTCACTGCTAGACATAGTCAATAAAAGCCAGACCTTGGGTTTCACCTTGGAAATCATGACTCAGTAGTCAAAGGAGCACCACCAACAAATAAGTCTTCCAATTTTGTCGCCCCCATTTATGGAGTCTACGAAGACAAGTCACGTACCACCAGGCTCACAGGAACTCGTGCCCATTCTGGACGGGAACAAAGCCCGCAAGCCAGGTCTGGACAACTGCCCGTGAAGCTACGTCTTGATCGCATCCAACACCCACTACAGGAATCAGCTACTTAGCCGTCTGCCACGGCGGACAGCAAAGGCATGAATGGCGGACGGCAAAGGTCTTTGCCGTCCGCCGCGGACGGCAAAAGGCTCCGGCAACGTAAGGTCCGGCGAACAACTACTTTGCCGTCCGCTTTACGCGGCTGACGGCAAAGGGACCTTTGCCGTGAGCAGCAGATGGCAAAGAAAGCAGACGGCAAAAATTCTGTTGTTAGTCCGTTAGGTGGCTAATCGGCAGGCCTTTGCCGTCCGCCGCTGACGGCAAAATTATTTACTCTTTGCCGTCTGCCACTGTAGGCAAACTGACCAAATGGGTCAGCTCCCAGGAAGCACAGTTGGCTGCCACGTGGCTTCTTTGCCGTCCGCGGCTGACGGCAAAGAGCCCATTGCCGTCGGTGGCAGACGGCAAAGAGCCTGTATATTGGCTCTTTTTTCTGTTTTTTTAATCCAACAATTTTCACAACAAATATATATGACATATATAGATATATTTCACAGGGCTATTTAACAGCAAACATATCACATATCCAGCACATAATTAAGTTTCATCCATTCATACATAAGCAAGTTCCATCAAGTTCCATCCATACACATTGTTCCTTCCATATACATATTACAATGCAAAGTTTCATAAAGATAGTAAGTTCCATCATAGCAACCTAGATACAATGCAAAGTTTCATCAAAGAAAAAACAAGCACTCCATCATAGCAAGCTAGCTTCCATGAAGTGAATGTAATCTGCAAAATGGCAAATAAGAAAGTTAGAAATAGGTGACTAGAAGAAGAAGACTAGAACAAGAAGAAGATTAGAACAAGAAGTATATGTCATTTATGAGCTAACTTAGGTGAAATTGATCATATATGAGCTAACTAAGTTGAAATGGATCGTTTATGAGCTAACTAAGTTGAAATGGATCATTTATGAGCTAACTTAGTTGAAATGGGTCATTTATGAGCTAACTAAGGTGAAATGGGTCGTTTTTGAGCTAACTAAGTTGAAATGGATCATTTTTGAGCTAACTTAGGTGAAATGGATCATTTATGAGCTAACTTAGTTGAAATGGGTCGTTTATGAGCTAAGTAAGGTGAAATGGATCGTTTTTTAGCCAACTAAGGTGAAATGGATCGTTTTTGAGCTAACTAAGGTGAAATGGATCGTTTTTTACTAACTTAGGTGAAATGGATCATTTATGAGCTAACTTAGTTGAAATGGGTCGTTTATGAGCTAAGTAAGGTGAAATGGATCGTTTTTTAGCCAACTAAGGTGAAATGGATCGTTTTTGAGCTAACTAAGGTGAAATGGATCGTTTTTTACTAACTTAGGTGAAATGGATCATTTATGAGCTAACTTAGTTGAAATGGGTCGCTTATGAGCTAAGTAAGGTGAAATGGATCGTTTTTTAGCCAACTAAGGTGAAATGGATCGTTTTTGAGCTAACTAAGGTGAAATGGATCGTTTTTTACTAACTTAGGTGAAATGGATCATTTATGAGCTAACTTAGTTGAAATGGGTCGTTCATGAGCTAACTAAGGTGAAATGGATCGTTTTTTAGGTAACTAAGGTGAAATGGATCGCTTTTGAACTAACTTAGGTGAAATGGATCATTTAAGAGCTAATTTAGGTGAAATGGATCGTTTTTAGCTAACTTAGGTGAAATGGATCGTTTATGAGCCAACTTAGTTGAAATGGATCGTTTATGAGCTAACTTAGTAAAAAGCATCATTTTAGAGCTAACCTCGGTGTGATGGGTCAGTTTGGAGCTAACCTAGGTAAGATGGGTTATTTTGGAGCTAACCTAGGAGAAATGGGTCATTTGAAAGCTAACGTAGGTAAAATGGATCATTTAGGAGCTAATCTAGGTAAAATGGATCGTTTTAGAGCTAACCTGGATAAACTGGATCATTTATAAGCTAACTAAGGTAAAATGGGTCATTTTAGAGCTAACTTAGGTAAAATGGATCGTTTATGAGCTAACTAAGCTAATTATGCAATTTTTGACATAAGTAAGCTAAGTACATATAGTTTTAGAGCTAACTTAGGTAAAATGGACGGTTTTGGAGGTCACTAAGCTTATTAAGTCATTTTGGAGGAAAAGAAGCTAACTCTAGGTCATTATGGTAAGCATATTGGAGGAAATAAAGCTAAGTCTAGGTCTTTATGCATTTGTTAAGAAAAACAGTAGAGACACTTACCGTGATCATGGAGGTGTAGTAGTGGGGTGGCTTGTGCCGGTAGCTGGAGAAGGATCGTGCGATGATTGTCTGGAGTTACGCTGCACCAAAGATCATTTCCAATGTCTCGTTAGCATGATGACACTCAAATGTTAAGACTAGCAAGCAATGTCCATTCAAATTAAACTCACCGTGGTCCCAGGAGCAATCACTGGCATCGGCGGAGCGGTCTGACCGGACTTCTCTCACACAGACTACACATTTGGTTTTGATGACTCAGTCATACTAGTTAGTAATGAGACAAACACTACATGAATGTTTTGGCTAATGTGTAGAAAAAACTTACGACAAGGAGCTCGTACATGGCCCCTGCCTGCATGTCATTCCGTGCCCTCTCCTCCTCCAACATCTTTGTCGTCCTCTCCTCCAACTCCCGCTGCCTCTCCGCCGCCTACGCCAAAAGTTTCTCCGTTCTATCTCTCTCACTCTGTATAGCAGCCTACAACACCACTCCCATGGCTATGGAGCCATGGGACCTCCCACCACCAGATATCATCAGCAGCTCTGTATCAATGGGACCTTTGCTCGGGTTAAAGTCCTCCCCTTTCCTTGCCTTCCCCTCATCTCTATATCTCACGAGCTTGTCTTGGGAGGAGATGTTGGTGAAGTTTTTCGGATCATCGAGGTCAGACGCAGAGAATGCCTTGACTTTCTTGTAAGAGCCAGTGTGGGCCATGGCATACAGGTCGTACACCTCTGGCACCTTATCCGCCTTATTGTAGCGTGTCTGAAAGAGAGAAACAAAGTAATAGTAATTAAAGGGCTGAAGCTAGCATGATGAACGAATTGCATGAAGCAAACCACATACCCAGTTCCGCCCGTACTGATATAAGTTGGAGCTTCCTTGATGGTGTGGCACACCTTCCATTTGGGCACGTTTGTCCTTGGCCTTGTTGTGGAGGGCTAGCCATTCTTTTGAGCACCTCTCATTGACCAACACCTCCCAACAATCTATCCGATCCGCACACCATCTCGGAGGATCCTAAGTTAGGAAATAGAAACTTGAGCGCTATGGCTATGAATTACTAAATGAAGGAAGTAAAGTACAAGGCCTTAAGAATTACCTTCATGTACTCCTCCTTACAAAAGAACTTCTCGCGGCACGCCGGCTTGGTCTTCTTGATACCACGCGAGGCGTAGTAGTCTCGAATAGCCTGCACCCGAGCCTCGTGCCGTAAGTTCTGTAGTAGGCGCTTGCAGACGTTATCGATAACATTTGCCGCCTCCTCCTCGTATCCCTCCTCACACCTGTAGAATGTCTGCAATCAAATGAGATAATATTGATTAGTACAATTAATAACTAGCTAGTTGAAGATTTTTAATTGTGTAAAGGAGAAATTACCCAGAACTTTCTAATCACCACGTCTGCCCTAGTATTGCACAAGACACCGTCGATAATCTCACCCGGCGGGGCCGAGGTAGCCAAGTAGTGCTCCCAACTCAATCCAAGCTCTGGAAGCCGACCCTGACCAGGCAACGTGACAAACCCCGGGAAGTTTTGCCGACAAAGAACTCCAAGGATGGAGTTGGGCCGGCGGACACTATGATGGTGGTCCCAACCCCTGCAACATGACAACGCCAACGCATTATATATTTGAAGAAACGTGAATGCAGAAGGGTACAAAAAGATTAAATGCACTTACCTCTCCCCATCAGGGAAAATCAACCACCTCTGCTCGCGGGTCGCCGACATGTCCAGGAGACGTGTACAACCACGCTGGTAGACGGCTCCCCCCTCCTCCTCAAAATTAGTCGGGTCCCCGCCATCATCAGCATGGCCACTCGGCCCCTCAGGCTGATCCGGCCAGGTACCCCATCCAGACGTGTGTTCCTCCGGGGTCTCGTGGGCCGAACTCTCGTGGCCCGAAGGCCCGTCAACCCGAGGCTCGTGGGCCGAAGGCCCGTGGACCGAAGGCTCGTGGACCGGAGTCCGTGTAGCCTCCTGCTCGGACGAGTCCACCCTAGCAGTCATGTGCTCGGGTGAAACAGCTGGGGGTGGCGGCGAGGAAGGCGCCCTGGCAGTCACCCTACCTCCTCTCACGCGACCACGTGCTCCAGCTTCTCTCTTCCTCTTACCTCATCCACTGCTCGGCACCGCGGTCGACGAAGAAGGGCCCGGCGGTGTCGCCATACTGTCCAGCAACGCTCGGCGGAGAGGTGCGTGTGGAATAGAAGACCTCGTACCACGCACCAACGAAGAAGGGTCCTCCGAGCGCTCCCGACCAGCCTCCACCATCTTTCAACACCTGCCATGACAAACAATAAATGAAATTAGTACAACATAAAAAAATACCGACATGAATAATAATATGTATATCACTTAAGTATATCATCATCAAGTACAACATAAAAAAATACCGGCGGTGTCGGGGTCGGGGTGTCGCGGTCAGGGGGTCAGGGGGTCGGGGTTTCGTGTCGGGGTCGGGGTGTCGTGTCGGGGTCGGGTGTCGTGTTGGGGTCGGGGGGTCGGGTGTCGGGGTGTCTGGGTGTCGTGTCGGGGTCGGGGTGTTGTTCTTTTCGTTTCTTCTTTTCTTCTTCTTCTACTTCTTCTACTTCTTTTCTTCTTCTTCTTTTTTCATCCTTTTTCTACTTCTTTTCTTTTCTTCCCTTCTTCTTCTTCTACTTCTTTTCTTTTTTTTCGTTTTTCATCTTTTTTCTACTTCTTTTCTTTTCTTCTTGTTCTACTTCTTCTACTACTTCTACTTCTTCTAATTATTTTCTAACACTAACACTAACACAATCTAGCACTAACAATTAAACAACAAATTTTTTGAAAAAACAGAAAAAAGTAGTCCCTCACCGGAGCAATGGGATGGTCGGGGTGCTGTTTCTTTATGTTTCTTCTTTTCTTCTTCTTCTACTTCTTCTACTTCTTTTCTTCTTGTTCTTTTTTCATCTATTTTCTACTTATTTTCTTTTCTTCCTTTTTTCTTCTTCTTTTTCTTTTCTTTTTTTTCTTTTTTCATCTTTTTTCTACTCCTTTTCTTTTCTTCTTGTTCTACTTCTTCTACTACTTCTACTTCTTCTACTTCTTCCACTTCTTCTAATTATTGTCTAACACTAACACTAACACAATCTAGCACTAACAATTAAACAACAAAAAAAAAAAAGAAGTAGTTCCTCACCGAGCAATGGGCGGTGGGGCGTGGTATGGGGCACCAGTGGCGGGGGGCAGGGGGGGCAAGGGGAAGGGCGGGGCGGGTGGCGGGCGACGGGGCTCATGGGGGGTGGGGCGGAGGGTGGTGGGCGATGGGGGCAGCAGCAAGGCTGGCGGCGTGGTGGCGGAGGGTGGTGGGGCGACGGGCCAATCGGGTGCGGGGGCGGGAGCGGCGCCGCGCGGCGGGGGCGGTGATAACCCACAAGTATAGGGGATCACAACAGTTTTCGAGGGTAGAGTATTCAACGCAAATTTGTTGATTCGACACAAGGGGAGCCAAAGAATATTTTCAAGTATTAGAGCTGAGTTGTCAATTCAACCACACCTGGAAACTTAGTATCTGCAGCTAAGTGTTTAGTAGCAAAGTAATATGATAGTGGTGGTAACGGTAACAAATGTAAAGACAACAAAAGTAATGTTTTTGGTATTTTGTAGTGATTGTAACAATAGCAACAGAAAATTAAATAAGCGTAAACCAGTATATGGAAAACTCGTAGGCACCGGACCAGTGATGGATAATTATGCCGGATGTGGTTCATCATGTAACAGTCATAACATAGGGTGACACAGAACTAGCTCCAATTCATCAATGTAATGTAGGCATGTATTCCGTAAATAGTCATACGTGCTTATGGAAAAAAACTTGCATGACTTCTTTTGTCCTACCCTCCCGTGGCAGCGGGGTCCTATTGGAAACTAAGGGATATTAAGGCCTCCTTTTAATAGAGAACCGGAACAAAGCATTAGCACATAGTGAATACATGAACTCCTCAAACTATGGTCATCACCGGGAGTAGTCCCGATTATTATCACTTCGGGGTTGCCGGATCCTAACACATAGTAGGTGACTATAGACTTGCAAGATAGGATCAAGAACACACATATATTCATGAAAACATAATAGGTTCAGATCTGAAATCATGGCACTCGGGCCCTAGTGACAAGCATTAGGCATAGCAAAGTCATAGCAACATCAATCTCAGAACATAATGGATACTAGGGATCAAACCCTAACAAAACTAACTCGATTACATGATGAATCTCATCCAACCCATCACCGTCCAGCAAGCCTACGATGCAATTACTCACGCACAGCGGTGAGCATCATAAAATTGGTGATGGAGGATGGTTGATGATGACGACGGCGACGAATCCCCCTCTCCAGAGCCCCGAACGAACTCCAAATCAGCCCTCCCGAGAGAGATTAGGGCTTGGCGGCGGCTCCGTATCGTAAAACGCCGATGAAACTTTCTCTCTGATTTTTTTCTCCCCGAAAGCCAATATATAGAGTTGGAGTTGGCGTCGGAGGGCATCCAGGGGGCCCACGAGGTAGGGGGACGCGCCCAGGGGGGAGGGGCGCGCCCCCACCCTCGTGAGCAGGGTGCGGGCCACCTGGTCTTCATCTTTGGCGAGGATTTTTTATTATTTATTCTAAGATATTCCAAGGAGTTTCAGGTCATTCCGAGAACTTTTGTTTTCTGCACATAAAACAACACCATGGCAATTCTGTTGAAAACAGCGTCAGTCCGGGTTAGTTCCATTCAAATCATACAAGTTAGAGTACAAAACAAGGGCAAAAGTGTTTGGAGAAGTAGATACGATTGAGACGTATCAACTCCCCCAAGCTTAAACCCTTGCTTGTCCTGAAGCAATTTAGTTGACAAACTGAAAGAGAAAAGGAAAAACTTTTACAAACTCTGATTGCTCTTGTTGTTGTAAACATGAAAAGCCAGCATTCAAGTTTCAGCAATTATTATGAACTAAACATACTCACAATAACACGTAGGTCTCATAGTTACTCATATCAATAGCATAATCAGCTAGCGAGCCCTAATAATAAAACTCGGATGACAACACTTTCTCAAAATAATCATAACATGATATAACAAAATGGTATCACGCTAGCCCTTTCTGAGACCGCAAAACATAAATGCAGAGCACCTTTAAAGATCAAGGACTGACTAAACATTGTAATTCATGGTAAAAGAGATCCAGTCAAAAGTCATACCCAAAATAAACCAATTATAATGAATGCAAACGACAGCGTGTTCTCCAGCTGGTGATTTTTAATAAGAGGGTGATGACTAAACATAAAAGTAAATAGATAGGCCCTTCGTAGAGGGAAGCAGGTATTTGTAGAGGTGCAAGAGCTCGATTTTGAAATAGAGATAAATTAAATTTTGAGCGGCATACTTTCACTGTCAACGCAACAGCTATGAGATGGCTGTATCTTCCATACTACATGCATTATAGGCAGTGTCCAAACAGAATGGTAAAGGTTTATACTCCCCTTCCTCCACAAGCATCAATCCATGGCTTGCTCGAAACAACGAGTGCCTCCAACATTCAAGGGGTCCCAAGGGGAGTTTTGTTTAATTATTTTAATTTGCTTTGATCTTTTTGGATCATGGTACTGGGCATCCCGGTTACCGGCCCTTTCTCGTGAATGAGGAGTGGAGTCCACCCCTCTTGAGAATAACCGACCTAGCATTTAAGATATTGGCAGCCCTAGTTGCACATGAGCTGCTCGAGCATACAAAACAGAATTTCATTTGAAGGTTTGGAGTTTGGCACATACAAATTTACTTGGAACGGCAGGTAGATACCGCATATAGGAAGGTATGGTGGACTCATATGGAACAACTTTGGGGTTTAAGGAGTTTGGATGCACAAGCAGTATTCCCGCTTAGTACAGGTGAAGGCTAGCAAAAGACTGGGAAGCGACCAACTGAGAGAGCGACAACAGTCGTAAACATGCATTAAAATTAATTTACACCGAATATAAGCATGAGTAGGATATAATCCACCATGAACATAAATATCATGAAGGCTATGTTGATTTGATTCAACTACATGCGTGAACATGTGACAAGTCGAGTCACTCAATGCATTCAAAGGAGGATACCATCCATCATACCACATCATAATCATTCTAATAGCATGTTGGCATGCAAGGTAAACCATTATAAATCATAGCTAATCAAGCATGGCACAAGCAACTATAATCTCTAAATATCATTGCAAATATGTTTACTTCATAATAGCTGAATCAGGAACGATGAATCATCATATTTACAAAAACAAGAGAGGTCGAGTTCATACCAGCTTTTCTCATCCCAATAAGTCCATCATATATCATCATTATTGCCTTTCACTTGCACGACCGAACGGTGTGTATAATAATAAGAGTGCATGTGCATTGGACTAAGCTGGAATCTGCAAGCATTCAACTCAAGAGAGAAGACAAGTAATATGGGCTCTAAGTTAGATAAACGATCATGCATATGAGAGCCACTAAGCATTTTCAATATTGTCTTCTCGACCCCCAAAGAAAGGAAAAGAAATAAAAACTATTTACACGGGAAAGCTCCCAACAAGCAAAAGAAGAACGGGAAATATTTTTGGGTTTTCTTTTTAATTCTACTACAAGCAAGGAAAGTAGACTAACTAATTTTTTGTTTCTCTAAGGTTTATTAAACACACAAGAAGAAAGCAGGAAAAAGAAAATAAACTAGCATGGATATTACAATGAAAGAGTATGAGCACCGACATCTAGCAATGAGTGTGTGTGAACATAAATGTAATGTCGGTGAGAAATACGTACTCCCCCAAGCTTAGGCTTTTGGCCTAAGTTGGTCTATTGCCAGGGATAGCCTGGCTGATACCCGTAGGTGTTGCTGGGGTCGTACCGTGATGCAGCCGCTACCGCCTCCTGAGCTGCAGCGTGGCGTCGAGCTGCCTCCGCTCTCCTCTCGTACTCATCTGCCTCCTCTCTGGTAATAATATATTTTCCTCTCGCCTGAAAATCAAAGAAGGTCGGAGCAGGAAGAGCAACACGGACCACATGCCGTTTGTTAAAGATTAGTCGATACTGGAAAGGTGGTCCAGTCCTCACAATGAACTGGTGAGAAAATGAATCAAGATCTAAATAAGAAGGGGGTAACTCCATATCACCCTCACGATGTCTACATCAAGAAAATTAGCTAAGCGGGTTGCATAAATTCCTCCAAAGAAATCTCCGTTACGTCTATTAAGACGCAACCTACGAGCTACAATGGCTCCCATATGATAAGCTTGGTCCCCTAACACAGCGCTTCTGAGAATGCTGAGATCAGGGGCACACATGTGACATGCTTCATCCTTAGCATTTATGCGTCTACCAATGAAGAGAGCAAAATAATGTATAGAAGGAAAGTGAATGCCCCCTATAGTGTCCTGCGCTATATCTCTAGATTCCCCCACAGCTATTCTAGCAAGAAAATCTCTATATTCAAATTTAGGGGGATCCCTGATACTACCTCAAGATGGAAGTTTGCATGCAAGAGTGAAATCTTCTAAGTCCATGGTATAAGATTTGTCATAAAGGTCAAACATGATTGAAGGCGAATTATGCGAAGATGAAAAATCAAACCTCCCCACAAATGAACTTGTGAGGTAACGATACTGGGGGCATTTATCAGCTTCAAAGTCCTCAAGACCGGCATTACGCAAATATGCGTAGAATTCTTCTTTAATTCCCACTTGATTCATAAAATTTTCCGAAGGCCATTAACAGGGCCTCACGGGAGCGTCTCTTGGTGGTTCCTCGTCACCATCACGCATTGCAAGCCTGGGACCTTGCTTCCTTGAAGAACCACCTTGGAACATCCTCCTAAGCATATTGTTTCCTCTGAAAAATAATTCTGAAATTTTTAGTAACTTCAAATAAAAGTGAACCAACTTCAATAAAACTGATAGCAACTACTCATACAAGTGCCTAGAGCATATATCAAGCATTAGAACTACTTGGAACCATATAAATTTGACATGCAAGCTCAAGAACATGGTCACCTATGCAGCACAAATTTGCAATGAATAAAGCACTAGAACAAAGACTAATTGGACCAATGGAGGAGTCACATACCAAGGAACAATCTCCCCAAGCAGTTTTGCGAGAGGTGCTTTGAGCAAGGAGATCGAAAATCGCAGCAAAAGTTGCTGGAACATGAGCTTGAGTTGGTTTTTCGGGTTTGTGTGAGACAGATGAAGAAGATGGGTGCAGGGATAAGTGGAGGATGGCCACCGTGGGCCCACGAGGCAGGGGGGCGCGCCCAGGGGGGTAGGGCGCGCCCTCCACCCTCGTCACCAGGTGGCAGCTCCCCCACGGTAATTTTTGCACAGTAAATCCTCAAATATTCCCGGAAAAATCATATTAAATTGGCATGGCATTCTGAGGACCTTTATTTTCGGGATATTTTTATATTGCACGGATAAGTCGGGAGACAGATAGAAAAATACTATTTTACTTTATTTCTACTAAGTAACAAAAAATATCAAGAGGGTACAGAAGGTTGTGCTTCTAGTTTCATCCATCTCATGCTCATCAAAAGGAATCCACTAACAAGGTTGATCAAGTCTTGTTAACAAACTCATTCCGATTAACATGAAACCGGAGAAATTTCGAATAACACTATGTTACCTCAACGGGGATATGGACATCCCCAATAATAAGTATATCATATTTCTTCTTGACAATAGGGAGAGGAAATTCAAAACCTCCAAATATAATCGATGGAATTTTTCCAATAGAGTTGATACTATAAACTTGAGGTTGTTTCCTCGGAAAGTGTCTTGTGTGCTCATTACCATTAACATGAAAAGTGACATTGCCTTTGTTGCAATCAATAACAGCCCCTGCAGTATTAAGGAAAGGTCTTCCAAGAATAATAGACATACTATCATCCTCGGGAATATCAAGAATAACAAAGTCCGTTAGAATAGTAACGTTTGCAACAACAACAGGCACATCCTCACAAATACCGACAGGTATAGCAGTTGATTTATCAGCCATTTGCAAAGATATTTCAGTAGGTGTCAACTTATTCAAGTCAAGTCTATGATATAAAGAGAGAGGCATAACACGAACACCGGCTCCAAGATCACATAAAGCAGTTTTAACATAATTTCTTTTAATGGAGCATGGTATAGTAGGTAGTCCTGGATCTCCAAGTTTCTTTGGTGTTCCACCCTTAAAAGTGTAATTAGCAAGCATGGTGGAAATTTCAGCTTCAGGTATCTTTCTTTTATTAGTAATGATATCCTTCATATACTTAGCATAAGGATTTGTTTTGAGCACATCAGTCAATCGCATACGCAAAAAGATGGGTCTAATAATTTCAGCAAAGCGCTCAAAATCCTCATCATCCTTTTTCTTGGATGGTTTGGGAGGAAAAGGCATTGGTTTCTGAACCCATGGTTCTCTTTCTTTACCATGTTTTCTAGCAACGAAGTCTCTTTTATCATAATGTTGATTCTTTGATTGTGGGTTATCAATATCAACAACAGGTTCAACTTCTACATCATTATCATTACTAGGTTGAGCATCAGCATGAACATCATCATTAACATTTTCACTAGGTTCATGTTCATTACCAGATTGTGTTTCAGCATCAGACATAGAGATATCATTTGGATTCTCAGGTGGTTCAGTAATAGGTTCACTAGAAGTTTGCACAGTCCTATCATTTTTCTTTTTCTTCCTTTTAGAAGAACTAGGCATATCAATATTATTTCTCTGAGAATCTTGCTCGATTCTCTTAGGGTGTCCTTCAGGATACAAAGGTTCCTGAGTCATTCTACCAGTTCTAGTAGCCACTCTAACATCATAATCATTTTTCTTACTATTCATTTCATCAAGCACTTCTTCTGAGCTTTAAGTACTTGTTCTACTTGAGTGGTAACCATGGAAGCATGTTTGCTAACAAGTTTAAGTTCACCTCATATACTAGCCATATAATCACTCAAGCGTTTAATCATAAAGGTATTCTGTTTTAATTGTCTACCAAAATAAGCATTAAAGTCATCTTGCTTAAACATAAAGTTATCAAACTCATCCAAGCACTGACTAGCAATTTTAGTAGGAGGGACTTCAGTTTTATCATATCTATAGAGAGAATTTACCTTTACTACCTGTGTCGGGATATCAGGAGGTTCTTCAGTAAATAAGTAGTTGAGATCATATACTTCTTCAACAGGCAGTGAATTAAGACCATGTATTTCTTCAATAGGAGGTAAATTCTTAACATCTTCAACTTTAATACCTTTTTCTTTCATAGATTTCTTTGTTCTTGCATATCTTCGGGACTGAGAAATAGAACACCTCTCTTCTTTGGAGTTGGTTTAGGAATAGGCTCCGTAATTGGCTCTGGAGCTGGCTCGGGAGTTGGCTCAGGAGGTGCCCAATTATTTTCATTTGTCAACATATTATTTAATAAAATTTCAGCGCCATCCGGTGTTCTTTCCCTGAAAAGAGAACCAGCACAACTATCCAGGTAATTTTTGGAAGCATCGGTTAGTCCATTATAAAAGATATCAAGTATTTCAGGTTTCTTAAGAGGGTGATCAGGCAAAGCATTATGTAACTTGAGAAGCCTCCCCCAAGCTTGTGGGAGACTCTCTTCTTCAATTTGCACAAAATTATATATATCCCTCAAAGCAGCTTGTTTCTTATGAGCAGGGAAATATTTAGCAGAGAAGTAATAAACCATATCCTGGGGACTTTGCACACAACCAGGATCAAGAGAATTAAACCAATCTTAGCATCACTCTTTAATGAGAACGGAAATATTTTGAGTAAATAAAGGTAGCGCGATCTATCATTATTAGTAAACAGGGCAACTATATCATCTAACTTACGAAGATGTGCCACAACAGTTTCAGATTCATAGCCATAAAAAGGATCAGATTCAACCAAAGTAATTATATCTGGATCAACGGAAAAATCATAATAATCCTGATCAGGAACACAGATGGGTGAAGTAGCAAAAGCAGGGTCGTGTCTCATCCTACCTCTAAAAGATTCTTTACTCCATTTAACTAGCAACCTATTACGTTCAAGACTATCCTGGCAAGCAAGAATAGCTTCAATAGATTCAGCATTAAAAAGGTAACCCTCAGGAATAGCAGGCCTATTTTCATCATCACTAACATCATCGTGTTCAGTTTCAATAATTTCTCTTTCTCTAGACCTAGAAATTTGTTCATCTAGAAATTCACCAAGAGGCACAGTAGTATCAAGCATAGAAGTAGTTTCATCATAAGTATCATGCATAGCAGAAGTGTCATCATCAATAACATGCGACATATCGAAACGAATAGCAAAAGCAAGTTTAGGTGTCGCTAGCTTGTTTATAACAAAAGGTGAATCAAGTGCAGAGCTAGATGGCAGTTCCTTACCTCCCCTCGTAGTCGAGGGAAAAATTGTTGTCTTAGCGTCTTTCAAATTCTTCATAGTGTCCAGCAGATATAAATCCCAAGTGACTCAAAGAATAGAGCTATATTCCACGGCAACGGCGCCAGAAAAAGGTCTTGATAACCCACAAGTATAGGGGATCACAACAGTTTTCGAGGGTAGAGTATTCAACCCAAATTTGTTGATTCGACACAAGGGGAGCCAAAGAATATTCTCAAGTATTAGCAGCTGAGTTGTCAATTCAACCACACCTGGAAACTTAGTATCTGCGGCAAAGTGTTTAGTAGCAATGTAATATGATAGTGGTGGTAACGGTAACAAAAGTAAAGACAGCAAAAGTAATGTTTTTGGTATTTTGTAGTGATTGTAACAATAGCAACGGAAAAGTAAATAAGCGTAAACCAGTATATGGAAAACTCGTAGGCACCGGATCAGTGATGGATAATTATGCCGGATGTGGTTCATCACGTAACAGTCATAACATAGGGTGACATAGAACTAGCTCCATTTCATCAATGTAATGTAGGCATGTATTCCGTAAATAGTCATACGTGCTTATGGAAAAGAACTTGCATGGCATCTTTTGTCCTACCCTCCCGTGGCAGCGGGGTCCTATTGGAAACTAAGGGATATTAAGGCCTCCTTTTAATAGAGAACCGGAACAAAGCATTAGCACATAGTGAATACATGAACTCCTCAAACTATGGTCATCACCGGGAGTGGTCCTGATTATTATCACTTCGGGGTTGCCGGATCCTAACACATAGTAGGTGACTATAGACTTGCAAGATAGGATCAAGAACACACATATATTCATGAAAACATAACAGGTTCAGATCTAAAATCATGGCACTCCGGCCCTAGTGACAAGCATTAGGCATAGCAAAGTCATAGCAACATCAATCTCAGAACATAATGGATACTAGGGATCAAACCCT
Organism: Aegilops longissima; assembly: GCA_021605205.1. Taxonomy (NCBI): domain Eukaryota; kingdom Viridiplantae; phylum Streptophyta; class Magnoliopsida; order Poales; family Poaceae; genus Aegilops; species Aegilops longissima. The sequence goes on from CM038679.1 coordinate 746,667,057, forward strand.
AACAAAACTAACTCGATTACATGATGAATCTTATCCAACCCATCACCGTCCAGCAAGCCTATGATGCAATTACTCACGCACGGTGGTGAGCATCACGAAATTGGTGATGGAGGATGGTTGATGATGACGACGGCAACGAATCCTCCTCTCCGGAGCCCCAAACTTACTCCAGATCAGCCCTCCCGAGAGAGATTATGGCTTGGCGGCGGCTCCGTATCGTAAAACGCGATGAAACTTTCTCTCTGATTTTTTTCTCCCCGAAAGCCAATATATGGAGTTGGAGTTGGCGTCGGAAGGCATCCAAGGGGCCCACGAGGTAGGGGGCGCGCACAGGGGGGAGGGGCGCGCCCCCCACCCTCGTGAGCAGGGTGTGGGCCCCCTGGTCTTCATCTTTGGCGAGGATTTTTATTATTTATTCTAAGATATTCCGTGGAGTTTCAGGTCATTCCGAGAACTTTTGTTTTCTGCACATAAACAACACCATGGCAATTCTGCTGAAAACAGCGCCGATCCGGGTTAGTTCCATTCAAATCATACAAGTTAGAGTCCAAAACAAGGGCAAAAGTGTTTGAAAAGTAGATACGACGGAGACGATCGAGGCGCCGGCAGCGGGCGGGGCGGCGACGGGGTGGTGGTGGGTGGGGATCTAGCTAGTGGCGGGCGTCGGGAGGAGAGAGGAGAGAAGAGAGATTAACGGGCGGGGGGTGGCGGTCGTTAGTTACCCTGCTCTTTGCCGTCCGCCTTTATCTCTCTTTGTCGTCTGCTAGCGGACGGCAAAGAGGTGGGGCGTTAAGTTTTTTCTAAACGGGCGGGGGTGGGGGGGTGGGGGCCACCTCTCTCTTTGCCATCAGCCAGCTGACGACAAAGATTCTTTGCCGTCAGCTGGCGGACGGCAAAGAGCCGGCCGATGGAAAAGAGCTTCTTTGCCGTCCGCCGATTCTTTGCCGTCTGCTTTTCGGTAGCTGATGGCAAAGAGATTCTTTGCCGTCTGCTAGCGGACGGCAAAGAGCAGGCAGATGGAAAAGTAGCTGATTCCAGTAGTGACCCCGCCATCGCCACTTGCAGTTCCTCCAATCACGCCATGGCATTCTTCGCATGTGTTGATCCCTTTAAAGAATTGGTGCAGATCTGCCCTGAGTTGTCAACACTAGTAGAAAACAAACTTTACGTTTGGCTCATTAGTCCCAGTTTGGATTCGGCCAAGGACTAATGTGACCATTAGTCCCGGTTTCAACGGCTAGGAGCTGTCTGGGGCACGGGCATCATTATTCTCGGTTCATTTTGTACCTACAGTCCCGGTTTGTGATACAAACCGGGACTAAAGGGGTGGTGATAGGCTGGCATGAGGCAAGAGCCCCCACGAGCGCATTTACTCCTGGTTTATATCACAAACTGGGACTAGAGGTATACCTTTAGCCCCGGTTAGTATAACCAACCGGGACTAAAGATGTCCCTATATAAACCCTTCTTCCAGCCCGAGCCCATTCTCTCTGTTCTTCCCTTTCCTCTCCTCTCTGTTTTCTTCCTCTCCTCTCGATCTTGTCCTCCATTTTTCACAAATTTTTTCAAGATTTTGAGGCACCCCATCCATCCAAGTGATCACAAAGGTTAGCAACTTTGTCCTTTCACCTTTCGTTGCTAGATTAGCTCTTTCAATGGTCTATAAGTATAGTGATTTGTGGATTTTAGTAATTTGGGAGGAATTATATGTGGTAGTTTATTTGATTTATATGCAATTTGTCCTCAAACTAACTCTTAGTTTTCGTATGTAGGTGTGGTTTGCTTAGTGCCTTCCTGTCTCCGTCCTAACCACCGCCGATCGCCCGCACCGTCCTGTCGCCGGCACCACCTTGTGGTGATCCTATTGTTCTTATCTTTTTTATATAAAAAAATTATGTTTGTGTGATTTAGATATATAGTTACTGCATAATTATCTTACCCGTACATTGTTCGTTATATATAGTGCCATGGTTTTGATATCCGTCCACGTCGGCCCTCGTCCGGTTTATGATTCGGATGTGGTACATTCTCTTTTATAACTATTAGTTGCATTTCGTGTTTACGAAAAATTATGCCCATCAAGTTGACATACATATTTTTATCTAGGAGGTACGTGAAACGGAAATTCCAACCGAACCTATTGTCGAGAGGTTAAATTTAGTTGAAAATGAAAACGAACATTTGAAAGAAAAATTGAAAAGAATTGAGGAGGAGAAGATGGAATTTGAGTTGCATGTTGCCGATGTCGTCGATGATCACAAGATCAAGATGAACAAAATGCACTTGAAGATTAGAAAATATGCCAATGATAGTGAGGCTTGGTATCATTATGCTTTCATTGAGAGTTCCACTGTGTCGTGGCGATAAGGCTTGATGGCTCCTTCAATCATCAGCAACGATGCGGTCCAGGTTGAGGTTTTCCTCCCCGGACAGATCTTTGTATTCGGCTGCTTCGTACTACGGGCGAACTCGCTTGGCCGTCTGGAGCAGGTCGACAGCTATGCCCCTGGCCATCAGGTTGGGTTTGGAAACTTGAACTACACCACTGACATCCGCGGGGTCTTGATCTTCGACGGATTCAAGCCCACACCAGGAGCGCCGAACTGTCACGACGGGCATGACTTTGATCTACCATCGGACGGTGTTCGGGATATCGCACCTGCGGCTGCCCCGACCTTCAATCTAGAGCAGATCACGCCATCCGAGGACGGTTGGATGGAGCCCGTCACGGAGGCCGCACATTCATCGGCGCTGGAGCCGAACACAGACTTCACCTCCAAAGAGATCAGTGTCATCGGACCCTCGGACTCGTTTCCGGTCATAGGTTCCGAACCGCGCGCGTCCGTGCCTATCAAATCTGATTGGGCACCGATCATGGAGTTTACCTCCGCGGATATCTTTCAACACTCACCCTTGGGTGACGTGCTAAATTAATTGAGGTCTCTCTCTCTATCAGGAGACTCTTTGCCGGACTATGTCCGGCGGGAGCGGGGAACGGACGGTGAAGAAATTCGTTCCCCACCCACCACCCACCTAATAGCCACTGTCGATGACTTAACCGACACGCTTGACTTTAACTCCGAATACATCAGCGGTATGGACGACGATGCTGGAGATGAACGGGAACCACCGCCCACGGGGCGCTGGACAGCCACCTCATCATATGATATATACATGGTGGATACACCCAAGAGAAATAACGACGACGAAAGGGATGCAACCGAGGATAATCCCGTCGGGCAGAAACCAAAGCGACGGTGCAGGCGCCGCTCTAAATCCCGCCACAGTAAAAACAGCAATAACAGCGCAAGAAAAAATAACACGTCGGTCGACTCCAAAGGAAACTACGACCCCATGGACCCAGTGATGGAGCAGGATGAGCCAGGGGACGCTGAACATAGTCCGGAGCCGATGTCCGATGATGGCGATCCCGAGGGTAAATCTCATCAAACTGCCTCCGGATAGGAGGACAGTCCGGACGATGATGCATTCATCATCCCAGAAAAACACTTGGAACAAGAGAACCTCCGCAGAAGGCTTATGGCCACCGCGAGGAGCTTGAAGAAGCAGAAGCAAAGGCTTAAGGCCGCGCAGGATACACTCAACCGCAGATGGAACAAAGTGCTAGACACTGAAAAAAATACGGCGACGATCGCCACACAAAGAGCTACCCAAAGTGCAAGCTGCTGCCCGAATTCGATGATGAGGCCATAGAGCCCATTCCGCCAAAAAACAATACGACCAATCAGCCGGACCGACCACCCCATGGCTGCATGCAAGGCGGCTAATGATGCCGCACACAAGTCAGCACACGATTTACGTGAGCTCCTGGACAAAAAAGCCGGTGTGACTAGGTCCATCTATGGATCAAGAAAACGTGCTCCGGCGCAAGATCACAACCACCAAAATGATCATATTGATCGAATACCAGCTCGGAATCAACACCAAACACAACAGCCGTCAACAGCATGCCACGATACATCAAAATACAGGGGTGCCGCGCACCCCCTGTGCTTCACCGATGTAGTGCTGGATCATGAATTTCCAGAGGGATTTAAACACGCGAATATAGAGGCATACGACGGAACGACAGACCCTAGGGTCTGGATTGAGGACTTTATCCTTCATATCCACATGGCTCGCAGAGATGATCTCCACGCCATTAAATACCTGCCCGTCAAGTCGAAAGGACCAGCTCAGGATTGGTTGAAAGCCTCCCCGAAAACTCAATTGGAAGTTGGGACGAACTTGAGGATGCTTTCAGGGCCAATTTTCAAGGGACCTATGTCTGAACTCCGGATGCATACGATTTAAGTCACATAATCCAAAAAACCGGAGAGTCAGACCGTAAGCTTTGGAACAGATTTCTCACTAAGAAGAATCAAATCGTCGATTGCCCGGATGCCGAAGTCCTAGCAGCTTTCAAGCACAGTATCCGAGACTAATGGCTCACCAGACACCTCGTCCAAGAAAAGCCGAGGACAATGGCATCCCTAACAAGCCTTATGACCCGCTTCTGTGTGGGAGAGGACAACTGGTTGGCCCGTAGCGGCACCAGCGACCCAGACACATCCGAAATCAGGGATGGCAACGGGAAGGCACGACGCAATAAAAATAAGCGTCGAAACAATGAAGACAGTCCAGATAACACGACGATCAATGCCGGATTCAGGGGCTCTCGACCCGGTCAACGCAAAAAGCCATTTAAAGGCAGCAGAGATGGACCGTCCAGCCTAAATAAAATTCTAGACAGATTATGTCAGATTCATGGCACCCCCGAAAAACCTACAAATCACACCCACAAAGAATGCTGGGTTTTCAAGCAGGCCGGCAAGCTAAATGCCGACACAAAGGAAGGGAGACGCCAAGTGAAGACGAAGATGAGCCTCGCCATCCGAACACTGGGGGACAAAAAACATTCCCACCAGAAGTCAAAACAGTGAATATGATTTACGTAACTCACATACCGAAGAGAAGGCGCAAACGCGCACTCCGAGACATATACGCTGTAGAGCCCGTCGCCCCCAAATACAACCCTTGGTCGGCCTGCCCGATCACTTTTGATCGCAGGGATCATCCGACTAGTATCTTACACGAAGGATCGGCTGCCTTGGTGCTCGACCCAATAATTGACGGATACCATCTCACCCGAGTGCTTAGGAGACCCAAAAATCGAACTGATGTCTCAGACTTACCTAAATCAGAGTTCTATTAATTTTGTAATGATTTGGGCTTGATTTGGTGACCTTTTCTTGTACGGGAAGTCCATCTGCCTCGTATATAGATTAGAGGTGATGGTCGATTGAACAAAACACAATCGAGTAACTCAATCTACTACTTTTTCGTGTTCATCTACTCTTTATCCCTCCCCGTTTTCTCTTCTTCTTGTTCTTCGTCGTTCTTCAAGATCGGAGGAAAAGAATCCATGAGGTCCTAGGGCCGGTTAGGCCGAGCTCGGACAGCCCATAGCCGCCGCGCTCCCTGACGGGGTCCTCTCGCTCCTGGGGGTGTGGGGTTTCGGGTTCTAAAAAGCATACGCTGGACAGCTTGTGTACTCCGCTTTCGGACGGGTCTCCTTCGATGCGAGGTTCGGTGCAACACCCTCACCGTTGGAGGTACACGGTGACGTGTTCTGTGCAAACAACTACCATTGATTGAAGAGTGTCATTGTTTCCATGATTAGTTTGCTAGCAGGTACAGATTGCTGGTAGCATGATATATGAGACACATATAGACAATGCAGCAAAAATCACAAATAAATCATGATATTATTAGTGGATCGATGTCGATATCAAGGTCCCATCTAAATAAACTTGATTTGATTATCGGACGCATAGGTGGCAACTCCAGTTCACATTTGCAATGACTCATTCTCTTGTCCATCTCCATCCACTAGTAGAAAAAGGGGCTATCGTCCAGGGCAGTTTAGCCCATTAGTCCCGGTTCAATCCACCAATGGAGCTATTTGCCCCGGTTCGTGAGCCCAGGGGGCCGGCCGGGCCACGTGGGCCATTGGTCCCGGTTCGTCTGGACCTTTCGGTCCCGGTTGGTGGGACGAACCGGGACCGATGGTCCTGGCTCCTGGCCCACCACTATTGGTCCCGGTTGGTGGCATGAACCGGGACCAAAGGCTTCCCTTTAGTCCCGGTTCATGCCACCAACCGGGGCTAATGGTGCTGCCTATATATAGCCCCTCGCGCAAGAGCAGAGCACACTGCTCTGTTTTTTCTGGCCGAGGGGGAGAGGGCTTGGTGGTGCTCTAGCTCACCTCCTATGCACACAAGGTGTTCGATGGAATGCCCGAGCCACACTACTTAAGCTTTCTCCTCTCCAAGCTCGACCTCTAACCTCCATTTTCCTCAATATTTGTCTAGGTTTAGCGGTCCGTCACGCCCCGTCCCCGTCTTCACCGCCGTCGATCACCCGCGCCGATCTCATCGCCAGCACCACCGTGGTGAGCCTCTTGTTCTTATCTTCTTTCTGGAAGGAAAAATATTCTTACTTGTATTATTTTCTTACTTTTATTATTGCATCTTATATAGTGCGATGGTTTTGGTATCCGCCCCCGTCGGCCCTCGTCCTGTCTATGATTCGGATGTGGTATATATTATCTTTTCATAACTATTGGTTCATTTATTGTTTATGAAAATTATGCCACCAACGTGACATAGATTTTATTTATCTAGGAGGTTGTTGAACCGAAATTCCAACCGACCCTATTGTCGAGAGGTTAAATTTAGTTGAAGAAGAAAACAATTTCTTGAAGGAAAAAATAAAAAACTTGAGGAGGAGAAGATGATATTGGAGTTGCATGTTGCGGATGTCGCCGATGATCACAAGATCAAGATGGATGCAATGCGCTTGAAGATGAGAAAGATTAGAAAATATGCCATTCATACCGAGGCTTGGTATCATTATGCCGTTGGATCCGTTGTTACCTTGGTTGCGATTATGATCGATTTGTTTTCACATTGAAATGTTTTACATAGTTTCAATGTATGGTTTAATTAATTTAGATGCTCGCAGAGCTTTATGTTGTTAGATGAGAACTATGTATGTACTTTGGTTTTATGTGATGATGAACTTCTATTAATTTGGTCACTTAATTATCTATTCATGATGTTCTGTAATGATTTTTGACACACTTAATTATATATAATGCACGCAGATGAACCGCAATGGATGTACGGTGACAGACACACCTCCGAGTACATTAAGGGCGTGCATGCTTTTCTCAAGTGGCTGAGGCAAACAAGCAGAATGGTTTTATGTGTTGTCCATGCCCTATATGTGGGAATACGAAGTCTTACTCAGACAGGAGAATCCTTCACACCCACCTGCTTTACAAGGGTTTCATGCCACACTATAATGTTTGGACGAGGCACGGAAAAATAGGGGTTATGATGGAAGACGGCGAGGAAGAAGAGTACGATGACAACTATGTGCCCCTGAATACGGTGATGCTCTGAACATCAAGATGCACAGACGATGTGCACGATGGTGCTGCAACGGGCGAAGCTGCTGAAGATCAAGAGGAACCAGACGATGTGCCCCATGATGATGATCTCCGCGGGTCATTGTCGATGCAAGGACACAATGCGAAAGTCAAAAGGAGAAGCTGAAGTTCGATCGCATGTTAGAGGATCATAAAAAAGGGTTGTACCCCAATTGCGAAGATGGCAACACAAAGCTCGGTACCGTACTCGAATTGCTGCAGTGGAAGGCAGAGAATGCTGTGCCTGATAAAGGATTTGAGAAGCTACTGAAAATAATGAAGAAGAAGCTTCCAAAGGATAACGAATTGCCCGACAGTACATACGCAACAAAGAAGGTCGATGCCCTCTAGGATTGGAGGTGGAGAAGATACATGCATGCCCTAATGACTGCATCCTCTACCGTGGTGCCTACAAGGATCTGAACGATGCCCGGTATGCGGTGCATTGCGTATAAGATCGACGAGATGACCCTGGTGATGTTGATTGGCGAGCCTCCGGAAGAGGGTTCCTCGAAGGTGATGTGGTATGCTCCTATAATACCACGGTTGAAACGTCTGTTCGTAAACGGAGAGCATGCCAAGTTGATGCAATGGCACAGTGAGGACCGTAAGAAAGACGGAAGTTGAGAGCACCCGCTGACGGGTCGCAGTGGAGAAAAATCGAGAGAAAGTACTGGGATGAGTTTGCAAAGGACCCAAGGAACGTATGGTTTGCTTTAAGCACGGGTGGCATTAATCCTTTCGGGGAGCAGAGCAGCAATCACAGCACCTGGCCCGTGACTCTATGTATGTATAACCTTCCTCCTTGGATGTGCATGAAGCGGAAGTTCATTATGATGCCAGTTCTCATCCAAGGCCCTAAGCAACCCGACAACGACATTGATGTGTACCTAAGGCCATTAGTTGAGGAACTTTTACAGCTGTGGAATGGAAACGGTGTACGTACGTGGGATGAGCACAAAAAGGAGGAATTTGACCTAAAGGCGTTGCTGTTCGTGACCATCAACGATTGGCCCGCTCTCAGTAACCTTTCAGGACAGACAAATAAGGGATACCACGATGCACGCACTGTTTACTTGACACCGATAGTATATACCGGGAAGCTGCAGGAAGAATGTGTACCGGGCCATCGCCGATTTCTTCCGACCAACCATCAATGTCAAAAGAAAGGCAAGCATTTCAAAGGCGAGGCAGATCACCGGAAGAAGCCCGCCATGCGCATCGGTGATCACGTATTTGCTATGGTCAATGATTTACACGTAATCTTTGGAAAGGGTCCCGCGGACTAGCTGTTCGAATGACGCTGAGAATCACGCACCCATGTGGAAGAAGAAATCTATATTTTGGGACCTACCCTACTGGAAAGACCTAGAGGTCCGCTCTTCGATCGACGTGATGCACGTGACGAAGAACCTTTGCGCGAACCTGCTAGGCTTCTTGGGCGTGTATGGGAAGACAAAAGATACACGTGAGGCACGAGAGGACCTGCAACGGTTGCACGAAAAAGAGGGCATGCCTCCGAAGCAGTATGAAGGTCCTGCCAGCTACGCTCTTACGAAAGAAGAGAAACAAATATTCTTTCAATGCCTGCTCAGTATGAAGGTCCCGACTGGCTTCTCGTCGAATATAAAGGGAATAATAAATATGCCAGAGAAAAACTTCCAGAACCTAAAGTCTCATGACTGCCACGTGATTATGACGCAACCGCTTCAGGTTGCATCGAGGGGGCTTCTACCGGAAAACGTCCGATTAGCCATTGTGAAGCTATGTGCATTCCTCAATGCAATATCTCAGAAGGTGATCGATCCAGAAATCGTAGCAACGCTAAGGAGTGATGTCGCGCAATGTCTTGTCAGTTTCGAGCTGGTGTTCCCACCATCCTTCTTCAATATCATGACGCACGCCCTAGTTCATCTAGTCGACGAGATTGTCATTCGGGGCCCGTATTTCTACACAATATGTACCCCTTTGAGAGGTTCATGGAGTCCTAAATAAATATGTTCAGAATCGTGCTAGGCCGAAGGAAGCATCTCCATGGGCCATCAAACAGAGGATGTCATCGGGTTTTGTGTTGACTTCATTCCTGGCCTTAATAAGATAGGTCTCCCTAAATCGCGGTATGAGGGGAGACTGACTGGAAAAGGCACGCTTGGAAGAGACTCAATAATATGCAGGACGGATATTCTTGGTCTCAAGCACACTACACAGTTCTACAGAACTCTACCTTGATGACCCGTATGTCGATGAACACAAGAACAGTCTGCGCCCAAACACCCGGAGCAAAGGCGACGACTGGATTACATGTGAACACATCAGACTTTCAGCAGTTGGTTGGAAACACGCCTCGAGGTGACAGCACTGTTTGTGATGAGTTGTACTTGTTGTCCGGGGACCATCTTCGACTGTAATGATTTGGAAAGGATCTGAGATAAATGGGAATACATTTTACACGATTGACCAAGATGAAAAGAGCACCAACCAAAACAGCGGTGTCCGCTTTGATGCAGCAACCGACAAGGAAATGACACATATTATGGTTACATAGTAGACATATGGGAACTTGACTACGGAGTAGATTTTAAGGTCCCTTTGTTTAAGTGCAAGTGGGTCAATCTGTCGAGGCGGGTGCAGGTAGACCCACAAGACGGAATGACAACAGTGGATCTGAAAAATCTTGGGTACATCGACGAACCGCTCGTCCTAGCCAATGATGTGGCACAGGTTATCTATGTGAAGGACATGTCTACCAGACCGAGGAAAAGAAAAGATAAGGAAGCGAATACATCATACAATGAGCCAAAGCGCCACATAGTTCTTTTCGGGAAAAGGGACATCCCGGGAGTGGAGGGCAAGACAGACATGTCTCAAGAGTATGAAAAGTTTCATGAAATTCCCCCTTCAAAGTCAAGGCTGACCCAAGCATCCTGATAAACGATGAAGATTATCCATGGTTACGCGCAATAAGCAAACGACACAAGCGAAGAAAAAGTGAAGACTTTCTCCGCAACTATTATGATGATACCATGCCAACTTTGTAACAAACGAGTATGATACCATTGTCCGTTTTCTTCATGAACATGCTATGCCAACTTTTTCAGAGTTCGTTTGAAAACTATGAATTTGAAAACCTCGCCAACCAAGGGCGCCACACCAGTTTATAAGCCCGCCCCACGCCTTTGTTGAGCTCACAAACTTTTGATTCACACAAATTTCAAAGAATTCAAATTTTATAAAACTAATGGCACAAACAGAAAGTTTATAATTGTTCTAAAACAAATGGCACTAACAGAAAGTTTATAATTTTGCTGACCTAAAAGCAAAAAGAATTTAAAAATAAAGCAAAAACCAAAAGAAAATAAATAATCCAGAAAACAAAACAAAAAACTTGAAAAAAAATAAAATAGCAACAATAAGCATTTTGTTGTAAGTAGAAACAAAATAAAATAAATAAAGCAACAAAGAAAACAAAAAAGTGTTTTCAATTTTAAAACTAATGGCACAAACAGAAAGTTTATATTTTTCTAAAACTAAAAGCACTAACAGAAAGTTTATAATTTTGCTGACCTAAAAGTAAAAAGAATTAAAAATAAAGCAAAAAACCAAAAGAAAACAAATAATGCAGAAAACAAAACAAAAAAACTTGAAAAAAATAAAAATAGCAACAATAAGTATTTTGTTGTAAGTAGAAACAAAATAAAATAAATAAAGCAACAAAGAAAACAAAAAAAGTGTTTTCAAATTTTAAAACTAATGGCACTAATAGAAAGTTTATATTTTTTCTAAAACTAAAAGCAAAAAGAAATAAAATATAAAGCAAAAAAAAGTGCCACCTACTGGGCCCCCACGGCCTGAATACGACTAGAAACCCTATGGGCCAGGATTCAGGCCCGCGGAAGGCCCAGCAGGCCCACAGGCACAGGTGGCAGAGATAGGCCCGAAAGCCTGCTTTAGAGAGGAGCTCGAGAGGGGAGCCGCACCGCACCTTATAAACTGGTGCGGCTCCCTCTCAACTAGCGAGGTGGGACTAAACATTTGGCGCAGGGCAGCACACGGCCTTTGGTCCCGGTTGGTGGCACCAACCGGGACTAAAGGGGTGCATTAGTCACGGTTGGTGCCTCGACCCGGGACTAATGGCCCCCTTTAGTCCCGGTTTGTGCCACCAATCGACCAAAGGTCGCCGCTTCCGCCCTTTGGGCTGCTGAAAACAGGTTTGGTCCGGTTGGTGGAACCAACCGACTAAAGTAGCCATTAGTCCCGGTCGAGGCACCAACCGACCAATGCCTTGCTATATAACCAGGACTTGTGAAAATTTCACATCTCCTCGCCAGTTCCCCGACGACGCTGAAGTTCATCGACGCCGCCAGTTGCCCAGATCGACGCCGTCCGCTGCCCCGCCGCCGCCCGCCGTCCTGCGCCGCCCGACGCCGTCCTTCGGTTGCCGCTTCGTCGCCCTACCCGTCGTCGCCCTGCCCGTCGCTGTTGGCGCTGCCCGACGCCGCCGCCGCCGCCGCCGCCGACGCCGTCGTCGTCGCCGCGCGCCCGTCGTCGCCACGCCACGCCCTGCCCTGCCCGCCCGAGCCGTCGTCGCCCTGCCCCGAGCCCGCCGTCCTCGTCGCGCCTGCCCTGCCGCCCGAGCCCGTCGTCGCCCCCCTGCCCCTTGCCGCCGCCTGAGCCTGTCGTCGCCGCCGCTATAATATATTTGATGTATATGTGTATGTGGCTATAATATATATGTTTTTTATTTTTATTAGTTTAATTTAGTTTTTGTTCATATATAGAAAGTTAAATTTTAATTAGGTTAGTGCATTTTAATTAGGTTAGTGTAGAGGAAAAGTAAAATAAGGAAAAGGAAGAAAAGAGGAAGAAGGAAGAAGGAAGAAGAAGAAGAAAAAGAATGATAGGAAAAAGAAGAAAAAGAAGAGGAGAAGAAGAAAGGAATAGAGGAGAAGAAGAAAAACAGATTTTTTTTCTATTTTTTCTTCTTCTCCTCTATTCTTTTCTTCTTCTCCTCTTTTTTTTTCTTCTTTTTTTTTCTTCTTCTTCTTCCTTCTTCCTTCTTCCTCTTTTCTTCCTTTTCCTTATTTTCCTTTCTCGAGGGATAAGAAGAAAAAGAAGAGGAGAAGAAGAAAGAAAGGAATAGAGGAGAAAGAAGAAACTTTGACACGGGGGGGTACCGATACCCCCTTCCCGATAACATTATTTTCCCATGTATATGTATGTTGCGTGCGTTGTCGATATAACGAGGTGTCGAGGATCGCCGAGGGTCGAGGGTCGGGAACTAGGGTAGAGGGTCGAGGGTCGTTAAGGGGTCAAGGGTCGAAGGTTTCAGGGTCGAGGTTCCTATAGTGTCAAAGTATTGAAGAAATCCATGGCTTCATCATTAGCGGAAGTAACCATGGCATGATGGTATGAAGTCCTCAAAGTTGTTCGGAATGGAGTCCGGATAGGATAATTTGCCTTTTGCTGAACTTTGTACCAAAAAGCTAATTATCCTATCTCGGGACTCCGCTCCAAAACAACTTTGGAGAGCTTGCACCATCATGCACCTGTTACTTTCGCCTAATGATGAAGACATGGTTTTGTTGAACTTTGACACTAGGCAACCTCCCGACCCTCGGCGATCTTCGACCCTTGACCTCGACCGCTCGGCGATCCACGACCTCTCTACCCTACATGCGCCGACGCCCACGCCACTTGTGGGACATAGATGTACTGTTCAACGCCGACCCCCTCCCGATAGCTTCAACACGTGGGGGGTCGATGTACGCACCCCTCCTAGCTTGAAGCGTTCTCGAGGCCACCCCCTAACCCTTGAAGCGTTGTCGAGGCCACCCCAAACCCTAGAGAAGCAGCGTCGAGGCCACTAATATGATTCCTTATTGTGATTAGCTAGCTAGTTCTACGTTGGCACTAATATATCCATATCTGTCATGTTTGAATAATAATTGCCATGTTGTAAATATTTGTAGAAACTATGGATACCCCGAGACGAAGCACAAGAAGCGTTGTTGAGGGACATAATCGCACACGGAAGTGATGCCGTCTCCTCGATGATGTTTCTCAACGCCGACAACGATGGTCTGGAAGGAGAGGGTGAAGAAGCAGCTGGCTATGATTTACATGGCTCCGATGACCCAATGCCGGTGCAAGAAGGAGAGGGTGAAGAAGTAGACCGTGAGGACGGCTCGGTGATCACCAAACCGAGTCCGCCAGGTATATATATTAGTTAAGCCTGTGCTGACTAGCTCTCGCCTTTGTTTGGTATATATGTACACATATTAATTAACTCTCATCTTTGTTCTTTTTCTAGCCCTCCGGATCGAGCATAACTTCGGTAAAGAGACGAGGCCCAAGAAAAGTTGAGCTCGGATGAAAAGTTTGAGATCATACAAATCGCGCATGACGGCCAACCGATTGAACCCTACCGGACAAAGAAGGCATTTGTTGCTCGGTGCGGGGTTCGGTTAGGGACAAGATCCCGATCAGCATCCACCAATGGTATAAGCCTAAGAACGAAGACCCCGAGGTGTCTTGTGTCAATGATATGCAGAAAATGATCTTTGGACTGAGCTGAAGTCAAATTTTACCCTACCGCCAGAGGATGATCCGGAGAAGCCAGTAATAGAGCCATTAATCAAGTCTTTTGCTCTTAAGAAGATGGCAGAACTATTCAGGAATTGGAAGAAAGACCTCAATACGTATGTCGAAAAAATGAGACACCAGAATTCACGGGCAAATATGAGAAGATCGAGATGATCGCCCGCATTTGTGGCCTACAAGACATCGGAAAAGAGTAAAAAGATGTCAGCGACAAACAAGAGAAATGCTGCGAAGAAGAAGCTTCACCATCGCACGGGGTCGGTGGCTACCTCATAGCCCGCCTAAGTGGGCCAAGGCTGAGAATGATCTGCTTGATAAAGGGATCGAACCGAGACAATGAACTGGCAGACCGTTGCGGACTTGGTTCTTTGGGGCGGCGGATCCTTGGACCCTATAACGGGAAGTGCATTTGGACGGACGAACAATTGGACATACCAGTCAAGAGGCTTAAGCATTATATAGAAGCAGCGCAGCAAGGGAAGTTCGTTCGAGACAGGGAGAAGGACGAGCTCACAATGGCCCTCGGGAATCCTCGAGCACCACGGACGGACACGAGGCACGCCAGGCTCCGTTTCGTGGAAGGCTGGATTTTCGGACGCAGGGGGTTACAAAACCCATGAGAGGAGGAAGAAACTGGAGTAGAGCCTAATGCAGGCGCTGCACGAAAGGGTAATGGGGCTAGAGGAACGAGAAGAGGAACGCGAAGCAGCAGATCACAACAAACGACCCGCCAAGCTTCCCCGGTTACCCCACCATCTCAGCGGAGAAGCAGCGTGGCTTCCACCGAGCTGCTTCAGCCGAGCAGCATGCCTTGACGGCTCCTGCCAGCTATCCCGTGGATGCTATCACGGATGCTGAAAGTTGCCACCTTATGGCGCAATGGAGCAATTTGAAGGTCAAGGCGGCTGTTGGCTCTGTTTATCCTACTAAACCCGACTCAACTTTTCACCGCCGCCGATTCCGAAGGATATGCTAAGGTGATAGTCGATGAAATAACGGAGGGATTTGAGGAGCTCGGCTTGACCACCCTACCGGTGAAGGGAGTATCGGCTGGGTTCGCTCAAGACTCCATGCCTATGGCGGAAGGATCTCATCAACCTTCCAAACTGGGACGCCTCCGCCTCCTCCTCCTCCTCCGACGAGTCAGGCACTCCGCCTCCTCCACCGCCTCCTCCTCCGGCGAGTGACGATCAGGGCACTCGGCGGCTCCTTCTCCGCGCGTGGCAGCACTCCGTCTCCTTCTCCGCCTGCACCGGCGCGTCCGGCAGCCAGCCTCCTCCTTCTCCGCCTCGTCGGCAAGGGCGGAAGAGACCCGCCGCCCGCTCCGGCTGCTCCGGCGTCGTAGTCCTTCTCCTCCGCCTCGTAAGCAAGGAAAGAAGACATCCGCTCTGCTGCTCTGCCGGCGTCTAGCAGTACAGCCAAAGCGGGAGGAGATCAGATTCGGTCCTTCTCTCAAGACTCGGAGAAGTTACCGACGAGAGGAGCGAGGAGGAAAACGCGAAGATCGCGCAGATCAAGTGGATGACTGGTTTCAAGGGTTGAAAGCAAAGAGACATCCACCTCCGGAGGAGAAGGTAGATCCGTCAAAGCGAAGCGCACTGCTGCCCCGACAAAACCACCCAAGTCTCCGCCGAAAGGCAACTATGAGCGCATTATTGGAAAGGCATTTGCCGAAGCGGAGAGATCGGGAAGTGCTGTCAGTGATCAAAGGATGAAAGAACGACGAGCTGGGAAACAAATTGCCCAGCTCGGCGAACAAGCGAAGCAATAGTGCCCCCCGCTCAAGGTGCCTGCTAGCGACATCGTCGATCCGAGGATGGTGCCCGGTTATGGCAATCCTGAAGATTACCTGCCCGACGATTTACAATTTGATTTCTTGGAGGTGCAGATACAAAGATACGAGTACGGGAAGACTCTCGTCAAAGATGAAAGCTCTCTAACAACGATGATGCGAAGATTGCATGATTGGTACATGAAAACCTGCAAAGATTCTGAGGGGAGGAATACTTTCTATGTGAGAGTTAAAAAGGAGCATGACCTCCTTGGAATTGAACTGTTGCCTATTCCATTTGAGGAGTTCTATCAGTTTTTCAATCAATTGGCCCTCGATAAAGCAACGGTCACCTGCTACTGTCTGTAAGCAGTACTACTTCTGTCATTAAGTATCTCTATATAACTCAGCTCTTTCATTGCATGTATTTATAAATATCCTCACTATATTATGCCGATTGAAGATCGCAGAAATGAAGAAAAAACAAGTGGGTGATATTGGGTTCATTAACACATATCTCATCGATGCAAATGAGGTTAAATATCGTGCCAAGGAAACCGAGGCCAACTTGCTACGATCGTTGGAAATAAATGAACACAAAATACAATACTCTTTCCTTACAACTACACGTGAGTGTTACTGTCTTGTGGCATATTCGGTTTCCCTATTTAGTCCAGGTTATAGAAATGTAATATTGATGAGTTATGCATAAATGCGCAGGTTCCACTATATTCTCGTAGATATTAAGCTTGAGCAGGAGTAGTAACTGTCTTAGACTCGAGACGAAAAGATCCCAAGGAGTATGCGGAAATGACTGAAATGCTCGAGAAGTAAGTTAAATCGATCATTATCCACCATATCAGCAACTTTGTTCATTTCTGATATCAAGTAATTGTTTTCTTTGTATGGCAGGGCTTGGGAAAATTCACCAAAAAGCTCCGGACTACCGAAGAAGCTGCAATTTAGACACCAAAGTAAGTACTATATAGTAGCATATTCCACGCGCATCTCCTAGTGATTCAAGCGCTAGTTTCATCAATACCATTTAGCATGTGCTTGCTAATTATCAGTTTGATTGACCTCTGTTTCTTGTAAAGTGGTTGTGGCAGGAACAAGGAATGATTTCTGTGGATACTACGCTTATGAGTCCATCCGCCACACGACCTATGAGAGGGGCTACTCCGACAAACAATTTGAAGTTCGTAAATAAAAATATTCACAATTTTATTTTATTACCATCATTTGTATTGACCCCTTTCTTAAAATTAGATGTTTCGGAAGCGGGATGAACTCCTAGCACCAGATCGCATGCGAGCAATTCAAGAGGAATTGGCGGCATTCTTTCTTGACTATGTGATCGCTGAAGACGGGGAATACCAAGTGGACCACGCGTCCGTATTGTAAAAGATAATTATTGTATATATGTAGCCGGTAGTGTCGGATAGATATACGAGAACTTGTTGTTCGACCAATCTCTCGGAGAAGGAGAGGTGGTCGATATCACTTCTCTCTGTATGCATATATATGTTCATGACGATCTTCTGTTTGCTTAATTACTAGCTAGCTAGCATGTCTAGTTAGTCCTCTCTATACGTATGTATAGTACGTAGCGTCGACCAAGAACGGACAAAAGAAAGGTCACTTTTCTCTATTAATTAGCTAGCTATAGCACAATATATGAAACACCTAAATTAACCCTCCAAAATCCCCAAACCCCCCTTTTGAAAAAAAAACAAGAACCAGAGCCAAAGAAATGCTGACGCGTGGATGCCTATTGGTCCCGGTTGGTGCCACCAACCGGGACCAAAGGCCCTCCTGACTGGGCTCAGCGGACAGGCCACGTGCAGGCCCATCTGTCCCGGTTCTGGATAGAACCGGGACTAAAGGGTGAGGGTATTAGTACCGACCCTTTAGTCCCGGTTCATGAACCGGGACTAAAGGCCCTCACCAACCGGGACTATAGGCCCTTTTTCTACCAGTGATCCAGTCCCACCTTATTCAATTAGCCAAGCAATCGATCCTTTTGGAAAAACACTTCTGCTTCTGTACACCCTCCATAAACACATCAATGGCTTAGATTACTCCATATCACTTCATAATAAAGGGCAAGATGGTCTTTTTCTAAAGTACGGGCCGGCTCATTAAGCAACGCCACGACGTGAAAATAATGAGAAAAAGGAGATCAGGAATTGAACCAGAGACCTCACACGTAATGGCATGTGCTGCTAGCCACTTCACCTATAATTGCTTGTGAAAGTTAATAGCATGAAATATATAATAAAACACAACAGTGTTCACATATCTGAAATATTTTCTGAAACAATTCAAAACTTTAATTAAAAAAAGGTGATCCATTTTGAAATGCCGAATAGTTATTGAGTTACGAACAAATTTGAGCAAACAGTTTTTGAAATTATGAACAATTTCCAAACATCTTTCAAAACATGAACAACTTTTTAAAAAAATTGGTTTTACTTTTTGGGCTATTAATTGTACTGTTTTCCCTCAATTTTTCTCTCTTTCATTTATTAAAATTCATGAACTATTTTTAAATTCTGAACTTTCCTAAAATCCATGAAGTTTTCAAAATTGTAATATTTTCTTAAGTTTACAATCTTTGTCTTCAAATTCATGAACTTTTTTCCAAATCCGCAAACTCTTTTTAACTTTTATGAACATTTTTCAAAGGGCGCAATTTTTGTCAAATTCGTCAACATTTGTTTTTGAAATTGATGATTTTTTTTAAATCCGCGAACACTTGTATCGTCCCAAAAGGCACCCGACGGGAGCAATGTCGTCACCTAGTTAAAGCAAGGCCTAAGCGTATTTTTTATTTTCTCGTTTTCTTTTCATTTTTTGTTGATTCATTTTTAACCCTTTTGAACTTTATAAATAGAAAAACTACATGCGCACGGATGCACATGTCAACACGATCCTCTCAACTAGTATTTTTTTTTGGACATGGATAAAGGCCCCCAACTTATTGCGGCAGTCTGTCAAGGATATATGAGGCAACCATGCCACGTTTGAACGATTTTCGACCCTATTTGCACATTCTGACACGTCCGGCCATTTATCGGCCCATTTTCACCGAGAGAACTCCAGAAAATGCAGAATTTGTCAAAAATCCAAATAATTTAGCGGGATGCCTTGAATTTGTCACATAAGTTGGTGCAAAAATTTTGGGGCCCTTTGACGGATGTCCAAAAACAATGTGCTTTCAAAAGGTCCCTTCTGTCCCAACCGAACACCCTCCATTGCGCATGGTCTATGTTTTGACATCCCTTCAAATGACCAACTTTGCAAAAGGACCCTTCTAGCCTACCCGAAATCCTTCATTGAACTTGGTCTATTTTTGGACATGCATGAAATAACCCCAACTTTTCCATTAGCTGGGCATGCCCATGGTAGGCATCCATGTTTGATTTGAACGAACTCCGACAAAGTATGCAAGTTGCGCCAGGTTGGGATTTTTTGACTATTTTTCAGCGGGTAAACTCTAGAAAATGCCAGAATGGTTGAAAAGTCAAACAACATTGTATAGTGCCTTGAATTTATCATGGAAACTGGTGGAATTTATTTGTGCCATTTGAAGGATGTCGAGAAAAATAACGTGCTCTCACATGGAGCCTTCTGGCCAACCCGAACACCCGGTGGCTGCAGTCGGGGCAGCACAGGGAGACAGGGACTCGATGGAGCTCGAGGCAGTCGGAGCCGTGCGGGGAGGCAATGACGGGAGCTTGGGAGAAACACGAGAGGCGACTTCTCTCAAGGATCCAGATCCTGCAACAATCGATGCTGCCGTGAGATAGATTGCAACAGCAGGCCAGTTGTTAAAACTAGTGTTGCTGGCCATGAGGCAGGTGACGTCCAGAAAAGGCGGCGAACGCGGGCCTGTGATCCTCCAGGTGATATATATTGTTTCCCATTCTGAAAGATCTGCAAATTAAGAAAAGGAAAAAAATAAAAAGAAATGAGGGAAAAAGAAAATGGAGGATGAAAAAAAAACTCAAAGAACAACGGACAAAATGAAAAAAACCAGTGGCGGCGGCGAGCTTCTCCTTGAGCCCGTCCACCTCGGCCTAGCTTCCCTGGAGCTCGCGGCGGAGGTCATTGAGCGCGGCCTGGTACGGCGCGGACCGGCGGGGCGGGGGGGCTCGGGCTCGGGCATGGGATGCGGATGCGGATGGGACGCTGGCAGAGGGATGCGGGGTGGAGGCACGTGGGTGGGCCAGGGATGGAAAGGGTGGAGAGAGGAGAGAGAGAGAGAGAGAGAGAGACACTGGCAGATGAGCCATGGCCTGCAAACGGCGAAATTAGTCCCCCCCCCCAGGTGCCCCCAGCTCCCTGTGTTTGGCATGGGAGCACCGGCTCTATTTTTGCCCAAATCCGGCAAAAGGTGAGGACTTGGGGGCGCGAGTGGGACTTTTTTTGTCCACCGGCGCCGAAAAAGCGCTCCTGAGGGGCTTCCGGGGGGGGGGGGGCTGGAGATTCTCTAAGAAGTAGGAAACAAGTACTTTGGTAGAACTGTTAGACAATCCTACTGGTTTGGCCCTTGAGTAGTGAAGGAGCAGCGTGTAGGTTCGTGTCCCGCAGACAGCAGGCCTTACTTTTTGATGAAAGGACCATATTGCCCTTTATATGTTTTGTAAGGGGTTGTACCAAAGCGGGAAAAAATGGAAAGTGATTTGAAATGTCAAAACATTGATTTATTTGAGCCATTATTTGTCATTATCTTTTTTTTGATGGGATGCTTGTTGCATCAAAAATGGAGACATCACAAATCTGCAGCATAGGAGGTTGGTGGATTAGGATATGTGCTATAACATGTTGAGCCCATTGGACTAGAGTTCAAGGATGAAGTCCATAGTTGCTACACTTCCATTGCAAGGATTCTTCCGTCATCCTGCCGCTGTCCTCGTTGGATTCGGAGGTGAGGAAGCCCGCCAGGCATTGGGCAGTGCGACTCTGCTCCGCCGGGAGATATGTGGGACGAAGCCTTTGACTTTTTCCGTGCGAGCTTCCCAGACTCCTACAATGGCCAATGGATGGCCGCAGTTTTCTAAGGACGCTGACAGTGGGCGTCCGTCTCCCTCGACGCCGAACATCCAGCGGCTTGCGCCGCTGACTCATCGACATCTGATAAGTCCGTCCCTTGCTCTCCGGTAGCCGTGGCCGCGACTGCAAGCTGAGAGCCGCCGACCTCAATTCCTATCAGCTACCGTGGGGTGAGGGGTAGCTGATGGCCGTGCCGGGCGGGGATGCTCGTCGTGATGGTTGTCCTGCAATGGCACGGAGCACGTCGACGAGTGCGAGGTATGGCGTACGAGGAGCAGCCCACCCGCGACGAGCCCATTGCTGATGAGGAGGAGCTCCTACCGTGGTCCATCTGCGAGCGGCCGAGAGCGGGAGAGATGGGGAACGGAGTGGAGGAGAAGCGGAGCAAGCGAGACAAAGGAGTGAGGGTAGGGTTCGTCAGCTGCAGTTTTCGTAGGGACAAGGTGGGGGCGGCACAGTCCATAGTGGGCTAGGCCAACATCGCTCATGATCCGGCACCCACATCCGCCCGATAAGGTGAGTGCCTGTCAGTCCAGACGTTTGGGCCGACTATAGGTAGCCCGGTTGGGTGGCCAAAAACGTCTTAGCACTGACTGGGCAGTCTATCCGGGCATTTGGTGCGGGTGTGGAGGATCCGGTTGTAGATGCTCTAAGCAGCAGGTTCATGCAGAGATGAGCCAACCAGTGAGATCACCAACAATAACTACAGTTCTGAACAACCTGTGGTTGGATAGTTAGAGGGACTGTGGCATCCCCAGCCCACCAGGGTTCAAGTCCTGGTGCTCGCATTTATTTCTGGATTTATTTCCGGATTTCCGGCGATGCACATTCAATGGGCGGAGACGTTCCCGTCGAGGACGAGGTGCCTACGGAGACTTCGTAAATTTCAAGATGATATGACGGCTCAGTCTTTCGGAGATGCTCATAGGGGTAGGGTGTTTGTGTGCGCGTTCATAGGGATGAGTGTACGCACGTGTATATGAGCGCTTGCGTTTGTACTGTGTTAAAAAACAACAATAACTACAGTTCTTCTGCACATAGGCTCGTCAACTTTCTGCTGCACACACATTGGTAATCAAGGTATGGCAGATCTAGCTATAGTTATATGACAAGATTTGGGGATCGATCGAAGTCGTAACTAATAAACTTGATTTAATTAGCCGATCGATGAATCCTCTGTTCACGTTAACCGAACATGGCATTCGAATCGGCCAAATCATGGCTTCACAACTGAAAGTCAACTACGTAACAGGTTAAATAAGTAAGCATCCTCTTGTGTGCGAAAAATAGCATCCTTGACCCAAAACCCATACTAGTTCTGCATATATACCCTACTAACACGCTCTGAATGTGATGCCAACGCCCAACGCTACCATCCCCAAATTAAGTTCACATTTGCACATATTTATCTCCGGAGACCCGCTTCGGTACAACCCCCCTCACAAAACGTATAAAGAGTAGTATAGACATTTCACAAATTATACGCATTTTCCTATGTAGGACGTCTACGTTGTAGGTTTGTACAATTCCTGATACATTCCCTTTAGTTCTTTTTAGTTTTAAACTTTAAAAAGTGGTTCCTTGGGATTCGAACTACAGTCCTCATTGCTCACCGTGCAAGCGCACAAACCAATCGGACACGGGATCAAGTATGCATACTGACCTTGTTTCCTCTTGTTAGAGATAGGTAACGCTAAGAAAAAAACACAGCACCGTTGGTTTTTCTTTCGTTTTTTTGGCACAGTTCACGCTTCGGTTTTAGTTTTCCGTTTTTGTTCATGAAATACAAATATGAACATTTAATAAAATTGTACAGAAATTTCAAAAAAATGTTCATGTCTTCAAACTTGATCGGAATGTCAAAACAAGAACATCTTTTAAAAAAGCGAACAAAATTTTGAACATGAACAGTTTTAGGAAAACAGCAAACTCAGAATTCGACAAAAAATCAGAAAAATATGAACAAAATTTGAATTCTGAAAATTTAGAATTTGTGAGAAATAAACAGAAAAAAAGAAAAGTCAAAGAAGAAGAAACAGGAAAAAATAAAAAAGGAGAGAAGATAAAAAGAAAAAAAAGGTTCAGGACCTTCGAGAAGGTTCCTAAAACACGGTTCATGATTTATTTTTGGACATGCATGAAATCACACCAACTTTTTCCAGTGGGTGGGTATGCCCATGGTAGGCATATATGCCAGGTTTGAACGAATTTCCCACACCATATGCAAGTTGTGTCACGTCCGCCCATTTACCGGCTAGTTTTCACCGAGAAAACTCCAGAAAATGAAAAAATTATCAAAAACTCAAGCAACTTGGCATGATGCCTTGATTTGATCACAGAATGAGGTGGAAAAAAATTTAGGCCATTTGAAGGATGTCGAGAAATAACGTAACCTTAGGCAGAGCCTTTTGGTCACCCCGAACACCCTCCATTAAACATGATCTAGTTTTGCACATTCTTAGAAAGACCCCAATTTTTTCAAACAGGTGGGCATGACCATGATAATCAACCAAGACAAATTTGAACGATTTCTGACACCGTATGCAAGTTGTGACACATCTACCCATATATCGGCCATTTTTTACCGATAAAACTCCAAAAAAATGCAAAATTTGTCGAAAACGAAAACAACTTGGCATAGTGCCTTGAATTGGTCATACAAGGCATGGAAAAAATTAGGGGCATTTCAAGAATGTCGGGAAACGACGTGCTCTCAGAAGAAGCCTTCTCACCTACCCAAACAACCGTCGTTGAGTGGTCTATCTTTGGACATTCTTCAAATCACCCCAACTTTTGCAAGAAGGTGGGCATCTCCATGGTAAGCATCCATGTCAGGTTTGAATGATTTTCGACACCATATACAAATTGTGACACGTTCGGTCATTTATTAGCTTTTTTGATTGGAAAACTATAGAAAATACAAAACAAAATAAAAACAAAAACAGCTTGTTATTGTGCCTTGATTTGGTTGTACGAGGCCATAGAAAAAAAATTAGGGTCGTTTCAGGGATGTCGAAAAACAACGTGCTCTCGACGAAGCCTTCTAGCCTACCTGAACCCCCATTTGTTGAACATCCTCCAAATAACTCCAAATTTTGCAAGCAAGCGAGCATGCACACTTGCTTGCAAGAATTGGGGTCATTTCAAGAATGTTCAGAAAAGACCATGTTCAACGTAGGGTGTCTGGGTAGGCCAGAAGACTTCATTTGAGAGCACGTTATTTCAAAAATTGTTCGCACTTTCAAAGCTTGTTCACAAATTCAAAAATTGTTCGCGCTTTTAAAATATTTTTCAGAATTTTCAAAAATTGTTCCTGTTTTCCCTATCATTTATTGATATTATTGCTACCAGCTCATTAGTACTAAACTGTTCGTCTCCGCCTTAAAAAAACCCTTAATTAGCATTATTACATCACGTCGTTACATACCGAGATGTAATATTGTTCAGAATTTTAAAAATTAATTATTGCATTACTATAATTTTTCCCAAAGAATTCACATTTTATCATGACAAAAAAAGTATTTACATCTTGACAAAAAGAAAATAATGATGAAGTATCAGAAAGAACAAAAAATATACTAAAAGTTGGAGGCTATGACACGAATCGCTCTACTAAGCAACATGCACTAAAAATGAGAAACACAAATACTGAGGGAGAGACGTGATGCTCGCTGAAAAGCCATCTAGCGCTTAAAAGCCCATCAGTACTTGTGTTTCTCATTATTTGTGTTTCTCATTTTTCATCTAGCGCTTAAAATTCCCTCAAAAAAAAAATCTAGCGCTTAAAAGCCCATTAGTACCTAATCCTTTGACTAGTAATCAGGTATGTCCCCTAAAAAAAAGTCAGGTATGATCTTCTAAAAAAAGAAGTAATCAGGTATGATCTTCACAAAAATAAAAGAAGTAATCAGGTATGATTTAGGGTCTTCTTAAAAAAGGCATGATCTAGGAGCCACTAAAATGCTGTTGCACATGCCAAGATAAGGGGGCCTCTCCCCAGCAAAACCGGAGCCTAGCATATATGCAGGCGAGAATTAAAGAGCCAAGATAAGGGGACGTCCCTTCTTTCGAGTGTTCTTATATAGTGCTTTCTAATAACATCAGTGATTGTGTAGTCAAGTGGCAAGCGTTGTAATCAGGTGGATGAGGTTTCGAGTTCGACTTCTCACAAAAGGTTAATTGTTTTTTACGTCGTGCATGGTCCTGTGCGTCGTAGTTGTACGCTGGCAAGGTCTTTAACACGGACGTACTTTAGAAAAAAGACAATCCTACCCTTTATTATGAAGAGGTACCAGATAATCTCAGCCATCTATGTGTTTAGGGGGGATGTATCGAAGCAGAAGCGTTATCTCCGGGATCAGGCCTAGTCAGGCATAGATGTACCCTTTTTTTCCAGGTTGCATTGTACTCCACCACAAAATTAAAATATTCACCAGCCAGATATGTATATGCTAAAATAAATACATTCAGACATTGTACAGCAAGACTTAGACTTGGATCGACGTCCAAATAATTGAGAAAGTCAGGTTTCAGCTGATCAGTCGAGCCATCATGTTAAGACACCGGTCAGCTGCTAGTGTCTATATATATATTACCACAACTAGCCATGGGACATGTACTAGCCCCCTTCAGGTGACTTCGAGCAAACACCCGACCAGTGATTAAAGTTTAACAGGTAGTAAGATAAAACATTGTTGGGATAAATTGTTACAAAAAATACTGCAATTAACATTGAACTCATAAAATGCTGCATTGATTTCATAGAAGTCGTCGTATATAATTTTTTAAAGAAAAGGCATGTAATGTAATCATCAAAGATTTACTAATAATTTAACATTAGGGTTAACCAACGGATCTATAAAAAAATATTAACGCAAACAATATAGTTCCTGCAATCATGACCTCAATTCAGTAACAATAGTATTCCCTAAAGCCAAGTACCAGTGTACCGCTCATCGCAGAGGATTGACTGCTAAATATCGATACTCTTCAACCAACTTTGGATAGTTGATTCAGGATACTAGTGTAATGTTAATATTGTTACCAGGTGTGTTTGGTAACGGTAATATTAACATAACCAGATCATATAGTTTAAGGAAGTGAGTTTTTTTATAGTTTATTTAGTTCACGTACATGTAATGGAAACGATTACCATCTCTCTGCTCTTGCTTGGCCTTGCTGCTCGCCGGCCACCATCTTCCCCGTAAATGGTCAGGAGCTCAAACGTCGCCGGTCGTTCCCTAAATCAAGCGCTGCTGGCCGCTCGGAACTTGTGAGCCACCGTCCGTCCCGAGCATGTGAACTGTAGGCCACCTCCGATCTCAAGTGCCGCTAGCCCTCCCTGATCACAAGCACCGCCGGCTGCTCCAATCTCTGCAGGGAACTCTTCCTGTTCACCAGGCAGCCGTTATTACCCCTGGAAGGAGTTAACTATCGCTCGCTTCCCCTGGCCCAAATCTGGCCGCCAAGGCCACCAGCCCTACCAAGGTGTCCGCTGCTCGGCCGGCCGCATCAGTACGGTCTATCTGTAGACGATGGTTGGGCTTGGATACTTGGACGACGGCCAATATGGTGGTGCTAGGGTGTTCATGGGCGGAGCATAGAGCTCGGGCGCTGTCTAGTCACCATGGTCGTGTGGGCGGCATGGTGGTCGGGGTGTGTCAAGTGGTGGTGCGGTAGTTCGTACCCTAACTTGGTGACAATGAGTGTTGGCTGGGGGTGAAAACCCGCTCTGACTTGTCAGGCCGATGGCGGCGGCATTCTAGCGTTGTCCCCTTCTTGAAGGCGTCGCCGGTATCTCACTTCCCGCCATGGTGCTCTAGGGAAACCCTAATCCTTGGATTGGGCGGTGGAGGCGCTCCAATGTCATTCCTTTCTGAAGGCACCGCCTTGGAGCCCATTGTTCGTCATGCTTCTTCTCATCGTGGTTGCTTATCCACGGAAGAGGGCCCCGACATCTTCATAGTAGAGCTTAGTGTTTCATACGATATTTGCTTGGAGTAGTTTGGGGTGTTGTTGTTGTTTTCAGCTTCCTTCTATCTAGCCTTGGGTGTGTGTGTTGTGTTGGTGTCTGGTGTGTGTTTGTATCGGCTTGTTCGATGATGGTTTCTTTATATATAAAGCAGATGAAACCCTTTTTCGTCACCTGTCGCAAGGTAGGTGTTGTGAGGGAGGCCGAGGGGGCCCCAAAGGGGGGTCTGGGAGGTGCCGGCGCTGGAGTCGAAGGGGATAGGGCCCGGGGGGGGGTGGGGTGGCGGTTGTTAATGTCTTCACTTTATGGCGTAAACAGGTGACGGGCAAAAATCTCTAAAACAAACACCTTCATATTATTATTATTGTTATTGTATAAGCAGACCTTGTGATCTACTGCAAACACACAGGGTTCTACTGCAAACGCTTTCTTGGCTACCCGGTTTCGTCCAGCGGGACAAGCGCGGGATATTATCTCTTTTTCTTCCTGGTAGAAGGGATGCGCCCGAGTATCTCGTTCTTGTACAATGTCAAAGGTAAGTGTTTGGGTTCGGCGCGCCGGCCGAACGCTCGGCCGGTCGCGAGCGACACATAAGCACCACGCGGCCGAAAGGGCCCGCACGCACCCGTCCTATTCTCTCAACCACACGTATCTGCCTTCCTTTCATCCTCCGCTCGCCTCTCCTCCATGTGCCTCTGCATCTCAAGCATATTCATCCCCTGCTCGCCTCTCATCCCCTGCTCGCCTCTCTTGCTTGGCTCCAGCCAGTGCGGCGATTTCTCCAGCGAGCCCACCACCGGAGAGGCATCCCTGCTCCTCTCTTGTCCTCTCTCTGACTATGAGGTCGTCGGCCCTCCCTTCTTGCTCCCCGACGCCCCTGTGTGATGGGCACGAGTCGACTATGGATGGAGGAGGAAGCACGCCGGGGAGCTGCAGCTGGTGGACGGGAACAGCTACAATCGGCCTCGCCGAGAGCTGCAACCTGCCTCGCCGGGAGCTGCAACCGACCATGGGTGGGAGCCTAATTGTGCTACTATAGGCGTTTTGATTTGATGGAACCATCACCCAATTTTATTTTTTGCTACCATGGTAATTTGTTTTTGCTGGAAGCATCAACATTTTTTGCTACCATCGATGCTTTGGTTTTGTTGGATCCAAGCCCAATTATCAATTTTGCTACAACTATAATATTTTTTCGTTGGAACCATCAACATTTTTTGCTGCCATCGGTTTTTTGGTTTTGTTGGAACAACGCCATTTTTTGCAAGTTTGCTACCACAAGCCTCTTGGTTTGCTGGAACGAGCTTCATCTTTTGCTACCACCGTATTTTTGCTGGAACAATGTCCATTTTTTCGATTTTTGCTACCAGCGTTATCTAGTTTTGCTGGAAGCAGCCTATTTTTTTGCTACCACCGCTGTTTTTGGATGCGAACCACGGCGTCCGCCATTGATTCTGGAGGTGGGTTGAGGGAGAGGGATGAGGGGATGGGCAACACCGGCAAGGGGCGAGCATCGGCGACGGACGTGCGCTGCGCGATGCGGAGGGGGTGCGGAGGCGCCGTCATGTCTCCCTCCTTTTTTCTATTCAGTTTTCAATCGCGATGTGAAAAAGATAATGGGAAACGATGCCCATCGACAGCTGTGCGGGGTTCAATCAAACGGCTAGGACGCGACCGGCCTAAATTTGGGCCGGTGCACATGGCGCCTAGCATTGGCCAATGTCAAACGACGTATGACTGCTAGGACCGCTCGGGTAGGGTTTAGATTTGGAGCCGAAGTGGGCCAACACGGTTTACTCTCGATTAGTAGTTTTTTTACCAGGAGAAGACAAATTACCATTTTTAAATTTCGTAGGGGAGACGTACTGAAGCAGACCGCAAACAGTATTCTGAACAATGGTACACATATACTTTTTTTTGCATGGTTATACACATATACGTATATGTAAAATTAAAGTACCACAAGAAAGTCCATACAATATGTACGTTACTACTCCCTCCGTCTGAAAATACTTGTCATCAAAATGAATAAAAAGAGATGTATCTAGAACTAAAATACATTTAGATACATCATCTTTTATTCATATTGATGACAAGTATTTTCAGACAGAGGGAGTATGATTCAGACCAATGGAGCTTAATTACGTACTTATTATTACAAGTTTACAACCTTGCATAACACAAGTTAACATGCATGACATATGTAAGCTTGCACATCGATCGCATGCAAGCACGATATGATTCAAACGGAAAGA
Source organism: Aegilops longissima (assembly GCA_021605205.1). Classification (NCBI taxonomy): domain Eukaryota; kingdom Viridiplantae; phylum Streptophyta; class Magnoliopsida; order Poales; family Poaceae; genus Aegilops; species Aegilops longissima. The sequence goes on from CM038679.1 coordinate 746,696,207, forward strand.
AGAAAATAGAAAAAGTAAACGGGAAAAGATTGCATGTCCGTCATCAATCTATGCATGCTTCGGTCAGTGGAACCCAAGAAGGATTCCGCCGAGCACCCACCGTCTCCTACCAGTGGAACTTAGGGCAGATTTCCCAGCAACCCAAGAAGCAGTCCGCCGAGCAGCCACCGTCCACTACCATATCGCCTATCGACTGGCAACCAGAGCATCCACTTGGAGCATAAAGGTTGCAGAACCCCCCACAAAAATCAGGGTCGTTGGCACAGTCATCACAGCCTGACGCCGATGCCAGCTTGCTCAAGCTGAGGCCGACTAGGGCGATGACACAAACCACGGTGAGCACCTTCAGCGGGGATGTTGAACCTGAAACCATACTGCTCCTTGAGACAGATTGAGGAAGAAATTAAGAGGAGGAGGGGGAAGATGCTGGAAATGGGGGGATCCGTTCGAGATGTGAAGACGTGCTATTTATAGGTTAACCACAGGACACGCCTTAATGCTAGTATGTATGTACCAGTACTACTTTGCAAGACAACTTGCAATATTACCAACTGTATGTATGTTGCTAGTTGTGTGTAGGTCAATCAAACAACCCCAGTAGCATCTGGTATATGTCCGGATTATGCTGTCTGGACCATGTGTATCAACTTTTTTCATCCGATGGGGACCCTCGTCAGTCCGTGAAGTGCTCTGGACGTCCGCTTTTCTGCAAATCCGAGACAAACGTGGGGGCTTTGCCGGAGTCGGGACATGCACTTGACCAATAGAAGGCCTCCTTACGGTCCTTCCCTCTTTTCGTTCTTAATTGTGCTGAAAGATACATTTGAGTCCCATTTTCATACCTGGATGACAACTGTGGAGTGAAACAATGAACGGATATAAGATTTTTAATGAGCTTGGATGAAACAAGTATGTTAGACAATGATAAAGGCATGAAATTTGAAGGAAATGAGGTGTGCCCAACATGTGTGATCGGAATTGCGGAACCGTCACCGACAGTGATGCGGGTGGCGGTGGTGACGGGAGAAAAGCAGGCAAGATTACCATGATGAGCGAACATATGAGCAGTAGCCCCAGTGTCCATGTACCAGTCGCCATCGCCAGTGTAGTTGTTGGGCGAAGGAGCGGTGTGCAGCGCGGCGAGGAGCGCCTGTTCCCATGGTGCCGGAGGCAGCGCCGACGGTGTTGATGGAGACTCCATGGGGATGATGTAGGCGCCTGTCAGCTGTGGTGGTGTAGGAGGCAGATACCCTCCGTACGCCTGCGGCGCGACATAGTATGCCTGATGCGTCGGGGGCCGCGACATGCCGAGAGTCGGAGCGGGCGCCTGGGGGACCAACATGGTGTACGCGTGGACGACACCAGTCCATGGGTTGTAGCCACCGGCCCAAGGCGGAGGGGGCTGCTCGCTCTGTTGGTGCCGTGGGGCGCCGCCCGCGGGCGTCTGTTGTTGCTGCTGCTTGCAGCCACCATGCGGGCCGCCTCGGCGATGAACGGTAGGGGGCGCGGGTGGCCGCGGGGGAGCGGGCGCGCCATACCATCGGCAGGGGTAGCGGCGGCGGCTGCTGCTGCGGCTGGTAGGTCGCGGGGGTCCACTGCTATTGAGGAGCGGCGGGCGGTGGTGGAGGGCCGCCACGAGTGGTGCCGGCGGCGAGGGCGGTATGCATGGCCTGGTTCTTCACTTGCTTCATCTGACGCTCCTCCAACCGGAGATAGGTCACCAAATTGGCGAAGGAGGGCTCGGGGATGAGCGTGAGATTTGCTGCGGCGTTGCCGATGTCATTGTTGAGACCTGCGGTAAGCGTGCTAAGAAGGAGATGATCATCAATCTTCGCGCCAATGTCGCGAAGCTCGTCAGCAAGGGTCTTGAGACGCCGACAATAGTCATCAACAAAGGAGTTATATTGGTGGCACCCAAAACACTCTTGCTGCAAAAAAAACTCAACGTTGGAGACGATTGTCGGTGAAAAGTCCATTCAGCTTGGTCCAAACGTCGAGTGGCATCATTAGCTTCATGCATGACCGTATGAAACAGGTCCGCCGAGATGGTGAGGAAGAACCAGCGGATGAGCTTTCCATCTATGGTGAACCAGTCATGATGCGCGGGCACGAGGCTTGAGTCAACGGAGCCTCCACGTGGTCAAGGAGGTTGTACTCCCGGAACACGAGGGAGAAGTAGGTCTTCCATGCATAGTAGGAGGAGTCCGTCTGAGCAAGATGTACCAAAACCCGCTCGTAAATGCTGAGGTTGCGGATTTCGGGGGCGTCGGAAGGCTTGGCATCGGCGAACGGGTTGGAGGCAGAGGAGGTGAAGGAAGACATGGTGAACTAGGGTGCGGCGGCAGCGGGGTTAGGATGCGGCGGCGGTGTAGGTTGGGCGGCGGCTGAGGGGGTGGCGGCCGCGGGACTAGAGTGCAGTGGCGGCATAGGGTTTTGGCGGCGGCATGGCTAGTGCGGCAGCGGCTTTAGGGTTGCGGTGGCAGCATTAGCTAGGGTTGCGGTGGCAGCATTAGCTAGGGTGCAAGGGTATGGGCGCGGCGGCGGCATGCGGAAGCTAGGGTTTAGAACTCGGAAACTAATACTATGTTGGATGATGGAATTGCATAATGTATTGATCAGGTGCAATTGCATGTATAGACGATGTACAAGGTGGGCCACGACATCAACTATATAAGAAACTAGGAGGTGAGCCAGATATACATATATGCATATAACACATATACTCAACAACAACTAATTACTTAAAGTAATCATATGCATGAGTTGGATAGTAGTATAGTCACGGGGATTAATATACACAAAAGTTTCTTTTTTGCGGAAATATACACAAAAGTTAGCTTCAGTTGGTAATGGTAGCGTCGGGCATTGGCCATAACATTCACATCTAGCAAATTTGTAGAGATGCACAGCTAGCTGGTATGAGACGCGGGTTAGGGTGCTCAATTGTTTAAGCCATCTGTTAGCCTAGTTAGTTGACTTTCATCTGTCATTCAAGCTATCCCAGATTGAAATCCACTATAGTCATTGGCCATAAGATTCAGATCGAGCAAGTTGGTAGAGATGCACAGCTAGCTGGTATGAGACGTGTGTAAGGGTGCTCAATTGTTTAAGCCATCTGTTAGGCTAGTTAGTTGACTTTCATTATCCCAGATTGAAATCCACTATTCTTCATCAACACCACAAACGAGAACCTTAGGTTATCGTAAACGGAGACTCCATCGATCAGGTAATGAAATTAAGTTTTTTTGGGTACGACCTCGATCCATCCCCAAGTCTAGTCATTCCTAGCTAGAGCGGACTGCCATGTTTCGTTTAGCAATGTTCGCTGGAGCTGATTACGCCTACTAAAGTTGAACCATATAGTCCACTCCGCTATTCATCAAGGAACGGATGATGGATTTTTTACGAAAAGGATAATATATTTATATAAGGTAGATATCAATTACACCCAACCTCTTGCATCAAAAAGATGTCTAAAAACATCCAAGATGCACACATCCGAAATGAAAAGAAAAACAAGAAAACTGAACATAAAAGATCATGCCACGGTGATCAATCATCTGTAGTATCAACACTCTAACCACCACCAAGAAAGCACGCGGACTAGAAAGAAGGTTCTTCAAAAGCAACGCCTCCTAGAAGGAAAACGTGCACAAGCGTTCCTAAAACAATGCCTTCAAAAAGGTCACTGCTAGACATAGTCAATAAAAGCCAGACCTTGGGTTTCACCTTGGAAATCATGACTCAGTAGTCAAAGGAGCACCACCAACAAAGAAGTCTTCCAATTTTGTAGCCCCCATTTATGGAGTCTACGAAGACAAGTCACGTACCATCAGGCTCACGGGAACTCGTGCCCATTCTGGACGGGAACAAAGCCCGCAAGCCTGGTCTGGACAATTGCCCGTGAAGCTACGTCTTGATTGCATCCAACACCCAATACAGGAATCAGCTACTTAGCCGTCTGCCACGGCGGACAGCAAAAAGGCTCCGGCAACGTAAGGTCCGGCGAACAGCTACTTTGCCGTCTGCTTTACGCGGCTGACGGCAAAGGGACCTTTGCCGTCAGCATCAGACGACAAAGAAAGCAGACGGCAAAAATTCCGCTGTTAGTCCGTTAGGTGGCTAACGGCAGGCCTTTGCCGTCCGCTGCTGACGGCAAAATTATTTACTCTTTGCAGTCTGCCACTGTAGGCAAACTGACCAAATGGGTCAGCTCCCAGGAAGCACAGTTGGCTGCCACGTGGCTTCTTTGCCGTCTGCGACTGACGGTAAAGAGCCCATTGCCGTCGGTGGCAGACGGCAAAGAGCCTGTATATTGGCTCTTTGTTTCTGTTTTTTTAATCCAACATTTTTCACAGCAAATATATATGACATATATAGATATATTTCACATGGCTATTTAACAGCAAACATATCACATATCCAGCACATAATTAAGTTTCATCCATTCATACATAAGCAAGTTCCATCAAGTTCCATCCATACACATTGTTCCATCCATATACATATTACAATGCAAAGTTTCATAAAGATAGCAAGTTCCATCATAGCAACCTAGATACAATGCAAAGTTTCATCAAAGAAAAAACAAGCACTCCATCATAGCAAGCTAGCTTCCATGAAGTGAATGTAATCTGCAAAATGGCAAATAAGAAAGTTAGAAATAGGTGACTAGAAGAAGAAGACTAGAACAAGAAGAAGATTAGAACAAGAAGTATATGTCATTTATGAGCTAACTAAGTTGAAATGGATCGTTTATGAGCTAACTAAGTTGAAATGGATCATTTATGAGCTAACTTAGTTGAAATGGGTCATTTATGAGCTAACTAAGGTGAAATGGGTCGTTTTTGAGCTAACTAAGTTGAAATGGATCGTTTTTGAGCTAACTTAGGTGAAATGGATCATTTATGAGCTAACTTAGTTGAAATGGGTCGTTTATGAGCTAAGTAAGGTGAAATGGATCGTTTTTTAGCCAACTAAGGTGAAATGGATCGTTTTTGAGCTAACTAAGGTGAAATGGATCGTTTTTTACTAACTTAGGTGAAATGGATCATTTATGAGCTAACTTAGTTGAAATGGGTCGTTTATGAGCTAACTAAGGTGAAATCGATCGTTTTTTAGTTAACTAAGGTGAAATGGATCGCTTTTGAACTAACTTAGGTGAAATGGATCATTTAAGAGCTAATTTAGGTGAAATGGATCGTTTTTTAGCTAACTTAGGTGAAATGGATCGTTTATGAGCTAACTTACTTGAAATGGATCGTTTATGAGCTAACTTAGTAAAAAGCATCATTTTAGAGCTAACCTCGGTGTGATGGGTCAATTTGGAGCTAACCTAGGTAAGATGGGTTATTTTGGAGCTAACCTAGGTGAAATGGGTCATTTGAAAGCTAACGTAGGTAAAATGGATCATTTAGGAGCTAATCTAGGTAAAATGGATCGTTTTAGAGCTAACCTGGATAAACTGGATCATTTATAAGCTAACTAAGGTAAAATGGGTCATTTGAGAGCTAACTTAGGTAAAATGGATCGTTTATGAGCTAACTAAGCTAAGTATGCAATTTTTTGACATAAGTAAGCTAAGTACATATAGTTTTAGAGCTAACTTAGGTAAAATGGATGGTTTTGGAGGTCACTAAGCTTATTAAGTCATTTTGGAGGAAAAGAAGCTAACTCTAGGTCATTATGGTAAGCATATTGGAGGAAATAAAGCTAAGTCTAGGTCTTTATGCATTTGTTAAGCAAAACAGTAGAGACACTTACCGTGATCATGGAGGTGTAGTAGCGGGGTGGCTCGTGCCGGTAGCTGGAGAAGGATCGTGCGATGATTGTCTGGAGTTACGCTGCACCAAAGATCATTTCCAATGTCTAATTAGCATGATGACACTCAAATGTTAAGACTAGCAAGCAATGTCCATTCAAATTAAACTCACCGTGGTCCCAGGAGCAATCACTGGCATCGGCGGAGCGGTCTGACCGGACTTCTCTCACACAGACTGCACATTTGGTTTTGACGACTCAGTCATACTAGTTAGTAATGAGACAAACACTACATGAATGTTTTGGCTAATGTGTAGAGAAAACTTACCACAAGGAGCTCGTACATGGCCCTTGCCTGCATGTCATTCCGTGCCCTCTCCTCCTCCAACATCTTTGTCGTCCTCTCCTCCAACTCCCGCTGCCTCTCCGCCGCCTCCGTCAGAAGTTTCTCCGTTCTATCTCTCTCACTCTGTATAGCAGCCTACAACACCACTCCTCGTTACCATTTGTATCATTGATGGTAGCGCACACAATGTAATGGAGAAAGATAGCCGAGTACGTATAACTAACCTTGAAGGCGATTTGGACTGGCCGTTCACGAGGCCTTATCTCAGGAGCGGAGCTCGACTGACGCGCCTTGATCTCCGGGAGAGTGCTAGGAAAACGGATAAGTCCATCTCCCATGGCTATGGAGCCATGGGACCTCCCACCACCAGATATCATCAGCAGCTCTGTTTCAATGGGACCTTTGCTCGGGTTAAAGTCCTCCCCTTTCCTTGCCTTCCCCTCATCCTTATATCTCACGAGCTTGTCTTGGGCAGAGATGTTGGTGAAGTTTTTCGGATCATCGAGGTCAGACGCAGAGAATGCCTTGACTTTCTTGTAAGAGCCAGTGTGGGCCATGGCATACAGGTCGTACACCTCTGGCACCTTATCCGCCTTATTGTAGCGTGTCTGAAAGAGAGAAACAAAGTAAATTAGTAATTAAAGTGCTGAAGCTAGCATGGTGAACGAATTGCATGAAGCAAACCACATACCCAGTTCCGCCCGTACTGATATAAGTTGGAGCTGCCTTGATGGTGTGGCACACATTCCATTTGGGCACGTTTGTCCTTGGCCTTGTTGTGGAGGGTGTTGGGGAACGTAGTAATTTCAAAAAATTTCCTACGCACACGCAAGATCATGGTGATGGCATAGCAACGAGAGGGGAGAGTGTATGTCCACGTACCCTCGTAGACCGTAAGCGGAAGCGTTATGACAACGCGGTTGATGTAGTCGACGTCTTCACGATCCGACCGATCCAAGTACCGAACGTCACGGCACCTCCGAGTTCAGCACACGCTCAGCTCGATGACGATCCCGGACTCCGATCCAGCAAAGTGTCGGGATGAGTTCCGTCAAGACGACGGCAGGACGATGATGATGCTCTACCGGCGCAGGGCTTCGCCTAAACTCCGCGACGATATGACCGAGGTGGAATATGGTGGAGGGGGGCACCGCACACGGCTAAGGAACGATTCGTAGATCAACTTGTGTGTCCATGGGGTGCCCCCTGCCCCCGTATATAAAGGAGGGAGGGAGGAGGAGGCCGGCCCTAGGAGGGGCGCGCCATGGGGAGTCCTACTCCCACCGGGAGTAGGATTCCCCCTTTCCTAGTCCAATTAGGAGTCCTTCCATGTATTAGGAGTAGGAGACAAGGAAGGAGAAGAGAGAAGGGAAGGAAGGAGGGGTTGCGGCCCCTCCCCCTAGTCCAATTCGGACTAGGCCATGGGGGGGCGGGCGGCCTGCCCTAGGCAGCCCTCTCTCTTTCTGCAGGGCCCAATAAGGCCCAATACTTCTCCCGGCGAATTCCGTAACTCTTCGGTACTCGAAAAATACCGAATCATTCGAACCTTTCCGAACTCCGAATATAGTCGTCCAATATATCGATCTTTACGTCTCGACCATTTCGAGACTCCTCGTCATGTCCCCGATCTCATCCGGGACTCGAACTCCTTCGGTACATAAAACTCATAAACTCATAATATAACTGTCATCGAAACCTTAAGCGTGCGGACCCTACGGGTTCGAGAACTATGTAGACATGACCTAGAACTATTCTCGGTCAATAACCAATAGCGGGACCTGGATGCCCATATTGGCTCCTACATATTCTACGAAGATCTTTATCGGTCAAACCGCATAACGACATACGTTGTTCCCTTTGTCATGGGTATGTTACTTGCCCGAGATTTGATCGTCGGTATCCAATACCTAGTTCAATCTCGTTACTGGCAAGTCTCTTTACTCATTACGTAATGCATCATTCCGTAACTAACTCATTAGCTACATTGCTTGCAAGGCTAATAGTGATGTGCATTACCGAGAGGGCCCAGAGATACCTCTCCGACAATCGGAGTGACAAAACCTAATCTCGAAATACGCCAACCCAACATGTTCCTTTGGCGACACCTGTAGTACTCCTTTATAATCACCCAGTTACGTTGTGACGTTTGGTAGCACCCAAAGTGTTCCTCCGGTAAACGGGAGTTGCATAATCTCATAGTTACAGGAACATGTATAAGTCATGAAGAAAGCAATAGCAATATACTAAATGATCAAGTGCTAGGCTAACGGAATGGGTCATGTCAATCACATCATTCTCCTAATGATGTGATCCCATTAATCAAATAACAACACATGTCTATGGTTAGGAAACATAACCATCTTTGATTAATGAGCTAGTCAAGTAGAGGCATACTAGTGACTATATGTTTGTCTATGTATTCACACATGTATCATGTTTCCGGTTAATACAATTCTAGCATGAATAATAAACATGTATCATGAAATAAGGAAATAAATAATAACTTTATTATTGCCTCTAGGGCATATTTCCTTCAGAGGGCTAGCCATTCTTTTGAGCACCACTCATTGACCAACACCTCCCAACAATATATCCGATCCGCACACCATCTCGGAGGGGCCTAAGTTAGGAAATAGAAACTTGAGCGCTATGGCTATGAATTACTAAATGAAGGAAGTAAAGTACAAGGCCTTAAGAATTACCTTCATGTACTCCTCCTTACAAAAGAACTTCTCGCGGCACGCCGGCTTGGTCTTCTTGATACCACGCGAGGCATAGTAGTCTCGAACAGCCTGCACCCGAGCCTCGTGCCGTAAGTTCTGTAGTAGGCGCTTGCAGACGTTATCGATAAAATTTGCCGCCTCCTCCTCGTATCCCTCCTCACACCTGTAGAATGTCTACAATCAAATGAGATAATATTGATTAGTACAATTAATAACTAGCTAGTTGAAGATTTTTAATTGTGTAAAGGAGAAATTACCCAGAACTTTCTAATCACCACGTATGCCCTAGTCTTGCACAAGACACCGTCGATAATCTCACCCGGCGGGGCCGAGGCAGCCAAGTAGTGCTCCCAACTCAATCCAAGCTCTGGAAGCCGACCCTGACCAGGCAACGTGACAAACCCCGGGAAGTTTTGCCGACAAAGAACTCCAAGGATGGAGTTGGGCCGGCGGACACTATGATGGTGGTCCCAACCCCTGCAACATGACAACGCCAACGCATTATATATTTGAAGAAACGTGAATGCAGAAGGGTACAAAAAGATTAAATGCACTTACCTCTCCCCATCAGGGAAAATGAACCACCTCTGCTCGCGGGTCGCCGGCATGTCCGGGAGCCGTGTACAACCACGCTGGTAGACGGCTCCCCCCTCCTCCTCAAAATTAGTCGTGTCCCCGCCATCATCAGCATGGCCACTCGGCCCCTCAGGCTGATCCGGCTAGGTACCCCATCCAGACGTGTGTTCCTCCGGGGTCTCGTGGCCCGAAGGCCCGTCAACCCGAGGCTCGTGGGCCGAAGGCCCGTGGTACGAAGGCTCGTGGACCGGAGTCCGTGTAGCCTCCTCCTCGAACGAGTCCACCCTAGTAGTCATGTGCTCGGGTGAAACAGCTGGGGGTGGAGGCGAGGAAGGCGTCCTGGCAGTCACCCTACCTCCTCTCCCGCGACCACGTGCTCCAGCTCCTCTCTTCCTCTTACCTCATCCCCTGCTCGGCATCGCGGTCGACGAAGAAGGGCCCGGCGGTGTCGCCATACTGTCCAGCAACGCTCGGCGGAGAGGTGCGTGTGGAATAGAAGACCTCGGACCACGCACCGACGAAGAAGGGTCCTCCCAGCGCTCCCGACCAGCACCCACCATCTTTCAACATCTGCCATGACAAACAATAAATGAAATTAGTACAACATAAAAAAATACCGACATGAATAATAATATGTATATCACTTAAGTGTATCATCATCAAGTACAACATAAAAAAATACCGGCAGTGTCGGGGTCGGGGTGTCGCGGTCAGAGGGTCAGGGGGTCGGGGTGTCGTGTCAGGGTCGGGGTGTCGAGTCGGGGTCGGGTGTCGTGTCGGGGTCGGGGGGTCGGGTGTCGGGGTGTCTGGGTGTCGTGTCGGGTTCGGGGTGTTGTTTCTTTTCGTTTCTTCTTTTCTTCTTCTTCTACTTCTTCTACTTCTTTTCTTCTTCTTCTTCTTTCATCTTTTTTCTACTTCTTTTCTTTTCTTCCTTTCTTCTTCTTCTACTTCTTTTTTTTTTTCGTTTTTCATCTTTTTTCTACTTCTTTTCTTTTCTTCTTGTTCTACTTCTTCTACTACTTCTACTTTTTCTACTTCTTCTAATTATTTTCTAACACTAACACTAACACAATCTAGCACTAACAATTAAACAACAAATTTTTTGAAAAAACAGAAAAAAAAGTAGTCCCTCACCGGAGCCATGGGACGGTCGGGGTGCTGTTTCTTTACGTTTCTTCTTTTCTTCTTCTTCTACTTCTTCTACTTCTTTTCTTCTTGTTCTTTTTTCGTCTATTTTCTACTTATTATCTTTTCTTCCTTTTTTCTTCTTCTTCTTCTTTTCTTTTTTTTCTTTTTTCATCTTTTTTCTACTTCTTTTCTTTTCTTCTTGTTCTACTTCTTCTACTACTTCTACTTCTTCCACTTCTTCTAATTATTTTCTAACACTAACACTAACACAATCTAGCACTAACAATTAAACCGCAACAAAAAAGAAAAAAAAAGAAAAAAGTAGTCCCTCACCGAGCAATGGGGCGGTCGTGGGGCGGTGGGGGGCACCGGGCGGGGGAGGGGGCGGGGCGGTGGGTGGCGGGCGACAGGCGTCTGTGGGGTGGGGTGAGGCGGAGGGTGGTGGGGCGATGGGGCAAGCGGGGGCGGCGGGTGGCGGAGGGGTGGTGGGGCGAGGGGCCAATCGGGTGCCGGGGCGGGGGCGGTGATAACCCACAAGTATAGGGGATCACAACAGTTTTCGAGGGTAGAGTATTCAACGCAAATTTGTTGATTCGACACAAGGGGAGCCAAAGAATATTTTCAAGTAATAGCAGCTGAGTTGTCAATTCAACCACACCTGGAAACTTAGTATCTGCAGCAAAGTGTTTAGTAGCAAAGTAATATGATAGTGGTGGTAACAGTAACAAATGTAAAGACAGCAAAAGTATTGTTTTTGGTATTTTGTAGTGATTGTAACAATAGCAACGGAAAAGTAAATAAGCGTAAACCAGTATATGGAAAACTCGTAGGCACCGGATCAGTGATGGATAATTATGCCGGATGTGGTTCATCATGTAACAGTCATAACATAGGGTGACACAGAACTAGCTCCAATTCATCAATGTAATGTAGGCATGTATTCCGTAAATAGTCATATGTGCTTATGGAAAAAAACTTGCATGACATCTTTTGTCCTACCCTCCCGTGGCAGCGGGGTCCTATTGGAAACTAAGGGATATTAAGGCCTCCTTTTAATAGAGAACCGGAACAAAGCATTAGCACATAGTGAATACATGAACTCCTCAAACTATGGTCATCATCGGGAGTGGTCCCGATTATTATCACTTCGGGGTTGCCGGATCCTAACACATAGTAGGTGACTATAGACTTGCAAGATAGGATCAAGACCACACATATATTCATGAAAACATAATAGGTTCAGATCTGAAATCATGGCACTCGGGCCGTAGTGACAAGCATTAGGCATAGCAAAGTCATAGCAACATCAATCTCAGAACATAATGGATGCTAGGGATCAAACCCTAACAAAACTAACTCGATTACATGATGAATCTCATCCAACCCATCACCGTCCAGCAAGCCTACGATGCAATTACTCACGCACAACGGTGAGCATCATGAAATTGGTGATGGAGGATGGTTGATGATGACGACGGCGACGAATCCCCCTCTCCGGAGCCCCGAACGAACTCCAAATCAGCCCTCCCGATAGAGATTAGGGCTTGGCGGCGGCTCCGTATCGTAAAACGCGATGAAACTTTCTCTCTGATTTTTCTCCCCGAAAGCCAATATATGGAGTTGGAGTTGGCGTCGGAGGGAATCCAGGGGGCCCACGAGGTAGGGGGACGCGCCCCCACCCTCGTGAGCAGGCTGCGGGCCACCTGGTCTTCATCTTTGGCGATGATTTTTTATTATTTATTCTAAGATATTCCGTGGAGTTTCAGGTCATTCCGAGAACTTTTGTTTTCTGCACATAAAACAACACCATGGCAATTCTGCTCAAAACAGCGTCAGTCCGGGTTAGTTCCATTCAAATCATACAAGTTAGAGTACAAAACAAGGGCAAAAGTGTTTGGAGAAGTAGATACGACGGAGACGTATCCCACAAGCTTAAACCCTTGCTTGTCCTGAAGCAATTTAGTTGACAAACTGAAAGAGAAAAGGAAAAACTTTTACAAACTCTGATTGCTCTTGTTGTTGTAAACATGAAAAGCCAGCATTCAAGTTTCAGCAATTATTATGAACTAAACATACTCACAATAACACGTAGGTCTCATAGTTACTCATATCAATAGCATAATCAGCTAGCGAGCCCTAATAATAAAACTCGGATGACAACACTTTCTCAAAATAATCATAACATGATATAACAAAATGGTATCTCGCTAGCCCTTTCTGAGACCGCAAAACATAAATGCAGAGCACCTTTAAAGATCAAGGACTGATTAAACATTGTAATTCATGGTAAAAGAGATCCAGTCAAAAGTCATACCCAAAATAAACCAATTATAATGAATGCAAACGACAGCGTGCTCTCCAGCGGGTGACTTTTAATCAGAGGGTGATGACTCAACATAAAAGTAAATACATAGGCCCTTCGTAGAGGGAAGCAGGTATTTGTAGAGGTGCGAGAGCTCGATTTTGAAATAGAGATAAATTAGATTTTGAGCGGCATACTCTCACTGTCAACGCAACAGCTATGAGATGGCTGTATCTTCCATACTACATACATTATCGGCAGTTCCAAAACAGAATGGTAAAGGTTTATACTCCCCTTCCTCCACAAGCATCAATCCATGGCTTGCTCGAAACAACGAGTGCCTCCAACATTCAACGGGTCCCAAGGGGAGTTTTGTTTAATTATTTTAATTTGCTTTGATCTTTTTGGATCATGGTACTGGGCATCCCGGTTACTGGCCCTTTCTCGTGAATGAGGAGCGGAGTCCACCCCTCTTGAGAATAACGGACCTAGCATTTAAGATATAGGCAGCCCTAGTTGCACATGAGCTGCTCGAGCATACAAAACAGAATTTCATTTGATGGTTTGGAGTTTGGCACATACAAATTTACTTGGAACGGCAGGTAGATACCGCATATAGGAAGGTATGGTGGACTCATATGGAACAACTTTGGGGTTTAAGGAGTTTGGATGCACAAGCAGTATTCCCGCTTAGTACAGGTGAAGGCTAGCAAAAGACTGGGAAGCGACCAACTGAGAGAGCGACAACAGTCGTAAACATGCATTAAAATTAATTTACACCGAATATAAGCATGAGCAGGATATAATCCACCATGAACATAAATATCATGAAGGCTATGTTGATTTGATTCAACTACACGCGTGAACATGTGCCAAGTCGAGTCACTCAATTCATTCAAAGGAGGATACCATCCATCATACCACATCATAATCATTCTAATAGCATGTTGGCATGCAAGGTAAACCATTATAAATCATAGCTAATCAAGCATGTCACAAGCAACTATAATCTCTAAATGTCATTGCAAATATGTTTACTTCATAATAGCTGAATCAGGAACGATGAATCATCATATTTACAAAAACAAGAGAGGTCGAGTTCATACCAGCTTTTCTCATCCCAATAAGTCCATCATATATCATCATTATTGCCTATCACTTGCACCACCGAACGGTGTGTATAATAATAAGAGTGCACGTGCATTGGACTAAGCTGGAATCTGCAAGCATTCAACTCAAGAGAGAAGACAAGTAATATGGGCTCTAAGTTAGATAAACGATCATGCATATGAGAGGCACTAAGCATTTTCAATATAGTCTTCTCGACCCCCAAAGAAAGGAAAAGAAATAAAAACTATTTACACGGGAAAGCTCCCAACAAGCAAAAGAAGAACGGGAAATATTTTTGGGTTTTCTTTTTAATTCTACTACAAGCAAGGAAAGTAGACTAACTAATTTTTTGTTTTTCTAAGGTTTATTAAACACACAAGAAGAAAGTAGGAAAAAGAAAATAAACTAGCATGGATATTACAATGAAAGAGTATGAGCACCGACATCTAGCAATGAGTGTGTGTGAACATAAATGTAATGTCGGTGAGAAATACGTACTCCCCCAAGCTTAGGCTTTTGGCCTAGGTTGGTCTATTGCCAGGGATAGCCTGGTTGATACCCGTAGGTGTTGCTGGTGTCGTACCGTGATGCAGCGGCTACCGCCTCCTGAGCTGCAGCGTGGTGTCGAGCTGCCTCCGCTCTCCTCCCGTACTCATCTGCCTCCTCTCTGGTAATAATGTATTTTCCTCTCGCCTGAAAATCAAAGAAGGTCGGAGCAGGAAGAGCAACACGGACCACATGCCGTTTGTTAAAGATTAGTCGATACTGGAAAGGTGGTCCAGTCCTCTCAATTAACTGGTGAGAAAATGAATCAAGATCTAAATAAGAAGGGGGTAACTCCATATCACCCTCACGAATGTCTACATCAAGAAAATTAGCTAAGCAGGTTGCATAAATTCCTCCAAAGAAATCTCCGTTACGTCTATTAAGATGCAACCTACGAGCTACAATGGCTCCCATATGATAAGCTTGGTCCCCTAACACAGCGCTTCTGAGAATGCTGAGATCAGGGGCACACATGTGACATGCTTCATCCTTAGCATTTATGCGTCTACCAATGAAGAGAGCAAAATAATGTATTGAAGGAAAGTGAATGCCCCCTATAGTGGCCTGCGCTATATCTCTAGATTCCCCCACAGCTATTCTAGCAAGAAAATCTCTATATTCAGATTTAGGGGGATCCCTGATACTACCCCAGGATGGAAGTTTGCATGCAAGAGTGAAATCTTCTAAGTCCATGGTATAAGATTTGTCATAAAGGTCAAACATGACTGAAGGCGAATTACGCGAAGATGAAAAATCGAACCTCCCCACAAATGAACTTGTGAGGTAACGATACTGGGGGCATTTATCAGCTTCAAAGTCCTCAAGACCGGCATTACGCAAATATGCGTAGAATTCTTCTTTAATTCCCACTTGATTCATAAAATTTTCCGAAGGCCATTCACAGGGCCTCACGGGAGCGTCTCTTGGTGGTTCCTCGTCACCATCACGCATTGCAAGCCTGGGACCTTGCTTCCTTGAAGAACCACCTTGGAACATCCTCCTAAGCATATTGTTTCCTCTGAAAATAATTCTGAAATTTTTAGTAACTTCAAATAAAAGTGAACCAACTTCAATAAAACTGATAGCAACTGCTCATACAAGTGCCTAGAGCATATATCAAGCATCAGAACTACTTGGAACCATATTAATTTGACATGCAAGCTCAAGAACATGGTCACCTATGCAGCACAAATTTGCAATGAATAAAGCACTAGAACAAAAACTAATTGGACCAATGGAGGAGTCACATACCAAGGAACAATCTCCCCAAGCAGTTTTGCGAGAGGTACTTTGAGCAAGGAGATCGAAAATCGCAGCAAAAGTTGGTGGAACACGAGCTTGAGTTGGTTTTTCGGGTTTGTGTGAGACAGAGGAAGAAGATGGGTGCAGGGATAAGTGGAGGAGGGCCACCGTGGGCCCACAAGGCAGGGGGGCGCGCCCAGGGGGGTAGGGCGCGCCCTCCACCCTTGTGACCAGGTGGCAGCTCCCCCCACGGTAATTTTTGCACAGTAAATCCTCAAATATTCCCGGAAAAATCATATTAAATTGGCATGGCATTCTGAGGACTTTTATTTTCGGGATATTTTTATATTGCACGGATAAGTTGGGAGACAGATAGAAAAATACTATTTTACTTTATTTCTACTAAGTAACAAAAAATATCAAGATGGTACAGAAGGTTGTGCTTATAGTTTCATCCATCTCATGCTCATCAAAAGGAATCCACTAACAAGGTTGATCAAGTCTTGTTAACAAACTCATTCCGATCAACATGAAACCGGAGAAATTTCGAATAACACTATGTTACCTCAACGGGGATATGGACATCCCCAATAATAAGTATATCATATTTCTTCTTGACAATAGGGAGAGGAAATTCAAAACCTCCAAATATAATCGATGGAATTTTTCCAATAGAGTTGATACTATAAACTTGAGGTTGTTTCCTCGGAAAGTGTACTGTGTTCTCATTACCATTAACATGAAAAGTGACATTGCCTTTGTTGCAATCAATAACAGCCCCTGCAGTATTAAGGAAAGGTCTTCCAAGAATAATAGACATACTATCATCCTCGGGAATATCAAGAATAACAATGTCCGTTAGAATAGTAACGTTTGCAACCACAATAGGCACATCCTCACAAATACCGACAGGTATAGCAGTTGATTTATCAGCCATTTGCAAAGATATTTCAGTAGGTGTCAACTTATTCAAATCAAGTCTATGATATAAAGAGAGAGGCATAACACGAACACCGGCTCCAAGATCACATAAAGAAGTTTAAACATAATTTCTTTTAATGGAGCATGGTATAGTAGGTAGTCCTGGATCTCCAAGTTTCTTTGGTGTTCCACCCTTAAAAGTGTAATTAGCAAGCATGGTGGAAATTTCAGCTTCAGGTATCTTTCTTTTATTAGTAATGATATCCTTCATATACTTAGCATAAGGATTTGTTTTGAACACATCAGTCAATCGCATACGCAAAAAGATGGGTCTAATCATTCCAGCAAAGCGCTCAAAATCCTCATCATCCTTTTTCTTGGATGGTTTGGGAGGAAAAGGCATTGGTTTCTGAACCCATGGTTCTCTTTCTTTACCATGTTTGCTAGCAACGAAGTTTCTTTTATCATAACGTTGATTCTTCGATTGTGGGTTATCAATATCAACAACAGGTTCAACTTCTACATCATTATCATTACTAGGTTGAGCATCAGCATGAACATCATCATTAACATTTTCACTAGGTTCATGTTCATTACCAGATTGTGTTTCAGCATCAGACATAGAGATATCATTTGGATTCTCAGGTGGTTCAGCAATAGGTTCACTAGAAGTTTGCACAGTCCTATCATTTTTCTTTTTCTTCCTTTTAGAAGAACTAGGCATATCAATATTATTTCTCTGAGAATCTTGCTCGATTCTCTTAGGGTGTCATTCAGGATACAAAGGTTCCTGAGTCATTCTACCAGTTCTAGTAGCCACTCTAACAGCATAATCATTTTTCTTACTATTCATTTCATCAAGCACTTCTTTCTGAGCTTTAAGTACTTGTTCTACTTGAGTGGTAACCATGGACGCATGTTTGCTAACAAGTTTAAGTTCACCTCATATACTAGCCATATAATCACTCAAGCGTTTAATCATAAAGGTATTATGTTTTAATTGTCTACCAAAATAAGCATTAAAGTCATCTTGCTTAAACATAAAGTTATCAAACTCATCCAAGCACTGACTAGCAATTTTAGTAGGAGGGACTTCAGTTTTATCATATCTATAGAAAGAATTTACCTTTACTACCTGTGTCGGGATATCAGGAGGATCTTCAGTAAATAAGTAGTTGAGATCATATACTTCTTCAACAGGCGGTGAATTAAGACCATGTATTTCTTCAATAGGAAGTAAATTCTTAACATCTTCAGCTTTAATACCTTTTTCTTTCATAGATTTCTTTGCTTCTTGCATATCTTCGGCACTGAGAAATAGAACACCTCTCTTCTTTGGAGTTGGTTTAGGAATAGGCTCCATAATTGGCTCTGGAGCTGGCTCGGGAGTTGGCTCAGGAGGTGCCCAATTATTTTCATTTTTCAACATATTATTTAATAAAATTTCAGCGCCATCCGGTGGTCTTTTTTCCTGAAAAGAGAACTAGCACAACTATCCAGGTAATCTCTGGAAGCATCGGTTAGTCCATTATAAAAGATATCAAGTATTTCAGGTTACTTAAGAGGGTGATCAGGCAAAGCATTAAGTAACTTCAGAAGCCTCCCCCAAGCTTGTGGGAGACTCTCTTCTTCAATTTGCACAAAATTATATATATCCCTCAAAGTAGCTTGTTTCTTATGAGCAGGGAAATATTTAGCAGAGAAGTAATAAACCATATCCTGGGGACTTTGCACACAACCAGGATCAAGAGAATTAAACCAATCTTAGCGTCACCCTTTAATGAGAACGGAAATATTTTTAGTAAATAGAGGTAGCGCGATCTATCATTATTAGTAAACAGGGCAGCTATATCATCTAACTTACGAAGATGTGCCACAACAGTTTCAGATTCATAGCCATAAAAAGGATCAGATTCAACCAAAGTAATTATATCTGGATCAACAGAAAAATCATAATAATCCTGATCAGGAACACAGATGGGTGAAGTAGCAAAAGCAGGGTCGGGTCTCATCCTACCTCTAAAAGATTCTTTACTCCATTTAACTAGCAACCTATTACGTTCAAGACTATCCTGGCAAGCAAGAATAGCTTCAGTAGATTCAGCATTAAAAGGTAACCCTCGGGAATAGCAGGCCTATTTTCATCATCACTAACATCATCGTGTTCAGTTTCAATAATTTCTCTTTCTCTAGACCTAGAAATTTGTTCATCTAGAAATTCACCAAGAGGCACAGTAGTATCAAGCATAGAAGTAGTTTCATCATAAGTATCATGCATAGCAGAAGTGTCATCATCAATAACATGCGACATATCGAAACGAATAGCAGAAGCAGGTTTAGGTGTTGCTAGCTTGTTTATAACAAAAGGTGAATCAAGTGCAGAGCTAGATGGCAGTTCCTTACCTCCCCTCGTAGTTGAGGGAAAAATTGTTGTCTTAGCGTCTTTCAAATTCTTCATAGTGTCCAACAGATATAAATCCCAAGTGACTCAAAGAATAGAGCTATGTTCCATGGCAACGGCGCCAGAAAAAGGTCTTGATAACCCACAAGTATAGGGGATCACAACAGTTTTCGAGGGTAGAGTATTCAACCCAAATTTGTTGATTCGACACAAGGGGAGCCAAAGAATATTCTCAAGTATTAGCAGCTGAGTTGTCAATTCAACCACACCTGGAAACTTAGTATCTGCAGCAAAGTGTTTAGTAGCAAAGTAATATGATAGTGGTGGTAACAGTAACAAATGTAAAGACAGCAAAAGTATTGTTTTTGGTATTTTGTAGTGATTGTAACAATAGCAACGGAAAAGTAAATAAGCGTAAACCAGTATATGGAAAACTCGTAGGCACCGGATCAGTGATGGATAATTATGCCGGATGTGGTTCATCATGTAACAGTCATAACATAGGGTGACACAGAACTAGCTCCAATTCATCAATGTAATGTAGCCATGTATTCCGTAAATAGTCATACGTGCTTATGGAAAAAAACTTGCATGACATCTTTTGTCCTACCCTCCCGTGGCAGCGGGGTCCTATTGGAAACTAAGGGATATTAAGGCCTCCTTTTAATAGAGAACCGGAACAAAGCATTAGCACATAGTGAATACATGAACTCCTCAAACTATGGTCATCATCGGGAGTGGTCCCGATTATTATCACTTCGGGGTTGCCGGATCCTAACACATAGTAGGTGACTATAGACTTGCAAGATAGGATCAAGAACACACATATATTCATGAAAACATAATAGGTTCAGATCTGAAATCATGGCACTCGGGCCGTAGTGACAAGCATTAGGCATAGCAAAGTCATAGCAACATCAATCTCAGAACATAATGGATACTAGGGATCAAACCCTAACAAAACTAACTCGATTACATGATGAATCTCATCCAACCCATCACCGTCCAGCAAGCCTACGATGCAATTACTCACGCACAGCGGTGAGCATCATGAAATTGGTGATGGAGGATGGTTGATGATGACGACAGCGACGAATCCCCCTCTCCGGAGCCCCGAACGAACTCCAAATCAGCCCTCCCGATAGAGATTTGGGCTTGGCGGCGGCTCCGTATCGTAAAACGCGATGAAACTTTCTCTCTGATTTTTTCTCCCCGAAAGCCAATATATGGAGTTGGAGTTGGCGTCGGAGGGCATCCAGGGGGGCCACGAGGTAGGGGGACGCGCCCCCACCCTCGTGAGCTGGCTGCGGGCCACCTGGTCTTCATCTTTGGCGAGGATTTTTTATTATTTATTCTAAGATATTCCGTGGAGTTTCAGGTCATTCCGAGAACTTTTGTTTTCTGCACATAAAACAACACCATGGCAATTCTGCTCAAAACAGCGTCAGTCCGGGTTAGTTCCATTCAAATCATACAAGTTAGAGTACAAAACAAGGGCAAAAGTGTTTGGAGAAGTAGATACGACGGAGACGTATCAACTCCCACAAGCTTAAACCCTTGCATGTCCTGAAGCAATTTAGTTGACAAACTGAAAGAGAAAAGGAAAAACTTTTACAAACTCTGATTGCTCTTGTTGTTGTAAACAGGAAAAGCCAGCATTCAAGTTTCAGCAATTATTATGAACTAAACATACTCACAATAACACGTAGGTCTCATAGTTACTCATATCAATAGCATAATCAGCTAGCGAGCCCTAATAATAAAACTCAGATGACAACACTTTCTCAAAATAATCATAACATGATATAACAAAATGGTATCTCGCTAGCCCTTTCTGAGACTGCAAAACATAAATGCAGAGCACCTTTAAAGATCAAGGACTGACTAAACATTGTAATTCATGGTAAAAGAGATCCAGTCAAAAGTCATACCCAAAATAAACCAATTATAATGAATGCAAACGACAGCGTGCTCTCCAGCGGGTGACTTTTAATAAGAGGGTGATGACTCAACATAAAAGTAAATAGATAGGCCCTTCGTAGAGGGAAGCAGGTATTTGTAGAGGTGCGAGAGCTCGATTTTGAAATAGAGATAAATGAGATTTTGAGCGGCATACTCTCACTGTCAACGCAAGAGCTATGAGATGGCTGTATCTTCCATACTACATGCATTATCGGCAGTTCCCAAACAGAATGGTAAAGGTTTATACTCCCCTTCCTCCACAAGCATCAATCCATGGCTTGCTCGAAACAACGAGTGCCTCCAACATTCAACGGGTCCCAAGGGGAGTTTTGTTTAATTATTTTAATTTGCTTTGATCTTTTTGGATCATGGTACTGGGCATCCCGGTTACCGGCCCTTTCTCGTGAATGAGGAGCGGAGTCCACCCCTCTTGAGAATAACGGACCTAGCATTTAAGATATAGGCAGCCCTAGTTGCACATGAGCTGCTCGAGCATACAAAACGGAATTTCATTTGAAGGTTTGGAGTTTGGCACATACAAATTTACTTGGAACGGCAGGTAGATACCGCATATAGGAAGGTACGGTGGACTCATATGGAACAACTTTGGGGTTTAAGGAGTTTGGATGCACAAGCAGTATTCCCGCTTAGTACAGGTGAAGGCTAGCAAAAGACTGGGAAGCGACCAACTGAGAGAGCGACAACAGTCGTAAACATGCATTAAAATTAATTTACACCGAATATAAGCATGAGCAGGATATAATCCACCATGAACATAAATATCATGAAGTCTATGTTGATTTGATTCAACTACATGCGTGAACATGTGCCAAGTCGAGTCACTCAATTCATTCAAAGGAGGATACCATCCATCATACCACATCATAATCATTCTAATAGCATGTTGGCATGCAAGGTAAACCATTATAAATCATAGATAATCAAGCATGGCACAAGCAACTATAATCTCTAAATGTCATTGGAAATATGTTTACTTCATAATAGCTGAATCAGGAACGATGAATCATCATATTTACAAAAACAAGAGAGGTCGAGTTCATACCAGCTTTTCTCATCCCAATAAGTCAATCATATATCATCATTATTGCCTATCACTTGCACGACCGAACGGTGTGTATAATAATAAGAGTGCACGTGCATTGGACTAAGCTAGAATCTGCAAGCATTCAACTCAAGAGAGAAGACAAGTAATATGGGCTCTAAGTTAGATAAACGATCATGCATATGAGAGGCACTAAGCATTTTCAATATAGTCTTCTCGACCCCCAAAGAAAGGAAAAGAAATAAAAACTATTTACACGGGAAAGCTCCCAACAAGCAAAAGAAGAACGGGAAATATTTTTGGGTTTTCTTTTTAATTCTACTACAAGCAAGGAAAGTAGACTAACTAATTTTTTGTTTTTCTAAGGTTTATTAAACACACAAGAAGAAAGTAGGAAAAAGAAAATAAACTAGCATGGATATTACAATGAAAGAGTATGAGCACCGACATCTAGCAATGAGTGTGTGTGAACATAAATGTAATGTCGGTGAGAAATACGTACTCCCCCAAGCTTAGGCTTTTGGCCTAAGTTGGTCTATTACCAGGGATAGCCTGGCTGATACCCGTAGGTGTTGCTGGGGTCGTACCGTGATGCAGCGGCTACCGCCTCCTGAGCTGCAGCGTTGTGTCGAGCTGCCTCCGCTCTCCTCTCGTACTCATCTACCTCCTCTCTGGTAATAATATATTTTCCTCTCGCCTGAAAATCAAAGAAGGTCGGAGCAGGAAGAGCAACACGGACCACATGTCGTTTGTTAAAGATTAGTCGATACTGGAAAGGTGGTCCAGTCCTCTCAATGAACTGGTGAGAAAATGAACCAAGATCTAAATAAGAAGGGGGTAACTCCATATCACCCTCACGAATGTCTACATCAAGAAAATTAGCTAAGCAGGTTGCATAAATTCCTCCAAAGAAATCTCCGTTACGTCTATTAAGATGCAACCTACGAGCTACAATGGCTCCCATATGATAAGCTTGGTCCCCTAACACAGCGCTTCTGAGAATGCTGAGATCAGGGGCACACATGTGACATGCTTCATCCTTAGCATTTATGCGTCTACCAATGAAGAGAGCAAAATAATGTATAGAAGGAAAGTGAATGCCCCCTATAGTGGCCTGCGCTATATCTCTAGATTCCCCCACAGCTATTCTAGCAAGAAAATCTCTATATTCAGATTTAGGGGGATCCCTGATACTACCCCAAGATGGAAGTTTGCATGCAAGAGTGAAATCTTCTAAGTCCATGGTATAAGATTTGTCATAAAGGTCAAACATGACTGAAGGCGAATTACACGAAGATGAAAAATCAAACCTCCCCACAAATGAACTTGTGAGGTAACGATACTAGGGGCATTTATCAGCTTCAAAGTCCTCAAGACCGGCATTACGCAAATATGCGTAGAATTCTTCTTTAATTCCCACTTGATTCATAAAATTTTCCGAAGGCCATTCATAGGGCCTCACGGGAGCGTCTCTTGGTGGTTCCTCGTCACCATCACGCATTGCAAGCCGGGGACCTTGCTTCCTTGAAGAACCACCTTGGAACATCCTCCTAAGCATATTGTTTCCTCTGAAAAATAATTCTGAAATTTTTAGTAACTTCAAATAAAAGTGAACCAACTTCAATAAAACTGATAGCAACTACTCATACAAGTGCTTAGAGCATATATCAAGCATTAGAACTACTTGGAACCATATTAATTTGACATGCAAGCTCAAGAACATGGTCACCTATGCAGCACAAATTTGCAATGAATAAAGCACTAGAACAAAAACTAATTGGACCAATGGAGGAGTCACATACCAAGGAACAATCTCCCCAAGCAGTTTTGCGAGAGGTGCTTTGAGCAAGGAGATCGAAAATCGCAGCAAAAGTTGGTGGAACACGAGCTTGAGTTGGTTTTTCGGGTTTGTGTGAGACAGAGGAAGAAGATGGGTGCAGGGATAAGTGGAGGAGGGCCACCGTGGGCCCACGAGGCAGGGGGGCGCGCCCTCCACCCTCGTGACCAGGTGGCAGCTCCCCCACGGTAATTTTTGCACAGTAAATCCTCAAATATTCCCGGAAAAATCATATTAAATTGGCATGGCATTGTGAGGACTTTTATTTTCGGGATATTTTTATATTGCACGGATAAGTCGGGAGACAGATAGAAAAATACTATTTTACTTTATTTCTACTAAGTAACAAAAAATATCAAGAGGGTACAGAAGGTTGTGCTTATAGTTTCATCCATCTCATGCTCATCAAAAGGAATCCACTAACAAGGTTGATCAAGTCTTGTTAACAAACTCATTCCGATCAACATGAAACCAGAGAAATTTCGAATAACACTATGTTACCTCAACGGGGATATGGACATCCCCAATAATAAGTATATCATATTTCTTCTTGACAATAGGGAGAGGAAATTCAAAACCTCCAAATATAATCAATGGAATTTTTCCAATAGAGTTGATACTATAAACTTGAGGTTGTTTCCTCGGAAAGTGTACTGTGTGCTCATTACCATTAACATGAAAAGTGACATTTCCTTTGTTGCAATCAATAACAGCCCCTGCAGTATTAAGGAAAGGTCTTCCAAGAATAATAGACATACTATCATCCTCGGGAATATCAAGAATAACAAAGTCCGTTAGAATAGTAACGTTTGCAACCACAACAGGCACATCCTCACAAATACCGACAGGTATAGCAGTTGATTTATCAGCCATTTGCAAAGATATTTCAGTAGGTGTCAACTTATTCAAGTCAAGTCTATGATATAAAGAGAGAGGCATAACACTAACACCGGCTCCAAGATCACATAAAGCAGTTTTAACATAATTTCTTTTAATGGAGCATGGTATAGTAGGTAGTCCTGGATCTCCAAGTTTCTTTGGTGTTCCACCCTTAAAAGTGTAATTAGCAAGCATGGTGGAAATTTCAGCTTCAGGTATCTTTCTTTTATTAGTAATGATATCCTTCATATACTTAGCATAAGGATTTGTTTTGAACACATCAGTCAATCGCATACGCAAAAAGATGGGTCTAATCATTTCAGCAAAGCGCTCAAAATCCTCATCATCCTTTTTCTTGGATGGTTTGGGAGGAAAAGGCATTGGTTTCTGAACCCATGGTTCTCTTTCTTTACCATGTTTGCTAGCAACGAAGTCTCTTTTATCATAACATTGATTCTTTGATTGTGGGTTATCAATATCAACAACAGGTTCAACTTCTACATCATTATCATTACTAGGTTGAGAATCAGCATGAACATCATCATTAACATTTTCACTAGGTTCATGTTCATTACCAGATTGTGTTTCAGCATCAGATATAGAGATATCATTTGGATTCTCAGGTGGTTCAGCAATAGGTTCACTAGAAGTTTGCACGGTCCTATCATTTTTCTTTTTCTTCCTTTTAGAAGAACTAGGCATATCAATATTATTTCTCTGAGAATCTTGCTCGATTCTCTTAGGGTGTCCTTCAGGATACAAAGGTTCCTGAGTCATTCTACCAGTTCTAGTAGCCACTCTAACAGCATAATCATTTTTCTTACTATTCATTTCATCAAGCACTTCTTTCTGAGCTTTAAGTACTTGTTCTACTTGAGTGGTAACCATGGAAGCATGTTTGCTAACAAGTTTAAGTTCACCTCATATACTAGCCTTATAATCACTCAAGCGTTTAATCATAAAGGTATTCTGTTTTAATTGTCTACCAAAATAAGCATTAAAGTCATCTTGCTTAAACATAAAGTTATCAAACTCATCCAAGCACTCGACTAGCAATTTTAGTAGGAGGGACTTCAGTTTTATCATATCTATAGAGAGAATTTACCTTTACTACCGTGTCGGGATATCAGGAGGTTCTTCAGTAAATAAGTAGTTGAGATCATATACTTCTTCAACAGGCAGTGAATTAAGACCATGTATTTCTTCAATAGGAGGTAAATTCTTAACATCTTCAGCTTTAATACCTTTTTCTTTCATAGATTTCTTTGCTTCTTGCATATCTTCGGGACTGAGAAATAGAACACCTCTCTTCTTTGGAGTTGGTTTAGGAATAGGCTCCATAATTGGCTCTGGAGCTGGCTCGGGAGTTGGCTCAGGAGGTGCCCAATTATTTTCATTTTTCAACATATTATTTAATAAAATTTCAGCGCCATCCGGTGGTCTTTTTTCCTGAAAAGAGAACCAGCACAACTATCCACGTAATCTCTGGAAGCATCGGTTAGTCCATTATAAAAGATATCAAGTATTTCAGGTTTCTTAAGAGGGTGATCAGGCAAAGCATTAAGTAACTTGAGAAGCCTCCCCCAAGCTTGTGGGAGACTCTCTTCTTCAATTTGCACAAAATTATATATATCCCTCAAAGCAGCTTGTTTCTTATGAGCAGGGAAATATTTAGCAGAGAAGTAATAAACCATATCCTGGGGACTTTGCACGGAAATATTTTTAGTAAATAAAGGTAGCGCGATCTATCATTATTAGTAAACAGGGCAGCTATATCATCTAACTTACGAAGATGTGCCACACCAGTTTCAGATTCATAGCCATAAAAAGGATCAGATTCAACCAAAGTAATTATATCTGGATCAACAGAAAAATCATAATAATCCTGATCAGGAACACAGATGGGTGAAGTAGCAAAAGCAGGGTCGGGTCTCATCCTACCTCTAAAAGATTCTTTACTCCATTTAACTAGCAACCTATTACGTTCAAGACTATCCTGGCAAGCAAGAATAGCTTCAGTAGATTCAGCATTAAAAAGGTAACCCTCAGGAATAGCAGGCCTATTTTCATCATCACTAACATCATCGTGTTCAGTTTCAATAATTTCTCTTTCTCTAGACCTAGAAATTTGTTCATCTAGAAATTCACCAAGAGGCACAGTAGTATCAAGCATAGAAGTAGTTTCATCATAAGTATCATGCATAGCAGAAGTGTCATCATCAATAACATGCGACATATCAAAACGAATAGCAGAAGCAGGTTTAGGTGTTGCTAGCTTGTTTATAACAAAAGGTGAATCAAGTGCAGAGCTAGATGGCAGTTCCTTACCTCCCCTCGTAGTTGAGGGAAAAATTGTTGTCTTAGCGTCTTTCAAATTCTTCATAGTGTCCAGCAGATATAAATCCCAAGTGACTCAAAGAATAGAGCTATGTTCCACGGCAACGGCGCCAGAAAAAGGTCTTGATAACCCACAAATATAGGGGATCACAACAGTTTTCGAGGGTAGAGTATTCAACCCAAATTTGTTGATTCGACACAAGGGGAGCCAAAGAATATTCTCAAGTATTAGCAGCTGAGTTGTCAATTCAACCACAACTGGAAACTTAGTATCTGCGGCAAAGTGTTTAGTAGCAATGTAATATGATAGTGGTGGTAACGGTAACAAAAGTAAAGACAGCAAAAGTAATGTTTTTGGTATTTTGTAGTGATTGTAACAATAGCAACGGAAAAGTAAATAAGCGTAAACCAGTATATGGAAAACTCGTAGGCACCGGATCAGTGATGGATAATTATGCCGGATGTGGTTCATCATGTAACAGTCATAACATAGGGTGACACAGAACTAGCTCCGTTTCATCAATGTAATGTAGGCATGTATTCCGTAAATAGTCATACGTGCTTATGGAATAGTCATACATGCTTATGCAAAAGAACTTGCATGGCATCTTTTGTCCTACCCTCCCGTGGCAGCGGGGTCCTATTGGAAACTAAGGGATATTAAGGCCTCCTTTTAATAGAGAACCGGAACAAAGCATTAGCACATAGTGAATACATGAACTCCTCAAACTATGGTCATCACCGGGAGTGGTCCCGATTATTATCACTTCGGGGTTGCCGGATCCTAACACATAGTAGGTGACTATAGACTTGCAAGATAGGATCAAGAACACACATATATTTATGAAAACATAATAGGTTCAGATCTGAAATCATGGCACTCCGGCCCTAGTGACAAGCATTAGGCATAGCAAAGTCATAGCAACATCAATCTTAGAACATAATGGATACTAGGGATCAAACCCTAACAAAACTAACTCGATTACATGATGAATCTCATCCAACCCATCACCGTCCAGCAAGCCTATGATGCAATTACTCACACACGGCTGTGAGCATCACGAAATTGGTGATGGAGGATGGTTGATGATGACGACGGCGACGAATCCTCCTCTCCGGAGCCCCGAACTTACTCCAGATCAGCCCTCCCGAGAGAGATTAGGGCTTGACGGCGGCTCCGTATCGTAAAACGCGATGAAACTTTCTCTCTGATTTTTTTCTCCCCGAAAGCCAATATATGGAGTTGGAGTTGGCGTCGGAGGGCATCCAAGGGGCCCACGAGGTAGGGGGCGCGCCCAGGGGGGAGGGGCGCGCCCTCCACCCTCGTGAGCAGGGTGTGGGCCCCTGGTCTTCATCTTTGGCGAGGATTTTTTATTATTTATTCTAGGATATTCCGTGGAGTTTCAGGTCATTCCGAGAACTTTTGTTTTTTGCACATAAAACAACACCATGGCAATTCTGCTGAAAACGGCGTCAGTCCGGGTTAGTTCCATTCAAATCATACAAGTTGGAGTCCAAAACAAGGGCAAAAGTGTTTGGAAAAGTAGATACGACGGAGACGTATCATGCGGCGCCGGGCAGCAGGGCGGGGGCGGCGGCAGGGGTGGTGGTGGGTGGGGATCTAGCTAGTGGCGGGGCATCGGGGAGGAGAGAGGGAGAGAAGAGAGATTAACGGCGGGGGGTGGCGGCCGTTAGTTACCCTCCTCTTTGCCGTCCGCCTTTATCTCTCTTTGCCGTCTGCTAGCGGACGACAAAGAGGTGGGGCGTTAAGTTTTTCTAAGCGAGGCGGGGTGGGGGTGGGGCCACCTCTCTCTTTGCCATCAGCCGGTGACGGCAAAGATTCTTTGCCGTCAGCTGGCGGACGGCAAAGAGCCGGCCGATGGCAAAGAGCTTCTTTGCCGTCCGCCGATTCTTTGCCGTCTGCTTTTCGGTAGCTGATGGCAAAGAGATTCTTTGCCGTCGGCTAGCGGACGGCAAAGAGCAGGCAGATGGCAAAGTAGCTGATTCCAGTAGTGACCCTGCCATCGCCACTTGCAGTTCCTCCAATCACGCCATGGCATTCTTCGCATGTGTTGATCCCTTTAAAGAATTGGTGCAGATCTGCCCTGAGTTGTCAACACTAGTAGAAAACAAACTTTACGTTTGGCTCATTAGTCCCAGTTTGGATTCGTCCAAGGACTAATGTGACCATTAGTCCCAGTTTCAACGGCTAGGAGCTGTCTGGGGCACGGGCATCATTAGTCTCGGTTCATTTTGTACCTATAGTCCCGGTTTGTGATACAAACCGGGACTAAAGGGGTGGTGATAGGCTGGCATGAGGCCAGAGCCCCCACGAGCGCATTTACTCCTGGTTTATATCACAAACCGGGACTAGAGGTATACCTCTAGTCCCGGTTAGTATAACCAACCGGGACTAAAGATGTCCCTATATAAACCCTTCGTCCAGCCCGAGCCCATTCTCTCTGTTCTTCCCTTTCCTCTCCTCTCTGTTTTCTTCCTCTCCTCTCGATCTTGTCCTCCATTTTTCACAATTTTTTTCAAGATTTGGAGGCACCCCATCCATCCAAGTGATCACAAAGGTTAGCAACTTTGTCCTTTCACCTTTCGTTGCTAGATTAGCTCTTTCAATGGTCTATAAGTATAGTGATTTGTGGATTTTAGTAATTTGGGAGGAATTATATGTGGTAGTTTATTTGATTTATATGCAATTTGTCCTCAAACTAACTCTTAGTTTCCGTATGTAGGTGTGGTTTTCTTAGTGCCTTCCTGTCTCCGTCCTAACCACCGCCGATCGCCCGCACCGTCCTGTCGCCGGCACCACCTTGTGGTGATCCTATTGTTCTTATCTTTTTTTATATAAAAAAATTATGTTTGTGTGATTTAGATATATAGTTACTGCATAATTATCTTACCCGTACATTGTTTGTTATATATAGTGCCATGGTTTTGATATCCGTCCACGTCGGCCCTCGTCCGGTTTATGATTCGGATGTGGTATATTCTCTTTTATAACTATTTGTTGCATTTCGTGTTTATGAAAAATTATGCCCATCAAGTTGACATACATATTTTTATCTAGGAGGTACGTGAACCGGAAATTCCAACCGAACCTATTGCCGAGAGGTTAAATTTAGTTGAAAATGAAAACGAATATTTGAAAGAAAAATTGAAAAGAATTGAGGAGGAGAAGATGGAATTGGAGTTGCATGTTGCCGATATCGTCGATGATCACAAGATCAAGATGAACAAAATGCACTTGAAGATTAGAAAATATGCCAATGATAGTGAGGCTTGGTATCATTATGCTTTCATTGAGAGTTCCACTGTGTCGTGGCGATAAGGTTTGATGGCTCCCTCAATCATCAGCAACGATGCGGTCCAGGGTGAGGTTTTCCTCCCCGGACAGATCTTTGTATTCGGCTGCTTCGTACTACGGGCGAACTCGCTTGGCCGTCTGGAGCAGGTCGACAGCTATGCCCCTGGCCATCAGGTTGGTTTTGGAAACTTGAACTACACCACTGACATCCGCGGGGTCTTGATCTTCGACGGATTCAAGCCCACACCAGGAGCGCCGAACAGTCACGACGGGCATGACTTTGATCTACCATCGGACGGTGTTCGGGATATCGCACCTGCGGCTGCCCCGGCCTTCAATCTAGAGCAGATCACGCCATCCGAGGACGGTTGGATGGAGCCCGTCACGGAGGCCGCACATTCATCGGCACTGGAGCCGAACACAGACTTCACCTCCAAAGAGATCAGTGTCATCGGACCCTCGGACTCGTTTTCGGTCATAGGTTCCGAACCGCGCGCGTCCGTGCCTATCAAATCTGATTGGTCACCGATCATGGAGTTTACCTCCGCGGATATCTTTCAACACTCACCCTCGGGTGACGTGCTAAATTAATTGAGGTCTCTCTCTCTATCAGGAGACTCTTAGTCGGACTATGTCCGACGGGAGCGGGGAACGGACGGTGAAGAAATTCGTTCCCCACCCACCACCCACCTAATAGCCACTGTCGATGACTTACCCGACACGCTTGACTTTAACTCCGAATACATCAGCGGTATGGACGACGATGCTGGAGATGAACGGGAACCACCGCCCACGTGGCGCTGGACAGCCACCTCATCATATGATATATACATGGTGGATGCACCCAAGAAAAACAACGACGACGAAAGGGATGCAACCGAGGATAATCCCCTTGGGCAGAAACCAAAGCGACGGTGCAGGCGCCGATCTAAATCCCGCCACAGTAAAAACAACAATAACAGCGCAAGAAAAAATAACACGCCGGTCGACTCCAAAGGAAACTACGACCCCATGGACCCAACAATGGAGCAGGATGAGCCAGGGGGCGCTGAACATAGTCCGGAGCCGATGTCCGATGACGGCGATCCCGAGGGTAAATCTCATCAAACTGCCTCCGGATAGGAGGACAGTCCGGACGATGATGCATTCATCATCCCAGAAAAACACTTGGAACAAGAGAACCTCCGCAGAAGGCTTATGGCCAACGCGAGGAGCTTGAAGAAGCAGAAGCAAAGGCTTAAGGCCGCGCAGGATACACTCAACCGCAGATGGAACAAAGTGCTAGACAATGAAAAAAAATACGGCGACGATCGCCACACAAAGAGCTACCCAAAGTGCAAGCTGCTGCCCGAATTCGATGATGAGGCCATAGAGCCCATTCCGCCAAAAAACAATACGGCCAATCAGCCGGACCGACCACCCCATGGCTGCATGCAGGGCGGCTAATGATGCCGCACACAAGTCAGCACACGATTTACGTGAGCTCCTGGACAAAAAAGCCGGTGTGACCAGGTCCATCTATGGATCTAGAAAACGTGCTCCGGTGCAAGATCACAGCCACCAAAATGATCATATTGATCGAATACCAGCTCGGAATCAACACCAAACACAACAGCCGTCAACAGCATGCCACGACACATCAAAATACAGGGGTGCCACGCACCCCCTGTGCTTCACCGATGTAGTGCTGGATCATGAATTTCCAGAGGGATTTAAACACGTGAATATAGAGGCATACGACGGAACGACAGACCCTAGGGTCTGGATTGAGGACTTTATCCTTCATATCCACATGGCTCGCGGAGATGATCTCCACGCCATTAAATACCTGCCCCTCAAGCTGAAAGGACCAGCTCGGGATTGGTTGAAAGCCTCCCCGAAAACTCAATTGGAAGTTGGGATGAACTTGAGGATGCTTTCAGGGCCAATTTTCAAGGGACCTATGTCTGAACTCCGGATGCATACGATTTAAGTCACATAATCCAAAAAACCGGAGAGTCAGACCGTAAGCTTTGGAACAAATTTCTCACTAAGAAGAATCAAATCGTCGATTGCCCGGATGCCGAAGTCCTACCAGCTTTCAAGCACTGTATCCGAGACTAATGGCTCACCAGACACCTCGTCCAAGAAAAGCCGAGGACAATGGCATCCCTAACAAGCCTTATGACCCGCTTCTGTGTGGGAGAGGACAACTGGTTGGCCCGTAGCGGCACCAGCGACCCAGACACATCCGAAATCAGGGATGGCAACGGGAAGGCGCGACGCAATAAAAACAAGCGTCGAAACAATGAAGACAATCCAGATAACACAACGATCAATGCCGGATTCAGGGGCTCTCGACCCGGTCAACGCAAAAAGCCATTTAAAGGCAGCAGAGATGGACCGTCCAGCCTAAATAAAATTCTAGACACATTATGTCAGATTCATGGCACCCCCGAAAAACCTACAAATCACACCCACAAAGAATGCTGGGTTTTCAAGCAGGCCGGCAAGCTAAACGCCAACACAAAGGAAGGGAGACGCCAAGTGAAGACGAAGATGAGCCTCGCCATCCGAACACTGGGGGACAAAAAATATTCCCACCAGAAGTCAAAACAGTAAATATGATTTACGTAACTCACATACCGAAGAGAAGGCGCAAACGTGCACTCGGAGACGTATATGCTGTAGAGCCCGTCGCCCCCAAATACAACCCTTGGTCGGCCTGCCCGATCACTTTTGATCGCATCCGACTAGTATCTTACACGAAGGATCGGCTGCCTTGGTGCTCGACCCAATAATTGACGGATACCATCTCACCCGAGTCCTTATGAGACCCAAAAATCAAATTGATGTCTCAGACTTACCTAAATCAGAGTTCGATTAATTTTGTAATGATTTGGACTTGATTTGGTGACCTTTTCTTGTACGGGAAGTCCATCTGCCTCGTATATAGATTAGAGGTGATGGTCGATTGAACAAAACAGAATCGAGTAACTCAATCTACTACTTTTTCGTGTTCATCTACTCTTTATCCCTCCCCGTTTTCTCTTCTTCTTGTTCTTCGTCATTCTTCAAGATCGGAGGAAACGAATCCATGAGGTCCTAGGGCCGGTTAGGCCGAGCTCGGACAGCCCATAGCCGCCGCGCTCCCTGACGGGGTCCTCTCGCTCCTGGGGGTGTGGGGTTTCGGGTTCTAAAAAGTATACGCTGGACAGCTTGTGTACTCCGCTTTCGGACGGGTCTCCTTCGATGCGAGGTTCGGTGCAACACCCTCACCGTTGGAGGTACACGGTGACGTGTTCCTGTGCAAACAACTACCATTGATTGAAGAGTGTCATTGTTTCCATGATTAGTTTGCTAGCACGTACAGATTGCTGGTAGCATGATATATGAGACACATATAGACAATGCAGCAAAAGTCACAAATAAATCATGATATTATTAGAGGATCGATGTCGATATCAAGGTCCCATCTAAATAAACTTGATTTGATTATCGGACGCATAGGTGGCAACTCCAGTTCACATTTGCAATGACTCATTCTCTTGTCCATCTCCATCCAGTCCCACCTTATTCAATTAGCCAAGCAATCGATCCTTTTGGAAAAACACTTCTGCTTCGGTACACCATCCATAAACACATCAATGGCTTAGATTACTCCATATCCCTTCATAATAAAGGGCAAGATGGTCTTTTTCTAAAGTACGGGCCCGCTCATTAAGCAACGCCACGACGTGAAAATAATGAGAAAAAGGAGATCAGGAATTGAACCAGAGACCTCACACGTAATGGCATGTGCTGCTAGCCACTTCACCCATAATTGCTTGTGAAAGTTAATAGCATGAAATATATAATAAAACACAACAGTGTTCACATATCTGAAATATTTTCTGAAACAATTCGAAACTTTAATTAAAAAAAGGTGATCAATTTTGAAATGCCGAATAGTTATTGAGTTTATGAACAAATTTGAGCAAACAGTTTTTGAAATTATGAACAATTTCCAAACATCTTTCAAAACATGAACAACTTTTAAAAAAAAATTGGTTTTACTTTTTGGGCTATTAATTGTACTGTTTTCCCTCAATTTTTCTCTCTTTCATTTATTAAAATTCATGAACTATTTTTAAATTCGGAACCTTTCCTAAAATCCATGAAGTTTTCAAAATTGTGATATTTTCTTAAGTTTACAATCTTTGTTTTCAAATTCATGAACTTTTTTCCAAATCCGCAAACTCTTTTTAACTTTTATGAACATTTTTCAAAGGGCGCAATTTTTGTCAAATTCGTCAACATTTGTTTTTGAAATTGATGAATTTTTTTTAAATCCGCGAACACTTGTATCGTCCCAAAAGGCACCCGACGGGAGCAATGTCGTCACCTAGTTAAAGCAAGGCCTAAGCGTATTTTTTATTTTTCTCGTTTTCTTTTCTTTTTTTGTTGATTCATTTTTAACCCTTTTGAACTTTATAAATAGAAAAACTACATGCGCACGGATGCACATGTCAACACGATCCTCTCAACTAGTATTTTTTTGGACATGGATAAAGGCCCCCAACTTATTGCGGCAGTCTGTCACGGATATATGAGGCATCCATGCCACGTTTGAACGATTTTCGACCCTATTTGCACATTCTGACACGTCCGGCCATTTATCGGCCCATTTTCACCGAGAGAACGAGAACTCCAGAAAATGCAAAATTTGTCAAAAATCCAAATAATTTAGCGGGATGCCTTGAATTTGTCACATAAGTTGGTGCAAAATTTTTGGGGCCCTTTGACGGATGTCCAAAAACAATGTGCTTTCAAAAGGTCCCTTATGTCCCAACCGAACACCCTCCATTGCGCATGGTCTATGTTTTTACATCCCTTCAAATGACCAACTTTGCAAAAGGACCCTTCTAGCCTACACGAAATCCTTCATTGAACTTGGTCTATTTTTGGACATGCATGAAATAACCCCAACTTTTCCATTAGCTGGGCATGCCCATGGCAGGCATCCATGTTTGATTTGAACGAACTCCGACAGAGTATGCAAGTTGCACCAGGTTGGGATTTTTTGACTATTTTTCAGCGGGTAAACTCTAGAAAATGCCAGAATGGTTGAAAACTCAAACAACATTGTATAGTGCCTTGAATTTATCATGGAAACTGGTGGAATTTTATTTGTGCCATTTGAAGGATGTCGAGAAAAATAACGTGCTCTCACATGGAGCCTTCTAGCCAACCCGAACACCCGGTGGCTGCAGTCGGGGCAGCACAGGGAGACATGGACTCGATGGAGCTCGAGGCAGTCGGAGCCGTGCGGGGAGGCAATGACGGGAGCTTGGGAAAAACATGAGAGGCGACTTCTCTCAAGGATCCAGATCCTGCAACAATCGATGCTGCCGTGAGATAGATTGCAACAGCAGGCCAGTTGTTAAAACTAGTTTTGCTGGCCATGAGGCAGGTGACGTCCAGAAAAGGCGGCGAATGCGGGGCTGTGATCCTCCAGGTGATATATATTGTTTCCCATTCTGAAAGATCTGCAAATTAAGAAAAGGAAAAAAAATAAAAAGAAATGAGGGAAAAAGAAAATGGAGGACGAAAAAAAAACTCAATGAAAAACGGAGAAAATGAAAAAAACCAGCGGCGGCGGCGAGCTTCTCCTTGAGCCCGTCCACCTCGGCCTAGATTCCCTGGAGCTCGCGGCGGAGGTCATTGAGCCTGACCTGGCACAGGCGCGGACCCGGCGGGGGGGGGCTCGGTCTCGGGCATGGGATGCGGATGCGGATGGGACGCTGGCAGAGGGATGCGGGGTGGATGCACGTGGGTGGGCCAGGGATGGAAAGGGTGGAGAGAGGAGAGAGAGAGACACTGGAAGATGAGCCATGGCCTGCAAACGGCGAAATTAGTCCCCCCCAAGGTGCCCCCCAGCTCCCTGTGTTTGGCATGGGAGCACCGGCTCTATTTTTGCCCAAATCCGGCAAAAGGTGAGGACTTGGGGGCGCGAGTGGGACTTTTTTTGTCCGCCGGCGCCGAAAAAGCGCTCCTGAGGGGCTTCCTTGGGGGGGCTGGAGATTCTCTAAGAAGTAGGAAACAAGTACTTTGGTAGAACTGTTAGACAATCCTACTAGTTTGCGCCTTGAGTAGTGAAGGAGCAGCGTGTAGGTTCGTGTCCCGCAGACAGCAGGCCTTACTTTTTGACGAAAGGACCATATTGCCCTTTATATGTTTTGTAAGGGGGTTGTACCAAAGCGGGAAAAAATGGAAAGTGATTTGAAATGTCAAAACATCGATTTATTTGAGCCATTATTTGTCATTATCTTTTTTTTTTGATGGGATGCTTGTTGCATAAAAAATGGAGACATCACAAATCTGCAGCATAGGAGGTTGGTGGATTAGGATATGTGCTATAACATCTTGAGCCCATTGGACTAGAGTTCAAGGATGAAGTCCATAGTTGCTACACTTCCATTGCAAGGATTCTTCCGTCGTCTTGCCGATGTCCTCGTTCGATTCGGAGGTGAGGAAGCCCGCCAGGCATTGGGCAGTGCGACTCTGCTCCGCCGGGAGATATGTGGGACGAAGCCTTGGATTTTTTCCGTGCGAGCTTCCCAGACTCCTACAATGGCCAATGGATGGCCGCAGTTTTCTAAGGACGCCGGCAGTGGGCGTTCGTCTCCGTCGACGCCGAACATCCAGCGGCTTGCGCCGCTGACTAATCGACATCTGATAAGCCCGTCCCTTGCTCTCCGGTAGCCGTGGCCGCGACTGCAAGCTGAGAGCCGCCGACCCCAATTCCTATGAGCTACCGTGGGGTGAGGGGTAGCTGATGGCCGTGCCGGGCGGGGATGCTCGTCGTGATGGCTGTCCTGCAATGGCACGGAGCACGTCGACGAGTGCGAGGCATGGCGTACGAGGAGCAGCCCACCCGCGACGAGCCCATTGCTAATGAGGAGGAGCTCCTACCGTGGTCCATCTGCGAGCGGCCGAGGGCAATGCGGTGCGCAAGCTCCTCCTCATCCGAAGAGCTCGCTGAATGCATGGAGGGAGGAAGGAGGTGAAGCGGGAGAGATGGGGAACGGAGTGGAGGAGAAGCGGAGCAAGCGAGACAAAGGAGTGAGGGTAGGGTTCGTCAGCTGCAGTTTTCGTGGGGACAAAGTGGGGGCGGCACAGTCCATAGTGGGCTAGGCCAACATCGCTGGCGCATCCGGGCATCCCATATCCGCCCGATAAGGTGAGTGCCTGTCAGTCCAGACGTTTGGGCCGACTATAGGTAGCCCGGTTGGGTGGCCGAAAAACGTCTTAGCATTGACTGGGCAGTCTATTAAGCAGCAGGTTCATGCAGAGATGAGCCAACCAGTGAGATCACCAACAATAACTACAGTTTTGAACCAACTTGTGGTTGGATGGTTAGAGGGACTGTGGCATCCCCAGCCCACCAGAGTTCAAGTCCTGGTGCTCGCATTTATTACTGGATTTATTTCAGGATTTCCGGCGATGCACATTCAGTGGGCGGAGACGTTCCCGTCGAGGACGAGGTGCCTACGGAGACTTCGTAAATTTCAAGATGATATGACGGCTCAGTCTTTCGGAGATGCTCATAGGGTAGGGTGTTTGTGTGCGCGTTCATAGGGATGAGTGTACGCACGTGTATATGAACGCTTACGTTTGTACTGTGTTAAAAACAACAATAACTACAGTTCTTCTGCACATAGGCTCGTCAACTTTCTGCTGCACACACATTGTTAATCAAGGTATGGCAGATCTAGCTATAGTTATATGACAAGACTTGGGGATCGATCGAAGTAGGAACTAAATAAACTTGATTTAATTAGCCGATCGATGGATTCTCTGTTCACGTTAACCGAACATGGCATTCGCCACTAGCACCTCGTCACATGGTTAATGGCATTGATCCAGAATAGTTCGAATCGGCCAAATCATGGCTTTACAACTGAAAGTCAACTACGTAACATGTTAAATAAGTAAGCATCCTCTTGTGAGAAAAAAATAGCATCCTTGACCCAAAACCCATACTAGTTCTGCATATATACCCTACTAATACGCTCTGAATGTGATGCCAACGCCCAACGCTACCATCCCCAAATTAAGTTCACATTTGCACATATTTATCTCCGGGATCAGGCCTAGTCAGGCATAGATGTACCCTTTTTTTCCTGGTTGCACTGTACTCCACCAAAAAATTAAAATATTCACCAGCCAGATACGTATATGCTAAAATAAATACATTCAGACATTGTACAGCAAGACTTAGACTTGGATCGACGTCCAAATAATTAAGAAAGTCAGGTTTCAGCTGATCAGTCGAGCCATCATGTTAAGACACCGGTCAGCTGCTAGTGTCTATATATATATTACCACAACTAGCCATGGGACATGTACTAGCCCCCCCTTCAGGTGACTTCGGAGAAAACACCCGACCAGTGATTAAAGTTTAACAGGTGGTAAGATAAAACATTGTTTGGATAAATTGTTACAAAACAATACTGCAATTAACATTGAACTCATAAAATGCTGATGATTACATTACATGCCTTTTCTTTAAAAATTTATATACGACGACTTCTATGAAATCAATGCAGCATTTTATTTTATTTTTTTGTTTCAAAAATAAAATGCTGCATTGATTTCATAGAAGTCGTCGTATATAAATTTTTAAAGAAAAGGCATGTAATGTAATCATCAAAGATTTACTAATAATTTAACTTTAGGGTTAACCAACGGATCTATAAAAAAATATTAACGCCTAACAATATAGTTCCTGCAATCATGACCTCAATTCAGTCACAATAGTATTCCCTAAAGCCAAGTACCAGTGTACCGCTCATCGCAGAGGATTGACTGCTAAATATTGATACTCTTCAACCAACTTTGGATAGTTGATTGAGGATACTAGTGTAATGTTAATACTGTTACCAGGTGTGTTTGGTAACGGTAATATTAACATAACCAGATCATAGAGTTTAAGGAGGTGTAGTGAGTTTTTTTAAAAGTATATTTAGTTCAAGTACATGTAATGGAAACGATTACCATCTCTCTGCTCTTGCTCGGCCTTGCTGCTCGCCGGCCACCATCTTCCCCGTAAATGGTCAGGAGCTCAAACGTCGCCGGTCGTTCCCTAAATCAAGCGCTGCTGGCCGCTCGGAACTTGTGAGCCACCGTCCGTCCCGAGCATGTGACCTGTAGGCCACCTCCGATCTCAAGTGCCGCTAGCCCTCCCTGATCACAAGCACCGCCGGCTGCTCCAATCTCTGCAGGGAACTCTTCCTGTTCACCAGGCAGCCGTTATTACCCCTGGAACCGCTTCCCCTGGCCTAAATCTGGCCGCCAAGGCCACCAGCCCTACCAAGGTGTCCGCTTTGGGGTGGAAGGGGGAGGGGGTCTTCTACCCCTGCTCGGCCGGCCGCATCAGTACGGTCTATCTGTAGACGATGGTTGGGCTTGGATACTTGGACGACGGCCAATATGGTGGTGCTAGGGTGTTCATGGGCGGAGCATAGAGCTCGGGCGCTGTCTAGTCGCCATGGTCGTGTGGGCGGCATGGTGGTCGGGGTGTGTCAAGTGGTGGTGCGGTAGTTTGTACCCTAACTTGGTGACAATGAGTGTTGGCTGGGGGTGAAAACCCGCTCTGACTTGTCAGGCCGATGGCGGCGGCATTCTAGCGTTGTCCCCTTCTTGAAGGCGTCGTCGGTATCTCACTTCCCGCCATGGTGCTCTAGGGAAACCCTAATCCTTGGATTGGGCGGTGGAGGCGTTCCAATGTCATTTCTTTCTGAAGGCACCGCCTTGGAGCCCATTGTTCGTCATGCTTCTTCTCATCGTGGTTGCTTATCCACGGAAGAGGGCCCCGACATCTTCATCGTGGAGTAGTTTGGGGTGTTGTTGTTGTTTTCAGCTTCCTTCTATCTAGCCTTGGGTGTGTGTGTTGTGTTGGTGTCTGGTGTGTGTTTGTATCGGCTTGTTCGATGATGGTTTCTTTATATATAAAGCAGATGAAACCCTTTTTCGTCACCTGTCGCAAGGTAGGTGTTGTGAGGGAGGCCGAGGGGGCCCCAAAGGGGGGTCAGGGAGGTGCCGGCGCTGGAGTCGAAGGGGATTGGGCCTGGGAGGGGGTGGGGGTGGGGGTTGTTAATGTCTTCACTTTATGGCGTAAACAGGTGACGAGCAAAAATCTCTAAAACAAACACCTTCGTATTATTATTATTATTATTGTATAAGCAGACCTTGTGATCTACTGCAAACACACAGGGTTCTACTGCAAACGCTTTCTTGGCTACCCGGTTCGTCCAGCAGGACAAGCGCCGGATATTATCTCTTTTTCTTCGTGGTAGAAGGGATGCGCCCGAGTATCTCGTTCTTGTACAATGTCAATGGTAAGTGTTTGGGTTCGGCGCGCCGGCCGAACGCTCGGCCGGTCGCGAGCGACACATAAGCACCACGCGGCCAAAAGGGCCCGCACGCACCTGTCCTATTCTCTCAACCACACGTATCTGCCTTCCTTTCATCCTCCGCTCGCCTCTCCTTCATGTGCCTCTACATCTCAAGCATATTCATCCCCTGCTCGCCTCTCATCCCCTGCTCGCCTCTCTTGCTTGGCTCTAGCCAGTGCGGCGATTTCTCCAGCGAGCCCACCACCGGAGAGGCATCCCTGCTCCTCTCTTGTCCTCTCTCTGACTATGAGGTCGTCGGCCCTCCCTTCTTGCTCCCCGACGCCCCTGTGTGATGGGCACGAGTCGACTATGGATGGAGGAGGAAGCACGCCGGGGAGCTGCAGCTGGTGGACGGGAACAGCTACAATCGGCCTCGCCGAGAGCTGCAACCTGCCACGCCGGGAGCTGCAACCGACCACGGGTGGGAGCCTAATTGTGCTACTATAGGCGTTTTGATTTGATGGAACCATCACCCAATTTTTATTTTTTGCTACCATGGTAATATGTTTTTGCTGGAAGCATCAACATTTTTTGCTACCATCGATGCTTTGGTTTTGTTGGATCCAAGCCCAATTATCAATTTTGCTACAACTATAATATTTCTTTGTTGGAACCATCAACATTTTTTGCTGCCATCGTTTTTTTGGTTTTGTTGGAACAACGCCATTTTTTGCAAGTTTGCTACCACAAGCCTCTTGGTTTGCTGGAACGAGCTTCATCTTTTGCTACCACCGTATTTTTGCTGGAACAATGTCCATTTTTTCAATCTTTGCTACCAGCGTTATCTAGTTTTGCTGGAAGCAGCCTATTTTTTTGCTACCACCGCTGTTTTTGGATGCAAACCACGGCGTCCGCCATTGATTCTGGAGGTGGGTTGAGGGAGAGGGATGAGGGGATGGGCAACACCGGCAAGGGGCGAGCATCGGCGACGGACGTGCGCTGCGCGATGCGGAGGGGGTGCGGAGGCGCCGTCATGTCTCCCTCCTTTTTTCTATTCAGTTTTCAATCGCGATGTGAAAAAGATAATGGGAAACAATGCCCATCGACAGCTGTGCGGGGTTCAATCAAACGGCTAGGACGTGACCGGCCTAAATTTGGGCCGGTGCGCCGGGCGCCTAGCATTGGCCAATGTCAAACGACGTATGACTGCCAGGACCGCTCGGGTAGGGTTTAGATTTGGAGCCCAAGTGGGCCAACACGGTTTACTCTCGATTAGTAGTTTTTTTACCAGGAGAAGACAAATTACCATTTTTAAATTTCGTAGGGGAGACGTACTGAAGCAGACCTCAAACAGTATTCTGAACAATGATACACATATACTTTTTTTTTGCATGGTTATACACATATACATATATGTAAAATTAAAGTACCACAAGAAAGTCCATACAATATGTACGTTACTACTCCCTCCGTCCGAAAATACTTGTCATCAATATGAATAAAAGATGATGTATCTAGAATACATTTAGATACATCATCTTTTATTCATATTGATGACAAGTATTTTCGGACAGAGGTAGTATGATTCAGACCAATGCAGCTTAATTACGTACTTATTATTACAAGTTTACAACCTTGCATAACACAAGTTAACATGCATGACATATGTATGCTTGCACATCGATCGCATGCAAGCACGATATGATTCAAACGAAAAGAAGAAAATAGAAAAAGTAAACGGGAAAAGATTGCATGTCCGTCATCAATCCATGCATGCTTCGGTCAGTGGAACCCAAGAAGGATTCCGCCGAGCACCCACCGTCTCCTACCAGTGGAACTTAGGGCAGATTTCCCAGCAACCTGACGCCGAGCACCCACCGTCTCCTACCAGTGGAACTTATGGTTGCAGAACCCCCCACAAAAATCAGGGTCGTTGGCACAGTCATCACAGCCTGACGCCGATGCCAGCTTGCTCAAGCTGAGGCCGACTAGGGCGATGACACAAACCA
Source organism: Aegilops longissima (assembly GCA_021605205.1). NCBI lineage: Eukaryota > Viridiplantae > Streptophyta > Magnoliopsida > Poales > Poaceae > Aegilops > Aegilops longissima. The sequence goes on from CM038679.1 coordinate 746,739,023, forward strand.
CGGTGAGCACCTTCAGCGGGGATGTTGAACCTGAAACCATACTGCTCCTTGAGACAGATTGAGGAAGAAATTAAGAGGAGGAGGGGGAAGATGCTGGAAATGGGGGGATCCGTTCGAGATGTGAAGACGTGCTATTTATAGGTTAACCACAGGAGACGCCTTAATGCTAGTATGTATGTACCAGTACTACTTTGCAAGACAACTTGCAATATTACCAACTGTATGTATGTTGCTAGTTGTGTGTAGGTCAATCAAACAACCCCAGCAGCATCGGCGAAGGTTGCGGATACTGAGGTTGCGGATACTGAGCAAGATGTACCGTAACCTGCTCGTAAATACTAAGGTTGCTGATGTTGGCGGAGTCGGAAGGGTTGGCATCGGCGAACGGGTTGGAGGCAGAGGAGGTGACGTAAGACATGGTGAACTAGGGTGTGGCGGTAGCGGGGTGAGGATGCGGCGGCGGCGTAGGTTGCGGCGGCGGCTGAGGGGGTGGCGGCCGTGGGACTAGAGTGCAGTGGCGGCATAGGGTTTTGGCGGCGGCATGGCTAGTGCGGCAGCGGCTTTAGGGTTGCGGTGGCAGCATTAGCTAGGGTTGCGGCCGCGGTGAATCATGCGGCCGCGGCAGTAGGGTGACGAGGCGACAGCGATGCGAGGGTAGGGGCGTGGCGGCGGCATGCGGAAGCTAGGGTTTAGAACTCGAAAACTGATACTATGTTGGATGATGGAATTGCATAATGTATTGATCAGGTGCAATCTCATGTATATACGATGTACAAGGTGGGCCACGACATCAACTATATAAGAAACTAGGAGGTGAGCCAAATATACATATATGCACATAACACATATACTCAACAACAACTAATTACTTAAAGTAAACATATGTATGAGTTGTATAGTAGTATAGTCACGGGGATTAATATACACAAAAGTTTATTTTTTTTGCGGAAATATACACAAAAGTTAGCTTCAGTTGGTAATGGTAGCGTCGGGCATTGGCCATAACATTCAGATCTAGCAAATTTGTAGAGATGCACAGCTAGCTGTTATGAGACGCGGGTTAGGGTGCTCAATTGTTTAAGCCATCTGTTAGCCTAGTTAGTTGACTTTCATCTGTCATTCAAGCTATCCCAGATTGAAATCCACTATAGTCATTGGCCATAAGATTCAGATCGAGCAAGTTGGTAGAGATGCACAGCTAGCTGGTATGAGACGTGTGTAAGGGTGCTCAATTGTTTAAGCCATCTGTGAGGCTAGTTAGTTGACTTTCATTATCCCAGATTGAAATCCACTATTCTTCATCAACACCACAAACTCCATGTGAGAACCTTAGGTTATTGTAACGGAGACTCCATCGATCAGGTAATGAAATTAAGTTTATTTCGGTACGACCTCGATCCATCCCCAAGTCTAGTCATTCCTAGCTAGAGCGGACTGCCATGTTTCGTTTAGCAATGTTCGCTGGAACTGATTACGCCTACTAAAGTTGAACCATATAGTCAACTCCGCTATTCATCAAGGAACGGATGATGGATATTTTACGAAAATGATAATATATTAATATAAAGTAGGTATCAATTACACCCAACCTCTTGCACCAACAAAATGTCTAGAAACACACAAGATGCACACATCCAAAATGAAAAGAAAAACAAGAAAACCAAACATAAAAGATCATGCCACGGTGATAAATCATCTGTAGTATCAACACTCTAACCACCACCAAGAAAGCACGCGGACTAGAAAGAAGGTTCTTCAAAAGCAACGCCTCCTAGAAGGAAAATATGCACAAGCGTTCCCAAGACAATGCCTTCAAAAAGGTCACTGCTAGACATAGTCAATAAAAGCCAGACCTTGTCCGGTTTATGATTCGGATGTGGTACATTCTCTTTTATAACTATTTGTTGCATTTCGTGTTTATGAAAAATTATGCCCATCAAGTTGACATAGATATTTTTATCTAGGAGGTACGTGAACCGGAAATTCCAACCAAACCTATTGTCGAGAGGTTAAATTTAGTTGAAAATGAAAACGAGTATTTGAAAGAAAAATTGAAAAGAATTGAGTAGGAGAAGATGGAATTGGAGTTGCATGTTGCCGATGTCGTCGATGATCACAAGATCAAGATGGACAAAATGCACTTGAAGATTAGAAAATATGCCATTGATAGTGAGGCTTGGTATCATTATGCTTTCATTGAGAGTTCCACTGTGTCGTGGCGATAAGGCTTGATGGCTCTTTCAATCATCAGCAACGATGCGGTCCAGGGTGAGGTTTTCCTCCCCGGACAGATCTTCGTATTCGGCTGCGTCGTACTACGGGCCAACTCGCTTGGCCGTCTGGAGCAGGTCGACAGCTACGCCCCTGGCCATCAGGTCAGGTTTGGAAACTTGAACTACACCACTGACATCCGCGGGGACTTGATCTTCAACGGATTCAAGCCCACGCCAGGAGCGCCGAATAGTCACGACGGGCATGACTTAGATCTACCATCGGACGGTGTTCGGGATATCGCACCTGCGGCTGCCCCGGCCTTCAATCTAGAGCAGATCACGCCATCCGAGGACGGTTGGATGGACCCCGTCACGGAGGCCGCACATTCATCGGAGCTGGAGCCGAACACAGACTTCATCTCCGAAGAGATCAGTGTCATCGAACCCTCGGACTCGTTTCCGGTCATAGGTTCCGAACCGCGCGCGTCCGTTCCTATCGAATCTGATTGGGCACCGACCATGGAGTTTACCTCCGCGGATATCTTTCAACACTCACCCTTGGGTGACGTGCTAAATTAATTGAGGTCTCTCTCTCTATCAGGGGACTCTTAGTCGGACTATGTCCAGCGGGAGCGGGGAACGGACGGCGAAGAAATTCGTTCCCCACCCACCACCCACCTAATAGCCACTGTCGATGACTTAACCGACACGCTTGACTTTGACTCCGAAGACATCGGCGGTATGGACGACGATGCTGGAGATGAACGGGAACCACCGCCCACGGGGCGCTGGACAGCCACCTCATCATATGATATATACATGGTGGATACACCCAAGAAAAACAACGACGCCGACGAAAGGGATACAATGGAGGATAATCCCCTCGGGCAGAAACCAAAGCGACGGTGCAGGCGCTGCTCTAAATCCCGCCACAGTAAAAACAACAATAACAGCGCAAGAAAAAATAACACGCCGGTCGACTCCAAAGGAAACTACGACCCCATGGACCCAGTGATGGAGCAGGATGAGCCAGGGGACGCTGAACATAGTCCGGAGCCGATGTCCGATGACGGCGATCCCGAGGGTAAATCTCATCAAACTGCCTCCAAACAGGAGGACAGTCCGGACGGCGATGCATTCATCATCCCAGAAAAACACTTGGAACAAGAGAACCTCCACGGTAGGCTTATGGCCACCGCGAGGAGCTTGAAGACGTAGAAGCAAAGGCTTAAGGCCGCGCAGGATACACTCAACCGCAGATGGAACATAGTGCTAGACACTGAAGAAAAATACGGCGACCATTGGCACACAAAGAGCTACCCAAAGTGCAAGCTGCTGCCCGAATTCGACGATGAGGCCATAGAGCCCATTCCGCCGAAAAACAATACGGCCAATCAGCCGGACCGACCACCGCATGGTCGCATGCAGGGCGGCTAATGATGCCGCACTCAAGTCAGCACACGATTTACGTGAGCTCCTGGACAAAAAAGCAGGTGTGACCAGGTCCATCTATGGATCTAGAAAACGTGCTCCGGCACAAGATCACAACCACCAAAATGATCATATTGATCAAATACCAGATCGGAATCAACACCAAACACAACAGTCGTCAACAACATGCCACGACACATCAAAATACAGGGGTGCCGCGCACCCCCTGTGCTTCACCGATGTAGTGCTGGATCATGAATTTCCAGAGGGATTTAAACACGTGAATATAGAGGCATACAACGGAACGACAGACCCTAGGATCTGGATTGAGGACTTTATCCTTCATGTCCACATGGCTCGTGGAGATGATCTCCACGCCATTAAATACCTGCCCCTCAAGTTGAAAGACCCAGCTCGGGATTGGTTGAAAGCCTCCCTGAGGGAGTCATGGACTAGGGGGTGTCCGGATAGCCGAACTATCATCACGGCCGGACTCCAACACTATGAAGATACAAGATTGGAGACTTCGTCCCGTGTCCGGATGGGACTTTCCTTGGCGTGGAAGGCAAGCTTGGCGATACGGATATGTAGATCTCCTACCATTGTAACCGACTCTGTGTAACCCTAACCTATCCGGTGTCTATATAAACCGGAGGGTTTTAGTCTGTAGGACGAACAACAATCATACCATAGGCTAGCTTCTAGGGTTTAGCCTCTACTTTCTCGTGGTAGATCTACTCTTGTACTAACCATATCATCAATATTAATCAAGCAGGAGTAGGGTATTACCTCCATCGAGAGGGCCCGAACCTGGATAAAAACATCGTGTCCCTTGTCTCCTGTTACCATCCGCCTAGACGCACAGTTCGGGACCCCCTACCCGAGATCCGCCAGTTTTGACACCGACATTGGTGCTTTCATTGAGAGTTCCTCTGTGTCGTCACCGATAGGCCCGATGGCTCCTTCGATCATCAACAACGACGCAGTCCAGGGTGAGACTTTTCTCCCCGGACAGATCTTCGCATCCGGCGGCTTTGCACTGCGGGCCAATTCGCTTGGCCATCTGGAGCAGATCGAAAGCTACGCCCCTAGCCATCAGGTCATAGTCGGAAGTTTGAACTATACGGCCGATCTCCGCGGAGACTTGATCTTCGACGGATTCGAGCCGCAGCCAAGCGCCGCACTGTCTCGATGGGCATGATCTAGCTCTGCACCCGAACAGTGCCCTGGAGGCCGCACCAGCATCCACTCCGACCCTTAATCAGGAGCCGGATTCCCCGATCGAGGACGAGCGGTTGCACACCGCCTCGGGGGCTACGATCTCTACGGCGATTGAGCCGAACTCCAACCCTGTCCTTTGCGAGGACCTTGATTCCATGGTGCCGGACTCCTCTCCGGACTCCAAACCCTCCGCGCCCCTACCAATCGAATCCGATTGGGCGCCGGTCATGGAGTTCATTGCCGCGGACATCTTTCAGAACTCGCCCTTCGGCGACATCCTGAATACACTAAAGTCTCTCTCTTTATCCGGAGAGCCCTGGCCGGACTACGGTCAGGAAGGTTGGGATTCGGACGACGAAGAAATTCAATGCCCGCCCACCACCCACTTCGTAGCCACTATCGAAAGCTTACACGACATGCTCGATTTCGACTCCGAAGACATCGACGGTATGGACGACGATGTTGGAGACAACCATGAACCAGCGCCTATAGGATGCTGGACAACGACTGCATCCCATGATGTATACATGGTGGATACACCTAAAGGAAATGAAGACGAGGAACAACGGGACGCTACGAAGGATAAATCCCTCGACAAGCAGTCAAAACGGCAACGTAAACGCCGAACCAAGTCCCGCCTCAACAGAGACCCATCCATAGAGCAGGGCGAACCGGTGGACGACGGACACGCTATCGAGCAATCATCCGAACAAGACAACTTGGATGAACAACCCGTCCCCGGCGAAGACAACAGTCCGGACGATCTCACGCCGGACAAATTGTTGGAGCAAAATAACCTCCAGAGAAGGCTCGTCGCTACTGCGCGTAGCCTGAAAAAGCAGAAGCGGAAGCTCAAAACAGCGGAAGATGCACTCAGGATCAGATGGAGCAAAGTATTCAACACTGCAGACAAATACAGCGACAGTCGCCGAACAAAGAGCTACCCAAAGAGAAAGCTGCTGCCCGAATTTGATGAGGAGGCCATAGAGCCCCCACAATCAAAAATTAATAAGGCCACTCGGTCGGATGGACGACCCCACGGCAAAAAGAGAGCGGCAACTAGCGCCGCACACAAGCCGATACGCGATCCGCATAAGGATTCACATCAAAAGGATGGCCCAGTTAGGTCCATCTATGGGCCGAGAAAGCGAGCTCTTCAAAGCAAGGCAACACACCAAATATCCGAACATCACGACACACCCAGATACAGGGGCGCCGCACATCCCCTATGTTTCACCGATGAGGTGCTGGATCATGAATTTTCAGCGGGATTCAAACCCGTAAACATAGAGGCATACGATGGAACAACAGACCCTGGATTGAGGATTACATCCTCCACATACACATGGCTAGAGGATATGATCTCCACGCCATAAAATACTTACCCCTCAAACTCAAAGGGCCAGCTCGGCATTGGCTTAAAAGCCTCCCCGAAAATGCCATTGGAAGCTGGGGAGAGCTCGAGGATGCGTTTCGGGAAAATTTTCAGGGGACCTACGTCCGCCCTCCGGATGCAGACGATCTAAGTCACATAACTCAACAGCCCGGAGAGTCAGCTCGGAAATTCTGGAACATGTTCCTTACTAAAAAGAACCAAATAGTCGACTGTCCGGACGCCGAAGCCTTAGCAGCTTTCAAACACAACGTCCGAGAAGAATGGCTTGCCAGACACTTCGGCCAAGAGAAGCCGAGAACCATGGCCGCATTAACAAGCCTCATGACCCGCTTTTGCGCGGGAGAGGATAGCTAGCTAGCAAGATGCAGCACCAGCGACCCAAGTACATCCGAAGTCAGGGATGGAAACGGGAAACCACGGCGCAACAAGGACCAGCGCCGGATTAAAAGGAACGGTCCAAAGAGCGAGGCAGTCAACGCCAGATTCAAAAGCTCACGGCAGAACAACAAAAAACTGCCCCTTAAGGACAATAGCGATGAGCTATCCAACTTAAACAAAATCTTGGACAAGATATGTCAAATCCACAGTACTCCCGGGAGGCCTGCAAACCATACCAACAGAGATTGTTGGGTCTTCATACAGTCCGGCAGACTCAACGCCGAACACAAGGGGCCGACACACCAAGTGAAGATGATGACGAGCACCACAAGCAGAGCCCCGGAAAACAAAAGAATTTCCCACAAGAGGTTAAAACAGTAAACTCACTTCACGTGATCAAAGGGAAAAACAGAGCGGCGCCCACTAAAATGCGCACCGCACACTGGTTGTCAAAACCAATCACCTTCGACCATCAGGACTATTCCGAAAGTATCCGGAGCGCATGATGGACTGCCTTGATATTGGATCCTATAATCAACGGATTCCAATTTACACAAGTCCTCATGGATGGCGGCAGTGACATAAACCTGATATATCAGGACACAATCCGCAGGATGGGGATAGACCCAACCGAAATTCGCCGTAGCAACACCTCCTTTAAAGGAGTAATACCAGGCCCATATGCCCATTGTACGGGCTCCATACTGCTTGAAGTTGTGTTCGGTTCATCCAACAACTTCCGTCGCGAAAAGTTAATCTTCCATGTCTCCCCGTTCAAAAGTAGCCATCAAGCACTATTGGGACGCGAAGCTTTCGCCCGCTTTAACGCAATACCGCATTATGCATCTCTCACACTTAAAATGCCCGGTCCACGCGGCATCATCTCATTAAAAGGGAGTATTAAGTGCTACTTGAGCACGGAGGAACGTGAGACTGCATTGACAGCCCCACACCTATCCGGCTCCGCTAGTCAAAGAACCTGAATTGGTCATTCAAACCCGGGACACGGCTAGACGAGTCCAGCGCCTACTAGCGGCATTCCCCCATACAAGGGGATGCATGCATATATCACAAGAGACAATAACGCTCAATCTTATTCACTTCTTCGACTCGTACTCTGTTTATTTCATATAAAGTACATCTTTCACACGATCTTTTTTCTTTTTTAAACTAAGTTCCTCTCTTTTAAAGATGAACAACGTGCTACACCCGTCCAGGATACGGCACAACGGAGACACAGGCGCAGACGTGCAGTAGGGACCCGTTGCAAGGATTCTTTTCAGATTAAGACCCTGCGTAAACCTTTTTTACTGTCTCTTGTTGACATACATCCCCCGGTTTCTTACTATAACCAAGGAGGAGGCTGGCGTTTTGGCATTGGCCGCACCAGAATTTTTGCGCGTACCTGGACACCAGGGGCTTAGGGCATTATTCTGCCCGTTTTTATAAAGACCGAATACCTTAGGGAGTATTCAGCGTCTCGAGTTAGGCCTTATATGCATCAGCTCGAATCATGTCTTTGGTCAAATGTTGGGTTTGCCCGGCTCCTGTGTTTTGCTGCCTTACGTTCCGTTCTATCGGCTAACGCGGCACCAGGAGAACTACTGCGATTGTGCCCCGGTTCGGCCGGGCGAGCACCTCAGTAGAGAAAGCCGAAAACTGACTGTCATGATATAGCGAGAGACTGGTCAACCACTCGATGACTAATCGGAATGTTTAGAATTCCTCCGCATTAACGAAGGACCGGTTTTCGGTCAGGCACATACGCACCCCGAATTCGGGAGAGTGCGGTGCCCCCAGGGGATATATAGTAGCCCCACCCTCGAACTCCTATGGCTAAGTGAAAGTGATAAAGCATTATAGTCCGGTTGCCTAGTTTGCTACGCTACCACCTCCTTAACAGGACCAAGACGTTGGATTAAGTGTGAAAAAGCGCCTTCTTTGCAAACACCCCCGCACTATGTGCGTGGGGGCTGAAGCCAAAGACTTCCATCTTTCAGGTTATATATACATATACATAAACGGCCGCACAGGGAGTAGTTTACTACTTGAACGCACAAGTATAAAAAGCTCTTATATCATATTGAATCATTGTTTTCACAAATCATACATGTCATTTAAACATAATATCCTTCGAGCACTGCGTCTCTATTAAACGAGCGCCCTGCAGGACTTCCTCAAAGTAGTGCTCGACAGGTACTCGCCTTCCGTCCGAATCTTGGGGTGCAACGTCGGTGGCCTTCATATCTGCCCAGTATGTCTTGACACGGGCCAGAGCCATCCGCGCTCCCTAAATACACGCCGACCGCTTTATTGCGTCGATACGCGGTACCGCACCAAGGAACTGCTGCACTAAATCAAAATAACTCTTCGGCTGGGGTCCGCCCGGCCACAAATGAGTCATGACATGCTTCATGGCAAGTCCGGATAGTCGATTCAGCTCGGCCCATTCGGCCAACCGATCGGTTAACGGAAGAAGATGCTCCGGACTATGGAATTGCGACCAATATAGCTCTTCCCTTCTGTGCCCCTTCCGGCCTGGGAAGTGCTCAATCGCGTCAGCGCTCGCCGCTAAGTCCAGATAAGCATCCTCCAAACTCCACAACTTGTCCAATTGAGCATACTTTGGATCCATATATTTCTCCGCTTGCAGAAAGCGGTTTTCCAGCCGCAATTGCCCGGCCTGACTCAGCTCCTCCTTGGCAGCTCTCAAAGCGAGCGGGCATCCTTGGATTCGGCGGCGGCCTTTTTCAGGCCCTCTTGCTCCGCAGCGTTCTTTTTCAAGAACCTCGCAGCGATCGGTAGTATTCTTCAACTTTCGGCCATATCGGCCATTTCCTCTTGTTAACCGGCAGTGAGCAACCCGTTCGTCTTTTAGCTCTTCGGCCGCCCTTAAAGCGGCCGCATTACTATTCCTGGCTTGCTCTTTCGCTCGGGCGAGTTCCGCCCGCAGCTCTTCCACAGCAGTGGCACCATCTGCATTAAGCATACAAATAGTAAGACATGGGCGTCAAGCTCCCTTACCAGGTGTCCGCGTAGAAGTCGCATACCTTGTGACTCGTCAAACCGTTTATTGACCAGCGCGATGTCAATATTGACAACATACCGAGTCTCAGGGGCTACTATCTATATAGGGCGCATTCTATATGCATAACTGTCAAAAGGTACATCATTTTCTGCGTACCTCGAACCCCGTCAGTAAGCTTCTGACGGCTTCATGCAATCCGCTCTCCGCAGATGCAATTCTTTCAATCACCGTACCCATTAGAGCACGGTAATCTTCTGAGATAGCCACTCGCCCGAGCAGATCCTTCAGCTCCTCCGACCGCACACCACTTGGCGCCGGACCCTCCGGCCCCGCCGGACTTGGGGGAACCCTCCGCGACGACACCTCAGGGTCGTCCGCCTCGCATGAGGGTGCGACAGGTGGAGGCGTTTCGCTCTCCATCATCTCCGGAAGAAGATCCCCCGAAGACGAGCTCTGCTGAGAAGGGCTGAGGTCCGAACTGCAAGGTACAATTTCGGTTATCTTCATAAATAAATGCAGGGATGTTCCTTACTTACAAGACCCCTTCTTTTTACTTACGGCTCACTGGAGGGCTGATCCCCTTGGGGAAATAGTGCGGCTGGGTTACTTCCCAGCGCCGGACTCTCTGACGAAGATTCCTTTCCCCTCTTTGAGGCCTTGACCTCCGGATCTTCTGAAGCGGTCCTCTTCTCTCCTCGGAGGGCGGGTCTTTTAATTCCTCCTTCCTTAATAACCTCCTTCATGGAGGCAGTTGCTTCTCCGCTCCCCCCTTCGCCTTATTCGAAAGGCGCGGCCTTCAACATCTTGGTCAGCATGGGATCCGGCGTGGTCTCTGGGAGGGGAGCCAGACACCTTATCAACTTTGCCTTGGCTATCCACTCCTGTTCAAGAAACGGCTCCTTTAAAGGGCATGTATATAATAAATGAATGAACAGCTTGTCCGGTTACATGACTACTTACTTGAGTATCTGAGCGATTGCAGCTTAGTCATGCGTCCTCAGTCAGGTCCGGACACTTCTCTCGTGATCTTAAGAACAGTTTATATATCTCCACGGGCGTCGTGCCCATAAAATTTTGGAGAGCTCGTGGTCCCTCCGGATTAAATTCCCACAGGCGAAGGGGGCGACGTTTGCAGGGCTGAAGGCGCCAGATCAACATAACATGCGCCACTGCAACTAGATTGATCTCTCTTTCTTGGAGGTCTCGAATCACGGCCTGCAGAAAAGGGCGTCCTTGGACGGCCCCAGTCGAGCCTTGTTGTCCCATGATACCAGCCGCTGTGGTGGACTGAGGGAAGGCAGGAGCCCGCCCATTTGGTGCCCCAGGGGCGGTGATATAAAACCACTCGTTGCCACAAGCCAAGCTCCTCTTGAAAAGAGCCCTCGGCCACGGAGCATCAGCACATTTGCTTATGACCGCCCCTCCGCTTTCTGCTTGTTGCCCCGATCATCTTTGGCTCCACCTTGAAGGTCTTGAGCCACAATCCAAAGTGGGGGCTAATATGGAGGAAGGCCTCACATACGACAATGAATGACGAGATATGGAGGATGGACTCCGGATTCAAGTCGTGGAAATCAAGCCCATAATAAAACATGATCCCCCGCATAAAGGGATCCGTCGGGAAGCCTAAACCCCGAAGGAAGTCAGACACGAACACCACGTTCTCGCCGGGCTCGGGAGTGGGAATGACCTGCCCTGGAGCAGGTAGCCTATGCGAGATCTCGCTGGTTAGATACCTGGCGTCTCGCAGCTTTAGCACCTCTTCTTCTGTGACGGAGGAAGACATCCATCGGCCGTGCTGGTCGGAGCCGGACATCATCGAAGGTCTGAAGCGCCTAAATCTGAAGCTTTGGGTGTTGGAACTCGAAGCGCGAGGCGAACTCGATGGAGGGTGTAAAAAGAAGAGGGCCTTGGTCTCATTATAAAGAGGTTGAATACAAAGAGCCCACCCCGTGGTCGATTAGGACTCGCCTTTGATAGAGGCGTGCCAGCGGCACGGTTGGGTTACCCACGTCCGTATTGATGAGAATCCCGGAATAAGGGGGGACGATCTATGCTTTGATAAGACTTGCCAGGGAAACCGCCTCGCTAAACGAGCTGAGGTGGAACAGTAAAAAACGATTCATATATGGGCCTGGCCGTGGTGTGATGTCACGCCGCGGAATACGTCAGCAGATCTGTGCAAAATTATTCTCTCTACGGTGTTACGTGGAACTTGTTTTGCAGAGCCGGACACTATCCTGGTGTTCAAAACCTTCTATGAAGTATTGGAGGAGGAACCCGCCTTGCAATGCGAAGACAATATGCGACTGGACTCGTCGTCATTGAAGCCTGGTTCGAGGAGCTCTTGAGGAGTCTGGACTAGGGGTGTCCGGATAGCGAACTATCATCACGGCGGACTCCAAGACTATGAAGATACAAGATTGAAGACTTCGTCCGTGTGCGGATGGGACTTTCCTTGGCGTGGAAGGCAAGCTTGGCGATCGGATATGTAGATCTCCTACCATTGTAACCGACTCTGTAACCCTAACCTATCCGGTGTCTATATAAACCGGAGGGTTTTAGTCCGTGGGGCGAACAACAATCATACCATAGGCTAGCTTCTAGGGTTTAGCCTTTACGATCTCGTGGTAGATCTACTCTTGTACTACCCATATCATCAATATTAATCAAGCAGGAGTACGGTATTACCTTCATCGAGAGGGCCCGAACCTGGGTAAAAACATCGTGTCCCTTGTCTCCTGTTACCATCCGCCTAGACGCACAGTTCGGGACCCCCTACCCGAGATCCGCCGGTTTTGACACCGACACTCCCCAAAAACTCAATTGGAAGTTGGGACGAACTTGAGGATGCTTTCAGGGCCAATTTTCAAGGGATCTATGTCCGAACTCCGGATGCATACGATTTAAGTCACATAATCCAAAAACCCGGAGAGTCAGACCGTAAGCTTTGGAACAGATTTCTCACTTAGAAGAATCAAATCGTCGATTGCCCCGATGCCGAAGTCTTAGCAGCTTTCAAGCACAGTATCCGAGACCAATGGCTTGCCAGATACCTCGTCCAAGAAAAGTCGAGGACAATGGCATCCCTAACAAGCCTTATGACCCGCTTCTGTGTGGGAGAGGACAGCTGGTTGGCCCGTAGCGGCACCAGTGACCCAGACACATCCTAAATCAGGGATGGCAAAGGGAAGGTGCGACACAATAAAAACAAGCGTCGAAACAATGAAGACATTCCAGATAACACGGCGGTCAACGCCGGATTCAGGGGCTCTCGACCCGGTCAACGCAAAAAGCCATTTAAAGGCAGCAGAGATAGACTGTCCAGCCTAAATAAAATTCTAGACAGATTATGTCAGATTCATGGCACCCCCGAAAAACCTACAAATCACACCCACAAAGAATGCTGGGTTTTCAAGGCAGGCCGGCAAGCTAAACGCCGAACACAAAGGAAGGGAGACGCCAAGTGAAGACGAAGATGAGCCTCGCCATCCGAACACCGGGGGACATAAAACATTCCCACCAGAAGTCAAAACAGTGAATATGATTTACGTAACTCACATACCGTAGAGAAGGTGCAAACGCGCACTCCGAGACGTATACGTTGTAGAGTCCGTCGCCCCCAAATACAACCCTTGGTCGGCCTGCCCGATCACTTTTGATCGGAGGGATCATCCGACTAGTATCCGACACGGAGGATCGGCTGCCTTGGTGCTCGACCCAATAATTTCCGGATACCATCTCACTCGAGTCCTTATGAGACCCAAAAATCGAACTGATGTCTCAGACTTACCTAAATCAGAGTTCGATTAATTTTGTAATGATTTTGACGGGATTTGGTGACCTTTTCTTGTACGGGAAGTCCATCCGCATCGTATATAGATTAGAGGTGATGGTCGATTGAACAAAACACAATCGAGTAAATCAATCTACTACTTTTTCGTGTTCATCTACTCTTTATCCTCCCGTTTTCTCTTCTTCTCGTTCTTCGTCGTTCTTCAAGATCAGAGCAAGCGAATCGATGAGGTCCTAGGGCCGGTTAGGCCGAGCTCGGACAGCCCATAGCCACCGGGCTCCCTGGCAGGGTCCTCTCCCTCCTGGGGGTGTGGGGTTTCGGGTTCTAAAAAGCATCTGTTGGACAGCTCGTGTACTCCGCTTTGGACGGGTCTCCTTGATCACGAGGTTCGGTGCAATACCCTCGCTGTTGGAGGTACACGGTGACGTGTTCCTGTGCAAACAACTACCATTGATTGAAGAGTGTCATTGTATCCATGATTAGTTTGCTAGCAGGTACAGATTGCTGGTAGCATGATAGATGAAACACATATAAACAATGTAGCAAAAACCACAAATAAATCATGATATTAATAGCCGATCGATGTCGATATCAAGGTCCCATCTAAATAAACTTGATCTGATTATCGGGCGCATAGGTGGCAACTCCAGTTCACATTAGCAAAGACTCATTCTCTTGTCCATCTCCATCCAGTCCCACATTATTCAATTAGCCAAGCAATCGATCCTTTTGGAAAAACACTTCTGCTTCGGTACACCCTCCATAAACACATCGATGGCTTAGATTACTCCATACCCCTTCATAATAAAGGGCAAGATGGTATTTTTCTAAAGTACGGGCCCGCTCATTAAGCCCGCATACGACATGAAAATAATGAGAAAAAGGAGATCAGGAATTGAACCAGAGACCTCACACGTAATGGCATGTGCTGCTAGCCACTTCACCCCATAATTGCTTGTGAAAGTTAATAGCATGAAATATATAATAAAACACAACAGTGTTCACATATCTGAAATATTTTCTGAAACAAGTCGAAACTTTAATTGAAAAATGTGATCAGTTTGAAATGCGAATAGTTGTTGAGGTTATGAACAAATTTGAGCAAACAGTTTTTGAAATTATGAACAATTTCCAAACATCTTTCAAAACATGAACAACTTTTAAAAATTGCTTTTATTTTGTGGGCTATTAATTTTACTGTTTTCCTTGATTTTCTCTCTTTCATTTATTAAAATTCATGAACTATATTTAAATTCTGAACCTTTCCTAAAATCCAGGAAGTTTTCAAAATTGTGATATTTTCTGAAGTTTACAATCTTTGTCTTCAAATTCATGTACTTTTTCCAAATCCTCTCAACTATTATTTTTTGGACATGGATAAAGACCCCCAACTTATTGCGGCGATCATCACGGATATATGAGACATCCATGCCAGGTTTGAACGGTTTTCGACCCTATTTGCACATTCTGACATGTCCGGCCATTTATCGGCCCCTTTTCACCGAATTTGTCAAAAATCCAAATAATTTAGCGGGATGCCTTGAATTTGTGACATAAGTTGGTGCAAAATTTTTGGGGCCCTTTGGCGGATGTCAAAAACAATGTGCTTTCAAAAGGTCCCTTCTGTCCCAACCGAACACCCTCCATTACGCATGGTCTATTTTTTGACATCCCTTCAAATGACCAACTTTGCAAAAGGACCCTTCTATTCTACCCGAAATCCTTCGTTGAAATGAATATGCTCTCAAACAGACTCTTATAGCCTACCCGATATCCTTCATTGAACTTGGTCTATTTTTTGACATGCATGAAATAACCCCAACTTTTACATTAGCTGGGCATGCCCATGGCAGGCATCCATGTTTGATTCGAACGAACTCCGACAAAGTATGCAAGTTGCGTCAGGTTCGGCTATTTATCGACTATTTTTCAGCGGGTAAACTCTAGAAAATGCCAGAATGGTTGAAAACTCAAACAACATTGTATAGTGCCTATATTTGTCATGGAAACTGGTGGAATATTTTTTGTGCCATTTGAAGGATGTCGAGAAAAATAACGTGCTCTCACATGGAGCCTTCTGGCCAACCCGAACACCCGGTGGCTGCAGTCGGGGCAGCACTGGGAGACGGGGACTCGATGGAGCTCGAGGCAGTCGAACCGTCTTGGGAGGAATGGCTGGAGCTTGGGAGAAACACGAGAGGCGACTTGTCTCAAGGATCCAGATCCTGCAACAATCGATGCTGCGGTGAGAGAGATTGCAACAGCAGCCCAGTTGTTAAAACTAGTGTTGCTGGCCATGAGGTAGGTGATGTCCAGAAAAGGCGGCTAACGCGGGGCTGTGATCCTCCAGGTGATATATATTGTTTCCCATTCTGAAATATCTGCAAATTAAGAAAAGGAAAAAAATGAAAAGAAATGAGGGAAAAAGAAAATGGAGGATGAAAAAAAAACCCGAAGAAAAACGGACAAACTAAAAAAACCAGCGGCGGCGAGCTTCTCCTTGAGCCCGTACACCTCGGCCTACTTGCCTGGAGGTGTGGCGGAGGTCATCGGCCTTGACCTGGTGCAGGCGTGGACCGGCGAGGCGGAGGGCTCGGGCTCGGGCGCGGGATCACGGATGCGGATGGGACAGCGAGAGGGATCTTGGGGTGGAGGCACGTGGGTGGGCCAGGGATGGAAAGGGTGGAGAGAGGAGAGAGAGAGACACGGCAGATGAGCCATGGCCTGCAAGCGGCGGAATTAGTCCCCCATGTGCCCCCAGCTCCTGTGTTTGGCACAGGAGCACCGGCTCTGTTTTGCCCAAATCCGGCAAAAGTGGGACTCTTTGTCCTTGACCTTGAAAAAGTGCTCTGAGGGGCTTCTTGGGGGGGCTGGAGATTCTCTAAAGTAGGAAACAAGTACTTTGGTAGAACTGTTAGACAATCCTACTGGTTTGCGCCTTGAGTAGTGAATGAGCAGCGTGTAGGTTCGTGTCCCGCAGACAATGAGGCCTTACTTTTTGATGAAAGGACCATATTGCCCTTTATATGTTTTGTAAGGGGGTGTACCAAAGCGGGAAAAAATGGAAAGTGATTTGAAATGTCAAAACATCGATTTATTTGAGCCATTATTTGTCATTATCTTTTTTTTATGGGATGCTTGTTGCATCGAAATGGAACATCACAGATCTGCAGCATAGGAGGTTGGTGGATTAGGATATGTGCTATAATATCTTGAGCCCATAGGACTAGACACTAGTAGAAAAAGGGGCTATCGTCCAGGGCAGTTTAGCCCATTAGTCGGTTCAATCCATAACGGGACCAATGGAGCTATTGCCCGGTTCGTGAGCCAGGGGGCGGCAGACCCACGTGGGCCATTGGTCCCGTTCGTCCGGACCTTTTGGTCCCGGTTGGTGGGACGAACGGGACCAATGGTCCTGGCTCCTGGCCCACCACTATTGGTCGGTTTGTGGCATGAACCGGGACCAAAACTTCCCTTTAGTCGGCTCATGCCACGAACCGGGACCAATAGTGCTGCCCATATATACCCCTCGCTCATGAGCAGAACACTCCGATCCATTGCTCTGTTTTTCTCTTGCGGCGAGGGGGCATTGTGGTGCTCTAGCTCACCTCCTATGCACATGAGGTGTTCGATGAAGTGCCGAGCCACACTACTTAGCTTTCTCCTCTCAAGCTCGACCTCCAACCTCCATTTTCCTCAATATTTGTGTAGGTTTAGCGGTCCGTCACGCCCGTCCCGTCTTCACCGCCGTCGATCACCCACACGATCTCATCGCCGGGACCACCGTGGTGAGCCTCTTGTTCTTATCTTCTTTACGAAAGGAAAAATATTCTTACTTGTATTATTTTCTTACTTTTATTATTGCATCTTATATAGTGCGATGGTTTTGGTATCCGCCCCGTCGGCCCTCGTCCTGTCTATGATTCGGATGTGGTATATATTATCTTTTCATAACTATTGGTTCATTTATTGTTTATGAAAATTATGCCGATAACGTGACATAGATTTTATTTATCTAGGAGGTTGTTGAACCGGAAATTCCAACCGACCCTATTGTCGAGAGGTTAAATTTAGTTGAAGAAGAAAACAATTTCTTGAAGGAAAAATAAAAAAACTTGAGGAGGAGAAGATGATATTGGAGTTGCATGTTGCGGTTGTAAATCGATGATCACAAGATCAAGATGGATGCAATGTGCTTGAAGATGAGAAAGATTAGAAAATATGCCATTCATACCGAGGCTTGGTATCATTATGCCGTTGGATCAGTTGTTACCTTGGTTGCGATTATGATCGTATTTGTTTTCACATTGAAATGTTTTACATAGTTTCAATGTATGGTTTAATTAATTTAGATGCTCTGCGAGCTTTATGTTGTTAGATGAGAACTATGTATGTACTTTGGTTTTTATGTGATGATGAACTTCTATTAATTTGGTCACTTAATTATCTATTCATGATGTTCTGTAATGATTTTTGACACACTTAATTATATATAATGCACGCAGATGAACCGGCAATGAAAGAAAAACAAGAAAACCAAACATAAAAGATCATGCCACGGTGATAAATCATCTGTAGTATCAACACTCTAACCACCACCAAGAAAGCACGGACTAGAAGAAGAAGTTCTTCAAAACAACGCCTCCTAGAAGGAAAATATGCACAAGCGTTCCCAAGACAATGCCTTCAAAAAGGTCACTGCTAGACATAGTCAATAAAGCCAGACCTTGTCCGGTTTATGATTAGGATGTGGTACATTCTCTTTTATAACTATTTGTTGCATTTAGTGTTTATGAAAATTATGCCCATCAAGTTGACATAGATATTTTTATCTAGGAGTCACGTGAACCGGAAATTCAAACCAAACCTATTGCGAGAGGTTAAATTTAGTTGAAAATGAAAAGTATTTGAGAAAAATTGAGAAAGAATTGAGTAGGAGAAGATGGAATTGGGTTGCATGTTGCCGATGTAAATCGATGATCACAAGATCAAGATGGACAAAATGCACTTGAAGATTAGAAAATATGCCATTGATAGTGAGGCTTGGTATCATTATGCTTTCATTGAGGAGTTCCACGTATGTCGTGGCGATAAGGCTTGATGGCTCTTTCAATCATCAACGATGCGGTCCAGGTGAGGTTTCCTCCCGGACAGATCTTGTGCGGCTGCGTCGTACTCAGACCTTCGCTAAATGCAGGAACAGGTCGACAACTCATACAGCCATCAGGTCAGGTTTGGAAACAGACTACACCACTGACTGACATGAGGACTTGATCTTCAGCAGTTCAAGCCCCGCCGAGGCGCGAATAGTCACGACGGGCATGACTTAGATCTACCATCGAGATGTTGGGGATACTCGCTGGCTGCCCGGCCTTCAATCTAGAGAATCCGCCATCCGAGGGCGGTTGGATGGACCCGTCACGGAGGCGCACATTCGCCGGAGCTGGGCGAACAGACTTCATCTCCGAAGATCGAGTGTCGCCGAACCCTCGGACTCGTTTCCGGTCATAGGTTCGAACGGCGCAGCGTCCGTTCCTCTCGAATCTGATTGGGCACCGACCATGGAGTTTACCTCAGCGGATATCTTTCAACACTCACCCTTGGGTGACGTGCTAAATTAATGAGGTCTCTCTCTCTCGGGGACTCTTAGTCGGACTATGTCCAGCGAGGCGAGGAGCAGACGGCGAAATTCGTTCCCCACCCACCACCCACCTAATAGCCTTGTCGATGACAAACCGACCGCTTGACTTTGACTCGAACATGGCGGTATGGGCGGCGATGCTGGAGATGAGCAGGAACCACGCAGAGCTGGACAACCACCTCATCATATGATATATACATGGTGGATACACCCAAGAAAAACAACGGCCTTGACGAAGGGATACAATGGAGGATAATCCCTCGGGCGAAACCAAAGCGGCAGGTGCAGAAGCTGCTCTAAATCATACAGTAAAAACAACAATAACAGCGCAGAAAAATAACCGCGGTCGACTCCAAAACTCGACCCCATGGACGATGATGGAGCAGGATGAGCAGGGGCGCTGAACATAGTCGGAGCCGATGTCCGATGGCGATCCGATAAATCTCATCAAACTGCCTCAAGCAGGAGGACATCCAGACGGCGAGCATTCATCATCCCAGAAAAACACTTGGAACAAAGAACCTCCACGGTAGGCTTATGGCCACCTTGAGGAACGAAGGCGTAGAAGCAAAGGCTTAAGGCCGCGCAGGATACACTCAACCGCGAGATGGAACATAGTGCTGAACCTTTGAAGAAAAATCTGGCGACCATTGGCACACAGAGCTACCCAAAGTGCAAGCTGCTGCCCGAATTGACGATGAGGCCATAGAGCCCATTCGCCCGAAAAACAATGGCCAATCAGCGGACCGACCACCGCGTGAGTGCATGCAGAGCGACTAATGATGCATACTCAAGTCGACACGATTCACGTGAGCTCCTGGACAAAAAGCAGGTGTGACCAGGTCCATCTATGGATCTAAGAAAAGCATGCTCCGGCACAAGATCACAACCACCAAAATGATCATATTGATCAAATACCAGATCGGAATCAACACCAAACACAACGATGCGTCAACAACATGCCACGACACATCAAAATACAGGGTGCCGCGCCTGTGCTTCACCGATGTAGTCTGGATCATGAATTTCGGAGGATTTAAACACGTGAATATAGGGGCATACAGCGGGCAGCCGGACCCTAGGATCTGGATTGAGGACTTTATCCTTCATGTCCACATGGCTCGTGGAGATGATCTCCGCCATTAAATACCTGCCCCTCAAGTTGAAAGACCCAGCTGGGATTGGTTGAAAGCCTCCCTGAGAGGAGTCATGGACTAGGGGGTGTCCGGATGGCGAAGCCTATCATCACGGCGGACTCCAACACTATGAAGATACAAGATTGGAGACTTCGTCCGTGTCGGATGGGACTTTCCTTGGCGTGGAAGGCAAGCTTGGCGATCTGGATATGTAGATCTCCTACCATTGCAGGACTCTGTGTAACCCTAACCTATCGGTGTCTATATATAAGCCCGGAGGGTTTAGTCTGTGAGACGAACAACAATCATACCATAGGCTAGCTTCTAGGGTTTAGCCTCTACTTTCTCGTGGTAGATCTACTCTTGTACTAACCATATCATCAATATTAATCAAGCGGTAAGTGTTACCTCCATCGAGAGGCCGAACCTGGATAAAAACATACGTGTCCCTTGTCTCTGTTACCATCCGCCCTAGGCATTGCGATTCGGGACCCCCTACCGAGATCCATGAGTTTGACACCGACATTGGTGCTTTCATTGAGAGTTCCTCGCAATATGTCGTCACGATAGGCCGATGGCTCCTTGATCATCAACAACGGCGCATCCGGGTGAGACTTTTCTCCCGGACAGATCTTCGCATCCGGCTTTGCACTGCGGGCCAATTAAGCAGCCATCTGGAGCAGATGAAAGCGCTAGCCATCAGGTCATAGTCGGAAGTTTGAACTATCGGCCGATCTCGCGGAGACTTGATCTTGGCGGATTCGAGCGCAGCCAGCGCCGCCTTTGTCTCGATGGGCATGATCTGGCTACGCACGAGCGATTGCCGGAGCCTGGCATCCTCCGACCCTTAATCGGGCGGATTCCCGATCGAGACGGCGGTTGCACACACGCCTCGGGGCCTCACGATCTCTGGCGGTGGAGCGAACTCAACCCTGTCGCTGCGAGGACCTTGATTCCATGGTGCGGACTCCTCTCCGGACTCCAAACCCTCGCGCCCCTACCAATGAATCCGATTGGGCGCGGTCATGGAGTTCATTGCGGACATCTTTGAGAACTTCGCCCTTGGCGACATCCTGAAATACACTAAAGTCTCTCTTTATCCGGAGAGCCTGGCGGACTACGGTCGGGAAGGTTGGGACCAGACGACGAAGAAATTCAATGCCGCCCCACCCCCTTGTAGCCACTATCGAGCTTACACGACATGCTCGATTTACGACTCGAAGACATCGGCGGTATGGACGGCGATGTTGGAGACAACCATGAACCAGCGCCTATAGGATCTGGACAACGTTACATCCATGATGTATACATGGTGGATACACCTAAAGGAAATGAAGGCGAGGAACAGCGGGGCCTCTGAAGGATAAATCCCTCGACAAGCAGTCAAAAGCGGCAGCGTAACGCCGAACCAAGTCCGCCTCAACGAGACCCATCCATAGAGCAGGCGAACCGGTGGGCAACGGACACGCTATCGAGCAATCATCCGAACAAGACAACTTGGATGAACAACCCGTCCGGCGAAGACAACAGTCACGATCTCACAGCGGACAAATTGTTGGAGCAAAATAACCTCGAGAAAAAAGTAAAGCTACTGCGTAGCCTGAAAAGCAAGCGGAAGCTCAAAACAGCGGAAGATACTTTCGAGGATCAGATGGAGCAAAGTATTCAACCTGCGGACAAATACAGCGTGACGATGGCCGACAAGAGAGCTACCCAAAGAAAGCTGCTGCCCGAATTTGATGAGGAGGCCATAGAACCCCACAATCAAAAATTAATAAACCACTCGGTCGGATGGGCGACCCACGGCAAAAGAGGCGCTAGCGCGCACACAAGCGATCTGCGATCCATAAGGATTCACATCAAAGGATGGCGATTAGGTCCATCTATGGGCGGAAAAGCTCTTCAAAGCAAGGCAACACACCAAATATCCGAACATCCGACACACCCAGGATACGAGCGCGCACATCCCTATGTTTCACCGATGAGGTGCTGGATCATGAATTTTCAGCGGGATTCAAACCCGTAAACATAGAGGCATCGATGGAACAACGGACCCTGGATTGAGGATTACATCCTCCACATACACATGGCTAGAGGATATGATCTCACGCCATAAAATACTTACCTCAAACTCAAAGGCCAGCTCGGCATTGGCTTAAAGCCTCCCGAAAATGCCATTGGAAGCTGGGAGAGCTCGAGATGCGTTTGGGAAAATTTTCAGGGGACCTCGTCAGCCCTCCGGATCTGAACGATCTAAGTCACATAACTCAACAGCCGGAGAGTCAGCTCGGAAATTCTGGAACATGTTCCTTACTAAAAGAACCAAATAATCACTGTCCGGGCGCGAAGCCTTAGCAGCTTTCAAACACAAGCGTCCAGGAAGAATGGCTTGCAGACACTTGACCAGAGAAGCCGAGAACCATGGCGCATTAACAAGCCTCATGACCGCTTTGCGCGGGAGAGGATAGCTAGCTAGCAAGATGCAGCACCATGACCCAAGTACATCGAAGTCAGGGATGGGCGGAAACCACGGCGCAACAAGGACCAGCGCGGATTAAAGAGCGGTCCAAGGCGAGGCAGTCAACGCCCGATTCAAAAGCTCACGGCGGAACAACAAAAACTGCCTTAAGGACAATAGCGATGAGCTATCAGCAAACAAAATCTTGGACAAGATATGTCAAATCCACAGTACTCCGAGGCACTGCAAACCATACCAACAGATTGTTGGGTCTTCATCGCAGTCCGGACGCGCGAACACAAGGGGCGACACACCAAGTGAAGATGATGGCAGGCACACAAGCGAGCGGAAAACAAAAAAATTTCCCACAAGAGGTTAAAACAGTAACTCACTTCGTGATCAAAGGGAAAGGCGGCGCACTAAAATCGCAAAACCAATCACCTTCGACCATCAGGACTATTCGAAAGTATCCAGGCGCATTGGACTGCCTTGATATTGGATCCTATAATCAGCAGTTCCAATTTACACAGTCCTCATGGATGGCGGGTGACATAAACCTGATATATCGGACACAATCCATGAGGATGGGGATAGACAACCGAAATTGCATGTAACAACACCTCCTTTAAAGGTAATACCAGGCCCATATGCCCATTATCGGGCTCCATACTGCTTGAAGTTGTGTTCGGTTCATCCAACAACTTCCGTCATGAAAATTAATCTTCCATGTCTCCCGTTCAAAAGTAGCCATCAAGCACTATTGGAGACCTTGAAGCTTTCGCCGCTTTAACGCCCGCATTATGCATCTCTCACACTTAAAATGCCGGTCCAGCGGCATCATCTCATTAAAGGGTATTAAGTGCTACTTGAGCGCGGAGGAGCGTGAGACTGGTGACAGCCCACACCTATCCGGCTCCGCTAGTCAAAGAACCTGAATTGGTCATTCAAACCGGGACACGGCTAGGCGAGTCCAGCGCCTACTAGCGGCATTCCCCATACAAGGGATGCATGCATATATCACAAGAGACAATAACGCTCAATCTTATTCACTTCTTGACTCGTACTCTGTTTATTTCATATAAGTACATCTTTCACACGATCTTTTTCTTTTAAAACTAAGTTCCTCTCTTTTAAGATGAACAACGTGCTACACCGTCCGGATCACGGCTGCGGAACCACGGTATGCGCGTAAGGACCCGTTGCAAGATTCTTTTCAGATTAGACCCCGTAAACCTTTTTACTGTCTCTTGTTGACATACATCCCGGTTTCTTACTATAACCAAGGAGGAGGCTGGCGTTTTGGCATTAGCCGCAGAATTTTTGCGGCGTGCACGGACACGGGGCTTAGGGCATTATTCTGCCGTTTTATAAAGACCGAATACCTTAAGGGTATTCAGCGTCTCGAGTTAGGCCTTATGCATCAGCTCTGAATCATGTCTTTGGTCAAATGTTGGGTTTGCCCGGCTCCTGTGTTTTGCTGCCTTACGTTCCGTTCTATATTCTAGCGGCACCGGCTACTGCGATTGTGCCCGGTTGGTAGGCGAGAGCACCTCGATGAAAGCGAAAACTGCTGTCATGATATAGCGAGAGACTGGTCAACCACTCGATGACTAATGAATGTTTAAATTCCTCCGCATTAACGAAGGACGGTTTTCGGTCAGGCACATACGCGAATTCGAGAGTGCGGTGCCCCGAGGATATATAGTAGCCCCACCCTCGAACTCCTATGGCTAAGTGAAAGTGATAAAGCATTATAGTCCGGTTGCCTAGTTTGCTACGCTACCACCTCCTTAACAGGACCAAGGCGTTGGATTAAGTGTGGCGCCTTCTTTGCAAACACCCCGCACTATGTGCGTGGGGCTGAAACCAAAGACTTCCATCTTTCGGTTATATATACATATACATAAGCGGCCGCACGGGGAGTAGTTTACTACTTGAGCACAAGTATAAAAAGCTCTTATATCATATTGAATCATTGTTTTCACAAATCATACATGTCATTTAAACATAATATCCTTGAGCACTGCGTCTCTATTAAGCAGCGCCTGCAGACTTCCTCAAAGTAGTGCTCGGCCAATTACTACTTCGTCCGAATCTTGGGGTGCAACGTCGGTGGCCTTCATATCTCCCGGTATGTCTTGACACGGGCGAGCCATCCAGCGCTCCTAAATACCGCGACCGCTTTATTCGTCGTCACAGCGATGCAAGGAACTGCTGCACTAAATCAAAATAACTCTTGGCTGGTCCGCCCGGCCACAAATGATCATGACATGCTTCATGGCAAGTCCGGATAATCGATTCAGCTCGGCCCATTGACCAACCGATCGATTAACGGAAGAAGATGCTCGGACTATGGAATTGCGACCAATATAGCTCTTCCCTTACATGCCTTCCGGCTGGGAAGTGCTCAATCGCGTCATGGCGCTTCGCGCTAAGTCAGATAAGCATCCTCAAACTCCACAACTTGTCCAATGGGCATACTTTGGATCCATATATTTCCTCCAGCGGCGAGAAGCGGTTTCCAGCCGCAATTGCCCGACCTGACTCAGCTCCTCCTTGGCAGCTCTCAAAGCGAGCGGGCATCCTGGATTCGATGGCGGCCTTTTCAAACCCTCTTGCTCCGGCAGCGTTCTTTTCAAGAACCTACAGCGATCGGTAGTATTCTTCAACTTTCGGCCATATCGGCCATTTCCTCTTCTTGCCGGCGATGTGAGCAACCCGTTAGTCTTTTAGCTCTTGGCCCTTAAGCGGCCGCGTATAATCTGGCTTGCTCTTTACTCGAGGCGAGTTCCACCGCTCTTCCACAACGATGGCACCATCTGCATTAAGCATACAAATAGTAAGACATGGCGTCAAGCTCCCTTACCGAGTGTCGCGTGAAGTCGCATACCTTGTGACTCGTCAAACCGTTTATTGACCAGTAGCGATGTCAATATTGACAACATACCGAGTCTCGAGGCTACTATCTATAAGGCGCATTCTATATGCATAAGCATCCAAGGTACATCATTTTCTGCCTCGAACCCGTCGATAAGCTTACGGCGGCTTCATAATCCGCTCTCCGCGAGCAATTCTTTCAATCACCGTACCCATTAAACCACGGTAATCTTAAGAGATAACCACTCGCCCGGCAGATCCTTCAGCTCCTCCGACCGCACACCAATTGGCGCGGACCCTCCGGCCGCCGGACTGGGGAACCCTCATGACGACACCTCAGGGGTCCGCCTACATGGTCAAACGGTGGGCGTTGCTCTCCATCATCTCGGAAGAAGATCCCCGAAGACTAGCTCTCTGAGAAGAAGGCTGAGGGAACTGCGCAAGGTACAATTTCGGTTATCTTCATAAATAAATGCAGGATGTTCCTTACCCACAGACCCTTCTTTTTACTTACGGCTCCTTTGGAGGCTGATCCCCTGGGAAATAGTGCGGCTGGGTTACTTCCCAGCGCGGACTCTCGGCGAATTCCTTTCCCCTCTTTGAGGCCTTGACCTCCGGATCTTACGAAGCGGTCCTCTTCTCTCCTCGGGGCGGGTCTTTTAATTCCTCCTTCTTAATAACCTCCTTCATGGAGGCATTGCTTCTCCGCTCCCCCTTCGCCTTATTAGGCGCGCCCTTCAACATCTTGGTCAGCATGGGATCCGGCGTGGTCTCACGGGAGGAGCAGACACCTTATCAACTTTGCCTTGGCTATCCACTCCTGTTCAAGCGGCTCCTTTAAAGGGCATGTATATAATAAATGAATGAACAGCTTGTCCGGTTACATGACTACTTACTTGAGTATCGGCGATTGCAGCTTAGTCATGCGTCCTCAGTCAGGTCGGACACTTCTCTCGTGATCTTAAGAACAGTTTATATATCTCCCAGGCGTCGTGCCCATAAAATTTTGGAGGCTTCGTGGTCCCTCGGATTAAATTCCCACAGTGAAGGGGCGGCGTTTGCAGGGCTGAGGCGCGGATCAACATAACATGCGCTGCAACTAGATTGATCTCTCTTTCTTGGAGGTCTCGAATGAGGCCTGCAGAGAAAAGGCGTCCTTGGGCGGCCCCAGTCGAGCCTTGTTGTCCCATGATACCAGCGCTGTGGTGGACTGAGGAAGGCAGGGCCCGCCCATTTGGTGCCCACAGGGGCGGTGATATAAACCACTCTCGTTGCCACAAGCCAAGCTCCTCTTGAAAAGAGCCCTCGGACCCACAGGCATCGGCACATTTGCTTATGACCGCCCCTCCGCACTCTGCTTGTTGCCCCGATCATCTTTGGCTCCACCTTGAAGGTCTTGAGCCACAATCAAAGTGGGGGCTAATATGGAGGAAGGCCTCACATCGACAATGAATGGCGAGATATGGAGGATGGACTCCAGTT
Organism: Aegilops longissima; assembly: GCA_021605205.1. Taxonomy (NCBI): domain Eukaryota; kingdom Viridiplantae; phylum Streptophyta; class Magnoliopsida; order Poales; family Poaceae; genus Aegilops; species Aegilops longissima. The sequence continues at coordinate 746,766,080 of CM038679.1, forward strand.
CAAGTCGTGGAAATCAAGCCCATAATAAAAATGATCCCCCGCATAAAGGGATCCGTCGGAAGCCCTAAACCCGAAGGAAGTGAGACCACGAACACCACGTTCTCGCCGGGCTCGGGAGTGGGAATGACCTGCCTGGAGGCAGGTAGCCTATCTGAGATCTAGCTGGTTAGATACTGGCGTCTGCTTTAGCTTTATCTTCTTCGTGGAGGAGGAAGACATCCATCGGCCGTGCTGGTGGGAGCGGACATCGTCGAAGGTCGAAGCGCCTAAATCTGAAGCTTTGGGTGTTGGAACTTCGAGCGCGAGGCGAACTTCGATGGAGGGTGTAAAAGAAGAGGGCCTTGGTCTCATTATAAAGAGGTTGAATACAAAGCCCACCCGTGGTCGATTAGGACTACGCCTTTGATAGAGGCGTGCCAGCAGACGCAGTTGGGTTACCCGTCCGTATTGATGAGAATCCCGGAATAAGGGACGATCTATGCTTTGATAAGACTTGCCGAAACGCCTCGCTAAGCAGCTGAGGTGGAACAGTAAAAGCGATTCATATATAAGGCTTGGCCGTGGTGTGATGTCACGCGCGCGGAATCGTCGACAGATCTGTGCAAAATTATTCTCTCTCTTGATTCGTGGAACTTGTTTTGCGAGAGCGGACACTATCCTGGTGTTCAAAACCTTCTATGAAGTATTGGAGGAGGAACCTTGCAATGCGAAGACAATATCGCCTTGCTGGACTCGTCGTCATTGAAGCCTGGTTCGGGAGCTCTTGAGGAGTCTGGACTAGGGGTGTCGGATAGCGAACTATCATCACGGCGGACTCCAAGACTATGAAGATACAAGATTGAAGACTTCGTCCGTGTCGGATGGGACTTTCCTTGGCGTGGAAGGCAAGCTTGGCGTCGGATATGTAGATCTCCTACCATTGTAACCGACTCTGTGTAACCCTAACCTATCCGGTGTCTATATAAGCCGGAGGTTTTAATCCGTGGGGCCGAACAACAATCATACCATAGGCTAGCTTCTAGGGTTTAGCCTTCGATCTCGTGGTAGATCTACTCTTGTACTACCCATATCATCAATATTAATCAAGCAGGGAATGCATTACCTTCATCGAGAGGGCCCGAACCTGGGTAAAAACATCGTGTCCTTTCTCTGTTACCATCGCCCTAGGCCTGAGTTAAGGACCCCCTACCGAGATCCGCGGTTTGACACCGACACTCCCCAAAACTCAATTGGAAGTTGGGGCGAACTTGAGGATGCTTTCAGGGCCAATTTTCAAGGGATCTATGTCGAACTCCGGATGCATCGATTTAAGTCACATAATCAAAAACCGGAGAGTCGGACCGTAAGCTTTGGATTTCTCACTTAGAAGAATCAAATGCGTCGATTGCCCGATGCAGAAGTCTTAGCAGCTTTCAAGCCGATGTCAAGACCAATGGCTTGCAGATACCTCGTCCAAGAAAGTCGAGGACAATGGCATCCCTAACAAGCCTTATGACCGCTTACGTGGGGAGAGGACAGCTGGTTGGCCCGTGGCGGCACGATGACCAGACATCCTAAATCAGGGATGGAAAGGAAGGTGCGACACAATAAAAACAAGCGTCGAAACAATGAAGACATTCCGGATAACCACGGCGGCGCGGATTGAAACTCTCGACCGGTCAGCAAAAAGCCATTTAAAGGCAGCAGAGATGTTATCCATAAATAAAATTCTAGACCAGATTATGTGATTCATGGCACCCGAAAAACCTACAAATCACACCCACAAAGAATGCTGGGTTTTCAAGGCAGGCCGGAGCTAAGCGCCGAACACAAAGGAAGGGAGCGCCAAGTGAAGGCGAAGATGAGCCTCGCCATCCGAACACGGGGACATAAAACATTCCCACGAAGTCAAAACAGTGAATATGATTCGTAACTCACATACCGTAGAGAAGGTGCAAGCAGCACTCCGAGGCGTATCGTTGTAAGTCCGTCGCCCCCAAATACAACCCTTGGTGCGGCCTGCCCGATCACTTTTAATCGGAGGATCATCCGACTAGTATCCGACGGAGGATCGGCTGCTGCCAGTGCTCGACCCAATAATTTCCGGATACCATCTCTCGAGTCCTTATGAGACCCAAAAATCGGTGATGTCTCAGACTTACCTAAATCAGAGTTCGATTAATTTTGTAATGATTTTGGCGGATTTGGTGACCTTTTCTTGTGCAGGAGAAGTCCATCCGCGCCATTATATAGATTAGAGGTGATGGTCGATTGAACAAAACACAATCGAGTAAATCAATCTACTACTTTTTCGTGTTCATCTACTCTTTATCCTCCCGTTTTCTCTTCTTCTAGTTCTTAATCGTTCTTCAAGATCAGAGCAAGCGAATCGATGAGGTCCTAGGGCCGGTTAGGCGGCTCGGACAGCCCATACCACGGGCTCCTGGCGGGTCCTCTCCCTCCACAGGGGTGTGGGGTTCGGGTTCTAAAAGCATCTGTTGGACAGCTCGTGTACTCCGCTTCCGGGTCTCCTTGATCACGAGGTTCGGTGCAATACCCTCGCTGTTGGAGGTACGGTGGCGTGTTCTGTGCAAACAACTACCATTGATTGAAGAGTGTCATTGTATCCATGATTAGTTTGCTAGCAGGTACAGATTGCTGGTAGCATGATAGATGAAACACATATAAACAATGTAGCAAAACCACAAATAAATCATGATATTAATAGCGATCGATGTCGATATCAAGGTCCCATCTAAATAAACTTGATCTGATTATCGAGCGCATAGGTGCTAACTCAGTTCACATTAGCAAACTCATTCTCTTGTCCATCTCCATCCAGTCCCACATTATTCAATTAGCCAAGCAATCGATCCTTTTGGAAAAACACTTCCTTGGTACACCTCCATAAACACATCGATGGCTTAGATTACTCCATACCCCTTCATAATAAAGGGCAAGATGGTATTTTTCTAAAAGTGCAGGCCGCTCATTAAGCCCGCATACGACATGAAAATAATGAGAAAAAGGAGATCAGGAATTGAACGAGAGACCTCACTGCGTAATGGCATGCTGCTAGCCACTTCACCCCATAATTGCTTGTGAAAGTTAATAGCATGAAATATATAATAAAACACAACAGTGTTCACATATCTGAAATATTTTCTGAAACAAATAAACTTTAATTGAAAAATGTGATCAGTTTGAAATGCGAATAGTTGTTGAGGTTATGAACAAATTTGAGCAAACAGTTTTTGAAATTATGAACAATTTCCAAACATCTTTCAAAACATGAACAACTTTTAAAAATTGCTTTTATTTTGTGGGCTATTAATTTTACTGTTTTCCTTGATTTTTCTCTCTTTCATTTATTAAAATTCATGAACTATATTTAAATTCTGAACCTTTCCTAAAATCAGGAAGTTTTCAAAATTGTGATATTTTCTGAAGTTTACAATCTTTGTCTTCAAATTCATGTACTTTTTCCAAATCCTCTCAACTATTATTTTTTGGACATGGATAAAGACCCCCAACTTATTGCGGCGATGTCATCGGGATATATGAGACATCCATGCCAGGTTTGAGCGGTTTCGACCCTATTTGCACATTCTGACATGTCCGGCCATTTATCGGCCCCTTTCACCGAATTTGTCAAAAATCCAAATAATTTAGCGGGATGCCTTGAATTTGTGACATAAGTTGGTGCAAAATTTTAGGGCCCTTTGGCGGATGTCAAAAACAATGTGCTTTCAAAAGGTCCCTGTCCCCAACGAACCTCCATTACATGGTCTATTTTTGACATCCCTTCAAATGACCAACTTTGCAAAGGACCCTTCTATTCTACCGAAATCCTTCGTTGAAATGAATATGCTCTCAAACAGACTCTTATAGCCTACCGATATCCTTCATTGAACTTGGTCTATTTTTGACATGCATGAAATAACCCCAACTTTTACATTAGCTGGGCATGCCCATGGCGAGCATCCATGTTTGATTGAGCGAACTCCGACAAAGTATGCAAGTTCGTCAGGTTGACTGTTTATCGACTATTTTTCAGCGGGTAAACTCTAGAAAATGCGAATGGTTGAAAACTCAAACAACATTGTATAGTGCCTATATTTGTCATGGAAACTGGTGGAATATTTTTGTGCCATTTGAAGGATGTAGAGAAAAATAACGTGCTCTCACATGGAGCCTTACCAAGCCCGAACACCCGGTGGCTGCGATCGGGGCAGCAGGAGGCGAGGACTTCGATGGAGCTCGAGGTCGGAGCCGTCGAGGAGGAATGGCTGGAGCTTGGGAGAAACACGAGGAGCGACTTGTCTCAAGGATCCAGATCCTGCAACAATCGATCTTTGCGGTGAGAGAGATTGCAACAGCAGTTATTAAAACTAGTGTTGCTGGCCATGAGGTAGGTGATGTCGAGAAAAGTACTAGCGGGGCTGTGATCCTCCAGGTGATATATATTGTTTCCCATTCTGTATCTGCAAATTAAGAAAGGAAAAAAATGAAAAGAAATGAGGAAAAAAGAAAATGGAGGATGAAAAAAACCGAAGAAAAAGGACAAACTAAAAAACCAGCGGCGAGGCTTCTCCTTGAGCCGTGCACCTCGGCCTACTGCCTTGCAGGGGCGTGAGGAGGTCATCGGCCTTGACCTGATGCAGGCGTGGACGCCGAGGCGGAGGGCTCGGGCTCGGGCGCGGGATCACGGATCACGGATGGGACAGGCGGAGGGATCTTGAGGTGGAGGCACGTGGGTGGGCGAGGATGGAAAGGGTGGAAGAGGAGAGAGAGAGACAGCGAGATGAGCCATGGCCATGCAAGGCGAATTAGTCCCCCCATGTGCCCCGGCTCCTGTGTTTGGCACAGGAGCACCGGCTCATTTTGCCCAAATCCGGCAAAAGTGGGACTCTTTGTCATTGACCTTGAAAAAGTGCTCTGAGGGCTTCTTGGGGGGGTGGAGATTCTCTAAAGTAGGAAACAAGTACTTTGGTAGGAACTGTTAGACAATCCTCTTGGTTTGCGCCTTGAGTAGTGAATGAGCAGCGTGTAGGTTAGGTGTCCAGCAGACAGAGCCTTACTTTTGATGAAAGGACCATATTGCCCTTTATATGTTTTGTAAGGGTGTACCATGCGAAAAATGGAAAGTGATTTGAAATGTCAAAACATCGATTTATTTGAGCCATTATTTGTCATTATCTTTTTTTTTATGGGATGCTTGTTGCATCGAAAATGGAACATCACAGATCTGCAGCATAGGAGGTTGGTGGATTAGGATATGTGCTATAATATCTTGAGCCCATAGGACTAGACACTAGTAGAAAAAGGGCTGTCGTCGAGGGCAGTTTAGCCCATTAGTCGGTTCAATCCATAACGGGACCAATGGAACTATTGCCCGATTCGTGAGCCAGGGGGCGGCAGACCCACGTGGGCCATTGGTCCCAGTTAAATCGGACCTTTTGGTCGGTTGGTGGGACGAACGGGACCAATGGTCCTGGCTCCTGGCCCACTATTATTGGTCCCGGTTTGTGAACCGGGACCAAAACTCCCTGTCGGCTCATGCCGAACGGGACCAATAGTCTGCCTACATATATACCCCTCGCTCATGACAGAACACTCCGATCCATTGCTCTGTTTTTCTCTTGCCGCGAGGGGGCATTGTGGTGCTCTAGCTCACCTCCTATGCACATGAGGTGTTCGATGAAGTGCCGAGCCACACTACTTAAGCTTTCTCCTCTCCAAGCTCGACCTCCAACCTCCATTTCCTCAATATTTGTGTAGGTTTAGCGGTCCGTCCGCCCGTCCCGTCTTCACCGCCCGTCGATCACCCACACGATCTCATCGCCCGGACCACCGTGGTGAGCCTCTTGTTCTTATCTTCTTTCGAAAGGAAAAATATTCTTACTTGTATTATTTTCTTACTTTTATTATTGCATCTTATATAGTGCGATGGTTTTGGTATCCGCCCCGTCGGCCCTCGTCCTGTCTATGATTGGATGTGGTATATATTATCTTTTCATAACTATTGGTTCATTTATTGTTTATGAAAATTATGCCGAATAACGTGACATAGATTTTATTTATCTAGGAGGTTGTTGAACGGAAATTCAACCGACCCTATTGTCGAGAGGTTAAATTTAGTTGAAGAAAAACAATTTCTTGAAGAAAAAATAAAAAAACTTGAGGAGGAGAAGATATTGGAGTTGCATGTTGCGGTTGTCGATGATCACAAGATCAAGATGGATGCAATGTGCTTGAAGATGAGAAAGATGGGTTCTTGGTGGCAGCATTAGCTAGGGTTCGACGCTGGTGAATCATCGACGCTGACAGTAGGGTGACAGCGACAGCGATCACGAGGTAAGGCGTGGCGGCGGCATGCGGAAGCTAGGGTTTAGAACTCGAAAACTGATACTATGTTGGATGATGGAATTGCATAATGTATTGATCAGGTGCAATCTCATGTATATCGATGTACAAGGTGGGCCACGACATCAACTATATAAGAAACTAGGAGGTGAGCCAAATATACATATATGCACATAACACATATACTCAACAACAACTAATTACTTAAGTAAACATATGTATGAGTTGTATAGTAGTATAGTCACGGGGATTAATATACACAAAGTTTATTTTTTTTGAAATATACACAAAGTTAGCTTCAGTTGGTAATGGTGGCGTCGGGCATTGGCCATAACATTCAGATCTAGCAAATTTGTAGAGATGCACAGCTAGCTGTTATGAGACGCGGGTTAGGGTGCTCAATTGTTTAAGCCATCTGTTAGCCTAGTTAGTTGACTTTCATCTGTCATTCAAGCTATCCCAGATTGAAATCCACTATAGTCATTGGCCATAAGATTCAGATCGAGCAAGTTGGTAGAGATGCACAGCTAGCTGGTATGAGACGTGTAAAGGGTGCTCAATTGTTTAAGCCATCTGTGAGGCTAGTTAGTTGACTTTCATTATCCCAGATTGAAATCCACTATTCTTCATCAACACCACAAACTCCATGTGAGAACCTTAGGTTATTATGTGGAGACTCCATCGATCAGGTAATGAAATTAAGTTTATTTAGTACGACCTCGATCCATCCCCAAGTCTAGTCATTCCTAGCTAGAGCGGACTGCCATGTTTCGTTTAGCAATGTTCGCTGGAACTGATTACGCCTACTAAAGTTGAACCATATAGTCAACTCCGCTATTCATCAAGGAACGGATGATGGATATTTTAGAAAATGATAATATATTAATATAAAAAGTATCAATTACACCCAACCTCTTGCACCAACAAAATGTCTGAAACACACAAGATGCACACATCAAAATGAAAAGAAAAACAAGAAAACCAAACATAAAAGATCATGCCACGGTGATAAATCATCTGTAGTATCAACACTCTAACCACCACCAAGAAAGCACGGACTAGAAGAAGAAGTTCTTCAAAACAACGCCTCCTAGAAGGAAAATATGCACAAGCGTTCCCAAGACAATGCCTTCAAAAAGGTCACTGCTAGACATAGTCAATAAAGCCAGACCTTGTCCGGTTTATGATTAGGATGTGGTACATTCTCTTTTATAACTATTTGTTGCATTTAGTGTTTATGAAAATTATGCCCATCAAGTTGACATAGATATTTTTATCTAGGAGTCACGTGAACCGGAAATTCAAACCAAACCTATTGCGAGAGGTTAAATTTAGTTGAAAATGAAAAGTATTTGAGAAAAATTGAGAAAGAATTGAGTAGGAGAAGATGGAATTGGGTTGCATGTTGCCGATGTAAATCGATGATCACAAGATCAAGATGGACAAAATGCACTTGAAGATTAGAAAATATGCCATTGATAGTGAGGCTTGGTATCATTATGCTTTCATTGAGGAGTTCCACGTATGTCGTGGCGATAAGGCTTGATGGCTCTTTCAATCATCAACGATGCGGTCCAGGTGAGGTTTCCTCCCGGACAGATCTTGTGCGGCTGCGTCGTACTCAGACCTTCGCTAAATGCAGGAACAGGTCGACAACTCATACAGCCATCAGGTCAGGTTTGGAAACAGACTACACCACTGACTGACATGAGGACTTGATCTTCAGCAGTTCAAGCCCCGCCGAGGCGCGAATAGTCACGACGGGCATGACTTAGATCTACCATCGAGATGTTGGGGATACTCGCTGGCTGCCCGGCCTTCAATCTAGAGAATCCGCCATCCGAGGGCGGTTGGATGGACCCGTCACGGAGGCGCACATTCGCCGGAGCTGGGCGAACAGACTTCATCTCCGAAGATCGAGTGTCGCCGAACCCTCGGACTCGTTTCCGGTCATAGGTTCGAACGGCGCAGCGTCCGTTCCTCTCGAATCTGATTGGGCACCGACCATGGAGTTTACCTCAGCGGATATCTTTCAACACTCACCCTTGGGTGACGTGCTAAATTAATGAGGTCTCTCTCTCTCGGGGACTCTTAGTCGGACTATGTCCAGCGAGGCGAGGAGCAGACGGCGAAATTCGTTCCCCACCCACCACCCACCTAATAGCCTTGTCGATGACAAACCGACCGCTTGACTTTGACTCGAACATGGCGGTATGGGCGGCGATGCTGGAGATGAGCAGGAACCACGCAGAGCTGGACAACCACCTCATCATATGATATATACATGGTGGATACACCCAAGAAAAACAACGGCCTTGACGAAGGGATACAATGGAGGATAATCCCTCGGGCGAAACCAAAGCGGCAGGTGCAGAAGCTGCTCTAAATCATACAGTAAAAACAACAATAACAGCGCAGAAAAATAACCGCGGTCGACTCCAAAACTCGACCCCATGGACGATGATGGAGCAGGATGAGCAGGGGCGCTGAACATAGTCGGAGCCGATGTCCGATGGCGATCCGATAAATCTCATCAAACTGCCTCAAGCAGGAGGACATCCAGACGGCGAGCATTCATCATCCCAGAAAAACACTTGGAACAAAGAACCTCCACGGTAGGCTTATGGCCACCTTGAGGAACGAAGGCGTAGAAGCAAAGGCTTAAGGCCGCGCAGGATACACTCAACCGCGAGATGGAACATAGTGCTGAACCTTTGAAGAAAAATCTGGCGACCATTGGCACACAGAGCTACCCAAAGTGCAAGCTGCTGCCCGAATTGACGATGAGGCCATAGAGCCCATTCGCCCGAAAAACAATGGCCAATCAGCGGACCGACCACCGCGTGAGTGCATGCAGAGCGACTAATGATGCATACTCAAGTCGACACGATTCACGTGAGCTCCTGGACAAAAAGCAGGTGTGACCAGGTCCATCTATGGATCTAAGAAAAGCATGCTCCGGCACAAGATCACAACCACCAAAATGATCATATTGATCAAATACCAGATCGGAATCAACACCAAACACAACGATGCGTCAACAACATGCCACGACACATCAAAATACAGGGTGCCGCGCCTGTGCTTCACCGATGTAGTCTGGATCATGAATTTCGGAGGATTTAAACACGTGAATATAGGGGCATACAGCGGGCAGCCGGACCCTAGGATCTGGATTGAGGACTTTATCCTTCATGTCCACATGGCTCGTGGAGATGATCTCCGCCATTAAATACCTGCCCCTCAAGTTGAAAGACCCAGCTGGGATTGGTTGAAAGCCTCCCTGAGAGGAGTCATGGACTAGGGGGTGTCCGGATGGCGAAGCCTATCATCACGGCGGACTCCAACACTATGAAGATACAAGATTGGAGACTTCGTCCGTGTCGGATGGGACTTTCCTTGGCGTGGAAGGCAAGCTTGGCGATCTGGATATGTAGATCTCCTACCATTGCAGGACTCTGTGTAACCCTAACCTATCGGTGTCTATATATAAGCCCGGAGGGTTTAGTCTGTGAGACGAACAACAATCATACCATAGGCTAGCTTCTAGGGTTTAGCCTCTACTTTCTCGTGGTAGATCTACTCTTGTACTAACCATATCATCAATATTAATCAAGCGGTAAGTGTTACCTCCATCGAGAGGCCGAACCTGGATAAAAACATACGTGTCCCTTGTCTCTGTTACCATCCGCCCTAGGCATTGCGATTCGGGACCCCCTACCGAGATCCATGAGTTTGACACCGACATTGGTGCTTTCATTGAGAGTTCCTCGCAATATGTCGTCACGATAGGCCGATGGCTCCTTGATCATCAACAACGGCGCATCCGGGTGAGACTTTTCTCCCGGACAGATCTTCGCATCCGGCTTTGCACTGCGGGCCAATTAAGCAGCCATCTGGAGCAGATGAAAGCGCTAGCCATCAGGTCATAGTCGGAAGTTTGAACTATCGGCCGATCTCGCGGAGACTTGATCTTGGCGGATTCGAGCGCAGCCAGCGCCGCCTTTGTCTCGATGGGCATGATCTGGCTACGCACGAGCGATTGCCGGAGCCTGGCATCCTCCGACCCTTAATCGGGCGGATTCCCGATCGAGACGGCGGTTGCACACACGCCTCGGGGCCTCACGATCTCTGGCGGTGGAGCGAACTCAACCCTGTCGCTGCGAGGACCTTGATTCCATGGTGCGGACTCCTCTCCGGACTCCAAACCCTCGCGCCCCTACCAATGAATCCGATTGGGCGCGGTCATGGAGTTCATTGCGGACATCTTTGAGAACTTCGCCCTTGGCGACATCCTGAAATACACTAAAGTCTCTCTTTATCCGGAGAGCCTGGCGGACTACGGTCGGGAAGGTTGGGACCAGACGACGAAGAAATTCAATGCCGCCCCACCCCCTTGTAGCCACTATCGAGCTTACACGACATGCTCGATTTACGACTCGAAGACATCGGCGGTATGGACGGCGATGTTGGAGACAACCATGAACCAGCGCCTATAGGATCTGGACAACGTTACATCCATGATGTATACATGGTGGATACACCTAAAGGAAATGAAGGCGAGGAACAGCGGGGCCTCTGAAGGATAAATCCCTCGACAAGCAGTCAAAAGCGGCAGCGTAACGCCGAACCAAGTCCGCCTCAACGAGACCCATCCATAGAGCAGGCGAACCGGTGGGCAACGGACACGCTATCGAGCAATCATCCGAACAAGACAACTTGGATGAACAACCCGTCCGGCGAAGACAACAGTCACGATCTCACAGCGGACAAATTGTTGGAGCAAAATAACCTCGAGAAAAAAGTAAAGCTACTGCGTAGCCTGAAAAGCAAGCGGAAGCTCAAAACAGCGGAAGATACTTTCGAGGATCAGATGGAGCAAAGTATTCAACCTGCGGACAAATACAGCGTGACGATGGCCGACAAGAGAGCTACCCAAAGAAAGCTGCTGCCCGAATTTGATGAGGAGGCCATAGAACCCCACAATCAAAAATTAATAAACCACTCGGTCGGATGGGCGACCCACGGCAAAAGAGGCGCTAGCGCGCACACAAGCGATCTGCGATCCATAAGGATTCACATCAAAGGATGGCGATTAGGTCCATCTATGGGCGGAAAAGCTCTTCAAAGCAAGGCAACACACCAAATATCCGAACATCCGACACACCCAGGATACGAGCGCGCACATCCCTATGTTTCACCGATGAGGTGCTGGATCATGAATTTTCAGCGGGATTCAAACCCGTAAACATAGAGGCATCGATGGAACAACGGACCCTGGATTGAGGATTACATCCTCCACATACACATGGCTAGAGGATATGATCTCACGCCATAAAATACTTACCTCAAACTCAAAGGCCAGCTCGGCATTGGCTTAAAGCCTCCCGAAAATGCCATTGGAAGCTGGGAGAGCTCGAGATGCGTTTGGGAAAATTTTCAGGGGACCTCGTCAGCCCTCCGGATCTGAACGATCTAAGTCACATAACTCAACAGCCGGAGAGTCAGCTCGGAAATTCTGGAACATGTTCCTTACTAAAAGAACCAAATAATCACTGTCCGGGCGCGAAGCCTTAGCAGCTTTCAAACACAAGCGTCCAGGAAGAATGGCTTGCAGACACTTGACCAGAGAAGCCGAGAACCATGGCGCATTAACAAGCCTCATGACCGCTTTGCGCGGGAGAGGATAGCTAGCTAGCAAGATGCAGCACCATGACCCAAGTACATCGAAGTCAGGGATGGGCGGAAACCACGGCGCAACAAGGACCAGCGCGGATTAAAGAGCGGTCCAAGGCGAGGCAGTCAACGCCCGATTCAAAAGCTCACGGCGGAACAACAAAAACTGCCTTAAGGACAATAGCGATGAGCTATCAGCAAACAAAATCTTGGACAAGATATGTCAAATCCACAGTACTCCGAGGCACTGCAAACCATACCAACAGATTGTTGGGTCTTCATCGCAGTCCGGACGCGCGAACACAAGGGGCGACACACCAAGTGAAGATGATGGCAGGCACACAAGCGAGCGGAAAACAAAAAAATTTCCCACAAGAGGTTAAAACAGTAACTCACTTCGTGATCAAAGGGAAAGGCGGCGCACTAAAATCGCAAAACCAATCACCTTCGACCATCAGGACTATTCGAAAGTATCCAGGCGCATTGGACTGCCTTGATATTGGATCCTATAATCAGCAGTTCCAATTTACACAGTCCTCATGGATGGCGGGTGACATAAACCTGATATATCGGACACAATCCATGAGGATGGGGATAGACAACCGAAATTGCATGTAACAACACCTCCTTTAAAGGTAATACCAGGCCCATATGCCCATTATCGGGCTCCATACTGCTTGAAGTTGTGTTCGGTTCATCCAACAACTTCCGTCATGAAAATTAATCTTCCATGTCTCCCGTTCAAAAGTAGCCATCAAGCACTATTGGAGACCTTGAAGCTTTCGCCGCTTTAACGCCCGCATTATGCATCTCTCACACTTAAAATGCCGGTCCAGCGGCATCATCTCATTAAAGGGTATTAAGTGCTACTTGAGCGCGGAGGAGCGTGAGACTGGTGACAGCCCACACCTATCCGGCTCCGCTAGTCAAAGAACCTGAATTGGTCATTCAAACCGGGACACGGCTAGGCGAGTCCAGCGCCTACTAGCGGCATTCCCCATACAAGGGATGCATGCATATATCACAAGAGACAATAACGCTCAATCTTATTCACTTCTTGACTCGTACTCTGTTTATTTCATATAAGTACATCTTTCACACGATCTTTTTCTTTTAAAACTAAGTTCCTCTCTTTTAAGATGAACAACGTGCTACACCGTCCGGATCACGGCTGCGGAACCACGGTATGCGCGTAAGGACCCGTTGCAAGATTCTTTTCAGATTAGACCCCGTAAACCTTTTTACTGTCTCTTGTTGACATACATCCCGGTTTCTTACTATAACCAAGGAGGAGGCTGGCGTTTTGGCATTAGCCGCAGAATTTTTGCGGCGTGCACGGACACGGGGCTTAGGGCATTATTCTGCCGTTTTATAAAGACCGAATACCTTAAGGGTATTCAGCGTCTCGAGTTAGGCCTTATGCATCAGCTCTGAATCATGTCTTTGGTCAAATGTTGGGTTTGCCCGGCTCCTGTGTTTTGCTGCCTTACGTTCCGTTCTATATTCTAGCGGCACCGGCTACTGCGATTGTGCCCGGTTGGTAGGCGAGAGCACCTCGATGAAAGCGAAAACTGCTGTCATGATATAGCGAGAGACTGGTCAACCACTCGATGACTAATGAATGTTTAAATTCCTCCGCATTAACGAAGGACGGTTTTCGGTCAGGCACATACGCGAATTCGAGAGTGCGGTGCCCCGAGGATATATAGTAGCCCCACCCTCGAACTCCTATGGCTAAGTGAAAGTGATAAAGCATTATAGTCCGGTTGCCTAGTTTGCTACGCTACCACCTCCTTAACAGGACCAAGGCGTTGGATTAAGTGTGGCGCCTTCTTTGCAAACACCCCGCACTATGTGCGTGGGGCTGAAACCAAAGACTTCCATCTTTCGGTTATATATACATATACATAAGCGGCCGCACGGGGAGTAGTTTACTACTTGAGCACAAGTATAAAAAGCTCTTATATCATATTGAATCATTGTTTTCACAAATCATACATGTCATTTAAACATAATATCCTTGAGCACTGCGTCTCTATTAAGCAGCGCCTGCAGACTTCCTCAAAGTAGTGCTCGGCCAATTACTACTTCGTCCGAATCTTGGGGTGCAACGTCGGTGGCCTTCATATCTCCCGGTATGTCTTGACACGGGCGAGCCATCCAGCGCTCCTAAATACCGCGACCGCTTTATTCGTCGTCACAGCGATGCAAGGAACTGCTGCACTAAATCAAAATAACTCTTGGCTGGTCCGCCCGGCCACAAATGATCATGACATGCTTCATGGCAAGTCCGGATAATCGATTCAGCTCGGCCCATTGACCAACCGATCGATTAACGGAAGAAGATGCTCGGACTATGGAATTGCGACCAATATAGCTCTTCCCTTACATGCCTTCCGGCTGGGAAGTGCTCAATCGCGTCATGGCGCTTCGCGCTAAGTCAGATAAGCATCCTCAAACTCCACAACTTGTCCAATGGGCATACTTTGGATCCATATATTTCCTCCAGCGGCGAGAAGCGGTTTCCAGCCGCAATTGCCCGACCTGACTCAGCTCCTCCTTGGCAGCTCTCAAAGCGAGCGGGCATCCTGGATTCGATGGCGGCCTTTTCAAACCCTCTTGCTCCGGCAGCGTTCTTTTCAAGAACCTACAGCGATCGGTAGTATTCTTCAACTTTCGGCCATATCGGCCATTTCCTCTTCTTGCCGGCGATGTGAGCAACCCGTTAGTCTTTTAGCTCTTGGCCCTTAAGCGGCCGCGTATAATCTGGCTTGCTCTTTACTCGAGGCGAGTTCCACCGCTCTTCCACAACGATGGCACCATCTGCATTAAGCATACAAATAGTAAGACATGGCGTCAAGCTCCCTTACCGAGTGTCGCGTGAAGTCGCATACCTTGTGACTCGTCAAACCGTTTATTGACCAGTAGCGATGTCAATATTGACAACATACCGAGTCTCGAGGCTACTATCTATAAGGCGCATTCTATATGCATAAGCATCCAAGGTACATCATTTTCTGCCTCGAACCCGTCGATAAGCTTACGGCGGCTTCATAATCCGCTCTCCGCGAGCAATTCTTTCAATCACCGTACCCATTAAACCACGGTAATCTTAAGAGATAACCACTCGCCCGGCAGATCCTTCAGCTCCTCCGACCGCACACCAATTGGCGCGGACCCTCCGGCCGCCGGACTGGGGAACCCTCATGACGACACCTCAGGGGTCCGCCTACATGGTCAAACGGTGGGCGTTGCTCTCCATCATCTCGGAAGAAGATCCCCGAAGACTAGCTCTCTGAGAAGAAGGCTGAGGGAACTGCGCAAGGTACAATTTCGGTTATCTTCATAAATAAATGCAGGATGTTCCTTACCCACAGACCCTTCTTTTTACTTACGGCTCCTTTGGAGGCTGATCCCCTGGGAAATAGTGCGGCTGGGTTACTTCCCAGCGCGGACTCTCGGCGAATTCCTTTCCCCTCTTTGAGGCCTTGACCTCCGGATCTTACGAAGCGGTCCTCTTCTCTCCTCGGGGCGGGTCTTTTAATTCCTCCTTCTTAATAACCTCCTTCATGGAGGCATTGCTTCTCCGCTCCCCCTTCGCCTTATTAGGCGCGCCCTTCAACATCTTGGTCAGCATGGGATCCGGCGTGGTCTCACGGGAGGAGCAGACACCTTATCAACTTTGCCTTGGCTATCCACTCCTGTTCAAGCGGCTCCTTTAAAGGGCATGTATATAATAAATGAATGAACAGCTTGTCCGGTTACATGACTACTTACTTGAGTATCGGCGATTGCAGCTTAGTCATGCGTCCTCAGTCAGGTCGGACACTTCTCTCGTGATCTTAAGAACAGTTTATATATCTCCCAGGCGTCGTGCCCATAAAATTTTGGAGGCTTCGTGGTCCCTCGGATTAAATTCCCACAGTGAAGGGGCGGCGTTTGCAGGGCTGAGGCGCGAAGTCTTCCGTCTGAGGAAGGAGGAGGAAAAGGTGAAGATGGAACCAAGTGGATGACTGGTTTCAAGGGTTGAAAGCACAGAGACATCCACCTCCGGAGGAAAGGTAGATCCGGTCAAAGCGCGCCTGTAGCTGCCACGACAAAACCACCCAAGTCTCCGAAGAGCAACTATGGCGCATTTTTGGAAGGCATTTGTCGAGCGGAGAGATCGGGAAGTCTGTCGGTGATCAAAGGATGAAAAGCGGCGAGCTGGGAAACAAATTGCCCAGCTCGGCGAACACAACAATCGTGCCCCCGCTCAAGGTGCCTGCTAGCGACATCGTCGTCGAGGATGGTGCCGGTTATGGCAATCCTGAAGATTACCTGCCTGACGATGTACAATTTGATTTCTTGGAGGTGCAGATACAAAGATCTGATCTGGAAGCCTCTCGTCAAAGATGAAAGCTCTCTAACAACGATGATCACGAAGATTGCATGATTGGTACATGAAAACCTGCAAAGAGTCGGGGAGGAATACTTTGTATGTGAGAGTTAAAAGAGCATGACCTCCTTGGAATTGAACTGTTGCCTATTCCATTTGAGGAGTTCTATCAGTTTTCAATCAATTGGCCCTCGATAAACACGGTCACCTGCTACTTCGTAAGTAGTACTACTTCTGTCATTAAGTATCTCTATATAACTCAGCTCTTTCATTGCATGTATTTATAAATATCCTCACTATATTATGCAGATTGAAGATCATGAAATGAAGAAAAAACAAGTGGGTGATATTGGGTTCATTAACACATATCTCATAGATGCAAATGAGGTTAAATATCGTGCCTGAAACCGAGGCCAACTTACTCGATCGTTGGAAATAAATGAACACAAAAATACAATACTCTTTCCTTACAACTACGTGAGTATTACTGTCTTATGGCATATTCGGTTTCCCTTATTTAGTCAGGTTATAGAAATGTAATATTGATGAGTTATGCATGCGTGCAGGTTCCACTATATTCTCCTAGAGATTAAGCTTGAGCAGGGGTAGTAACTGTCTTAGACTCGAGCGAAAAGATCCCAAGGGTATCACGGAAATGACTGAAATGCTAGAAGTAAGTTAAATCGATCATTATCCACCATATCAGCAACTTTGTTCATTTCTGATATCAAGTAATTGTTTTCTTTGTATGGCAGGGCTTGGGAAAATTCACCAAAAAGCTCGGGACTACGAAGAAGCTGCAATTTAGACACCAGTAAGTACTATATAGTAGCATATTCACGCGCATCTCCTAGTGATTCAAGCGCTAGTTTCATCAATACCATTTAGCATGTGCTTGTTAATTATCAGTTTGATTGACCTCTGTTTCTTGTCAAGTGGTTGTGGCAGGAACAAGGGAATGATTTCTGTGGATACTACGTTTGCGAGTCCATCCACCTACGACCTGTGAGAGGGGCTACTCGACAAACAATTTGAAGTGCGTAAATAAAAATATTCACAATTTTATTTTATTACCATCATTTGTGTTGAGTTTCATCCATTCATATATATATATATATATATATATATATATAGGGATTGTCTATTAAATCACCGGGGTGAGGAATAGTTATTCTTCACCCTCTATTTTACCATCAATACAGTAATTTTACGGTGCGTAAGTTGTCTTATTTTCGAGCATAAAAGAGACCGTGAAAAATATATAATCTTCATAAAAATATTTTATGTTATGTAAAATTAGCGTAAAAATATAGTGTAAAATACACATAAACTGCAAAATTTTCTCTTATGACCTATATTTTTATTTTCTTATGTCAAATATTACGTAGTGAATGAATAGGAATGTAACTATTTGAATTCAAAGCGTAATTTAATTATGAAATGATCGTAAATTACCTCGGGTGAAGAATAAGTTATTCTGCACCCTGGGTGATGAATAACATCACTATATATATATATATATATATATATATATATATATATATATATATATATATATATATATGTATGTATTTGAATTAGATGAACTTAACTCCTAGCATGAGATGCATACGAGCAATTCAAGAGGAATTGGCGGCATTCTTTCTTGACCATGTGATCGCTGAAGGCAGGGAATACTATGTGGACCACGCGTCCGTATTGTAAAAGATAATTATTGTATATGTAGCGGTAGTATCGGATAGATATCGAGAACTTTGTTGACCAATCTCTCGGGAAGGAGAGGTGGTCGATATCACTTCTCTCTGTGCATATATATGTTCATGGTCTTCTATTTAATTACTAGCTAGCTAGCATGTCCAGTTAGTCCTCTCTATCGTTATGTATAGTGCGTAGCGTCGACCAAGCACGGACAAAAGAAATGACTTTTCTCTATTAATTAGCTAGCTATAGCACAATATATGAAACACCTAAATGAACCCCAAAACCCCCAAACCCCCTTTGAAAAAAACAAAAACCAGAGCCAAAGATGCTGTGTGGCGTGGATGCCTATTGGTCGGTTGGTGGTGCAACCCGGGACCAAACCCTCTGCTGAGCACAACGGACAGGCCACGTGAAACCCATCTGTCCCGGTTACGGATAGAACGAGGACTAAAGGTGAGGTATTAGTACCGACCCTTTAGTCCCATGAACCGAGACAAAGGCCCTCACCAACCGGGACTATAGGCCCTTTCTAGTGAGAGTTCAAGGATGAAGTCCATAGTTGCTACACTTCCATTGCACGGCTTCTTCCGTAATCTGCCCGCTATCCTCGTTGGATTCGGAGGTGAGGAAGCCCTTGAGCGTTGGGCAGTCGCGACTCTGCTCGCTGGGAGATATGTGGGCGAAGCCTTGGACTTTTCCGTCTGAGCTTCAGTCATACAATGGCCAATGGAGGGGAGTTTTCTAAGGGCGGTGGTAGGCGTCCGTCTCCGTCGGCCGGAACATCAATGGCTTGCGCCGCTGACTCATCGACATCTGATAAGCTCGTCCCTTGCTCTCCGGTAGCCGTGGCCGATTGCAAGCTGAGCCGCCGACCCCAATTCCTATCAGCTACCGTGGGGAGGGGTAGCTGATGGCGTGCGAAGCGGGGATGCTCGTCGTCATGGTTGTCCTGCGATGGCAAGAGAACCGTCGGCAGTGTCTTGATGCGCGTCACGAGCATCCACCATGACAGCCCATTGCTGATGAGGAGGCCTCCTACTGGTCCATCTGGCGGCCGAAGCAATGCGGTGCGCAAGCTCCTCCTCATCGAAGAGCTTGCTGAATGCATGGAGGAGAGGTGAAGCGGGAGAGATGGGGGCGGAGTGGAGGAAGCGAACAAGCGAGACAAAGGGTGAGGTAGGGTTTGTCAGCTGTTTGGGGACTAGGTAGGTGGGCGTCCATATGGGCTAGTACATGGCTGGCGCATCCGGGCATCCATATCCAGCCGATAAGGTGAGTGCTGTCAGTCCGACGTTTGGGCCGACTATAGGTAGCCGGTTGGGTGGCGATCTTAGCACTGCTGGGCAGTCTATCCGGGCATTTAGTGCGGGTGTGGAGGATCCGGTTGTAGATGCTCTAAGCAGCAGGTTCATGCAGAGATGAGGCAACCAGTGAGATCACCAACAATAACTACAGTTCTGAACCAACATGTGGTTGGATGGTTAGAGGACTGTGGCATCCCCAACCCAGGGTTCAAGTCCTGGTGCTCCCATTTATTACTGGATTTATTTCAGGTTCCGGCGATGCACATTCAGTGGGCAGAGGCGTTACCGTCGATAACGAGATGCCTCGGAGGACTTCATAAATTTCAAGATGATATATGGCTCAGTCTTTGGAGATGCTCATAGGGGTAGGGTGTGTGCACATGCTCATAGGGATGAGTATCGCCGCGTGTATATGTAGCTTGCATTTGTACTGTGTTAAAACCAACAATAACTACAGTTCTTCTGCGTAGGCTCGTCAACTTTCTGCTGCACAAACATTGTTAATCAAGGTATGGCAGATCTAGCTATAGTTTTATGACAAGACTTGGGGATCGATCGAAATCGTAACTAAATAAACTTGATTTAATTAGCCGATCGATGGATTCTCTGTTCACGTTAACCGAACATGGCAACTAGCAACTCCTCACATGGTTTTGTGGCATTGATCCAGAATAGTTCGAATCGGCCAAATCATGGCTACAACTGAAACTGAACTACGTAACAGGTTAAATAAGTAAGCATCCTCTTGTGAAAAAAATAGCATCCTTGACCCAAAACCCATACTAGTTCTGCATATATACCCTACTAATACGCTCTGGATGTGATCCCAGCCCAGCTACCATCCCCAAATTAAGTTCACATTTGCACATATTTATCTCCAGGATCAGGCCTAGTCAGGCATAGATGTACCCTTTTTTCCTGGTTGCATTGTACTCCACCACAAAATTAAAATATTCACCAGCCAGATATGTATATGCTAAAATAAATACATTCAGACATTGTACAGCAAGACTTAGACTTGGATCGACGTCCAAATAATTGAGAAAGTCAGGTTTCAGCTGATCAGTCGAGCCATCATGTTAAGACACCGGTCAGCTGCTAGTGTCTATATATATATTACCACAACTAGCCATGGGACATGTACTAGCCCCCTTCAGGTGACTTGAACAAACACCCGACCAGTGATTAAAGTTTAACAGGTAGTAAGATAAAGGTTCGGATAAATTGTTACAAAACAATACTGAAATTAACATTGAACTCATAAAATGCTGCATTGATTTCATAGAATGCGTCATATATAATTTTATATGCGTTACTATGATTCAGACCAATGGAGCTTAATTACATTACTTATTATTACAAGTTTACAACCTTGCATAACACAAGTGAACATGCATGACATATGTATGCTTGCACATCGATCGCATGCAAGCGATATGATTCAAGCGAAAAGAAGAAAATAGAAAAAGTAAGCGGGAAAAGATTGCATGTCCGTCATCAATCCAAGCATGCTTCGGTCAGTGGAACCCAAGAAGGATTCCATGAGCACCCTCCATCTCCTACCAGTGGAACTTAGGGCAGATTTCCCAGCAAGAAGCAGTCATGAGCAGCCACCGTCCACTACCATATCGCCTATCGACTGGCAACCAGAGCATCCACTTGGAGCATAAAGGTTGCAGAACCCCCACAAAAATCAGGGTCGTTTGCACAGTCGTGCGCAGCCTGGCGCGATGCCAGCTTGCTCAAGCTGAGGCCGACTAGGCGATGACACAAACCACAGTGAGCACCTTCAGCGGGGATGTTGAACCTGAAACCATACTGCTCCTTGAGACAGATTGAGGAAGAAATTAAGAGGGAAGATGCTGGAAATGGGGATCCGTTCGAGATGTGAAGACGTGCTATTTATAGGTTAACCACAGGACACGCCTTAATGCTAGTATGTATGTACCAGTACTACTTTGCAAGACAACTTGCAATATTACCAACTGTATGTATGTTGCTAGTTGTGTGTAGGTCAATCAATCAACCCCAGTAGCATCTGGTATATGTCCGAATATGCTGTCTGGACCATGTATCAACTTTTTCATCCGATGGGGACCCTCGTCAGTCCATGAAGTGCTCTGGACGTCCGCTTTTCTGCAAATCCGAGACAAACATGGGGCTTTGCGGTCGGGACATGCACTTGACCAATAGAAGGCCTCCGTCGGTCCTTCCCTCTTTTCGTTCTTAATTGTGCTGAAAGATACATTTGAGTCCCATTTTCTTACCTGGATGACAACTGTCGGTGAAACAATGAACGGATATAAGATTTTAATGAGCTTGGATGAAACAAGTATGTTAGACAATGATAAAGGCATGAAATTTGAAGGAAATGAGGTGTGCCCAACATGTGTGATCGAAATTGCGGAACCGTCACCGACAGTGATGCAGGTGGCGGTGGTGACGGGAGAAAAGCAGGCAAGATTACCATGATGGCGAACATATGAGCAGTAGCCCAGTGTCCATGTACCAGTCGCCACCGCCAGTGTAGTTGTTGGGCGAAGGAGGCGGTGTGCAGCGGCGGCGAGGCGCCGGGTCCCATGGTGCGGGCAGCGCCCGGCAGTGATGGAGACTCCATGGGGATGATGTGGCGCCTGTCAGCTGTGGTGGTGTAGGCAAATACCCTCCGAGCGCTGAAACGACGACATAGTATGCACAGCCCGGGGGCGCGACATGCGGAGGTCGGGCCGGCGCCTGGGGACCAGCATGGTGTCGCGTGGGCGACACCAGTCCATGGGTTGTAGCCACCGACCCAGGAGGAGGGCTGCTCGCGCTATTGTGCCGGCGCGCCGCCAGCGTCTGTTGTTGCTGCTGCTTGCTTCCACCACCACGACGCCTCGGCGATGATCGGTAAGAAGCGGGTGGCAGCGAGGGAAGCGCGCCATCTCTGAGACCATCGGCAGGGCAGCGGCGGCGGCTGCTGCTGCGGCTGGTAGGTGTGAGGTCCACTGCTATTGAGGCGGGCGGTGGTGGAGGGCGCGGCGGTGGTGCCCGGCGGCGGTATGGATGGCCTGGTTCTTCACTTCCTTCATCTGGCGGCTCCTCCATACGGAGAATAGGTCACCAAATTGGCGAAGGAGGGCCGGGGATGAGCTTGAGATTTGCTGCGGCGTTGCCAATGTCATTGTTGAGACCTGCGGTAGCGTGCTAAAAGGAGATGATCATCAATCTTGGCGCCAATGTCGCTTCGTCGGCAAAGTCTTGAGGCGCCGACAATAGTCATCAACAAAGGTTATCTTGGTGGCACCCAAAACACTCTTGCTGCAAAAAAACTTCGGCGTTGGAGGTTGTCGGTGAAAAGTCCATTCAGCTGGGTCCAAGCGTCGAGTGGCATCATTAGCTTCATGCATGACCGTATGAAACAGGTCCGCCGAGATGGTGAGGAAGAACCAGCGGATGAGCTTTCCGTCTATGGTGAACCACTCATGATCGGCAGACGCGAGGCTTGAGTCAGCGGAGCCTCCATGTGGTCAAGGAGGTTGTACTCCGGAAGGCGAGGGAATGGGTCTTCCATGCATAGTAGAGAGTCCGTCTGAGCAAGATGTGCGAAACCATTTCGTAAATGCTGAGGTTGCGGATGTCGGCGGCGAAGACTTAGCATCGACAAGCGGGTTGGAGGCAGAGGAGGTGACGGAAGACATGGTGAACTAGGTGCGGCGGCAGAGGTTAGGATCTTGGCGGCGTGAGGTTCTTGGCTGAGGGGTGAGGGTGGCAGCGGGACTAGAGTGCAGTGGCGGCATAGGGTTTTAGCGGCGGCATGGCTAGTCGGCAGCGGCTTTAGTGTTCGCGGTGGCAGCATTAGCTAGGGTTCTTGACGCGTGAATCATGCGACATGACAGTAGGGTGACGAAGCGACAGCGGTGCAAGGGTGGTAGCGGACGGTGACATGGAAGCTAGGGTTTAGAACTTCGGAAACTGATACTATGTAGGATGATGGAATTGCATAATGTATTGATCAGGTGCAATCGCATGTATAGACGATGTACAAGGTGGGCCACGACATCAACTATATAAAAACTAGGAGGATATAAGAAACTAGGTGAGCCAGATATACATATATGCACATAACACATATACTCAACAACAACTAATTACTTAAAGTAAACATATGCATGAGTTGGATAGTAGTATAGTCACCGTGATTAATATACACAAAAGATTTACACAAAAGTTAGCTTCAGTTGGTAATGGTAGCGTCGGGCATTGGCCATAACATTCAGATCTAGCAAATTTGTAGAGATGCACAGCTAGCTGTTATGAGACATGAGTTAGGGTGCTCAATTGTTTAAGCCATCTGTTAGCCTAGTTAGTTGACTTTCATCTGTCATTCAAGCTATCCCAGATTGAAATCCACTATAGTCATTGGCCGTAGATTCAGATCGAGCAAGTTGGTAGAGATGCACAGCTAGCTGGTATGAGACGTGTGTAAGGGTGCTCAATTGTTTAAGCCATCTGTGAGGCTAGTTAGTTGACTTTCATTATCCCAGATTGAAATCCACTATTCTTCATCAACACCACAAACTCAGGTGAGAACCTTAGGTTATTGTAACGGAGACTCCATCGATCAGGTAATGAAATTAAGTTTATTTGATGCGACCTCGATCCATCCCCAAGTCTAGTCATTCCTAGCTAAGCGGACTGCCATGTTTCGTTTAGCAATGTTCGCTGGAGCTGATTACGCCTACTAAAGTTGAACCATATAGTCCACTCCGCTATTCATCAAGGAGCGGATGATGGATATTTCTGAAAATGATAATATATTAATATAAAGTAGGTATCAATTACACCCAACCTCACCAACAAAATGTCTAGAAACATAGAAGATGCACACATCAAAATGAAAGAAAAAACAAGAAAACCAAACATAAAAGATCATGCCACGGTGATAAATCATCTGTAGTATCAACACTCTAACCACCACCAAGAAAGCACGCGGACTAGAAAGAAGGTTCTTCAAAAGCAACGCCTCCTAGAAGGAAAATATGCAAGCGTTCCCAACAATGCCTTCAAAAGGTCACTGCTAGACATAGTCAATAAAAGCCAGACCTTGTCTGGTTTATGATTCGGATGTGGTACATTCTCTTTTATAACTATTTTTGCATTTCGTGTTTATGAAAAATTGCCCATCAAGTTGACATAGATATTTTTATCTAGGAAGTGCGTGAACGGAAATTCCAACCGAACCTATTGTCGAGAGGTTAAATTTAGTTGAAAATGACAGTATTTGAAAGAAAAATTGAAAAGAATTGAGTAGGAGAAGATGGAATTGGAGTTGCATGTTGCCGATGTCGTCGATGATCACAAGATCAAGATGGACAAAATGCACTTGAAGATTAGAAAATATGCCATTGATAGTGAGGCTTGGTATCATTATGCTTCCATTGAGAGTTCTACTGTGTCCTGGCGATAAGGCTTGATGGCTCCTTCAATCATCAGCAACGATGCGGTCCGGGTGAGGTTTCCTCCCGGACAGATCTTCGTATTCGGCTGCGTCATACTCACGGGCCAACTCACTTGCCGTCGGAGCAGTCGACAGCTCGCCCCTGGCCATCAGGTCAGGTTGGAAACGAACTACACCGGACATCCGCGGGGACTTGATCTGCAGTTCAAGCCCGCCGAGGCGCCGAATAGTCACGGCGGGCATGACTTAGATCTACCATCGGACGGTGTTGGTATATCGCACCTCTGCTGCCCGGCCTTCAATCTAAAGCAGATCACGCCATCCGAGGCGGTTGGATGGACCCGTCCGCGGAGGCCGCACATTCATCGGCGTTGGGCGAACAGACTTCATCTCCGAAGAGATCGGTGTCATCAGACCCTCGGACTCGTTTCGGTCATAGGTTCGAACGCGCGTGTCCGTTCCTATCGAATCTGATTGGGCACCGACCATGGAGTTTACCTCCGCGGATATCTTTCAACACTCACCCTTGGGCGGCGTGCTAAATTAATTGAGGTCTCTCTCTCTATCGAGGACTCTTAGTCGGACTATGTCCAGCGGGCGAAACGAGGCGGCGAAGAAATTCGTTCCCCACCACCCACCTAATAGCCGATGACTTAACCGACCGCTTGACTTTAACTCCGAAGACATCGGCGGTATGGGCCGCGATGCTGGAGATGAACAGGAACCACCGCCCATGGGCCATTGGACAGCCACCTCATCATATGATATATACATGGTGGATACACCCAAAAAACAACGGCGTGACGAAAGGGATATAATGGAGGATAGTCCCTCGGCAGAAACCAAAGCGGCGGTGCAGGCGCTGCTCTAAATCCCACAGTAAAAACAACAATAACAGCGCAGAAAAAATAACACGCGGTCGACTCCAAAACTCGACCCCATGGACCCGATGATGGAGCAGGATGAGCGGGGCTGAACATAGTCGGGCCGATGTCCGATGGCGATCCGGTAAATCTCATCAAACTGCCTCGAACAGGAGGACATCCGGACGACGATGCATTCATCATCCCAGAAAAACACATGGAACAAGAGAACCTCCACAGTAAGCTTATGGCCACCGCGAGGCTTGAAGGCGTAGAAGCAAAAGGCTTGGCGCAGGATACACTCAACCGAGATGGAACATAGTGCTGAACCTTTGAAGAAAAATCGGCGACACGGCACACAAGAGCTACCCAAAGTGCAAGCTGCTGCCGAATTCGACGATGAGCCATAGAGCCCATTCCGCGAAAAACAATCGGCCAATCAGCGGACCGACCACGCGGTGCATGCAGAAAGACTAATGATGCCGCACTCAAGTCAGCACCACGATTTCGTGAGCTCCTGGACAAAAAGCAGGTGTGACCAGGTCCATCTATGGATCTAAGCGTGCTCGGCACAAGATCACAACCACCAAAATGATCATATTGATGAATACCAGCTCGGAATCAACACCAACACAACATGCGTCAACAGCATGCCACGACACATCAAAATAAGGGGTGCCGCGCACCTGCTTCACGATGTAGTGCTGGATCATGAATTTCGGAGGATTTAAACCGTGAATATAGAGGCGCTGCGGACGACAAACCCTAGGATCTGGATTGAGGACTTTATCCTTCATGTCCACATGGCTCGTGGAGATGATCTCGCCATTAAATACCTGCCCTCAAGTTGAAAGACCCAGCTGGGGATTGGTTGAAAGCCTCCCTGAGGTCATGGACTAGGGGTGTCGGATAGCGAACTATCATCACGGCGGACTCCAACACTATGAAGATACAAGATTGGAGACTTAGTCCGTGTCCGGATGGGACTTTCCTTGGCGTGGAAGGCAAGCTTGGCGTCTGGATATGTAGATCTCCTACCATTGTAACCGACTCGTGTAACCCTAACCTATCGGTGTCTATATAAACCGGAGGTTTTTGTCCGTGGAACGAACAACAATCATACCATAGGCTAGCTTCTAGGGTTTAGCCTCTACTTTCTCGTGGTAGATCTACTCTTGTACTAACCATATCATCAATATTAATCAAGCGGGGTAAGGTATTACCTCCATCGAGAGGGCGAACCTGGGTAAAAACATCGTGTCCCTTGTCTCGTTACCATCCGCCTAGGCGCTGATTCGGGACCCCCTACCGAGATCCGCGGTTTGACACCGACATTGGTGCTTTCATTGATAGTTCCTGCGTATGCGTCACCCGGCCCGATGGCTCCCGATCATCAACAGCAGCGCAGTCAAGGGTGAGACTTTTCTCCCGGACAGATCTTAGCATCCGGCTTTGCCAATTAACGGCCATGCTGGCAGATCAGCTTCGCCTGGCCATCGGTCAGAGTTGGAAGTTTGAACTATCGGCCGATCTCGCGGAGACTTGATCTTGACGGTTCGAGCACGCGCCAGCGCACGCCGCCTGTCTCGATGGGCATGATCTAGCTCGCACCGAGCAGTGTCCTCGAGGGCACCAGCATCCTCCGACCCTTAATCGGGCGGATTCCCGATCGAGGGCGGCGGTTGGACACGACCTCGGGGCTCTGATCTCTCTGGTGGGCGAACTCAACCGTCGCTGCGAGACCTTGATTCCATGGTGCGGACTCTCTCCGGACTCCAAACCCTCCAGCGCCCTAATCGAATCCGATTGGGCGATCATGGAGTTCATTACGCGGACATCTTCGAACCGCCCTTGGCGACATCGAATACACTAAAGCCTCTCTCTTTATCCGGAGAGCGGCGGACTGGTCGGAAAGGCTGGGATTGACGACGAAGAAATTCAATGCCCACCACCACCACTTCATAGCCACTATCCAGCTTACGGCGTGCTCGATTTGACTCGAAGACATCGGCGGTATGGACGGCGATGTAGGAGACAACCATGAACCAGCGCCTATAGGATGCTGGACAGCGACTTCATCCCATGATATACATGGTGGATACACCTAAAGGAAATGAAGGCGAGGAACAATGAGGCGCTTCGAAGGATAAATCCCTCGACAAGCAGTCAAGCGGCAGCGTAGCGAACCAAGTCGCCTCACGAGACCCAGCCATAGAGCAGGGCGAACGGTGGGCAGCGAACACGCTATCGAGCAATCATCGAACAAGACAACTTGGATAAACAACCCGTCCCGCGAAGACAACATCCGGACGATCTCGCGGACAAATCATTGGGCAAAATAACCTCCAGAAAACAAGTAAGCTCTGCGCGTAGCTGAAAAAGACGGAAGCTCAAAACAGCGGAAGATGCACTCGAGGATCAGATGGAGCAAAGTATTCAACACCATGAACAAATACAATGACGATCGCCGAACAAACTACAAAGCTACTGCCCGAATTTGATGAGGAGGCCGACCCCACAATCAAAAATTAATAAAGCCACTCGGTGGGATGGGCGACCCACAGCAAAAAGGCGGCAACTAGCGCAGCACACAAGCCGATCGCGATCCGCATAAGTTCACATCAAAGGATAGCCAGTTAGGTCCATCTATGGGCGGCGAAACTCTTCAAAGCAAGGCAACCGCCAAATATCCGAACATCACGGCACACCCAGATCTGAGCGCCACACATCCCTATGTTTCACCGATGAGTGCTGGATCATGAATTTCAGCGAGTTCAAACCGTAAACATAGAGCACGATGGAACAACAGACCACGATGCGGATTGAGGATTACATCCTCCACATACACATGGCTAGAGAGATGATCTCACGCCATAAAATACTTACCCTCAAACTCAAAGGGCCAGCTCGGCATTGGCTTAAAAGCCTCCACGAAAATGCCATTGGAAGGCTGGGAGAGCTCGAGGATGCGTTTGGGGAAAATTTTCAGGGACCTCGTCCGCCCTCCGGATCTGGGAGCGATCTAAGTCACATAACTCAATAGCCGGAGAGTCAGCCGGAAATTCGGAACAGGTTCCTTACTAAAAGAACCAAATAGTCGACTGTCGAGACGCGAAGCCTTAGCAGCTTTCAAACACACGTCCGAGATGAATGGCACCCACACACCTCGGCCAAGAAAGCCGAGAACCATGGCGCATTAACAAGCCTCATGACCGCTTTGCGGGGAGAGGATAGCTGGCTAGCAAGATGCAGCACCAGCGACCAAGTACATCGAAGTCAGGGATGGAAGCGAAACCACGAGCAACAAGGACCAGCGCGGATTAAAAGGCGGTCCAAGCGAAGCGATCAACCAGATTCAAAAGCTCATGGCAGAACAACAAAAACTGCCCCTAAGGACAATAGCGATGAGCTATCAACAAACAAAATCTTGGACAAGATATGTCAAATCCACAGTACTCCGGTAGGCCTGCACCAACCACCAGCAAGATTGTTGGGTCTTCTGATCCGTGGACTCAGCGCCCGAACACAAGGGCTCGACACACAAGTGAAGATGATTCGAGCACCTGGCAGAGCCGGAAAACAAAGAATTTCCCACAAGAGGTTAAAACAGTAAACTCACTTCATGTGATCAAAGGGAAAAACAAGCGGCGCCCACTAAAGCGCGCTGCTGGTTGTCAAAACCAATCACCTTCGACCATCAGGACTATTCGAAAGTATCCGGAGCGCATGATGGACTGCCTTGATATTGGATCCTATAATCAGCAGTTCCAATTTACACAGTCCTCATGGATGGCGGCGGTGACATAAACCTGATATATCGGGACACAATCCATGAGGATGGGGATAGACCCAACGAAATTAGCCATAGCACACTCCTTTAAAGGAGTAATACCAGCCCATATGCCCATTATGCGGGCTCCATACTGCTTGAAGTTGTGTTGGTTCATCAACAACTTCCGTCGCGAAATTAATCTTCCATGTCTCCCCGTTCAAAGTAGCCATCAAGCACTATTGGGAATGAAGCTTCGCCGCTTTAACGCAATACCGCATTATGCATCTCTCACACTTAAAATGCGGTCCACAGCATCATCTCATTAAAAGGGAGTATTAAGTGCTACTTGAGCACGGAGGAGCGTGAGACTGCCTTGACAGCCCCACCTATCGGCTCCGCTAGTCAAGAACTGAATTGGTCATTCAAACCGGAACACGGCTAGGCGAGTCCGGCGCCTACTAGCGGCATTCCCCCATACAAGGGGATGCATGCATATATACAGAGACAATAACGCTCAATCTTATTCACTTCTTGACTCTACTCTGTTTATTTCATATAAAGAACATCTTTACATACGATCTTTTTCTTTTTTAAACTAAGTTCCTCTCTTTTAAAGATGAACAACGTGCTACACCCATCGGATCGGCTGCGCGGAGACACGGTAGCGAGGCGTGCGTGAGGGACCCGTTGCAAGGATTCTTTTCAGATTAAGACCCTCGTAAACCTTTTTACTGTCTCTTGTTGACATACATCCCCGGTTTCTTACTATAACCAAGGAGGAGGCTGGCGTTTGGCAGCGCACCAGAATTTTTGCGCGTGCACGGACACGGGGGCTTAGGGCATTATTCTGCCCGTTTTATTAAGACCGAATACCTTAGGGAGTATTCAGCGTCTCGAGTTAGGCCTTATATGCATCAGCTCGAATCATGTCTTTGGTCAAATGTTGGGTTTGCCCGGCTCCTGTGTTTTGCTGCCTTCGTTCCGTTCTATCGGCTAGCGCGGCACAGAGAACTACTACGATTGTGCCCGGTTCGGCAGGCGAGCACCTCGATGAAAGCGAAAGCAGCTGTCATGATATAGCGAGACTGGTCAACCACTCGATGACTAATCGGAATGTTTAGAATTCCTCCGCATTAACGAAGGACGGTTTTCTATCGAGGCACCTTTTGAATTCGGAGAGTGCGGTGCCCGAGGGGCTATATATTAGCCCCACCCTCGAACTCCTATGGCTAAGTGAAAGTGATAAAGCATTATAGTCCGGTTGCCTAGTTTTCTCGCTACCTCCTTAACAGGACCAAGGCGTTGGATTAAGTGTGAAAAAGCGCTTCTTTGCAAACACCCCGCACTATGTGCGTGGGGGTGAAACCAAGGACTGCCATCTTTCGGTTATATATACATATACATAAGCGGCCGCCACGGTAGTTTACTACTTGAGCGCACAAGTATAAAAGCTCTTATATCATATTGAATCATTGTTTTCACAAATCATACATGTCATTTAAACATAATATCCTTGAGCACTGCGTCTCTATTAAGCAGCGCCTGGGACTTCCTCAAAGTAGTGCTGGGTACTACTTTCCGTCCGAATCTTGGGATGCAGCGTCGGTGGCCTTCATATCTGCCGGTATGTCTTGACACGGGCGAGCCATCCGCGCTCCCTCAATACGCCCGACCGCTTTATTGCGTCGTCTGCGATCTTGCAAGGAACTGCTGCACTAAATCAAAATAACTCTTGGCTGGGGTCCGCCCGGCCACAAATGAAGTCATGACATGCTTCATGAAATCCGGATAATCGATTCAGCTCGGCCCATTGACCAACCGATCGGTTAACGGAAGAAGATGCTCGGACTATGGAATTCGACCAATATAGCTCTTCCTCCATGCCCCTTCGGCCTCGGAAGTGCTCAATCGCGTCTGTGGCGCTTGCGCTAAGTCGGATAAGCATCCTCAAACTCCACAACTTGTCCAATGAGCATACTTTGGATCCATATATTTCCTCCGCAGCGAAAGCGGTTTTCCAGCCGCAATGCGGCCTGACTCAGCTCCTCCTTGGCAGCTCTCAAAGCGAGCGGGCATCCTTGGATTGGCGGCCTTTTCAGGCCCTCTTGCTCCGGCAGCGTTCTTTTCAAGAACCTCGCAGCGATCGGTAGTATTCTTCAACTTTCTGGCCATATCGGTCATTTCCTCTTTGCTTGGTGAGCAGCCCGTTAAACTTTTAGCTCTTGCGCCCTTAAGCGGCCGCATACTATTCGGCTTGCTCTCGCTCGGCGAGTTCCGCCATCTCTTCGAGTGGCACCATCTGCATTAAGCATACAAATAGTAAGACATGGGCGTCAAGCTCCTTACTAGTGTCCGCGTAGAAGTCGCATACCTTGACTCGTCAAACCGTTTATTGACCAGCGCGATGTCCGCATCCGCCTCGTCAAGTTATCGCTTTAGTTCGGCATATTCATCAGTCGGCTGGCGGGCGCCTTTGTTTAGGAAGCGGCGATATATAAGTGAGATTTTGATCCTCGCGCTGTCAATATTGACAACATACCGAGTCTCGAGGCTACTATCTATCTGAGCGCATTCTATATGCATAGCTGTCGGAAGGTACATCATTTTTGCGTACCTCGAACCCGTCGATAAGCTTCGGCGACTTCATGCAATCTACTCTCCTGATGCAATTCTTTCAATCACCGTACCCATTAGAAACGGTGATCTTCGAATAACCACTTCTTGAGCAGATCCCAGCTCCACCGACCGCACACCAATTGGCGCGGACCCTCGGCCCCGCGGGACTTAGGAACCCTCGCGGCGACACCTCGGGTGTCCGCCTCGCATGAGTCACGACAGGTGGGCGTTCGCTCTCCATCATCTCCGGAAGAATATCCCCAGGCGAGCTCTGCTGAGAAGGGCTGAGGTCCGAACTACAAGGTACAATTTGGTTATCTT
The DNA here is from genome assembly GCA_021605205.1 of Aegilops longissima. Lineage (NCBI taxonomy): Eukaryota > Viridiplantae > Streptophyta > Magnoliopsida > Poales > Poaceae > Aegilops > Aegilops longissima. The sequence goes on from CM038679.1 coordinate 746,798,496, forward strand.
CATAAATAAATGCAGGGATGTTCCTTACTTACAAGACCCTTCTTTTTACTTACGGCTCTTTGGAGGCTGATCCCTTGGGGAAATAGTGCGGCTGGCTTACTTCCCAGCGCCGGACTCTCTGACGAAGATTCCTTTCCCGTCTTTGAGGCCTTGACCTCCGGATCTTCTGAAGCGGTCCTCTTCTCTCCTCGGAGGGCGGGTCTTTTAATCCCCTTCCTTAATAACCTCCCTCATGGAGGCGGTTGCTTCTCCGCCCCTTCGCCTTCTTCGAAAGGCGTCCTTCAACATCTTGGTCAGCATGGGATCGTGGTCTCTGGGAGGAGCAGACACCTTATCAACTTTGCCTTGGATATCCTCCTGTTCAAGCGGCTCCTTTAAAGGGCATATATATAATAAATGAATGAACAGCTTGGGTTACATGACTACTTACTTGAGTATCACAGGTGATTGCAGCTTAGTCCTGCGTCCTCGGTCAGGTCGGACACTTCTCGTGATCCGAAGAACAATTTATATGATGAAAAAAACCCAAGAAAAACGGACAAACTAAAAAACCAGCGGCGGCGAAGCTTCTCCTTGAGCCCGTACACCTCGGCCTACTTGCCCTGGAGGTCGCGGCGGAGGTCATCGAGCGCGGCCTGGTACGGCGTGGACCGGCGGGGCGGAGGGGCTCGGGCTCGGGCGCGGGATGCGGATGCGGATGGGACACCGCAGAGGGATCTTGGGGTGGAGGCACGTGGGTGGGCCAGGGATGGAAAGGGTGGAGAGAGGAGAGAGAGAGAGACACTGGCAGATGAGCCATGGCCTGCAAACGGCGGAATTAGTCCCCCCCCATGTGCCCCCCAGCTCCCTGTGTTTGGCCTGGGAGCACCGGCTCTGTTTTTGCCCAAATCCGGCAAAAAGTGGGACTCTTTTTGTCCGCCGACGCCGAAAAAGTGCTCCTGAGGGGCTTCTTGGGGGGGGGGGGGCTGGAGATTCTCTAAGAAGTAGGAAACAAGTACTTTGGTAGAACTGTTAGACAATCCTACTGGTTTGCGCCTTGAGTAGTGAATGAGCAGCGTGTAGGTTCGTGTCCCGCAGACAGCAGGCCTTACTTTTTGATGAAAGGACCATATTGCCCTTTATATGTTTTGTAAGGGGGTGTACCAAAGCGGGAAAAAATGGAAAGTGATTTGAAATGTCAAAACATCGATTTATTTGAGCCATTATTTGTCATTATCTTTTTTTTATGGGATGCTTGTTGCATCAGAAATGGAGACATCACAGATCTGCAGCATAGGAGGTTGGTGGATTAGGATATGTGCTATAATATCTTGAGCCCATAGGACTAGACACTAGTAGAAAAAGGGGCTATCGTCCAGGGCAGTTTAGCCCATTAGTCCCGGTTCAATCCATAACCGGGACCAATGGAGCTATTTGCCCCGGTTCGTGAGCCCAGGGGGCCGGCCGGGCCACGTGGGCCATTGGTCCCGGTTCGTCCGGACCTTTTGGTCCCGGTTGGTGGGACGAACCGGGACCAATGGTCCTGGCTCCTGGCCCACCACTATTGGTCCCGGTTTGTGGCATGAACCGGGACCAAAGGCTTCCCTTTAGTCCCGGCTCATGCCACGAACCGGGACCAATAGTGCTGCCTATATATACCCCTCGCTCGCGAGCAGAGCACTCCGATCCATTGCTCTGTTTTTCTCTTGCCGGCGAGGGGGGCATTGTGGTGCTCTAGCTCACCTCCTATGCACATGAGGTGTTCGATGAAGTGCCCGAGCCACACTACTTAAGCTTTCTCCTCTCCAAGCTCGACCTCCAACCTCCATTTTCCTCAATATTTGTGTAGGTTTAGCGGTCCGTCACGCCCCGTCCCCGTCTTCACCGCCGTCGATCACCCACACCGATCTCATCGCCAGGACCACCGTGGTGAGCCTCTTGTTCTTATCTTCTTTCTGAAAGGAAAAATATTCTTACTTGTATTATTTTCTTACTTTTATTATTGCATCTTATATAGTGCGATGGTTTTGGTATCCGCCCCCGTCGGCCCTCGTCCTGTCTATGATTCGGATGTGGTATATATTATCTTTTCATAACTATTGGTTCATTTATTGTTTATGAAAATTATGCCACCAACGTGACATAGATTTTATTTATCTAGGAGGTTGTTGAACGGAAATTCCAACCGACCCTATTGTCGAGAGGTTAAATTTAGTTGAAGAAGAAAACAATTTCTTGAAGGAAAAATAAAAAACTTGAGGAGGAGAAGATGATATTGGAGTTGCATGTTGCGGTTGTCGTCGATGATCACAAGATCAAGATGGATGCAATGTGCTTGAAGATGAGAAAGATTAGAAAATATGCCATTCATACCGAGGCTTGGTATCATTATGCCGTTGGATCAGTTGTTACCTTGGTTGCGATTATGATCGATTTGTTTTCACATTGAAATGTTTTACATAGTTTCAATGTATGGTTTAATTAATTTAGATGCTCTGCAGAGCTTTATGTTGTTAGATGAGAACTATGTATGTACTTTGGTTTTATGTGATGATGAACTTCTATTAATTTGGTCACTTAATTATCTATTCATGATGTTCTGTAATGATTTTTGACACACTTAATTATATATAATGCACGCAGATGAACCGGCAATGGATGTACGGTGATGCACACACCTCCGAGTACATTAAGGGCGTGCATGCTTTTCTCAAGTGGCTGAGGCAAACAAGCAGAATGGTTTTATGTGTTGTCCATGCCCTATATGTGGGAATACTGAAGTCTTACTCGACCGGAAAATCCTTCACACCCACCTGCTTTACAAGGGTTTCATGCCACACTATAATGTTTGGACGAGGCACGGAGAAATAGGGGTTATGATGGAAGAGGGCGAGGAAGAAGAGTACGATGACAACTATGTGCCCCTGAATACGGTGATGCTATGAACATCAAGATGCACTGACGATGTGCACGATGGTGCTGCAACGGGCGAAGCTGCTGAAGATCAAGAGGAACCAGACGATGTTCCCCATGATGATGATCTCCGCGGGTCATTGTCGATGCAAGGACACAATGCGAAAGTCAAAAGGAGAAGCTGAAGTTCGATCGCATGTTAGAGGATCACAAAAAGGGTTGTACCCCAATTGCGAAGATGGAAACACAAAGCTCGGTACCGTACTCGAATTGCTGCAGTGGAAGGCAGAGAATGCTGTGCTCGATAAAGGATTTGAGAAGCTATCAAAATAATGAAGAAGAAGCTTCCAAAGGATAACGAATTGCCCGACAGTACATACGCAGCAAAGAAGGTCGATGCCCTCTAGGATTGGAGGTGGAGAGGATACATGCATGCCCTAATGACTGCATCCTCTATCGTGGTGCCTACAAGGATCTGAACGCATGCCCGGTATGCGGTGCATTGCGTATAAGATCGACGAGATGACCCCGGTGATGTTGATGGCGAGCCTCCCGTGAAGAGGGTTCTGGGAAGGTGATGTGGTATGCTCCTATAATACCACGGTTGAAACGTCTGCTCAGAAACGGAGAGCATGCCAAGTTGATGCGATGGCACAGTGAGGACCGTAACAAAGACGGAAGTTGAGAGCACCCACGACGGGTCGCATGGAGAAAAATCGAGAGAAAGTACTGGGATGAGTTTGCAAAGGACCCAAGGAATGTATGGTTTGCTTTAAGCGCGGATGGCATTAATCCTTTCGGGGAGCAGAGCAGCAATCACAGCACCTGGCCCGTGACTCTATGTATGTATAACCTTCCTCCTTGGATGTGCATGAAGCGGAAGTTCATTATGATGCCGTTCTCATCCAAGGCCCTAAGCAACCCGCAACGACATTGATGTGTACCTAAGGCCATTAGTTGAAGAACTTTTACAGCTGTGGAATGGAAATAGTGTACGACGTGGGATGAGCACAAAAGGAGGAATTTGACCTAAAGGCGTTGCTGTTCGTGACCATCAACGATTGGCCCGCTCTCAAGAACCTTCGTGACAGACAAACAAGGGATACCATGCATGCACGCACTGTTTACTTGAAACCGATAGTATATACCAGGAAGCTGCAGGAAGAATGTATACCTGGGCTATCGCCGATTTCTTCCGACCAACCATCAATGTCGAAAGAAAGGCAATCATTTCAAAGGCGAGGCAGATCACCGGAAGAAGCCCGCCATGCGTATCAGTGATCACGTACTTGCTATGGTCAATGATTTACACGTCATCTTTGGAAAGGGTCCCGCGGACTAGCTGTTCGAATGACGCCTGAGAATCACGCACCCATGTGGAAGAAGAAATCTATATTTTGGGACCTACCCTCTGGAAAGACCTAGAGGTCCGCTCTCGATCGACGTGATGCACGTGACGAAGAACCTTTGCGTGAACCTGCTAGGCTTCTTGGGCGTGTATAGGAAGACAAAAGATACACACGAGGCACGAGAGGACCTGCAACGCTTGTACGAAAAAGAGGGCATGCCTCAAGCAAGTATGAAGGTCCTGCCAGCTACGCTCTTTAAAGAAGAGAAAGAAATATTCTTTCAATGCCTGCTCAAGATGAAGGTCCTGACCGGCTTCGTCGAATATAAAGGGAATAATAAATATGCCGAGAAAAGTTCCGAACCTAAAGTCTCATGACTGCCACGTGATTATGACGCAACTGCTTCCGGTTGCATTGAGGGGCTTCTACCGAAAACGTCCGATTAGCTATTGTGAAGCTATGTGCATTCCTCAATGCAATATCTCGAAGGTGATCGATCCAGAAATCGTAGCAACGCTAAGGAGTGATGTGGCGCAATGTCTTGTCGGTTTCGAGCTGGTGTTCCCACCATCCTTCTTCAATATCATGACGCACGCCCTAGTTCATCTAGTCGACGAGATTGTCATTACGGGGCCCGTATTTCTACACAATATGTACCCTTTGAGAGGTTCATGGAGTCCTAAAGAAATATGTTCAGAATCGTGCTAGGCCAGAAGGAAGCATCTCCATGGGCCATCAAGCAGAGGATGTCATCGGGTTTTGTGTTGACTTCATTCCTGGCCTTAATAAGATAGGTCTCCCTAAATCGCGGTATGAGGGGAGACTGACTAGAAAAGGCACGCTTGGAAGAGACTCAATAATATGAAGGGACGGATATTCTTGGTCTCAAGCACACTACACAGTTCTCAGTAACTCTACCTTGGTGACCCGTATGTCGATGAACACAAGAACAGTCTGCGCCCAAACACCCGGAGCATTGCGACGATCGGATTACATGTGAACACATCAGACTTTCAGCAGTTGGATGGAAACACGCCTCGAGGTGACAACACTGTTTGTGATGAGTTGTACTTGTTGTCCAGGGACCATCTTCGACTGTAATGATTTGGAAAGGATATGAGATAAATGGGAATACATTTTACACGATTGACCAAGATGAAAAGAGCACCAACCAAAACAGCGGTGTCCGCTTTGATGCAGCAACCGACAAGGAAATGACACATATTATGGTTACATAGTAGACATATGGGAACTTGACTACGGAGTAGATTTTAAGGTCCCTTTGTTTAAGTGCAAGTGGGTCAATCTGTCAGAGGCGGGTGCAGGTAGACCCACAAGACGGAATGACAACAAGTGGATCTGAAAAATCTTGGGTACACCGATTTAAACGCTCGTCCTAGCCAATGATGTGGCACAGGTTATCTATGTAAAGGACATGTCTACCAGACCGAGGAAAAAAAAAGATAAGGAAGCGAATACATCATACAATGAGCCAAAGCGCCACATAGTTCTTTCAGGAAAAGGGACATCCAGGAGTGGAGGGCAAGACAGACATGTCTCAAGAGTATGAAAAGTTTCATGAAATTCCTCCTTCAAAGTCAAGGCTGACCCAAGCATCCTGATAAACGATGAAGATTATCCATGGTTACTGGCGCAATAAGCAAACGACACAAGCGAAGAAAAAGTGAAGACTTTCTCCCAACTATTATGATGATACCATGCCAACTTTGTAACACACGAGTATGATACCATTGTCCGCTTTGTTCATGAACATGCTATGCCAACTTTTTAGAGTTCATTTGAAAACTATGAATTTGAAAACCTCGCCAACCAAGGGCGCCACACCGGTTTATAAGCCCGTCCCTCTACGCCTTGTTGAGCTCACAAACTTGTGATTCACACAGATTTCAAAGAATTCAAATTTTATAAAACTAATGGCACAAACAGAAAGTTTATAATTGTTCTAAAAAATGGCACTAACAGAAAGTTTATAATTTTGCCGACCTAAAAGCAAAAAGAGTTAAAAATAAAGCAAAAACCAAAAGAAAATAAATAATGCAGAAAACAAAACAAAAAACTTGAAAATAAAAATAAAAATAGCAACAATAAGCATTTTGTTGTAAGTAGAAACAAAATAAAATAAATAAAGCAACAAAGAAAACCAAAAAGTGTTTTCAATTTTAAAACTAATGGCACAAACAGAAAGTTTATATTTTTCTAAAACTAAAAGCACTAACAGAAAGTTTATAATTTTGCTGACCTAAAAGCAAAAAGAACTAAAAAATAAAGCAAAAACCAAAAGAAAATAAATAATGCAGAAAACAAAACAAAAAACTTGAAAAAATAAAATAGCAACAATAAGTATTTTGTTGTAAGTAGAAACAAAACAAAATAAATAAAGCAACAAAGAAAACAAAAAAGTGTTTTCAAATTTTAAAACTAATGTCACTAATAGAAAGTTTATATTTTTTCTAAAACTAAAACCAAAAAGAAATAAAATATAAAGCAAAAAAAGTGCCACCTACTGGGCGCCCACGGCCTGAATACGACTAGAAACCCTATGGGCCAGGATTCAGGCCCGCGGAAGGCCCTGCAGGCCCACAGGCACAGGTGACAGAGATAGGCCCGTAAGCCTGCTTTAGAGAGGAGCTCGAGAGGGGAGCCGCACCGCACCTTATAAACTGGTGCGGCTCCCTCTCAACAAGCGAGGTGGGACTAAACATTCGGCGCAGGGCAGCACACGGCCTTTGGTCCCGGTTGGTGGCACCAACCGGGACTAAAGGGGGGTTTAGTCACGGTTGGTGCCTCGACCCGGGACTAATGCCCACCTTTAGTCGGTTGGTGCCAACCGACCAAAGGTCGCCGCTTCCCGCCCTTTGGGCTGCTGAAAACAGGCCTTTGGTCCCGGTTGGTGGCACTAAATGGGACTAAAGGGGGGCATTAATCCCGGGTCGAGGCACCAACCGGGACTAAAGCACTTGCTATATAAGAAAACACTTGGGAAATTTCAGATTTCCCTCGCCAGTTCCCCCCCGACGACGCCGAGCTCATCGACGCCGCCAGGCTGCCAGATCGACGCCGTCCGCTGCCCCGCCGCCGCCGCCGTCGTCTGCGCGTTGCGTCGTCGCCCTGCCCGTCGCCGCCAGCGCTGTCTTGACGCCGCCCGCGCCGCCGCCGACGCTGTTGTTGTCGTCGCCCGCCGTCGCCGCCGTCATTGTCGCTTCGAAGCGCGCCTGTCGCGCTTCTGCCCCATGACCGCCCCACAGTCGCCGTCGCCGCTGCCACGCCCCTGCCCTGCCCGCCCGAGCCTGTCGTCGCCTCTGCCCCGAGCCCGCCGTCCTCGTCGCCCCTGCCCCCGCCGCCGAGCCCGTCGTCGCCCCTGCCCCGAGCCCGTTGTCGCCCTCGCTGACGCCTCGCCCGCCGCCGTTGTGAGAGCCGCCGCCGTCGAGCCGCCTTTTTTTTATTTTGATTAGTTTGTTTTTTTATTCATATGTGATGTATATGTGTATGTGGCTATAATGTATATGTTTTTATTTTTATTAGTTTAGTTTTTGTTCATATATAGAAAGTTATAATTTTAATTAGGTTAGTGCATTTTAATTAGGTTAGTGTAGAGGAAAAGTAAAATAAGGAAAAGGAAGAAAAGAGGAAGAAGGAAGAGGGAAGAAGAAGAAGAAAAGAATGAGAGGAAAAAGAAGAAAAAGAGAGGAGAAGAAAAGGAATAGAGGAGAAGAAGAAAAACATAATTTTTTTCTATTTTTCTTCTTCTCCTCTATTCTTTCTTCTTCTCTCTTTTTTTCTTCTTTTTTCTTCTTCTTCTTCCTTCTTCCTTCTTCCTCTTTTCTTCCTTTTCCTTATTTTTATTAGTTTATTTTTTTCATATGTGATGTATATGTGTATGTGGCTATAATGTATATGTTTTTTTATTTTTATTAGTTTAGTTTTTGTTCATATATAGAAAGTTACAATTTTAATTAGGTTAGTGCATTTTAATTAGGTTAGTGTAGAGGAAAAGTAAAATAAGGAAAAGGAAGAAAAGAGGAAGAAGGAAGAAGGAAGAAGAAGAAGAAAAGAATGAGAGGAAAAGAAGAAAAGAAGAGGAGAAGAAGAAAGGAATAGAGGAGAAGAAGAAAAATAGAGTTTTTTTTCTATTTTCTTCTTCTCCTTTTTTTTTCTTCTTTTTTTCTTCTTCTTCTTCCTTCTTCCTTCTTCCTCTTTTCTTTGTTTTCCTTATTTTCCTTTCTCGAGGATAAGAAGAAAAGAAGAGGAGAAGAAGAAAGAAAGGAATAGAGGAGAAAGAAGAAACTTTGACACGAGGGGGGGTACGATACCCCTCCCCGATAACATTATTTTCCCATGTATATGTATGTTGCGTCGTTGTCGATATAACGAGGGTGTCGAGGATCGCCGAGGGTCGAGGGTCGGGAACTAGGGTAGAGGGTCGAGGGTCGCTAAGGGGTCAAGGGTCGAAGGTTTCAGGTCGAGGTTCCTATAGTGTCAAAGTATTGAAGAAATCCATGGCTTCATCATTAGCCGAAGTAACCATGGCATCATGGTGCGAAGTCCTCAAAGTTGTTACTGAATGGAGTCCGGATAGGATAATTTGCCTTTTGCTGAACTTTGTACCAAAAAGCTAATTATCCTATCTGGGACTCCGCTCCAAAACAACTTTGGAGAGCTTGCACCATCATGCACCTGTTACTTTCGCCTAATGATGAAGACATGGTTTTGTTGAACTTTGACACTAGGCAACCTCCCGACCCTCGGCGATCTTCGACCCTTGACCTCGACCGCCGGCGATCCACGACCCTCTACCCTATCATGAGCGCCGATGCCCACGCCACTTGTGGGACATAGATGTACTGTTAAACGCCGACCCTCCCGATAGATTCAACACGTGGGGGGTCGATGTTACGCACCCTCCTAGCTTGAAGCATTCTCGAGGCCACCCCTAACCCTTGAAGCGTTGTCGAGGCCACCCCAAACCCTAGAGAAGCAGCGCCGAGGCCACTAATATGATTCCTTATTGTGATTAGCTAGCTAGTTCTACGTTGGCACTAATATATCCATATCCGTCATGTTTGAATAATAATTGCCATGTTGTAAATATTTGTAGAAACTATGGACACCCCCGAGACGAAGCACAAGAAGCGTTGTTGAGGGACATAATCGCACACGGAAGTGATGCCGTCTCCTCGATGATGTTTCTCAACGACAACGATGGTGCGGAAGGAGAGGGTGAAGAAGCAGCTGGCTATGATTTACATGGCTCCGATGACCCAATGCCGGTGCAACAAGGAGAGGGTGAAGAAGTAGACCATGAGGACGGCTCCGGTGATCACCAAACCGAGTCCGGCCAGGTATATATATTAGTTAAGCCTGTGATGACTAGCTCTCGTCTTTGTTTTGGTATATATGTACACATATTAATTAACTCTCGTCTTTGTTCTTTTTTCTAGCCCTCCGGATCGAGCACAACTTCGGTAAAGAGACGAGGCCCGAAGAAAAAGTTACGGATGAAAAGTTTGAGATCATACAAATCGCGCGCGACGGCCAACCGATTGAACCCTACCGGACAAAGAAGGCATTTGTTGCTCGGTCTGCGGGGTTCTCGTTAGGGACAAGATCCCGATCAGCATCCACCAATGGTATAAGCCAAGAACGAAGACCCCGAGGTGTCTTGTGTCAATGATATGCAGAAAATGATCTTTGGACTGAGCTGAAGTCAAATTTTACCCTACCGCCAGAGGATGATCCGGAGAAGCCAGTAATAGAGCCATTAATCAAGTCTTTTGCTCTTAAGAAGATGGCAGAACTATTCAGGAATTGGAAGAAAGACCTCAATACGTATGTCGAAAAAAATGAGACACCAGAATTCACGGGCAAATATGAGAAGATCAGAGATGACTGGCCCGCATTTGTGGCCTACAAGACATCGGAAAAGAGTAAAAGATGTCAGCGACAAACAAGAGAAATGCTGCGAAGAAGAAGCTTCACCATCGCACGGGGTCAGGTGGCTACCTCATAGCCCGGCCTAAGTGGGCCAAGGCTGAGAATGATCTGCTTGATAAAGGGATCGAACCCGAGACAATGAACTGGCCAGACCGTTGCCGGACTTGTTTCTTCGGGGCCGGCGGATCCTTGGAGCCTATAACGGGGAAGTGCATTTGGACGGACGAACAATTGGACATACCAGTCAAGAGGCTTAAGCATTATATCGAAGCAGCGCAGCAAGGAAAGTTCGTTCCAGACAGGGAGAAGGACGAGCTCACCATGGCCCTCGGGAATCCTGAGCACCCTGGACGGACACGAGGCACGCCAGGCTCCGTTTCATGGAAGGATGGATTTCCGGACGCAGGGGGTTACAAAACCCATGAGAGGAGGAAGAAACTGGAGCAGAGCCTAATGCAGGCGCTGCACGAAAGGGTAATGGGGCTAGAGGAACGAGAAGAGGAACGAGAACCAGCAGATCACAACAAACGACCTGCCGAAGCTTCCCCCGAAGCTACCCCGCCATCTCAGCGGAGAAGCAGCGTGGCTTCCACCGAGCTGCTTCAGCCAGAGCAGCATGCCTTGACAGCTCCTGCCAGCTATCCGTGGATGCTATCACGGATGCTGAAAGTTGCCACCTTATGGCGCAATGGAGCAATTTGAAGGTCAAGGCGGCTGTTGGCTCTGTTTATCCTACTAAACCCGACTCAACTTTTCACCGCCGCCGATTCCGAAGGATATGCTAAGGTGATGGTTGATGAAATAACGGAGGATTTGAGGACCTCGGCTTGACCACCCTACCGTGAAGGGAGTATCGGCTGGGTTACGCTCAAGACTCCATGCCTATGGCGGAAGGATCTCATCAACCTTCCGAACTGGATGCCACCGCCTCCTCCTCCTCCTCCCGTGAGTCGGGGCACTCCGCCTCCTCCACCGCCTCCTCCTCCGGGCGAGTGACGATCAGGGCACTCGGCGGCTCCTTCTCAGCGCGTGGCGGCACTCCGTCTCCTTCTCCGCCTGCACGGCGCGTCCGGCAGCCAGCCTCCTCCTTCTCCGCCTCGTCGGCAAAGGCGGAAGAGACCCGCCGCCCGCTCCGGCTGCTCCGTGGCGTCGTAGTCCTTCTCCTCCGCCTCGTAAGCAAGGAAAGAAGACACCCACTCCGTCTGCTCTGCCGGCGTCTAGCAGTACAACCAAAGGCGGGAGGAGATACAGATTCGGTCCTTCTCTGAAGACTCCAGAGAAGTTACCGTACGAGAGGAGCGAGGAGGAAAAGGTGAAGATCGCGCAGACCGAAGTGGATGACTGGTTTCAAGGGTTGAAAGCACAGAGACATCCACCTCCGGAGGAGAAGGTAGATCCGGTCAAAGCGAAGCGCACTGTGGCTGCCCTGACAAAACCACCCAAGTCTCCGCCGAAAGGCAACTATGAGCGCATTTTTGGAAAGGCATTTGTCGAAGCGGAGAGATCGGGAAGTACTGTCAGTGATCAAAGGATGAAAGAACGACGAGCTGGGAAACAAATTGCCCAGCTCGGCGAACAAGCGAAGCAATCGTGCCCCCCGCTCAAGGTGCCTGCTAGCGACATCGTCGATCCGAGGATGGTGCCCGGTTATGGCAATCCTGAAGATTACCTGCCCGACGATGTACAATTTGATTTCTTGGAGGTGCAGATACAAAGATACGATACGGAAGCCTCTCGTCAAAGATGAAAGCTCTCTAACAACGATGATGCGAAGATTGCATGATTGGTACATGAAAACCTGCAAAGAGTCTGAGGGGAGGAATACTTTGTATGTGAGAGTTAAAAAGGAGCATGACCTCCTTGGAATTGAACTGTTGCCTATTCCATTTGAGGAGTTCTATCAGTTTTTCAATCAATTGGCCCTCGATAAAGCAACGGTCACCTGCTACTGTCTGTAAGTAGTACTACTTCTGTCATTAAGTATCTCTATATAACTCAGCTCTTTCATTGCATGTATTTATAAATATCCTCACTATATTATGCAGATTGAAGATCGCAGAAATGAAGAAAAAACAAGTGGGTGATATTGGGTTCATTAACACATATCTCATAGATGCAAATGAGGTTAAATATCGTGTCTTGAAACCGAGGCCAACTTGCTACGATCGTTGGAAATAAATGAACACAAAAATACAATACTCTTTCCTTACAACTACACGTGAGTGTTACTGTCTTGTGGCATATTCGGTTTCCCTTATTTAGTCCAGGTTATAGAAATGTAATATTGATGAGTTATGCATGCGCAAGCAGGTTCCACTATATTCTCCTAGAGATTAAGCTTGAGCAGGGAGTAGTAACTGTCTTAGACTCGAGACGAAAAGATCCCAAGGAGTATGCGGAAATGACTGAAATGCTCGAGAAGTAAGTTAAATCGATCATTATCCACCATATCAGCAACTTTGTTCATTTCTGATATCAAGTAATTGTTTTCTTTGTATGGCAGGGCTTGGGAAAATTCACCAAAAAGCTCGGGACTACCGAAGAAGCTGCAATTTAGACACCAGTAAGTACTATATAGTAGCATATTCCACGCGCATCTCCTAGTGATTCAAGCGCTAGTTTCATCAATACCATTTAGCATGTGCTTGTTAATTATCAGTTTGATTGACCTCTGTTTCTTGTCAAGTGGTTGTGGCAGGAACAAGGGAATGATTTCTGTGGATACTACGCTTATGAGTCCATCCGCCACACGACCTGTGAGAGGGCTACTCCGACAAACAATTTGAAGTGCGTAAATAAAAATATTCACAATTTTATTTTATTACCATCATTTGTGTTGAGTTTCATCCATTCATATATATATATATATATATATATATATATAGGGATTGTCTATTCGTCACCCAGGGTGAGGAATAGTTATTCTTCACCCCCTCTATTTTACCATCAATACACCGTAATTTTACGGTGCGTAAGTTTTGTCTTATTTTCGACATAAAAAGAGACCGTAAGAAAATATATAATCTTCATAAAAAATATTTTATGTTATGTAAAATTACAAACGTAAAAATATAGTGTAAAATACACATAAACTGCAAAATTTTCTTGTCTTATGACCTATATTTTTATTTTCTTATGTCAAATATTACGTAGTGAATGAATAGGAATGTAACTATTTGAATTCCAAGCGTAATTTAATTATGAAATGATCAGAAGATTACCTCGGGTGAAGAATAAGTTATTTGCACCCTGGGTGATGAATAGCATCACTATATATATATATATATATATATATATATATATATATATATATATATATATATATATGTATGTATGTATTGACCCCTTTCTTAAAATTAGATGTTTCGGAAGCGGGATGAACTCCTAGCACCAGATCGCATGCGAGCAATTCAAGAGGAATTGGCGGCATTCTTTCTTGACCATGTGATCGCTGAAGACGGGGAATACTATGTGGACCACGCGTCCGTATTGTAAAAGATAATTATTGTATATATGTAGCCGGTAGTATCGGATAGATATACGAGAACTTGTTGTTCGACCAATCTCTCGGAGAAGGAGAGGTGGTCGATATCACTTCTCTCTGTATGCATATATATGTTCATGACGATCTTCTATTTGCTTAATTACTAGCTAGCTAGCATGTCCAGTTAGTCCTCTCTATACGTATGTATAGTACGTAGCGTCGACCAAGCACGGACAAAAGAAATGACACTTTTCTCTATTAATTAGCTAGCTATAGCACAATATATGAAACACCTAAATGAACCCCCCAAAACCCCCCAAACCCCCCCCCCCCTTTGAAAAAAAAACAAAAACCAGAGCCAAAGAAATGCTGACGCGTGGATGCCTATTGGTCCCGGTTGGTGGTGCCACCAACCGGGACCAAAGGCCCTCCTGCCTGGGCACAACGGACAGGCCACGTGGAGGCCCATCTGTCCCGGTTCTGGATAGAACCGGGACTAAAGGGTGAGGGTATTAGTACCGACCCTTTAGTCCCGGTTCATGAACCGGGACTAAAGGCCCTCACCAACCGGGACTATAGGCCCTTTTTCTACTAGTGAGAGTTCAAGGATGAAGTCCATAGTTGCTACACTTCCATTGCACGGCTTCTTCCGTCGTCCTGCCGCTGTCCTCGTTGGATTCGGAGGTGAGGAAGCCCGCCAGGCGTTGGGCAGTGCGACTCTGCTCCGCCGGGAGATATGTGGGCCGAAGCCTTGGACTTTTTCCGTGCGAGCTTCCCAGAGTCATACAATGGCCAATGGAGGGCCGAGTTTTCTAAGGACGCCGGTAGTGGGCGTCCGTCTCCGTCGACGCCGAACATCCAGCGGCTTGCGCCGCTGACTCATCGACATCTGATAAGCTCGTCCCTTGCTCTCCGGTAGCCGTGGCCGCGACTGCAAGCTGAGAGCCGCCGACCCCAATTCCTATCAGCTACCGTGGGGGGAGGGGTAGCTGATGGCCGTGCCGGGCGGGGATGCTCGTCGTCATGGTTGTCCTGCGATGGCAAGGAGCACGTCGACGAGTGTGCGGTACGGCGTACGAGGAGCATCCCACCCGCGACGAGCCCATTGCTGATGAGGAGGAGCTCCTACCGTGGTCCATCTACGAGCGGCCGAGAGCAATGCGGTGCGCAAGCTCCTCCTCATCCGAAGAGCTTGCTGAATGCATGGAGGGAGGAAAGAGGTGAAGCGGGAGAGATGGGGAACGGAGTGGAGGAGAAGCGGAGCAAACGAGACAAAGGAGTGAGGGTAGGGTTTGTCAGCTGCAGTTTTCGTGGGGACTAGGTGGGGGCGGCACAGTCCATAGTGGGCTAGGCCTACATGGCTGGCGCATCCGGGCATCCCATATCCAGCCGATAAGGTGAGTGCCTGTCAGTCCAGACGTTTGGGCCGACTATAGGTAGCCGGTTGGGCCAAAAACGTCTTAGCACTGACTGGGCAGTCTATCCGGGCATTTAGTGCGGGTGTGGAGGATCCGGTTGTAGATGCTCTAAGCAGCAGGTTCATGCAGAGATGAGGCAACCAGTGAGATCACCAACAATAACTACAGTTCTGAACCAACATGTGGTTGGATGGTTAGAGGGACTGTGGCATCCCCAGCCCACCAGGGTTCAAGTCCTGGTGCTCCCATTTATTACTGGATTTATTTCAGGATTTCCGGCGATGCACATTCAGTGGGCAGAGACGTTACCGTCGATGACGAGATGCCTACGGAGACTTCATAAATTTCAAGATGATATGACGGCTCAGTCTTTCGGAGATGCTCATAGGGGTAGGGTGTGTGTGCACATGCTCATAGGGATGAGTATACGCACGTGTATATGAGCGCTTGCATTTGTACTGTGTTAAAAACCAACAATAACTACAGTTCTTCTGCACGTAGGCTCGTCAACTTTCTGCTGCACAAACATTGTTAATCAAGGTATGGCAGATCTAGCTATAGTTTTATGACAAGACTTGGGGATCGATCGAAATCGTAACTAAATAAACTTGATTTAATTAGCCGATCGATGGATTCTCTGTTCACGTTAACCGAACATGGCATTCGCCACTAGCAACTCCTCACATGGTTTTGTGGCATTGATCCAGAATAGTTCGAATCGGCCAAATCATGGCTTCACAACTGAAACTGAACTACGTAACAGGTTAAATAAGTAAGCATCCTCTTGTGAGAAAAAAATAGCATCCTTGACCCAAAACCCATACTAGTTCTGCATATATACCCTACTAATACGCTCTGGATGTGATCCCAACGCCCAACGCTACCATCCCCAAATTAAGTTCACATTTGCACATATTTATCTCCAGGATCAGGCCTAGTCAGGCATAGATGTACCCTTTTTTTTCCTGGTTGCATTGTACTCCACCACAAAATTAAAATATTCACCAGCCAGATATGTATATGCTAAAATAAATACATTCAGACATTGTACAGCAAGACTTAGACTTGGATCGACGTCCAAATAATTGAGAAAGTCAGGTTTCAGCTGATCAGTCGAGCCATCATGTTAAGACACCGGTCAGCTGCTAGTGTCTATATATATATTACCACAACTAGCCATGGGACATGTACTAGCCCCCCTTCAGGTGACTTCGGAGCAAACACCCGACCAGTGATTAAAGTTTAACAGGTAGTAAGATAAAACATGGTTCGGATAAATTGTTACAAAACAATACTGAAATTAACATTGAACTCATAAAATGCTGCATTGATTTCATAGAAGTCGTCGTATATAATTTTATGTACGTTACTATGATTCAGACCAATGGAGCTTAATTACGTACTTATTATTACAAGTTTACAACCTTGCATAACACAAGTGAACATGCATGACATATGTATGCTTGCACATCGATCGCATGCAAGCACGATATGATTCAAACGAAAAGAAGAAAATAGAAAAAGTAAACGGGAAAAGATTGCATGTCCGTCATCAATCCAAGCATGCTTCGGTCAGTGGAACCCAAGAAGGATTCCGCCGAGCACCCTCCATCTCCTACCAGTGGAACTTAGGGCAGATTTCCCAGCAACCCAAGAAGCAGTCCGCCGAGCAGCCACCGTCCACTACCATATCGCCTATCGACTGGCAACCAGAGCATCCACTTGGAGCATAAAGGTTGCAGAACCCCCCACAAAAATCAGGGTCGTTTGCACAGTCGTCGCAGCCTGACGCCGATGCCAGCTTGCTCAAGCTGAGGCCGACTAGGGCGATGACACAAACCACGGTGAGCACCTTCAGCGGGGATGTTGAACCTGAAACCATACTGCTCCTTGAGACAGATTGAGGAAGAAATTAAGAGGGGGAAGATGCTGGAAATGGGGGGATCCGTTCGAGATGTGAAGACGTGCTATTTATAGGTTAACCACAGGACACGCCTTAATGCTAGTATGTATGTACCAGTACTACTTTGCAAGACAACTTGCAATATTACCAACTGTATGTATGTTGCTAGTTGTGTGTAGGTCAATCAATCAACCCCAGTAGCATCTGGTATATGTCCGGAATATGCTGTCTGGACCATGTGTATCAACTTTTTTCATCCGATGGGGACCCTCGTCAGTCCGCGAAGTGCTCTGGACGTCCGCTTTTCTGCAAATCCGAGACAAACATGGGGGCTTTGCCGGAGTCGGGACATGCACTTGACCAATAGAAGGCCTCCGTACGGTCCTTCCCTCTTTTCGTTCTTAATTGTGCTGAAAGATACATTTGAGTCCCATTTTCTTACCTGGATGACAACTGTCGAGTGAAACAATGAACGGATATAAGATTTTTAATGAGCTTGGATGAAACAAGTATGTTAGACAATGATAAAGGCATGAAATTTGAAGGAAATGAGGTGTGCCCAACATGTGTGATCGAAATTGCGGAACCGTCACCGACAGTGATGCAGGTGGCGGTGGTGACGGGAGAAAAGCAGGCAAGATTACCATGATGAGCGAACATATGAGCAGTAGCCCCAGTGTCCATGTACCAGTCGCCACCGCCAGTGTAGTTGTTGGGCGAAGGAGCGGTGTGCAGCGCGGCGAGGAGCGCCGGGTCCCATGGTGCCGGAGGCAGCGCCGACGGTGTTGATGGAGACTCCATGGGGATGATGTAGGCGCCTGTCAGCTGTGGTGGTGTAGGAGGCAAATACCCTCCGAACGCCTGGGGCGCGACATAGTATGCCTGACGCGCCGGGGGCCGCGACATGCGGAGAGTCGGAGCGGGCGCCTGGGGGACCAGCATGGTGTACGCGTGGACGACACCAGTCCATGGGTTGTAGCCACCGACCCAAGGAGGAGGGGGCTGCTCGCGCTATTGGTGCCGAGGGGCGCCGCCCGCGGGCGTCTGTTGTTGCTGCTGCTTGCAGCCACCACACGGGCCGCCTCGGCGATGATCGGTAGGGGGCGCGGGTGGCCGCGGGGGAGCGGGCGCGCCATACGGGGCCATCGGCAGGGGCAGCGGCGGCGGCTGCTGCTGCGGCTGGTAGGTCGCGGGGGTCCACTGCTATTGAGGAGCGGCGGGCGGTGGTGGAGGGCCGCGACGAGTGGTGCCGGCGGCGAGGGCGGTATGGATGGCCTGGTTCTTCACTTCCTTCATCTGACGCTCCTCCATACGGAGATAGGTCACCAAATTGGCGAAGGAGGGCCCGGGGATGAGCTTGAGATTTGCTGCGGCGTTGCCAATGTCATTGTTGAGACCTGCGGTAAGCGTGCTAAGAAGGAGATGATCATCAATCTTCGCGCCAATGTCGCGAAGCTCGTCGGCAAGGGTCTTGAGACGCCGACAATAGTCATCAACAAAGGAGTTATCTTGGTGGCACCCAAAACACTCTTGCTGCAAAAAAAACTCGGCGTTGGAGACGATTGTCGGTGAAAAGTCCATTCAGCTGGGTCCAAACGTCGAGTGGCATCATTAGCTTCATGCATGACCGTATGAAACAGGTCCGCCGAGATGGTGAGGAAGAACCAGCGGATGAGCTTTCCGTCTATGGTGAACCACTCATGATGCGCGGGCACGAGGCTTGAGTCAACGGAGCCTCCATGTGGTCAAGGAGGTTGTACTCCCGGAAGACGAGGGAGAAGTAGGTCTTCCATGCATAGTAGGAGGAGTCCGTCTGAGCAAGATGTACCGAAACCCGCTCGTAAATGCTGAGGTTGCGGATGTCGGCGGCGTCGGAAGACTTGGCATCGGCAAACGGGTTGGAGGCAGAGGAGGTGACGGAAGACATGGTGAACTAGGGTGCGGCGGCAGCGGGGTTAGGATGCGGCGGCGGCGTAGGTTGCGGCGGCGGCTGAGGGGGTGGCGGCCGCGGGACTAGAGTGCAGTGGCGGCATAGGGTTTTGGCGGCGGCATGGCTAGTGCGGCAGCGGCTTTAGTGTTGCGGTGGCAGCATTAGCTAGGGTTGCGGCCGCGGCGAATCATGCGGCCGCGGCAGTAGGGTGACGAGGCGACAGCGGTGCAAGGGTTGGGGCGCGACGGCGGCATGCGGAAGCTAGGGTTTAGAACTCGGAAACTGATACTATGTAGGATGATGGAATTGCATAATGTATTGATCAGGTGCAATCGCATGTATAGACGATGTACAAGGTGGGCCACGACATCAACTATATAAAAAACTAGGAGGATATAAGAAACTAGGAGGTGAGCCAGATATACATATATGCACATAACACATATACTCAACAACAACTAATTACTTAAAGTAAACATATGCATGAGTTGGATAGTAGTATAGTCACCGTGATTAATATACACAAAAGATTTACACAAAAGTTAGCTTCAGTTGGTAATGGTAGCGTCGGGCATTGGCCATAACATTCAGATCTAGCAAATTTGTAGAGATGCACAGCTAGCTGTTATGAGACGCGGGTTAGGGTGCTCAATTGTTTAAGCCATCTGTTAGCCTAGTTAGTTGACTTTCATCTGTCATTCAAGCTATCCCAGATTGAAATCCACTATAGTCATTGGCCGTAAGATTCAGATCGAGCAAGTTGGTAGAGATGCACAGCTAGCTGGTATGAGACGTGTGTAAGGGTGCTCAATTGTTTAAGCCATCTGTGAGGCTAGTTAGTTGACTTTCATTATCCCAGATTGAAATCCACTATTCTTCATCAACACCACAAACTCCAGGTGAGAACCTTAGGTTATTGTAACGGAGACTCCATCGATCAGGTAATGAAATTAAGTTTATTTCGGTACGACCTCGATCCATCCCCAAGTCTAGTCATTCCTAGCTAGAGCGGACTGCCATGTTTCGTTTAGCAATGTTCGCTGGAGCTGATTACGCCTACTAAAGTTGAACCATATAGTCCACTCCGCTATTCATCAAGGAACGGATGATGGATATTTTACGAAAATGATAATATATTAATATAAAGTAGGTATCAATTACACCCAACCTCTTGCACCAACAAAATGTCTAGAAACATAGAAGATGCACACATCCAAAATGAAAAGAAAAACAAGAAAACCAAACATAAAAGATCATGCCACGGTGATAAATCATCTGTAGTATCAACACTCTAACCACCACCAAGAAAGCACGCGGACTAGAAAGAAGGTTCTTCAAAAGCAACGCCTCCTAGAAGGAAAATATGCACAAGCGTTCCCAAGACAATGCCTTCAAAAAGGTCACTGCTAGACATAGTCAATAAAAGCCAGACCTTGTCTGGTTTATGATTCGGATGTGGTACATTCTCTTTTATAACTATTTTTTGCATTTCGTGTTTATGAAAAATTATGCCCATCAAGTTGACATAGATATTTTTATCTAGGAGGTACGTGAACCGGAAATTCCAACCGAACCTATTGTCGAGAGGTTAAATTTAGTTGAAAATGAAAACGAGTATTTGAAAGAAAAATTGAAAAGAATTGAGTAGGAGAAGATGGAATTGGAGTTGCATGTTGCCGATGTAAATCGATGATCACAAGATCAAGATGGACAAAATGCACTTGAAGATTAGAAAATATGCCATTGATAGTGAGGCTTGGTATCATTATGCTTCCATTGAGAGTTCTACTGTGTCCTGGCGATAAGGCTTGATGGCTCCTTCAATCATCAGCAACGATGCGGTCCAGGGTGAGGTTTTCCTCCCCGGACAGATCTTCGTATTCGGCTGCGTCGTACTACGGGCCAACTCACTTGGCCGTCTGGAGCAGGTCGACAGCTACGCCCCTGGCCATCAGGTCAGGTTTGGAAACTTGAACTACACCACTGACATCCGCGGGGACTTGATCTTCAACGGATTCAAGCCCACGCCAGGAGCGCCGAATAGTCACGACGGGCATGACTTAGATCTACCATCGGACGGTGTTCGGTATATCGCACCTACGGCTGCCCCGGCCTTCAATCTAGAGCAGATCACGCCATCCGAGGACGGTTGGATGGACCCCGTCACGGAGGCCGCACATTCATCGGCGTTGGAGCCGAACACAGACTTCATCTCCGAAGAGATCAGTGTCATCAGACCCTCGGACTCGTTTCCGGTCATAGGTTCCGAACCGCGCGTGTCCGTTCCTATCGAATCTGATTGGGCACCGACCATGGAGTTTACCTCCGCGGATATCTTTCAACACTCACCCTTGGGCGACGTGCTAAATTAATTGAGGTCTCTCTCTCTATCAGGGGACTCTTAGTCGGACTATGTCCAGCGGGAGCGGGGAACAGACGGCGAAGAAATTCGTTCCCCACCCACCACCCACCTAATAGCCACTGTCGATGACTTAACCGACACGCTTGACTTTAACTCCGAAGACATCGGCGGTATGGACGACGATGCTGGAGATGAACGGGAACCACCGCCCATGGGGCACTGGACAGCCACCTCATCATATGATATATACATGGTGGATACACCCAAGAAAAACAACGACGCCGACGAAAGGGATATAATGGAGGATAGTCCCCTCGGGCAGAAACCAAAGCGACGGTGCAGGCGCTGCTCTAAATCCCGCCACAGTAAAAACAACAATAACAGCGCAAGAAAAAATAACACGCCGGTCGACTCCAAAGGAAACTACGACCCCATGGACCCAGTGATGGAGCAGGATGAGCCAGGGGACGCTGAACATAGTCCGGAGCCGATGTCCGATGACGGCGATCCCGAGGGTAAATCTCATCAAACTGCCTCCGAACAGGAGGACAGTCCGGACGACGATGCATTCATCATCCCAGAAAAACACATGGAACAAGAGAACCTCCACAGTAGGCTTATGGCCACCGCGAGGAGCTTGAAGACGTAGAAGCAAAGGCTTAAGGCCGCGCAGAGGATACACTCAACCGCAGATGGAACATAGTGCTGAACCTTTGAAGAAAAATACGGCGACCTGGCACACAAAGAGCTACCCAAAGTGCAAGCTGCTGCCGAATTGACGATGAGGCCATAGAGCCCATTCCGCGAAAAACAATACGCTAATCAGCCGGACCGACCACCGCATGGTCGCATGCAGGGCGGCTAATGATGCCAAGACTCAAGTCAGCACACGATTTACGTGAGCTCCTGGACAAAAAAGCAGGTGTGACCAGGTCCATCTATGGATCTAGAAAACGTGCTCCGGCACAAGATCACAACCACCAAAATGATCATATTGATCGAATACCAGCTCGGAATCAACACCAAACACAACAGTCGTCAACAGCATGCCACGACACATCAAAATACAGGGGTGCCGCGCACCCCCTGTGCTTCACTGATGTAGTGCTGGATCATGAATTTCCAGAGGGATTTAAACACGTGAATATAGAGGCATACAACGGAACGACAAACCCTAGGATCTGGATTGAGGACTTTATCCTTCATGTCCACATGGCTCGTGGAGATGATCTCCACGCCATTAAATACCTGCCCCTCAAGTTGAAAGACCCAGCTCGGGATTGGTTGAAAGCCTCCCTGAGGGAGTCATGGACTAGGGGGTGTCCGGATAGCCGAACTATCATCACGGCCGGACTCCAACACTATGAAGATACAAGATTGGAGACTTCGTCCCGTGTCCGGATGGGACTTTCCTTGGCGTGGAAGGCAAGCTTGGCGATACGGATATGTAGATCTCCTACCATTGTAACCGACTCTGTGTAACCCTAACCTATCCGGTGTCTATATAAACCGGAGGGTTTTAGTCCGTAGGACGAACAACAATCATACCATAGGCTAGCTTCTAGGGTTTAGCCTCTACTTTCTCGTGGTAGATCTACTCTTGTACTAACCATATCATCAATATTAATCAAGCAGGAGTAGGGTATTACCTCCATCGAGAGGGCCCGAACCTGGGTAAAAACATCGTGTCCCTTGTCTCCTGTTACCATCCGCCTAGACGCACAGTTCGGGACCCCCTACCGAGATCCGCGGTTTGACACCGACATTGGTGCTTTCATTGATAGTTCCTCTGTGTCGTCACCGATAGGCCCGATGGCTCCTTCGATCATCAACAACGACGCAGTCAAGGGTGAGACTTTTCTCCCCGGACAGATCTTCGCATCCGGCGGCTTTGCATCGGGCCAATTAAGCTGGCCATCTGGAGCAGATCGAAAGCTACGCCCCTGGCCATCAGGTCAGAGTTGGAAGTTTGAACTATACGGCCGATCTCCGCGGAGACTTGATCTTCGACGGATTCGAGCCGCAGCGAAGCGCGCCGCACTGTCTCGATGGGCATGATCTAGCTCTGCACCCGAACAGTGTCCTCGAGGCCGCACCAGCATCCACTCCGACCCTTAATCCGGAGCCGGATTCCCCGATCGAGGACGAGCGGTTGGACACGGCCTCGGGGGCTACGATCTCTACGGCGATTGAGCCGAACTCCAACCCTGTCCTTTGCGAGGACCTTGATTCCATGGTGCCGGACTCCTCTCCGGACTCCAAACCCTCCGCGCCCCTGCCAATCGAATCCGATTGGGCGCCGGTCATGGAGTTCATTGCCGCGGACATCTTTCAGAACTCGCCCTTCGGCGACATCCTGAATACACTAAAGCCTCTCTCTTTATCCGGAGAGCCCTGGCCGGACTACGGTCAGGAAGGCTGGGATTCGGACGACGAAGAAATTCAATGCCCACCCACCACCCACTTCATAGCCACTATCGAAAGCTTACACGACGTGCTCGATTTCGACTCCGAAGACATCGACGGTATGGACGACGATGTAGGAGACAACCATGAACCAGCGCCTATAGGATGCTGGACAACGACTTCATCCCATGATGTATACATGGTGGATACACCTAAAGGAAATGAAGACGAGGAACAATGAGACGCTACGAAGGATAAATCCCTCGACAAGCAGTCAAAACGGCAACGTAAACGCCGAACCAAGTCCCGCCTCAACAGAGACCCAGCCATAGAGCAGGGCGAACCAGTGGACGACGAACACGCTATCGAGCAATCATCCGAACAAGACAACTTGGATAAACAACCCGTCCCCGGCGAAGACAACAGTCCGGACGATCTCACGCCGGACAAATCATTGGAGCAAAATAACCTCCAGAAAAGGCTCGTCGCCACTGCGCGTAGCCTGAAAAAGCAGAAGCGGAAGCTCAAAACAGCGGAAGATGCACTCAGGATCAGATGGAGCAAAGTATTCAACACCGCAGACAAATACGGCGACAGTCGCCGAACAAAGAGCTACCCAAAGAGAAAGCTACTGCCCGAATTTGATGAGGAGGCCATAGAGCCCCCACAATCAAAAATTAATAAGGCCACTCGGTCGGATGGACGACCCCACAGCAAAAAGAGAGCGGCAACTAGCGCAGCACACAAGCCGATACGCGATCCGCATAAGGATTCACATCAAAAGGATAGCCCAGTTAGGTCCATCTATGGGCCGAGAAAGCGAGCTCTTCAAAGCAAGGCAACACGCCAAATATCCGAACATCACGGCACACCCAGATACAGGGGCGCCACACATCCCCTATGTTTCACCGATGAGGTGCTGGATCATGAATTTCCAGCGGGATTCAAACCCGTAAACATAGAGGCATACGATGGAACAACAGACCCTGGAGTCTGGATTGAGGATTACATCCTCCACATACACATGGCTAGAGGAGATGATCTCCACGCCATAAAATACTTACCCCTCAAACTCAAAGGGCCAGCTCGGCATTGGCTTAAAAGCCTCCCTGAAAATGCCATTGGAAGCTGGGGAGAGCTCGAGGATGCGTTTCGGGAAAATTTTCAGGGGACCTACGTCCGCCCTCCGGATGCAGACGATCTAAGTCACATAACTCAATAGCCCGGAGAGTCAGCCCGGAAATTCTGGAACAGGTTCCTTACTAAAAAGAACCAAATAGTCGACTGTCCGGACGCCGAAGCCTTAGCAGCTTTCAAACACAACGTCCGAGATGAATGGCTTGCCACACACCTCGGCCAAGAGAAGCCGAGAACCATGGCCGCATTAACAAGCCTCATGACCCGCTTTTGCGCGGGAGAGGATAGCTGGCTAGCAAGATGCAGCACCAGCGACCCAAGTACATCCGAAGTCAGGGATGGAAACGGGAAACCACGGCGCAACAAGGACCAGCGCCGGATTAAAAGGAACGGTCCAAAGAGCGAGGCAGTCAACACCAGATTCAAAAGCTCATGGCAGAACAACAAAAAACTGCCCCTTAAGGACAATAGCGATGAGCTATCCAACTTAAACAAAATCTTGGACAAGATATGTCAAATCCACAGTACTCCCGGTAGGCCTGCAAACCATACCAACAGAGATTGTTGGGTCTTCACACAGTCCGGCAGACTCAACGCCGAACACAAGGGGCTCGACACACCAAGTGAAGATGATTACGAGCACCACAAGCAGAGCCCCGGAAAACAAAAGAATTTCCCACAAGAGGTTAAAACAGTAAACTCACTTCATGTGATCAAAGGGAAAAACAGAGCGGCGCCCACTAAAATGCGCGCCGCACACTGGTTGTCAAAACCAATCACCTTCGACCATCAGGACTATTCCGAAAGTATCCGGAGCGCATGATGGACTGCCTTGATATTGGATCCTATAATCAACGGATTCCAATTTACACAAGTCCTCATGGATGGCGGCAGTGACATAAACCTGATATATCAGGACACAATCCGCAGGATGGGGATAGACCCAACCGAAATTCGCCATAGCAACACCTCCTTTAAAGGAGTAATACCAGGCCCATATGCCCATTGTGCGGGCTCCATACTGCTTGAAGTTGTGTTCGGTTCATCCAACAACTTCCGTCGCGAAAATTTAATCTTCCATGTCTCCCCGTTCAAAAGTAGCCATCAAGCACTATTGGGACGCGAAGCTTTCGCCCGCTTTAACGCAATACCGCATTATGCATCTCTCACACTTAAAATGCCCGGTCCACGCGGCATCATCTCATTAAAAGGGAGTATTAAGTGCTACTTGAGCACGGAGGAACGTGAGACTGCCTTGACAGCCCCACACCTATCTGGCTCCGCTAGTCAAAGAACCTGAATTGGTCATTCAAACCCGGAACACGGCTAGACGAGTCCGGCGCCTACTAGCGGCATTCCCCCATACAAGGGGATGCATGCATATATCACAAGAGACAATAACGCTCAATCTTATTCACTTCTTCGACTCATACTCTGTTTATTTCATATAAAGAACATCTTTCGCACGATCTTTTTTCTTTTTTTAAACTAAGTTCCTCTCTTTTAAAGATGAACAACGTGCTACACCCATCCAGGATACGGCACAACGGAGACACAGGCGCAGACGTGCAGTAGGGACCCGTTGCAAGGATTCTTTTCAGATTAAGACCCTGCGTAAACCTTTTTTACTGTCTCTTGTTGACATACATCCCTCGGTTTCTTACTATAACCAAGGAGGAGGCTGGCGTTTTGGCATTGGCCGCACCAGAATTTTTGCGCGTACCTGGACACCAGGGGCTTAGGGCATTATTCTGCCCGTTTTTATTAAGACCGAATACCTTAGGGAGTATTCAGCGTCTCGAGTTAGGCCTTATATGCATCAGCTCCGAATCATGTCTTTGGTCAAATGTTGGGTTTGCCCGGCTCCTGTGTTTTGCTGCCTTACGTTCCGTTCTATCGGCTAACGCGGCACTAGGAGAACTACTACGATTGTGCCCCGGTTCGGCCGGGCGAGCACCTCAGTAGAGAAAGCCGAAAACTGACTGTCATGATATAGCGAGAGACTGGTCAACCACTCGATGACTAATCGGAATGTTTAGAATTCCTCCGCATTAACGAAGGACCGGTTTTCTATCAGGCACATACGCACCCCGAATTCGGGAGAGTGCGGTGCCCCCAGGGGCTATATATTAGCCCCACCCTCGAACTCCTATGGCTAAGTGAAAGTGATAAAGCATTATAGTCCGGTTGCCTAGTTTTCTACGCTACCACCTCCTTAACAGGACCAAGACGTTGGATTAAGTGTGAAAAAGCGCCTTCTTTGCAAACACCCCCGCACTATGTGCGTGGGGGCTGAAGCCAAGGACTGCCATCTTTCAGGTTATATATACATATACATAAACGGCCGCACAGGGAGTAGTTTACTACTTGAACGCACAAGTATAAAAAGCTCTTATATCATATTGAATCATTGTTTTCACAAATCATACATGTCATTTAAACATAATATCCTTCGAGCACTGCGTCTCTATTAAACGAGCGCCCTGCAGGACTTCCTCAAAGTAGTGCTCGGCAGGTACTCGCCTTCCGTCCGAATCTTGGGATGCAACGTCGGTGGCCTTCATATCTGCCCAGTATGTCTTGACACGGGCCAGAGCCATCCGCGCTCCCTCAATACACGCCGACCGCTTTATTGCGTCGATACGCGGTACTGCACCAAGGAACTGCTGCACTAAATCAAAATAACTCTTCGGCTGGGGTCCGCCCGGCCACAAATGAGTCATGACATGCTTCATGGCAAGTCCGGATAGTCGAGTCAGCTCGGCCCATTCGGCCAACCGATCGGTTAACGGAAGAAGATGCTCCAGACTATGGAATTGCGACCAATATAGCTCTTCCCTTCTGTGCCCCTTCCGGCCTCGGAAGTGCTCAATCGCGTCTGTAGCGCTTGCCGCTAAGTCCAGATAAGCATCCTCCAAACTCCACAACTTGTCCAATTGAGCATACTTTGGATCCATATATTTCCTCCGCAGCAGAAACGGTTTTCCAGCCGCAATTGCCCCGGCCTGACTCAGCTCCTCCTTGGCAGCTCTCAAAGCCGAGCGGGCATCCTTGGATTCGGCGGCGGCCTTTTTCAGGCCCTCTTGCTCCGCTTGACGTTCTTTTTCAAGAACCTCGCAGCGATCGGTAGTATTCTTCAACTTTCTGGCCATATCGGTCATTTCCTCTTTGCTTCGGCAGTGAGCAGCCCGTTCGGCTTTTAGCTCTTCGGCCGCCCTTAAAGCGGCCGCATTACTATTCCTGGCTTGCTCTTTCGCTCGGGCGAGTTCCGCCCGCAGCTCTTCCACAGCAGTGGCACCATCTGCATTAAGCATACAAATAGTAAGACATGGGCGTCAAGCTCCCTTACTAGGTGTCCGCGTAGAAGTCGCATACCTTGTGACTCGTCAAACCGTTTATTGACCAGCGCGATGTCCGCATCCGCCTCGTCAAGTTGTCGCTTTAGTTCGGCATATTCATCAGTCCGGCTGGCCACCGGACGCCCCGCGACCTGTTTAGGAGCGGCGATATGTTATAAGTGAGATTTTGATCCTCGGCACGCTGTCAATATTGACAACATACCGAGTCTCAGGGGCTACTATCTATACAGGGCGCATTCTATATGCATAACTGTCAGAAGGTACATCATTTTTTGCGTACCTCGAACCCCGTCAGTAAGCTTCTGACGACTTCATGCAATCTACTCTCCGCAGATGCAGTTCTTTCAATCACCGTACCCATTAGAGCACGGTAATCTTCTGAGATAGCCACTCGCCCGAGCAGATCCTTCAGCTCCACCGACCGCACACCAATTGGCGCCGGACCCTCTGGCCCCGCCGGACTTGGGGGAACCCTCCGCGACGACACCTCAGGGTCGTCCGCCTCGCATGAGGGTGCGACAGGTGGAGGCGTTTCGCTCTCCATCATCTCCGGAAGAATATCCCCCGAAGACGAGCTCTGCTGAGAAGGGCTGAGGTCCGAACTGCAAGGTACAATTTCGGTTATCTTCATAAATAAATGCAGGGATGTTCCTTACTTACAAGACCCTTCTTTTTACTTACGGCTCCTTTGGAGGCTGATCCCTTGGGGAAATAGTGCGGCTGGCTTACTTCCCAGCGCCGGACTCTCTGACGAAGATTCCTTTCCCGTCTTTGAGGCCTTGACCTCCGGATCTTCTGAAGCGGTCCTCTTCTCTCCTCGGAGGGCGGGTCTTTTAATCCCTCCTTCCTTAATAACCTCCCTCATGGAGGCAGTTGCTTCTCCGCTCCCCCCTTCGCCTTATTCGAAAGGAGCGTCCTTCAACATCTTGGTCAGCATGGGATCCGGCGTGGTCTCTGGGAGGGGAGCCAGACACCTTATCAACTTTGCCTTGGATATCCACTCCTGTTCAAGAAACGGCTCCTTTAAAGGGCATGTATATAATAAATGAATGAACAGCTTGTCCGGTTACATGACTACTTACTTGAGTATCTGGGTGATTGCAGCTTAGTCCTGCGTCCTCAGTCAGGTCCGGACACTTCTCTCGTGATCCGAAGAACAATTTATATATCTCCACGGGCGTCGTGCCCATAAAATTTTGGAGAGCTCGTGGTCCCTCCGGATTAAATTCCCACAGGCGAAGGGGGCGACGTTTGCAGGGCTAAAGGCGCCAGATCAACATAACCTGCGCCACTGCAA
Organism: Aegilops longissima; assembly: GCA_021605205.1. Taxonomy (NCBI): domain Eukaryota; kingdom Viridiplantae; phylum Streptophyta; class Magnoliopsida; order Poales; family Poaceae; genus Aegilops; species Aegilops longissima. The sequence continues at coordinate 746,827,985 of CM038679.1, forward strand.
CTAGATTGATCTCTCTTTCTTGGAGGTCTCGAATACGGCCCTGCAGCAAAGGAACGTCCTTGGACGGCCCCCAGTCGAGCCCCTTGTTGACCCATGATGCCAGCCGCTGTGGTGGACCTGAGCGGAAGGCAGGGAGCGCCGCCCATTTGGTGCCCCTGGGAGCGGTGATATAAAACCACTCTCGTTGCCACAAGCCAAGCTCCTCTTGAAGAGAGCCCTCGGGCCACGGAGCATTAGCACATTTGCTTATGACCGCCCCTCCGCACTCTGCTTGTTGCCCCCGATCATCTTTGGCTCCACCTTGAAGGTCTTGAGCCACAATCCAAAGTGGGGGTAATATGGAGGAAGGCCTCACATACGACAATGAATGACGAGATATGGAGGATGGACTCCAGTTCAAGTCGTGGAAATCAAGCCCATAATAAAACATGAGCCCCGCATAAAGGGATCCGTCGGAAGCCTAAACCCGAAGGAAGTCGAACACGAACACCACGTTCTCGCCGGGCTCGGGAGTGGGAATGACCTGCCCTGGAGCAGGTAGCCTATGCGAGATCTCGCCGGTTAGATACCTGGCGTCTCGCAGCTTTAGCACATCTTCTTCTGTGACGGAGGAAGACATCCATCGGCCGTGCTGGTCGGAGCCGGACATCGTCGAAGGTCCGAAGCGCCTAAATCTGAAGCTTTGGGTGTTGGAGCTCGAAGCGCGAGGCGAACTCGATGGAGGGTGTAAAAAGAAGAGGGCCTTGGTCTCATTATAAAGAGGTTGAATACAAAGAGCCCACCCCGTGGTCGATTAGGACTCGCCTTTGATAGAGGAGGCGTGCCAACGGGCACGGTTGGGTTACCCACGTCCGTATTGATGAGAATCCCGGAATAAGGGGGGACGATCTATGCTTTGATAAGACTTGCCAGGGAAACCGCCTCGCTAAACGAGCTGAGGTGGAACAGTAAAAAACGATTCATATAAAGGCCTGGCCGTGGTGTGATGTCACGCCGCGGAATACGTCAGCAGATCTGTGCAAAAATTATTCTCTCTACGGTGTTACGTGGAACTTGTTTTGCAGAGCCGGACACTATCCTGGTGTTCAAAACCTTCTATGAAGTATTCGGAGGAGGAACCCGCCTTGCAATGCCGAAGACAATATGCGCGCTGGACTCGTCGTCATTGAAGCCTGGTTCAGGGGCTCTTGAGGAGTCTGGACTAGGGGTGTCCGGATAGCGAACTATCATCACGGCGGACTCCAAGACTATGAAGATACAAGATTGAAGACTTCGTCCCGTATGCGGATGGGACTTTCCTTGGCGTGGAAGGCAAGCTTGGCGATCGGATATGTAGATCTCCTACCATTGTAACCGACTCTGTAACCCTAACCTATCCGGTGTCTATATAAACCGGAGGGTTTTAGTGCGTAGGACGAACAACAATCATACCATAGGCTAGCTTCTAGGGTTTAGCCTTTACGATCTCGTGGTAGATCTACTCTTGTACTACCCATATCATCAATATTAATCAAGCAGGATTAGGGTATTACCTTCATCGAGAGGGCCCGAACCTGGGTAAAAACATCGTGTCCCTTGTCTCCTGTTACCATCCGCCTAGACGCACAGTTCGGGACCCCCTACCCGAGATCCGCCGGTTTTGACACCGACACTCCCCGAAAACTCAATTGGAAGTTGGGACGAGCTTGAGGATGCTTTCAGGGCCAATTTTCAAGGGACCTATGTCCGAACTCCGGATGCATACGATTTAAGTCACATAATCCAAAAACCCGGAGAGTCAGACCGTAAGCTTTGGAACAGATTTCTCACTAAGAAGAATTAAATCGTCGATTGCCCCGATGCCGAAGTCTTAGCAGCTTTCAAGCACAGTATCCGAGACCAATGGCTTGCCAGATACCTCGTCCAAGAAAAGTCGAGGACAATGGCATCCCTAACAAGCCTTATGACCCGCTTCTGTGTGGGAGAGGACAGCTGGTTGGCCCGTAGCGGCACCAGTGACCCAGACACATCTGAAATCAGGGATGGCAAAGGGAAGGTGCGACACAATAAAAACAAGCATAGAAACAATGAAGACATTCCAGATAACACGGCGGTCAACGCCGGATTCAGGGGCTCTCGACCCGGTCAACGCAAAAAGCCATTTAAAGGCAGCAGAGATAGACCGTCCAGCCTAAATAAAATTCTAGACAGATTATGTCAGATTCATGGCACCCCCGAAAAACCTACAAATCACACCCACAAAGAATGCTGGGTTTTCAAGCAGGCCGGCAAGCTAAACGCCAAACACAAAGGAAGGGAGACGCCAAGTGAAGACGAAGATGAGCCTCGCCATCCGAACACCGGGGGACATAAAACATTCCCACCAGAAGTCAAAACAGTGAATATGATTTACGTAACTCACATACCGAAGAGAAGGCGCAAACGCGCACTCCGAGACGTATACGTTGTAGAGCCCGTCGCCCCCAAATACAACCCTTGGTCGGCCTGCCCGATCACTTTTGATCGGAGGGATCATCCGACTAGTATCCAGCACGGAGGATCGGCTGCCTTGGTGCTCGACCCAATAATTGACGGATACCATCACACTCGAGTCCTTATGAGACCCAAAAATCGAACTGATGTCTCAGACTTACCTAAATCAGAGTTCGATTAATTTTGTAATGATTTTGACGGGATTTGGTGACCTTTTCTTGTACGGGAAGTCCATCCGCATCGTATATAGATTAGAGGTGATGGTCGATTGAACAAAACACAATCGAGTAAATCAATCTACTACTTTTTCGTGTTCATCTACTCTTTATCCCTCCCCATTTTCTCTTCTTCTCGTTCTTCGTCGTTCTTCAAGATCAGAGCAAACGAATCGATGAGGTCCTAGGGCCGGTTAGGCCGAGCTCGGACAGCCCATAGCCGCGGGCTCCCTGGCAGGGTCCTCTCCCTCCTGGGGGTGTGGGGTTTCGGGTTCTAAAAAGCATACGCTGGACAGCTCGTGTACTCCGCTTTCGGACGGGTCTCCTTCGATGCGAGGTTCGGTGCAACACCCTCGCTGTTGGAGGTACACGGTGACGTGTTCCTGTGCAAACAACTACCATTGATTGAAGAGTGTCATTGTATCCATGATTAGTTTGCTAGCAGGTACAGATTGCTGGTAGCATGATAGATGAGACACATATAAACAATGTAGCAAAAACCACAAATAAATCATGATATTATTAGCCGATCGATGTCGATATCAAGGTCCCATCTAAATAAACTTGATTTGATTATCGGGCGCATAGGTGGCAACTCCAGTTCACATTAGCAAAGACTCATTCTCTTGTCCATCTCCATCCAGTCCCACATTATTCAATTAGCCAAGCAATCGATCCTTTTGGAAAAACACTTCTGCTTCGGTACACCCTCCATAAACACATCGATGGCTTAGATTACTCCATACCCCTTCATAATAAAGGGCAAGATGGTATTTTTCTAAAGAACGGGCCCGCTCATTAAGCCACGCCACGACATGAAAATAATGAGAAAAAGGAGATCAGGAATTGAACCAGAGACCTCACACGTAATGGCATGTGCTGCTAGCCACTTCACCCCATAATTGCTTGTGAAAGTTAATAGCATGAAATATATAATAAAACACAACAGTGTTCACATATCTGAAATATTTTCTGAAACAAGTCGAAACTTTAATTGAAAAATGTGATCAGTTTCGAAATGCCGAATAGTTGTTGAGGTTATGAACAAATTTGAGCAAACAGTTTTTGAAATTATGAACAATTTCCAAACATCTTTCAAAACATGAACAACTTTTAAAAAATTGCTTTTATTTTGTGGGCTATTAATTTTACTGTTTTCCCTTGATTTTTCTCTCTTTCATTTATTAAAATTCATGAACTATATTTAAATTCTGAACCTTTCCTAAAATCCAGGAAGTTTTCAAAATTGTGATATTTTCTGAAGTTTACAATCTTTGTCTTCAAATTCATGAACTTTTTTCCAAATCCTCTCAACTATTATTTTTTTGGACATGGATAAAAGACCCCCAACTTATTGCGGCAGTCTGTCACGGATATATGAGACATCCATGCCAGGTTTGAACGGTTTTCGACCCTATTTGCACATTCTGACATGTCCGGCCATTTATCGGCCCCTTTTCACCGAATTTGTCAAAAATCCAAATAATTTAGCGGGATGCCTTGAATTTGTGACATAAGTTGGTGCAAAAATTTTGGGGCCCTTTGGCGGATGTCCAAAAACAATGTGCTTTCAAAAGGACCCTTCTGTCCCAACCGAACACCCTCCATTACACATGGTCTATTTTTTGACATCCCTTCAAATGACCAACTTTGCAAAAGGACCCTTCTATTCTACCCGAAATCCTTCGTTGAAATGAATATGCTCTCAAACAGACTCTTATAGCCTACCCGATATCCTTCATTGAACTTGGTCTATTTTTTGACATGCATGAAATAACCCCAACTTTTACATTAGCTGGGCATGCCCATGGCAGGCATCCATGTTTGATTCGAACGAACTCCGACAAAGTATGCAAGTTGCGTCAGGTTCGGCTATTTATCGACTATTTTTCAGCGGGTAAACTGTAGAAAATGCCAGAATGGTTGAAAGCTCAAACAACATTGTATAGTGCCTTGAATTTGTCATGGAAACTGGTGGAATTTTGTTTGTGCCATTTGAAGGATGTGTAGAAAAATAACGTGCTCTCACATGGAGCCTTCTGGCCAACCCGAACACCCGGTGGCTGCAGTCGGGGCAGCACAGGGAGACGGGGACTCGATGGAGCTCGAGGCAGTCGGAGCCGTGCGGGGAGGCAATGACTGGAGCTTGGGAGAAACACGAGAGGCGACTTGTCTCAAGGATCCAGATCCTGCAACAATCGATGCTGCGGTGAGAGAGATTGCAACAGCAGCCCAGTTGTTAAAACTAGTGTTGCTGGCCATGAGGTAGGTGATGTCCAGAAAAGGCGGCTAACGCGGGGCTGTGATCCTCCAGGTGATATATATTGTTTCCCATTCTGAAAGATCTGCAAATTAAGAAAAGGAAAAAAATGAAAAGAAATGAGGGAAAAAGAAAATGGAGGATGAAAAAAACCCGAAGAAAAACGGACAAACTGAAAAAACCAGCGGCGGCGAGCTTCTCCTTGAGCCCGTCCACCTCGGCCTACTTGCCCTGGAGGTCGCGGCCGAGGTCATCGAGCGCGGCCTGATACGGCGTGGACCGGCGGGGCGGAGGGGGTCGGGCTCGGGCGCGGGATGCGGATGCGGATGGGACACTGGCAGAGGGATGCGGGGTGGAGGCACGTGGGTGGGCCAGGGATGGAAAGGGTGGAGAGAGGAGAGAGAGAGAGACACTGGCAGATGAGCCATGGCCTGCAAACGGCGGAATTAGTCCCCCCCTCCATGTGCCCCCCAGCTTCCTGTGTTTGGCCTGGGAGCACCGGCTCTGTTTTTGCCCAAATCCGGTAGAAAGTGAGGACTTGGGGGGCGCGAGTGGGACTTTTTTTGTCCGCCGACGCCGAAAAAGTGCTCCTGAGGGGCTTCTTGGGGGGGCTGGAGATTCTCTAAGAAGTAGGAAACAAGTACTTTGGTAGAACTGTTAGACAATCCTACTGGTTTGCGCCTTGAGTAGTGAAGGAGCAGCGTGTAGGTTCGTGTCCCGCAGACAGCAGGCCTTACTTTTTGATGAAAGGACCATATTGCCCTTTATATGTTTTGTAAGGGGGGTGTACCAAAGCGGGAAAAAATGGAAAGTGATTTGAAATGTCAAAACATCGATTTATTTGAGCCATTATTTGTCATTATCTTTTTTTTATGGGATGCTTGTTGCATCAGAAATGGAGACATCACAGATCTGCAGCATAGGAGGTTGGTGGATTAGGATATGTGCTATAATATCTTGAGCCCATAGGACTAGAGTTCAAGGATGAAGTCCATAGTTGCTACACTCCCATTGCACGGCTTCTTCCGTCGTCCTGCCGCTGTCCTCGTTGGATTCGGAGGTGAGGAAGCCCGCCAGGCGTTGGGCAGTGCGACTCTGCTCCGCCGGGAGATATGTGGGCCGAAGCCTTGGACTTTTTCCGTGCGAGCTTCCCAGAGTCATACAATGGCCAATGGAGGGCCGAGTTTTCTAAGGACGCCAGTAGTGGGCGTCCGTCTCCGTCGACGCCGAACATCCAGCGGCTTGCGCCGCTGACTCATCGACATCTGATAAGCTCGTCCCTTGCTCTCCGGTAGCCGTGGCCGCTACTGCAAGCTGAGAGCCGCTGACCCCAATTCCTATCAGCTACCGTGGGGGGAGGGGTAGCTGATGGCCGTGCCGGGCGGGGATGCTCGTCGTCATGGTTGTCCTGCGATGGCAAGGAGCACGTCGACGAGTGTGAGGTACGGCGTACGAGGAGCATCCCACCCGCGACGAGCCCATTGCTGATGAGGAGGAGCTCCTACCGTGGTCCATCTACGAGCGGCCGAGAGCAATGCGGTGCGCAAGCTCCTCCTCATCCGAAGAGCTCGCTGAATGCATGGAGGGAGGAAAGAGGTGAAGCGGGAGAGATGGGGAACGGAGTGGAGGAGAAGCGGAGCAAACGAGACAAAGGAGTGAGGGTAGGGTTTGTCAGCTGCAGTTTTCGTGGGGACTAGGTGGGGGCGGCACAGTCCATAGTGGGCTAGGCCTACATGGCTGGCGCATCCGGGCATCCCATATCCACCCGATAAGGTGAGTGCCTGTCAGTCCAGACGTTTGGGCCGACTATAGGTAGCCCGGTTGGGTGGCCGAAAAACGTCTTAGCACTGACTAGGCAGTCTATCCGGGCATTTGGTGCGGGTGTGGAGGATCCGGTTGTAGATGCTCTAAGCAGCAGGTTCATGCAGAGATGAGGCAACCAGTGAGATCACCAAAAATAACTATAGTTCTGAACCAACATGCGGTTGGATGGTTAGAGGGATTGTGGCATCCCCAGCCCACCAGGGTTCAAGTCCTGATGCTCGCATTTATTACTGGATTTATTTCAGGATTTCCGGCGATGCACATTCAGTGGGCAGAGACGTTACCGTCGATGACGAGGTGCCTACGGAGACTTCATAAATTCCAAGATGATATGACGGCTAAGTCTTTCGGAGATGCTCATAGGGGTAGGGTGTGTGCACGCGCTCATATGGATGAGTGTACGCACGTGTATATGAGCACTTGCATTTGTACTGTGTTAAAAACCAACAATAACTACAGTTCTTCTGCACATAGGCTCGTCAACTTTCTGCTGCACACACATTGTTAATCAAGGTATGGCAGATCTAGCTATAGTTTTATGACAAGACTTGGGGATCGATCGAAGTCGTAACTAAATAAACTTGATTTAATTAGCCGATCGATGGATTCTCTGTTCACGTTAACCGAACATGGCATTCGCCACTAGCAACTCCTCACATGGTTTTGTGGCATTGATCCAGAATAGTTCGAATCGGCCAAATCATGGCTTCACAACTGAAACTGAACTACGTAACAGGTTAAATAAGTAAGCATCCTCTTGTGAGAAAAAAATAGCATCCTTGACCCAAAACCCATACTAGTTCTGCATATATACCCTACTAATACGCTCTGGATGTGATCCCAACGCCCAACGCTACCATCCCCAAATTAAGTTCACATTTGCACATATTTATCTCCAGGATCAGGCCTAGTCAGGCATAGATGTACCCTTTTTTTCCTGGTTGCATTGTACTCCACCACAAAATTAAAATATTCACCAGCCAGATATGTATATGCTAAACTAAATACATTCAGACATTGTACAGCAAGACTTAGACTTGGATCGACGTCCAAATAATTGAGAAAGTCAGGTTTCAGCTGATCAGTCGAGCCATCATGTTAAGACACCGGTCAGCTGCTAGTGTCTATATATATATTACCACAACTAGCCATGGGACATGTACTAGCCCCCCTTCGGGTGACTTCGGAGCAAACACCCGACCAGTGATTAAAGTTTAACAGGTAGTAAGATAAAACATAGTTCGGATAAATTGTTACAAAACAATACTGAAATTAACATTGAACTCATAAAATGCTGCATTGATTTCATAGAAGTCGTCGTATATAATTTTATGTACGTTACTATGATTCAGACCAATGGAGCTTAATTACGTACTTATTATTACAAGTTTACAACCTTGCATAACACAAGTTAACATGCATGACATATGTATGCTTGCACATCGATCGCATGCAAGCACGATATGATTCAAGCGAAAAGAAGAAAATAGAAAAGTAAAGCGGGAAAAGATTGCATGTCCGTCATCAATCCAAGCATGCTTCGGTCAGTGGAACCCAAGAAGGATTCCGCCGAGCACCCTCCATCTCCTACCAGTGGAACTTAGGGCAGATTTCCCAGCAACCCAAGAAGCAGTCCGCCGAGCAGCCACCGTCCACTACCATATCGCCTATCGACTGGCAACCAGAGCATCCACTTGGAGCATAAAGGTTGCAGAACCCCCCACAAAAATCAGGGTCGTTGGCACAGTCGTCGCAGCCTGACGCCGATGCCAGCTTGCTCAAGCTGAGGCCGACTAGGGCGATGACACAAACCACGGTGAGCACCTTCAGCGGGGATGTTGAACCTGAAACCATACTGCTCCTTGAGACAGATTGAGGAAGAAATTAAGAGGAGGGGGAAGATGCTGGAAATGGGGGGATCCGTTCGAGATGTGAAGACGTGCTATTTATAGGTTAACCACAGGACACGCCTTAATGCTAGTATGTATGTACCAGTACTACTTTGCAAGACAACTTGCAATATTACCAACTGTATGTATGTTGCTAGTTGTGTGTAGGTCAATCAATCAACCCCAGTAGCATCTGGTATATGTCCGGAATATGCTGTCTGGACCATGTGTATCAACTTTTTTCATCCGATGGGGACCCTCGTCAGTCCGCGAAGTGCTCTGGACGTCCGCTTTTCTGCAAATCCGAGACAAACGTGGGGGCTTTGCCGGAGTCGGGACATGCACTTGACCAATAGAAGGCCTCCGTACGGTCCTTCCCTCTTTTCGTTCTTAATTGTGCTGAAAGATACATTTGAGTCCCATTTTCTTACCTGGATGACAACTGTCGAGTGAAACAATGAACGGAAATAAGATTTTTAATGAGCTTGGATGAAACAAGTATGTTAGACAATGGTAAAGGCATGAAATTTGAAGGAAACAAGGTGTGCCCAACATGTGTGATCGGAATTGCAGAACGGTCACCGACAGTGATGCGGGTGGCGGTGGTGACAGGAGAAAAGGAGGCAAGATTACCATGATGAGCGAACATATGAGAAGTAGCCCCAGTGTCCATGTACCAGTCGCCACCACCAGTGTAGTTGTTGGGCGAAGGAGCGGTGTGCAGCGCGGCGAGGAGCGCCGGGTCCCATGGTGCCGGAGGCAGTGCCGACGGTGTTGATGGAGACTCCATTGGGATGATGTAGGCGCCTGTCAGCTGTGGTGGTGTAGGAGGCGGATACCCTCCGTACGCCTATGGCGCGACATAGTATGCCTGCTGCGCCGGGGGCCGCGACACGCGGAGAGTCGGAGCGGGCGCCCGGGGGACCAGCATGGTGTACGCATGGACGATACCAGTCCATGGGTTGTAGCCACCGGCCCAAGGCGGAGGGGGCTGCTCGCACTGTTGGTGCCAAGGGGCGCCGCCCACGGGTGTCTGTTGTTGCTGCTGCTTGCAGCCACCACGCGGGCCGCCTCGGCGACGATCGGTAGGGGGCGCGGGTGGCCGCGGGGGAGCTGGCGCGCCATGCGGGGCCATCGGCAGGGGCAGCGACGGCGGCTGCTGCGGCGGCTGGTAGGTCGCGGGGGCCCACTGCTATCGAGGAGCGGCGGGCGGTGGTGGAGGGCCGCCACGAGTGGTGCCGGCAGCGAGGGCGGTATGCATGGCCTGGTTCTTCAATTGCTTCATCTGATGCTCCTCTAACCGGAGATAGGTCACCAAATTGGCGAAGGAGGGTTCGGGGATGAGCGTGAGATTTGCTGCGGCGTTGCCGATGTCATTGTTGAGACCGGCGGTAAGCGTGCTGAGAAGGAGATGATCATCAATCTTCGCGCCAATGTCGCGAAGCTCGTCAGCAAGGGTCTTGAGACGCCAACAATAGTCATCAACAAAGGAGTTGTCTTGGTGGCACCCAAAACACTCTTGCTGCAAAAAAAACTCGGCGTTGGAGACAATTGTCGGTGAAAATTCCATTCACCTTGGTCCAAACGTCGAGTGGCATCATTAGCGTCATGCATGACCGTATGAAACAGGTCCGCCGAGATGGTGAGGAAGAACCAGCGGATGAGCTTTCCGTCTATGGTGAACCACTCATGATGCGCGGGTATGAGGCTTCAGTCAACGGAGCCTCCACGTGGTCATGGAGGTTGTACTCCCGGAACACGAGGGAGAAGTAGGTCTTCCATGCATAGTAGGAGGAGTCCGTCTGAGCAAGATGAACCGGAACACGCTCGTAAATGCTGAGGTTGCGGATGTCGGCGGCGTCGGAAGGTTTGGCATCGGCGAACGGGTTGGAGGCAGAGGAGGTGACGGAAGACATGGTGAACTAGGGTGCGGCGGCGGCGTAGGTTGCGGCGGCGGCTGAGGGGGTGGCGGCCGGGGCTAGAGTGCAGTGGCGGCATAGGGTTTTGGCAGCGGCATGGCTAGTGCGGCAGCGGCTTTAGGGTTGCGGTGGCAGCATTAGCTAGGGTTGCTGCCGCGGCAGTAGGGTGACGAGGCGACAGCGGTGCGAGGGTAGGGGCGAGGCGGCGGCATGTGGAAGCTAGGTTTTATAACTCGGAAACTGATACTATGTTGGATGATGGAATTTCATAATGTATTGATCAGGTGCAATCGCATGTATATACGATGTACAAGGTGGGCCACGACATCAACTATGTAAGAAACTAGGAGGTGAGCCAGATATACATATATGCACATAACACATATACTCAACAACAACTAATTATTTAAAGTAAACATATGCATGAGTTGTATAGTAGTATAGTCACGGGGATTAATATACACAAAAGTTTATTTTTTTTGCGGAAATATACACAAAAGTTAGCTTCAGTTGGTAATGGTAGCGTCGGGCATTGGCCATAACATTCAGATCTAGCAAATTTGTAGAGATGCACAGCTAGCTGTTATGAGATGCGGGTTAGGGTGCTCAATTGTTTAAGCCATCTGATAGCCTAGTTAGTTGACTTTCATCTGTCACTCAAGCTATCCCAGATTGAAATCCACTATAGTCATTGGCCATAAGATTCAGATCGAGCAAGTTGGTAGAGATGCACAGCTAGCTGGTATGAGACGTGTGTAAGGGTGCTCAATTGTTTAAGCCATCTGTGAGGCTAGTTAGTTGACTTTCATTATCCCAGATTGAAATCCACTATTCTTCATCAACACCACAAACTCCATGCACTGGTGGAAAAACAGGCTTCCGTCCAGCCCCATAAGTCATGGGCTGTAGGAACATGACTAATGGGACCTTTAGTCATGATTTCGAGGTGAACCGCGACCAAAGGCCTGGGCCCAGGCGCTCGGTGGCCAGCTGGCGCGCGTGAGGTCTTTAGTCGCGTTTGGCCAGGACAACCGCGACTAAAGGCTTCGGCACTTTTAGTCACGGTTTGCCAGGCCAACCGCAACTAAAGCCCTCCCTATATATACCCATCCAGCAGCCAACACTTAGCCATTTGGAGCCATTCTCTTCACAAGTGGGTGTAGGTTTGCTTTTGGTTCCTCTTATGCACATAAGGTGTTTGATGAAATGCCCCAAGAGCATGAAACAAACATGACATGAAGTGTTGGAGCCACACTCCTCGATCGCGGTTAGCAACTTGATGAACCTTTGATGTGTCATTGATAAAATATGCATGTGTGTAGTTCATTGTTTAATTTATATTGTTTGTAGCTAGTTAGTTTAACAAATGCATGATGGTTAATTATATATTTTATATTATAATAATGCAGATGAATCGGCAATGGATGTCGGTAACCGACTCTCCGCGAGTTCACTACGGGTTTGAAAGATTTCCTCGTAGTGGCTAATGCGAACAAGCGGGGGGGTTTTGTTATCTGTCCATGTGTTATCTGTAAGAATCAGAAGGGTTACTCTTCCTCAAGAGATGTTCACATGCATCTGCTTCGGCACGGTTTCATGCCAAGCTATAATTGTTGGACCAAGCATGGAGAAAGAGGGGTTATAATGGAAGAAGATGAAGAAGGGGATGATTTCATCGATGAAAGCTATCTTGCTCATTTGGTGATACTTTCATGGAGGATCTGAAGGTGAAGGGAAGGTGAAGAAGAGGCACGTGATGATCCCGTTGATGATCTTGGTCGGACCATTGCTGATGCACGGAGACGCTGCGAAACTGAAAAGGAGAGGGAGAATTTGGATCGCATGTTAGAGGATCACAGAAAGGCGTTGTACCCGGATGCGATGATGGTCTGAAAAAGCTGGGCTGCTGCTGGATTTGCTGAAATGGAAGGCAGAGGCAGGTGTAGCTGACTCGGCATTTGAAAACTTGCTGAAAATGTTGAAGAATATGTTTCCAAAGGATAACGAGTTGCCCTTGAGACGTCTGAAGCAAAGAAGGTTGTCTGCCCTCTAGGTTTAGAGGTTACGAAGATACATGCATGCATCAACGATTGCATCCTCTACCATGTGAATCGAGAATTTGAATGAATGCCGGTATGCACTGCATTGCGTTATAAGATCGAGGCGATGACCACGGTGGCGATGTTGAGGGCCGAAACCGGAAGAGGGTTCCCGCCAAGGTGATGTGGTATGCTCCTATAATACCACGGTTGAAACGTCTGTTCAGGAACAAAGAGCATGCCAAGTTGTTGCGATGGCACAAAGAGGACCGTAAGTCGGACGGGGAGTTGAGACACACCGCAGATGGAGCATAATGGAGAAAGATCGACAGATGGTTCAAAGATTTTGCAGCTGACGCAAGGAACATAAGATTTGCTCTAAAGCACGGATGGCATGAATCCTTTTGGCGAGCAGAGCTTCAGCCATAGCACCTGGCCCGTGACTCTATGCATCTACAACCTTCCTCCTTGGTTGTGCATGAAGCGGAAGTTCATTATGATGCGGTGCTCATCCAAGGTCCGAAGCAACCCGCAACGACATCGATGTGTACCTAAGGCCATTAGTTGATGAACTTTTACAGCTGTGGGGTGGTGTCCGTGTGTGGGATGAGCACAAGCAAGAGGAATTTGACCTCGAGCGTTGCTTTTCGTAACCATCAACGATTGGCCTGCTCTTAGTAACCTTCGGGACTGTCAAATAAGGGATACAATGCATGCACGCACTGCTTACATGAGACTGAAAGTGTACATTTGCCAAATTGTAAGAAGAACGTGTACCTTGGGCATCGTCGATTTCTTCCGAAAATTCATCGATGAAAGAAAGGCAAGCATTACAGCGGCAAGGCAGATCACCGGCGAAGCTGCGCAGAACGACCTTGGTGCTGAGGTATTTGATATGGTCAAGGATTTGAAAGTCATCTTTGGAAAGGGTCTGGCGGACAATCAGTTCGAAGGGAGCTGACGGCACGCAGCCATGTGGAAGAAGAAATCTATATTCGGGAGCTAGAATATTGGAAAGTCCTAGATGTCCGCTCTGCAATCGGCGTGATGCACGTTACGAAGAATATTTGCGTGAACCTCCTAAGCTTCTTGGGCGTGTATGGGAAGACAAATGATACAAAGGAAGCACGGCAGGACCAGCAACGTTTGAAAGACCCGATGACCGGCATCCGGAATGGTTTCAAGGTCGTGCCAGCTACGCTCGACCAAAGAAGAGAAGGTCATCTTTTTGAATGCCCGAGCAGTATGAAGGTCCCGTCTGGATTCTCGCCCAATATAAAGGGAATAATAAACATGGCGGAGAAAAAGTTCCAAAACCTGAAGTCTCACGAATGCCACGTGATTATGACGCAATTGCTTCCGATTGCTTTGAGGGGCTCCTGCGGAAAATGTTCGAGTAGCCATTGTGAAGCTATGTGCATTCCTCAATGCAACCTCTCGAAGGTAATCAATCCAGAAGTTCTACCACGGTTACTGAGCGATGTGATCCAATGTCTTGTCAGTTTCGAGTTGGTGTTCCGCCATCCTTCTTCAATATTATGGCGCACCTCCTGGTTCACCTAGTCGAAGAGATTTTCGTTCTCGGTCCTGTATTTCTACACAATATGTTCCCCTTGAGAGGTTCATGGGAGTATTAAAGAAATATGTTAAGTAACCGTGCTAGGCCAGAAGGAAGCATTGCCAAGGGCTATGGAAATGAGGAGGTAATTGAGTTTTGTGTTGACTTTGTTCCTAACCTTAAGCCGATTGGTCTTCCTCGATCGCGCACGAGGGGAGACTAAGTGGAAAAACACGATCGGAAGGAAATCAACGATATGTATGGACGGCCATTCTCGATTGAAGCACACCACCTTGTCTTGACCAATTCCAGCTTGGTGGCTCCGTGCTTTGAGAAACACAAGAATATTTTACGTTCGACAACCCGGGAAGCCTGAATCCTGGATTAGGAAGGCCCACATGGAGACTTTCGGCAGTTGGTTGAGAAAACATTTAATGAATGACAATGATGTTGTAGATCAGTTGTACATGTTGGCCAAGACACCATCTTCGACTATAACGACTTTCCAAGTGCGAGATAAATGGGAATACATTTTACACGATCGCCCAAGATAAAAGGAGCACCAACCAAAACAGTGGTGTCCGCTTTGATGCAGCAACCGAGAATGGGCAAGAGGTCACATATTATGGTTACATAGAGGAGATATGGGAACTTGACTATGGACCCTCCTTTAAGGTCCCTTTGTTCCGTGCAAATGGTTCAAGCTAACAGGAGGTGGGGTAAAGGTGGACCAGCAATACGGAATGACAATGGTGGATTTCAACAATCTTGGTTACCTTGACGAACCATTCGTCCTAGCGAAAGATGTCGCTCAGGTTTTCTATGTGAAGGACATGAGTAGCAAACCGAGGAAGCGGAAAGATAAGAAAAGCGATCAGTACATCATGCGATGATTCAAAGCGCCACATTGTTCTTTCAGGAAAAGAAACATCGTGGGAGTGGAGGACAAGACAGACATGTCGAAGATTATAATATGTTTGCTGAAATTACGCCCTTCAAAGTGAACACCGACCCAAGCATTAAGTTAAATGATGAGCATGCTCCATGGATACGGCACAATCGTAAGCAAGCAGGGACACAAGGGAAGAAATGATGTGTAATAATTTATTGTACCAAACTTTGTTGAATGGATCATGTGAATTATATTACCCGTGATGTGTTTGGTGTCCATTTTGAATGATTCGAGATACCACTGATGATACATGAAATTTGGAGTGATTTAGTCATACTCCTGCCTAGGCGTATAATATGCATACCGTAGTCTTCATAGCCGCCGTCGTCGTTGTCTTGGTAGTCGCCGCCTTCTAAGTTGCCGCCGCCGCCGTCGCCGCTCGTCGTCGTTGTCGTCGGCGGCGCCGTGGCTCGAATCGAGGGTAGCGCAGGCGGGGATATCACCGCCGTGATGTAGTCCATGACGCTCTGCAGAGTCCGCCATACCACCATAGCCGACGGCCGCCTCGTGGAAGTTCCGTGAGGCAGACCGTCCTCCTCATACCTGGCGGCGCCCTCTCACGCCGATTGATGAAGAAGCGTCCCAAGTATGCTGGTTATCGGGATGCCAGCGGGATTCATCCGCTGCTCGGCGTGAGGTCGAGGTAGTAGTGGTTCGTGATGGCCGCCCGCGCAGCAGTACCCGAGGGACGGAGGGACGCACGCGCCGCCCGGCGCTTAGGCTCCAGCCGGTGGGGATCTGGTAGCCGGTGGACAAGGGTAGTTCGGCGCGCAAAGCTCCTCCACCTGCTGGTAGGTTAGAGTGGGTGCGGTGGAAGCCATGAGAGAGTGATGAGTGATTGTAGAGATGTGATAATGCTGGCCAAGCCGGGCTACATATATGTAGTGAGAAATGGCGGGAAAAATGGGAGCGGGAAGACAGGAGGCGGGAAGAAAGTGGCGGGAAGAAAGAGGCGGAAGACAGGGAAGAAATGGCGGGAAGAAGAGGAATCAGAGCTGGTCATCTAACCTTTAGTCCCGCTGGTTGGTGCAACCGGGACTAAAGGTTAGACAGACGTGGGTAGCACACACGCCTCGACGGAGGAACAAGACAAAGCAGAAGCGGCGCCGTGCCTATAAAAGGAGCATCGTCTGCCAAGATAGAGGCGTGAAGAAATGGCGGGAAGACATAGGCGGAAAGAATGGCGGGAAGACTGGCGGGAAGAACTTGTGGGAAGACAGAGGCGGCCGGAAGAACTTCTCTGAATTTTTGATATATTATTTGTATTTTAGAATTTTGAAATGAATTAGTTCTATTTTTCTGAATTTTTGATATATTATTTGTATTTTAACATATTGAATTGAATTAGTTTTATTTTGACATATTATTTGTATTTGCCTCGTAGGGTTTGGAGACGGTTCAGAGATACAAAGGACGTAGAACTTTATATGCATTAAATTATGTATGGAAACTTGTTCAAAATTGTATATGGTCATCCGATGATATTGAATATATATTGTATATTCCTCTTGAATTCTTTTGGTTCTAATTTCAAATTTTTTGAAATTGTACATTCATATGCATGTATGTAGTACCGTAGAATATGTGAAACTCATTCAAAATTAAAATAAAGCACAAAAGAAATAAAACAATAAAAATTAAACAGAAAACAATACAAATTAAAAAGAAAACAATACAAATTAAACAGAAAACAGGTTTGGGGGGGCTAAAACCCTAAACTCATGGCGGCCTTTAGTCGCGGTTGGCCAGACCAACCGCGACTAAAGGTGGGGCGGAACATAAAAAACCATAAAAACCCTTTAGTCGCGGTTGGGCAGGCGACCCGCGACTAAAGGGTACCTTTAGTCGCGGGTCTCGTCGCCAACCGCGACTAAAGGGGGGCTATAAATACAAGGCTCCGATTCTCGTCTTCTCCGATTCCGATTCTCGCCTCTACCAGTGTTCGTCTCTGCCGCGCCCTCGACGCCGCCCGCCGTCGCCCTCGCCCTCGACGCCGCCCGCCGTCGCCCTCGCCCTCGGCGCCGCCCGCCGTCGCCCTCGCCCCCCGCGCGCCGCCCGGCGGCCTCGGTACTGCCGCCTCGCTCGCCGCCCTCAACGCCGCCGACCGGCCTCCCTCGCCCACCGCGCGCGCGCCGCCTCGCTCGCCCGCCCTCGACGCAACCTGGTAGTGCATCGGGTGGAGGCAGACCTTGTTGGTCCACCTCTCTTTCTCTTCGCCCAACCTGGTTTCCCACCACGAGCACTCGTAGCGAGCCTCCACGCAGACGAGTGCGGCAGGTTCGCCGTTTGAGCATGCCGAGGCGCGCGGTCTGAGCGCTGTGGCGCCGCCGCCGCAGACGGCGGAGCAGCCGACGTTGTCGAGGGGCCCGACGCCGCCCAGGGCTTCGGTGGGCAGGTCGATGAAGCTGGCGGGCGCCATGGGAGGGACAAGTGCGCCGTTGATGCCGCTGAAGCGCGCTTCGGCGCGCGCCGCTGGATTTTGCCTGTTCGTCTGTCGTCCGTTTTGATTCGAAGCCGGCGTTAATAGGAACCGACTTCGTTGTGCGTGGTGGATGGACTCGGAGGTGACTGTCTACTTTAGTGTCCCCGACGAAAGTCGATAACTTTTTTTTGAGACATTGTCTTTTTTTTAGCGGTATTTGAGACACTGTCGATAATTCTTTTTTTCTAGCGCAGCATTTTTTTTGAGGGTTTTTTCTAGCGCAGCAGTAGAGTCGGGCCTGGAACGCAAAGCCTGGGCCGGATTCTTTTAGCCCAGTTTCAAGCCGCGAGAGCTGCGGGCCGTATGTTCTCCCATAGGAAAAAATAGATAGCGACTGGAGTTGAAAGATTGCCGGACAGGCTGAAAAGTTTGGGCGAGATGTCGGGCCCGACTAATAAGAGGTGAAAAAGACCTTAAAGAAACAAGAAAAATCTCGAAAGTGGTATTCTGAGCTTGAGCTTACGTGAGCTCGAGTGACAAGTAAACCAAAAACAAATTGTATTTTTTTTACCAAACATTGACAAATGTTTAATTGCTTACAAAGTTTCTTCACAAAATGACATTCGTGAAGGCGTGGTTGTCTGTTGTCCTCGCCTCCCTCTCCGTGTGTGTTGTCCTCGCCTCCCTCTCCGTGACGCCGTCGTCTGCCGCCCGTCTCGCGCTCTACCGCGACACCCTCCCACCCCTTCCTCGCCTCCTTTTGCCACCGCCTTTCGCCACCGCCACCGCCACCGCCCCTTCTTCACTTAATTAATTTGTTTTTACTACATGTTTTCAGATCTGACATAATGGCGGACGATAGAGCTGACCCGATTATGGACAATTATGATCCGGACGGTGAAGCACATATGTTCGGCATCATAAACGGCGATATTCTATATGTGCCGACCGGAGAAGAAGAAGATGATATCTCTTCTTATCTGAACCTTGACGGTGAAGATGAAGGCGCCGTCAGCAAGATGATGCCGAACAAGCGTCGATAAACAGCGATCTTCAAATGGAAGTAGCAACCACCTCCGCGCCGAGGTATATATATACATTGAGCCTCTGGTGATACAAACTAACTGATTTGAATAAATATGTGTACTAACGCGACTCTCTTTCTTATTTTATCCTCGGCGGATCGTCGAAACAATCGAGTACGTCGTCAAGCGTGGCGCAACCAAGACGATGAAACAAGGAGAAACATGCACCATCGAGGTTGTCGACGATTGCAACGGCAGGTCGCTGGAGCCCCGCAAGAACGCCACCAAGTTTGTCAGCCAATGCGGAGCCATTGTTAGAGACAACGTCTCGATCACCGTCCAGAGTGGAATGAGCCAAAGAAGGCACGAATTGATGGTTTCACTTTTGTCGATAAGAGAACAAAAAAGATTGCTTCAAGAAGCTTATGGAACATTTCGTTCTACCTCCGAATACAACAAATTCGATGAGGAGGGTAACAAGATTGAGGAAAACAAGGAGAGGAGGAGGCTAGTCAAACAGTTCGCTCTTCATAAGATGGCCGACGATTCGGAAATTCAAGCAAAATCTAGCCCATGACTTTGTCAAGCAGAACAAGACTCCGGATTTCAAAGGACAATATGAGAAACTGAAACATGATTGGCCAGAATTTGTGAAGCAAAAGAAATCGGAGCAGTTCATTCAAATATCAAAAAAAATAAGGAAAATGCGGCTAAGAAGGAGTACAATCATGTTATGGGGCCAGGAGGGTATCGCATTTGGGTGCCTAGGTTGGAGAAGATGGAGAACGAGCTGAGGCGCGAGAATCCGCCCAGTACGGAGGATGGGACCCAAGGGCCAAAAGCTGGTGGTACGGGCATGGGGAACGCTGAACCAGGAGACAGGGGAGTGTGTTTACCGGGGCAAATTAATTAAACCCACCCAAGCCCTTATTGACGCAATGAGGGATGCTCAAGAGGGGAAGATCAAGTTCAACAGAGAGAACGACGCGCTGACAAAAGCACTCGGGAATCCTGAACACGGAGGACGTGTACGAGGCATGGGGCACATTCCGTGGAAAATAGGGTTCCCCGAGCGATGACCCGTGACGATTCTGAAGCCGTAAGAGAAAGATGGATCGGGAAGCAGATGTTGTGGCGCGGTTGGCATCGGAAATGGATGTGATGAAGAAAACCATGAGTGTACTAGTAGCCGAAAGAGATGCAGCTCGGGTGCAGCATGAAGATCATCCAGCGGATCTCGGAAGCCAGCAGCGGAGAAGCAGCGTGGCTTCCATGGAGGCCCCACCGGCTGGTGCAGATGCACCGACGATCGAAATTACTGCACCGAGCCTCTCGGTGGTCGAAATTACTGCACCGGAGCCTCGGTGGTCAAAATTACTGCACCGGAGCCTCCTCGCTACCCGTGGGCGATATAAAGGAGATGAAAGAATGTCATATGTATTATCCTATCGGGAACATGTCCATGAAGGTAGCCATCGGCAGTGCTTTACCATGTTTACGGAGCACTCCACCACAACAACCCCATTCAAGATGGCTATGCTCGTGTCACGGTGGAGGACATAGTCCAAGGGTTTGAGGACCTGAGATTGACATTGCTACACCGAAGGGGAGAAAAGACTTGGAGATGTCAGCGCCATTTCATTCTATGGCAAAAGAAGTTTATCAAGTTTCAGCGAGGCGCCAAGGACAACAAGTCCACCCCCTCACGGTGGTGGTGGTGGCGGTGGCGGTGGTGGTGGTGGTGGTGGTGGTGGCGGTTCACCTACACCTCCGCCACGTCAGCCGACGCCGCCCCGATCCTAACGTCCGGCGGGTGATCAGCCGCCGCCCCGATCCTCGTCCGGCGGGTGATCGACGCCGCCCCAATCCACCTCCGCAAAGAAGCGAAGCAGTCCTGGATTATTAACCGGACCCTTATGTACCTAAGACCACAAAGGTACCGGAGCCATCATCAAGCCTCTCCCACAAGGCCTTGGGAGCGTAGTGCCGAGGAAGTCGACGCGCCGCGGCTGCTGATTTGGAGAAATGGAAGGCGGACTGCAAGAAGAAAAGAGAGCCCGAGCCCAAGCCAGTATTTTCGATGAGCAAAAGAAGTGGGCTAAGTCATTTTGAGCACACCGTCCCAGCCGCCAAGAATCTGCCTAACGACTATGCACGTGAACTTGAGGCAGGCACTCATGTTCAAGGAGAACAAAGAGCGGGAGAAGGCCGAAAGTAAAAAAAGCGGGAAACAAGTTGCCCAGCTCGGGGAACAAAGTAAACAATCGATTGCCCCGCTTATAGTGGAAGCCGCCGGTCCGGATGCCCCCGAGATCATACAAGCTGCGGCAGCACAGGGATTGACTGTAACGAGTGCCAGAGAACAAGCGGCCAACTTAGGTATTACTCTTCGTGAACTGTTAGGCCTTGATGAGGCGCCAGTGAAGGAGGTAGTAATTACATATGTCAAGAATGGGCCTCTCGTCGAGCCTGCGCAGGAAAAGGATATACCTCCACAAATGAAAGGTCTGCTGAAATGGTACAAGGGTTACATAAAAAATAAAAACGCCAAAGAATATATTTATGCGGAAGTTAGACATGAGCATCACTTCAAACATTACTATGTACAAATTGAACGGAGTGAATTGTTCCAGCTTTTCAATCTGCGCGAGCTCGACAAATCTATCATCAGTTGCTACGTTCTGTAAGTGATTTATTAATTTCTACCCCATCTCGTTCATATTGCCTGCACTATATATATGTCCTAACTATATTGTTGTGTCCGCTATTATACATGCAGAATGAAGATTAAGGAATGCAGAGTAAGGAACATCCATGATGTTGGGTTCATTGACCCACACATCGTTAATGGACATGTGTTGGAGCGCCACCCACCGACATGGAGGCAGACCTGTGGCAGTTTCTTACAAAGCAGGAACTCAAAAGTGATATTCTATTTCCTTACCATTTTGGGTGAGTGTTTCTGTCTTGAGCACATTCTCTTTTGTTTACTCCATGCATGGTATGTGGCGGCTAATCGATGAGTTATGCATGACGTCTTGTGCATGTATCGTGTCCGCAGGTTCCACTGGATTCTGCTAGTAATTAAAGTTAACACCTCGAATGTCTCGCCCACGACTCTCTGAATATGGATCCAAAGCTTTGGGGCGGCATGAGAAGAATGCTGCAGAAGTAATTATTTTCATTCATTTGCGCCTATATCGATCGGCCTATTTCGTTCATTTCCTAATATCAAGTAACTAATAACTCTCTTGTTCATTTAATTTTCTTTGCCTCGTAGGGTTTGGAGACGGTTTGTAGATACAAAGGTCGGTGAATTCAAAAAAGAGCTAGAATTCAAAAGGTCAAAGGCTAAGAATGCTGGGGATATTCAGCCAGCGGAGACCAATCTATGTGGATACTATGTCTGTGAGATGATCCGGAGATACACCTCTGAGCGGGTTCCGAGTGATACCAATGCTCAGAGGAATAACCTCCGGATGATGCTTAGTCCAGAAGCTCGCTTCCGACCACTTCAAGAGGAACTAGCTGGATGGTTCAGCAGGGAAGTCCTCCATCCTAAAGGAGAACACCATTACGAGGACGTAGAACTTTATATGCATTAAATCATTTATGGAAACTTGTTCAAAATTGTATATGGTCATCCGATGATATTGAATATATATTGTATATTCCTCTTGAATTTTTTTGGTTCTAATTTCAAATTTATTTGAAATTGTACATTCATATGCATGTATGTAGTACCGTAGAATATATGAAACTCCTTCAAAATTAAAATAAAGCACAAAAGAAATAAAACAATACAAATTAAACAGAAAACAGGTTTAGGGGGGCTAAAACCCTAAACCTGTGGCGGCCTTTAGTCGCGGTTGGCGAAGAACCGCGACTAAAGGTCCTCCGCCCGACGGACCGCCTCTGGCGCCCACGTGGACGGGCCATTAGTCGCGTTCTTAAGCAGCCGCGACTAAAGGTGGGGGGCTTTAGTCGCGCTTATTTGGTCGCGGTTGCGCAACCGCGACTAATGGCAGTTGCGAACCGCGACCAAAGGCCTTTTTTCCACAAGTGATGTGAGAACCTTAGGTTATTGTAAACGGAGACTCCATCGATCAGGTAATGAAATTAAGTTTATTTCGGTACGACCTCCATCCATCCCCAAGTCTAGTCATTCCTAGCTAGAGCGGACTGCCATGTTTCGATTAGCAATGTTCGCTGGAACTGATTACGCCTACTAAAGTTGAACCATATAGTCCACTCCGCTATTCATCAAGGAACGGATGATGGATATTTTACGAAAAGGATAATATATTAATATAAAGTACTCCCTCTGTCCCATAATGTAAGACGTTTTTTGACACTAGTATAGTGTCAAAAAACGTCTTACATTATGGGACAGAGGGAGTAGATATCAATTACACCCAACCTCTTGCACCAACAAGATGTCTAAAAACATATAAGATGCACACATCCAAAATGAAAAGAAAAACAAGAAAACCGAACATAAAAGATCATGCCACGGTGATCAATCATCTGTAGTATCAACACTCTAACCACCACCAAGAAAGCACACGGACTAGAAAGAAGGTTCTTCAAAAGCAACACCTCCTAGAAGGAAAACATGCACAAGCGTTCCGAAAACAATGCCTTCAAAAAGGTCACAGCTAGAAACAGTTAATAAAAGCCAGACCTTGGGTTTCACCTTAGATATCACGACTCGGTAGTCAAAGCACTAGTAGAAAACAGGGCATTTGTCCCGGTTCGTAAGGGCCTTTAGTCCCGGTTCTTGAACCGGGACTAAAGGGTCGTTACTAATGCCTCCCCCCTTTAGTCCGGCCCTTTAGTCCCGGTTCTAACACGAACCGGGACAAATGTGCCTCCACGTGGCCGGTGCGCCGAGCCCAGGCAGGAGGGCCTTTGGTGCCGGTTGGTGGCACCAACCGGGACCAAAAGGCACCCACGCGTCAGCATTTCAGTGGCTGGGGTTTTTGTTTTTTCTTTGAAAGGGGGGGGGTGGTTTGGGGGTTTTGGGGGGTTAATTTAGGTGTTTCATATATTGTGTTAGCTGGCTAATTAATAGAGAGAAGTGTCATCTCTTATGTTCGTGCTTGGTCGACGCTACGTACTGTACATAGAGAGGCCCTCGACATGCTAGCTAGTTAGAAAATGAAGGAAACCATTAAGTACATAAATCCGTCATGCATACCAAGAGAAGTGATCGATCAACCTCTCCTTCTCCGAGAGATTGGTCGAACAACAAGTTTTCGTATTATCTATCCGACGCCACTGGCTACATACATATACAATATGTAAGATCTCTTACAATCCCCTAGCAATTGAAATCAATTTCCACATAGTATTCTCTGGCTTTATTGATGATGTGGTCAAGAAAGAATCCCGCCAATTCCTCTTGAATTGCTTTCATGCGATCTTGTTCTAGGAGTTCATCCCGCATCTGCCACGTCTAATTTGAAGAAGGGGTTTAATACATAGATGAATGAAACTCAACAGAAATGATGGTGTAATAAAGTGAAATTGTGAATATTATTGCTTACACACTTCATACTGTCTTTTAGTGTAGCCCCGGTTATTTTTCAAAGTAGCGTTGTAGATGAACTCGCACACGTAGTTTCCACAGAAATCATTCCCTTGTTCCTGCCACAAGCACTTTACGAGAAATAGAGGTCAATCAAACTGATAATGAAGCATTATAAATGGCATTGATGAAAGTACTGCTATAGAATCAACGGGAGATGCGCGCAACTAGCTAGCTAGTAGTACTTACTTTCGGGTATGTATATCGCAGCTCCTTCGGCAGTCCCGGAACTTCTGCGGTGAACTGTTTCCAAACCCTGCAAGACAAAGAAAATAATTATTATTACTTGAAATATCAGAAAATGAACAAAAAGTTGCCGATATGGTGCGATAATGATCGATTGAACTTACTTGTTGAGCAAATTAGTCATGTCCGCATAGGTTTGGGGATCTTTTCGTCTTGAGTCTAAGACATTTACTACTCCCCACTCAAGCTTAATCTCTAGAAGAACATAGTGGTATCTGTGCACGCATGCATAACTCATCAATTACATTACTATAACCTCGCTCGAGTAATAAGGGAAACCGAATATGCACACGACAGTAACACTCACTGGAAGTTGTAAGGAAAGAGTATTAAATCTTTGTTTTGATTTTTGATCAATGATTGTAGTAAGTTGGCCTCGGCCTCTTCGGCGTGCTTTGTAACCTGAATTTCATCTATGAGATTTGTGTTAATGAACCTAATATCATACATTTCTTGTTTTTTGCACTCGACGATCTTCAATCTACATAGTATAGTGAGGATAGTTAATTATAAATATATGCAATGAAAGAGCCGAGCTATATATAGAGACTTAATGAAAGAAATAGTACTTACAGACAATAGCAAAAGACCGTTAGTTTATCGAGGGCCTTTTGATTGAAGAACTCGAAGAACTCGTCAAATGGAACAGTCAACAGATGAGTTCCAACAAGGTCGTGCTCCTCTTTAATATTCAGATACAAAGCATTCGTCCCCCCAGACTCTCTGCAGGTTTTCATGTACCAATTATGGAATCTTCGCATCATCGTTGTTAGAGATTTTTCATCTTTGACGAGAGGCTTCCCGTACTCGTTTCTGTGTTCGTCCACCTCCAAGAAATCAGTAAGTTGATCGTCAGGCAGGTAATCTCCAAGATTGCCGTAACCGGCCACCGTCCCCGCAGCATTAGAAACGATGTCGCCGCTAGACACAATGAGCGGGGGCACGATTGCTTTGCTTGTTCGCCGAGCTGGGCAATTTTTTTCTCAGCTGCTCGTTCTTTTAACCTTTTATCACTGACAGTACTTCCCGACCGCTCCGCTTCGAGATATGTCTGTTCAGTAATGCGCTCATAGTTGGTTCTCGGCGGAGACTTTGGTGATTTCCTCAAGGCATTGATAGTGCGCTTTGCTTTCACCGGATCTACCTTCTCCTCCGGAGGTGGATGTCTCTTTGCTTTCAACCCTTCAAAGAAGTCGTCCACTTCGGCCTGCACAATCTTCGCGTTTTCCTCCTTGGTCCTCTCGTACGGTAACTTCTCTAGAGGCTTGAGAGAAGGACCGTATCTGTATTGCCTCCCGCCTCTGCTGGCTGTACTGCTAGACGCCGGAGAAGACGGGTCGGCTGCGGCACCTGTCTTCTTTCGTGCTTGCTTATGAGGCGGAGGAGAAGGATTATGACACACCGGAGCATCCGGGGCGGCGGTGGGTCTCTTCCACCCTTGCTGGCGAGGCGGAGAAGGAGGAGGCTGCTGGCTGCTTGGGCGCGCCGGCGCAGGCGGAGAAGGAGGCGGAGTGCCACCACGCGCCGGAGAAGGAGGAGGCTGCTGGCTGCTCGGGCGTGCTGGCGCAGGCGAAGGAGGCGGAGTGCCGCCACGCGCCGGAGAAGGAGGCCCCGTGCCCTGATCGTCACTCGCCGGAGGAGGAGGCGGTGGAGGAGGCGGAGTGCCCTGACACGCCGGAGGAGGAGGAGGAGGTGGAGGCGTTCAGTTCGGAAGGTTGATGAGCTCCTTCCGCCATAGGTATGGAGTCTTCAGAGCAGAACCCAGCCTAGTCTCCCCTTCACCGATAGGGTAGTCAAGCTGGAGGTACTCAAATCCCTCCGTTATTTCATCCACCATCACCCTAGCATATCCTTCTGGAATAGGACGGCAGTGAAAAGTTGTGCCGTGTTCAGCAGGATAAACAGAGCCAACATCCGCCTTGACCTTCAAATTCATCCATCGCATCATAAGGTGGCAACTTTAAGCCTCCGTGATAGCATCCATGGGATAGCGGGCAGGAGCCGTCAAGACATGCTCCGGCTGAAGCGGCTCGGTGGAAGCGAGGCTGCTTCTCCACTGAGATGGCGTGGTAGCTTTGGGGGAAGCTTCGGCACGTCGTTTGTTGCGATCTGCTTCTCGTTCCTCTAGCCCCATTACCCTTTCGTGCAGCGCCTGCAGTTGGCTCTGCTCCAGTTTCTTCCTCCTCTCGTGGGTTTTGTAACCCCCTACGTCCGGAAAACCAACCTTCCATGGAATGGAGCCTAGCGTGCCTCGTGTCCGTCCAGGGTGCTCAGGATTCCCGAGGGCCATTGTGAGCTCGTCCTTCTCCCTGTCTGGAACGAAAGTCCCTTGCTGCGCTGCATCGATATAGTACCGAAGCCTGTTGACTGGTGTTTTCATTTGCTCGTCCATCCAACGGCACTTCCCTGATACAGG
This sequence comes from Aegilops longissima, assembly GCA_021605205.1. Taxonomy (NCBI): domain Eukaryota; kingdom Viridiplantae; phylum Streptophyta; class Magnoliopsida; order Poales; family Poaceae; genus Aegilops; species Aegilops longissima. The sequence continues at coordinate 746,854,812 of CM038679.1, forward strand.
GTCCAAGGTTCCGCCAGCCCCGAAGAACCAAGTCCGGCAATGGTCTGGCCATCTCATTGTCTCTGGTTCGATCCCTTTATCAAGCAGATTATTCTCAGCCTTGGACCACTTAGGCCGGGCTATGAGGTAGCCACCTGACCCCGTGAGATGGTGAAACTTCTTCTTCGCAGCATTTTGCTTTTTTATCGCCGACATATTCTTACTCTTTTTCGATGTCGTGTAGGCCACAAATGTGGGCCACTGATCTCTGATCTTCTCATATTTGCCGATGAATTCTGGGGTCTTTTCTTTGTCGACAAACTTTTTTAGCTCTTTCCTCCACCTCCTAAATAGGCCTTCCATCTTCTTAAGAGCACAAGACTTGATTAATTGCTCTTTAACTGGCTTCTCCGGATCCTCCTCTGGCGGTAGGGTGAAATTTTCCTTCAGCTCAGTCCAAAGATCATCTTTCTGCATATCATAGACATAAGACACCTGAGGGTCTTCCTCCTTAGGCTTATACCATTGGTGGATGCTGATCGGGATCTTGTCCCTAACAAGAACCCCGCACTGAGCAGCAAATGCATTCTTTGTCCGGATGGGTTCAATCGGTTCGCCGTCGCGCGCGATTGTTGTGATCTCGAACTTTTCATCCGAGCTCAACTTTTTCTTCGGGCCTCGTCTCCTTACCGAAGTTGTGCTCGATCCGGAGGGCTAGAAAAAAGAAGAAAGAGGAGAATTAATTAATATGTGTACATATACCAAAACAATGAATGCATCAATTAACTAGTCAGCACGGGCTTAACTAATATATATATACCTGGCCGGACTCGGTTCGGTCACCGGAGCAGTCAGCACGGTCTCCTTCTTGTACCTCCATTGGGTCACCGGAGCCATCATGAACATAGCCCTCTTCTTCACCCAGTCCTTCCTGACCATCGGTGTCATTGAGAAATGACGCAACAACATCACTTCCTTGTGCGATTATCTCCCCCAACATTGCTTCTGTTGCTTCATCTCGGGAGTGCTCCATAGTTTCTGCAAATATTTACAACATGTCAATTATTATTCAAACATGGTACATATGGATATATATTAGTGGCAAACGTAGAACTAGCTAGCTAATCACAATAAGGAATCATGTTAGTGGCCTCGACGCTGCTTCTCTAGGGTTTGGGGTGGCCTAGAAAACGCTTCAATGGTTGGGGGTGGGGGTATATATCGACCGCCCCTTATGTCGAAGTTATCTGGGAGGGGGTATATATATCGACCGCCCCTCATGTTGAAGTTATCGGGAGGGGTATATCGACGATGACAGAGGAGAAGATCGAAGAAAAGAAGAAGAAAAAAAAGAGGAGAAGAAGAAAGGAATAGAGGAGAAGAAGAAAAAATAGAAGAAAGGAATAGAGGATTCTCCTCTAATCCTTTCTTCTTCTCCTCTTCTTTTTCTACTTTTTTCCTCTTCTTATTTATTTCTCCTCTTCTTCCTCTCCTCTTCTTCTCCTTTCTTCCTCTTATTATTTCCCTTTTTCCTCTCCTTCTTTTTCTTCTTCTTCTTCCTTCTTCCTTCTTCTTCTTTTCTTCCTTTTCCTTATTTTACTTTTTCCTCTACACTACCCTAAAATGCACTAACCTAAAATCGATATCTACTAACAACCTAAATAAAAAATTAATACATATATTAAAAACATATATAAACAAAAAAATGCTATGAACATTATATTAATACATAGATAGCCACATCCATTCATCATATAGCTACCAGATACATATATACATTATATATATGAAAAATGCAATGAACAAAAAAGTACAGTTATGAAAAAAATACTATGAACATGTACACATATCTACACATACAAACACATATACACAAAAAATACAAAAAATGCTATGAAAATGCAGGGCAGGGGCGGCGGGGCGGTGGCGCCAGCAGGCAGGCAGAGGCAGGCAAGGCCGCCGCAAGAAGACAGGGAGAGGCGTGTGGCAGCATAGAGGCAGGCAGAGCGGCTGCCGCATGTGGGCGCGAGACTGGAGCGGCGCGGGAGCATGTGCTCACAGGGGGCAGCGGCGACGGCGAAGGCGAGCAGCCTGACGGCGACGGTGGCGGCAGCGACGGCAAGGTGGAGCAGGGGCGTCCGGCAGCGACGGCGACGAGGAGGAGTAGGGGGCGTCGGGGGAGAAGTGGGGGATTTGGTCGAAACTGCTAAGTGCTGTATATATAGCAAGAGCATTGGTCCCGGTTCATGGCACGAACCGGGACCAATGCCCCCTTTAGTCCCGGTTGGTGCCACCAACCGGGACCAAAGGCCTCTTTTCAGCAGCCCAAAGGGCGGGAAGCGGTGGCCTTTGGTCCTGGTTGGTGGCACCAACCGGGACTAATGGTGGGGTATTGGTCCCGGTTGGTGCCACGAACCGGTTCCAATGCCCCCCTGTAGTCCCGGTTGGTGCCACCAACCGGAACCAATGGCCCCTGTGCTACCCGCGTCGCGCCCAAAGTTTAGTCCCACCTCGCTAGTTGACAGGGCTCGAGAGTGGTTTATAAGCGCTGCTGCGCCCTCTCGAGCTCCTCTCAACTGCAGGCTTTCGGGCCTAATCTCACACTATGGTGCTGTGGGCCTATTGGGCCTTCTGCGGGCCTGAATCTTGGCCTAGGTTGGGTTTCTAGTCGTATTCAGGCAGTGGTGGCCCAATAGGTGGCATTTTTTTTGTTTTTTTCCAGTTTTTTTGTTTTGTTTTTCGCATTATTTATTTTCTTTTGTTTTTTGCTTTATTTTTTAATTCTTTTTTGCTTTTAGTTTTAGAAAAATTATAAACTTTCTGTTAGTGCCATTAGTTTTCAAATTTGAATAGTTAAAATTTGAATTCTTTGAAATTTGTGTGAATCAGTTTTTTTCCAGTTTTTTTGTTTTGTTTTTTGCATTATTTATTTTCTTTTGTTTTTTGTTTTACTTTTTATTTCTTTTTGCTTTTAGTTTTAGAAAAATTATAAACTTTCTGTTAGTGCCATTAGTTTTCAAATTTGAATAGTTAAAATTTGAATTCTTTGAAATTTGTGTGAATCACAAGTTTGTGATTAACTTTACTAAAAAAATGAACATAGATGCGCCTATAGAGAAAAAAGGTCCAGACGAACCGGGACCAATGGCCCACGTGGCTACCCTCTTGAGAGTGTTCTTGGTGAGAACATAGTTGACATGGAGCGAACCGGGATTAATGGTATTACGATGGCCGAACCATAAGACATTAAAGCATTTCAAATGAACTCTGAAAAAGTTGAAAGTTGGCATGGTATCATAATTTCACCCACATAGCATGTGCATGTACAAAACGGACAATGGTATCACACTCGTCTGTTATAAAGTTGGCATGGTATCATCATAATAGTTGCGGGAGAAAGTCTTCACTTTTTCTTTGCTTGTGTCATTTGCTTATTGCGCCGTAACCATGGATAATCTTCATCTTTTATCAGGATGGTGGGGTCTGCCTTGACTTTGAAGGGAGGAATTTCATGAAACTTTTCATAATCTTCAGACATGTCTGTCTTGCCCTCCACTCCCACGATATCCATTTTTCCTAAAATAACTATGTGGCGCTTTGGCTCATCGTATGATGTATTCGCTTCCTTATCTTTTCTTTTTCTCGGTCTGGTAGACATGTCCTTCACATAGATAACCTGTGCCACATCATTGGCTAGGACGAATGGTTCGTCAGTGTACCCAAGATTTTTCAGATCCACTATTGTCATTCCGTACTGTGGGTCTACCTGTACCCTGCCTCCTGACAGATTGACCCATTTGCACTTAACAAAGGAACCTTAAAATCATGTCCGTAGTCAAGTTCCCATATGTCCACTATGTAACCATAATACGTGTCCTTTCCCCTCTCGGTTGTTGCATCAAAGCGGACACCGCTGTTTTGGTTGGTGCTCTTTTGATCTTGGTCAATTGTGTAAAATGTATTCCCATTTATCTCGTATCCTTTCCAAATCGTAACAGTCGAAGATGGTACCCTAGACAACAAGTACAGCTCATCACAAACAGTGTCACCTCTGAGACGTGTTTCCAACCAACTTCTGAAAGTCCTGATGTGTTCACATGTAATCCAGTCGTTGCACTGCTCCGGGTGTTTGGAGCGCAGATTGTTCTTGTGTTCATCGACATCCGGGGTCACCAAGGTAGAGTTCTGTAGAACTATGTAGTGTGCTTGAGACCAAGAATATCCGTCCCTCCATATTATTGAGTCCCTTCCAAGCGTGCCTTTTCCAGTCAGTCTCCCCTCATACCGCGATTTAGGGAGACCTATCTTCTTAAGGCCAGGAATGAAGTCAACACAAAATCCGATGACATCCTCTGTTTGATGGCCCATGGAGATGCTTCCTTCTGGCCTAGCGCGGTTACGGACATATTTCTCTGGGACTCCCATGAACCTCTCAAAGGGGTACATATTGTGTAGAAATACGGGGCCCGGAATGATAATCTCGTCGACTAGATGAACTAGGACGTGCGTCATGATATTGAAGAAGGATGGTGGGAACACCAGCTCGAAACTGAAAAGACTTTGCACCACATCACTCCTTAGCCTTGGTATGATTTCTGGATCGATCACCTTCTGAGAGATTGCATTGAGGAATGCACATAGCTTCACAATGGCTAATCGGACGTTTTCCGGTAGAAGCCCCCTCAATGCAACCAGAAGCAGTTGCGTCATAATCACGTGGTAGTCATGAGACTTTAGGTTCTGGAACTTTTTCTCTGGCATATTTATTATTCCCTTTATATTCGACGAGAAGCCAGTTGGGACCTTCATACTAAGCAGGCATTCAAAGAAGATTTCCTTCTCTTCTTTGGTAAGAGCAGAGCTGGCAGGACCTTCATACTGCTTTGGAGGCATGCCGTATTTTTCGTGCAAACGTTGCAGATCCTCCCGTGCCTCAACTGTATCTTTTGTCTCTCCATACACGCCCAAGAAGCCTAGCAGTTTCACGCAAAGGTTCTTCGTCACATGCATCACGTCAATTGAAGAGTGGACCTCTAGGTCTTTCCAGTAGGGTAGGTCCCAAAATAGAGATTTCTTCTTCCACTTGGGTGCGTGTCCCCCAGAGTCATTCGGAACAGCTAGTGCGTCGGGACCCTTTCTAAAGATTACGTGTAAATCATTGACCATAGAAAGTACGTGATCACCGGTACGCATGGAGGGCTTCTTCCGGTGATCTGCCTCACCATTGAAATGCTTGCCTTTCTTCACATTGATGGTTGGTCGGAAGAAATCGACGATGGCCCAGGTACACATTCTTCCTGCAGCTTCCCAGGTATATACTTTCGGTGTCAAGTAAATAGTGCGTGCATGCATTGTATCCCTTGTTTGTCTGTCCTGAAAGGTTACTGAGAGCGGGCCAATCGTTGATGGTCACGAACAACAACGCCTTTAGGTCAAATTCCTCCTGTTGTGCTCATCCCACGTACGTACACCTTTTCCATTCCACAGCTGTAAAAGTTCTTCAACTAATGGCCTTAGGTACACATCAATGTCGTTGCCGGGTTGCTTAGGGCCTTGGATGAGAACTGGCATCATAATGAACTTCCGCTTCATGCACATCCAAGGAGGAAGGTTATACATACATAGAGTCACGAGCCAGGTGCTGTGATTGCTGCACTGCTCCCCAAAAGGATTAATGCCATCCGCGCTTAAAGCAAACATACGTTCCTTGGGTCACGTGCAAACTCAGCCCAGTACTTTCTCTCGATTTTTCTCCACTGCGACCCGTCAGCGGGTGCTCTCAACTTCCCGTCTTTCTTACGGTCCTCACTGTGCCATCGCATCAACTTGGCATGATCTCAGTTTCTGAACAGACGTTTCAACCGTGGTATTATAGGAGCATACCACATCACCTTCACAGGAACCCTCTTCCTGGGGGGCTCGCCGTCAACATCAACAGGGTCATCTCGTCTGATCTTATACCATAATGCACCGCATACCGGGCATGCGTTCACATCCTTGTACGCATCGCGGTAGAGGATGCAATCATTAGGGCATGCATGTATCTTCTGCACCTCCAATCCTAGAGGGCATACGACCTTCTTTGCTGCGTATGTACTGTCAGGAAATTCGTTATCCTTTGGAAGCTTCTTCTTCAATATTTTCAGTAGCTTCTCAAATCCTTTGTCTGTGACAACATTCTCTGCCTTCCACTGCAGCAATTCCGGTACGGTACCGAGCTTTGTGTTTCCATCTTCGCAATTGGGGTAAAACCCTTTTTTGTGATCCTCTAACATGCGATCAAACTCCAGCTTCTCCTTTTGACTTTCGCATTGCGTCCTTGCATCGACAATGACCCGGCGGAGATCATCATCATCGGGCACATCGTCTGGTTCCTCTTGATCTTCAGCAGCTTCGCCCGTTGCAGCATCATCATGCACATCGTCTGGTTCCTCTTGATGTTCAGTAGCATCACCGTATTCAGGGGGCACATAGTTGTCATCGTACTCTTCTTCTTCCCTGTCTTCCATCATAACCCCTATTTCTCCGTGCCTCGTCCAAACATTATAGTGTGGCATGAAACCCTTGTAAAGCAGGTGGGTGTGAAGAATTTTCCGGTCAGAGTAAGACTTCGTATTCCCACGCATAGGGCATGGACAACACATAAAACCATTCTGCTTGTATGCCTCAGCCACTTCGAGAAAATCATGCACGCCCTTAATGTACTCGAAGGTGTGTCTATTACCGTAGATCCATTGCCGGTTCATCTGCGTGCAGTATATATAATTAAGTGTGTCAAAAATCATTACAGAACATCATGAATAGATAATTAAGTGACCAAATTAATAGAAGTTCATCATCACATTAAAACCAAAGTACATACACACTAGTAGAAAAAGGGGCAAATCTGAGACACATTAGTGCCGGTTTGATTTTGACGCGGCACTAATGTGTCCATTAGTGCCGGTTCCAACGGCTAGCCGGCCGCTCTCATTAGTACCGGTTCGTGGCGAACCTTTAGCACCGGTTAGTGGCACGAACAGGTAATAAAGAGAGTGGTGGCCGGATTTGTCAGTCTGGGGCCCGTCCAGCACCTTTAGTACCGGTTCGTGGCACGAACCGGTACTAAAGGTCGACGTACATAAACCCTTCGTCCACCCGAGCCACTCTGTTCTTCCCCTTTCCCCTCACTTCCTCTGTTCTTTCCCTCTCTTCCTCGAGCTCCTCACAAATTTTGCCCAAAATTTGTCAAGATTTGAAGGCCCCCATCCATTCAAATGATCACAAAGGTTAGCAACTTTGTCCTTTCAACTCTCATTTCTAGATTAGCTCTTGCAATGCTTTGTATAGTGATTAATCTGGGAGGAATTTTATTTGCTAGTATTGGATTTATATGCAATTAGAGGTCAAAAATAACACTTAGTTTGCATATGTAGGTGTGGTTTACTTAGTGCCTTCTAAATCTCCGTCAGAATTCACTGCCGATCGCCCGCACCGTCCCGTCGTCGGCACTACCTTGTGGTGAGGCTCTTGTTCATGAATGTTTTACATTACAAAATTGATGTTTGTGTGATTTGGATATATAGTTACTCGTATAATTATCTTACCCGTACGTTGTTTGTTATACATAGTGCCATGGTTTTGATATCCGTCCCCGTCGGCCCTCGTCCTTGTTATGATTCGGATGTGGTATATTCTCTTTAAAACTAGTTGTTGCATTTCGTGTTTATGACAAATTATGCCCATCAAATTGACATTGATATTTTTATCTAGGAGGTATGTGAACTGGAAATTCCAACCGACCCTATTGTCGAGAGGTTAAATTTAGTTGAAAGAGAAAACTAGTATTTGAAAGAAAAATTGAAAAGAATTGAGGGGTAGAAGATGGAATTGGAGTTGCATGTTCCCGATGTCGTCGATGATCACAAGATCAAGATGGAGAAAATGAGGTTGAAGATTAGAAAGATTAGAAAATATGCCATTGATAGTGTGGCTTGGTATCATTATGCTGTTGGATCAATTGTTACCTTAGTTGCGATCTTGATCGCATTTGTTGTTGCATTTAAATTCTTTAGCTAGAGAGTTATTTGTATGTTGCATTTAATTAAGTGTTGTATATTAAATTTATGTATGAACTTTATGTATGAACTTGTATTAATTTGGTCTATTCGGTGTTGTGTATAATGAAGATATCAGCCGACAATGGATGTATGATGACCGATGCTCTCCCGGGTTCATTAATGGCGTGCATACTTTTCTGCTTGCCGCTGAGGCAAACAAGCGGGCGGATGGTTTTATGACTTGTCCATGTGCTGGCTGTAAGAATGGTCGCAATTACTCTACGTCAAGAACCAGTCACGTCCACCTATTTGAGTCCGGTTTCATGCCCCACTATAATGTTTGGACCAAGCACGGAGAAAGAGGGGTTATGATGGAAGACAATGAAGAAGAAGAGGACGACGACATCTATCATGGCCATGGGTTCCCTGAATACGATGATACAACAATGGAGGAAGAAGTTGAGCCGGCAATGCAGGAACAAGCTGAAGAAGAGGCATCAGATGAGCCCGCTGATGATCTAGGTCGGTCCATTGCCGATGCAAAGAGAAAGTGCGCAAGTGATTTGGAGAGGAAGAAGTAGCAGCGCCTGTTAGAGGATCACGAGAAAATTGTTGTACCCGAATTGCGAAGCTGACAAAAAAAATTTGGGCACCACACTGGAATTGCTGTAATGGAAGGCAGAGAATGGTGTATCTGACAAGGGATTTGGAAAGTTGCTAGTAATGATAAAGAATATGCTTCCAAAGGACAACGAATTGCCCGACAGTACGTATGAAGCAAAGAAGGTTGTATTCCCTCTAGGGTTAGAGGTGCAGAAGATAAATGCATGCCCTAATGACAGCATCCTCTATCGTGGTGCGTACGAGGATTTGAACGCTTGCCCGGTATGTGGTGCATTGCGTTATAAGATCAGTCGCGATGACCCTGGTGATGTCGAGGGCGAGCGCCCCAGGAAGAAGATTCCTACCAAGGTGATATGGTATGCTCCTATAATACCACCGTTGAAACGTTTTTCCAAAACAAAGAGCATGCGAAGGCGATGCGGTGGCACAGAGAATACCGTAAGAAAGACGGAAAGTTGAGAGTACCCGCTGACGGTTCGAAGTGGAGAAAAATTGGGAGAAAGTACAGGGAGGAGTTTTCAGGTGAGCCAAGGAACGTATGGTTTGGTCTAAGCGCAGATGGCATTAATCCTTTTGGGGAGCAGAGGAGCAACCATAGCACCCGGCCTGTGACTCTATGTTTGTATAACCTTCCTCCTTGGTTGTGCATGAAGCGGAAGTTCATTATGATGCCAGTGCTCATCCAAGGCCCTAAGCAACCCGACAACGACATTGATGTGTACCTAAGGCCATTAGTTGAAGAACTATTACAGCTGTGGAATGGAACAGGTGTACGTGCGTGGGATGAGCACGGACAGGAAGAATTTGACCTAAAGGCGTTGCTGTTCATGACCATCAATGATTGGCCTGCTCTCAGTAACCTTTCAGGACATACAAACAAGGGATACCGCGGATACACGCACTGTTTGGATGATACTGACAGTATATATTTGGAGAGTTGTAGGAAGAATGTGTACCTGGGACATCGTCGATTTCTTCCGAGCAGGCATCCTGTAAGAAAGAAAGGCAAGCATTTCAAAGGTGAGGCGGATCACCAGACAAAGCCTCGCCACCGTACTAGTGCTGATGTACATAATATGGTCAAGGATTTGAAGGTAATCTTTGGAAAGGGTCCTGGCGGACAACCTGTTCCGAAGAACGCTAACGGACGCGCGCCCATGTGGAAGAAGAAATCTATATTTTGGGACCTGCCCTATTGGAAAGACCTAGAGGTCCGCTCCACAATCGACGTGATGCACGTGACGAATAATCTTTGCGTGACCCTGCTTGGCTTCTTGGGCGTGTATGGGAAGACAAAAGATACACCAGAGGCACGGGAGGACCAGCAACATATGCATGGAAAAGACGGGATACATCAGGGTCAGGTCAGCTACGCTCTTACCAAAGAAGAGAAGGAAATCTTCTTTGAATGCCTGCTCAGCATGAAGGTACCGTCTGTCTTCTCGTCGAATATAAGGGGAATAATAAATATGGCAGAGAAAAAGTTCCAGAACCTAAAGTCTCATGACTGCCACGTGATTATGACGCAACTACTTCCGGTTGGATTGAGGGGGCTTCTACCGGAAAACGTTCGATTAGCCATTGTGAAGCTATGTGCATTCCTCAATGCCATCTCTCAGAAGGTAATCTATCCAGAAATCACACCAAGGTTACAGAATGATTTGGTGCAATGTCTTGTCAGTTTTGAGTTGGTGTTCCCACCATCCTTCTTCAACATCATGATGCACGTCCTAGTTCACCTTTGCAAAGAGATTAACGTTTTGGGTCCTGTATTTCTACACAATATGTTCCCCTTTGAGAGGTTCATGGGAGTCTTGAAGAAATATGTTCATAACCGTGCTAGGCCAGAAGGAAGCATCCCGAAGGGCCATGAAAATGATGAGGTCATTGAGTTTTGTATTGACTTTATTCCTGACTTTAAGCCGATTGGTGTTCCTGAATCGCGACATAAGGGCAGACTGGATGGAAAAGGCACGCTTGGAGGGGATCAAATAATATGTATGGACGGGCATTCTCTCACTGAAGCACACTACACAGTTCTACAGAATTCCGCCTTGGTGGCTCCGTATATGCAGGAACACAAGAATTTTCTACACCCAAACACCCGGAGAAGTCTCACGACTGGATTACACGTGAACAAACGAGGACTTTCACTGGTTGGTTGCAGAAACGTGCCATGCACGATGGCGATATTGAAGATGACCTATACTCGCTGTCCCAGTTACCATCTTTGAATATAATGACTTTCAAAGGGTACGAGATAAATGGGAATACATTTTACACGATGGCCCAAGATAAGAAGAGCACCAACCAAAACAGTGGTGTCCGCTTTGATGCAACAACCAACACGGGAAAGGAAACATATTATGGTTACATAGAGGACATATGGGAACTTAACTATGCAGGTGGTTTGAAGGTCCCTTTGTTTCGGTGTAAATGGGTCAATATGACACGAGGCGGGGTAGACCCGCAGTACGGAATGACAACAGTGGATCTCAACAGTCTTGCGTATGCAGAAGAACCATTCGTCCTAGCCAATGATGTGGCGCAGGTTTTTTATGTGAAAGACATGTCTACCAGGCCGAGAAAAAGAAAAGATAAGGAAGCGAATGGATCATACGTAGTCCTAGCCAATGATGTAGCCACATAGTTCTTTCAGGGAAAAGAAACATCGTGGGAGTGGATGACAAGACAGACATGTCAAAAGATTATGAAAAGTTTGATGAAATTGCTCAATTCGCAGTGAATATTGACCCGAGCACCAGTTAAATGATGAAGATTTTCCATGGCTACGATGCAAAGGGACACACGCGAAGAAAAAGTTTCACACCGAAAGATCCGGTATGTGATCGGCTTCACTATCATCACTTTCTTCTGTGTTTCACACCCAGGAGGGAATCTCTGTAATAGTTAGGGTAGTTATGTGTTTTGGCATTTGAAACGCGAAGAAATTTTATGTGCGAACAAATTCTTTCATGCATTTACTATCTCTTTCGATGTATCAGGGTTTCGGATCAAAACTCATCTGTTACAAAGGTATTTCATTTTTTAAATAACCTAAGCATTACCAAATTGAATATAATGATAAAACACAATAATATTAAACATAAGAAAAAATAATCACTGAAAAGTCTTTTTTCAAACTTAAGTTATTCACAAACTAGTGATTCACACAAATTTCAAATAATTCAAAATTTAAACTAATCAAATTTGAAAACTACCGGCACTAACAGAAAGTTTGTAATTTTTTGTACCTAAAGCAAAAATATTCAGAAAGAAACTCTAAATACAGCAAAAAACAACTCAAAAATAAATAAAACAAAAAAAGCAAAACAAAATTAAGAAAATAAAAAAGCCCGCCTACTGGGCCAAAGCGGCCTGCATACGACTAGAAAGACAACCTTCATTGGGCTGGGATGCAGGCCCGAAAGGCCTAGTAGGCCCTGTGGCAGCATGAACATGTAGGCCCAGAGGCCTGCTTAGGAGAGGAGCTCGAGAGAGCTACCGACTGGGCTTATAAACCAGTGCGGTAGCCCTTCGACTAGCGAGGTGGGACTAAACTTGCCGACCAAGACTGCGCTAAGCAAGCCCCTTTAGTACCGAGTCGTGGCACCAACCGGTACTAAGGGGTTTTAGTACCGTTGGAGCCACCACCGGTACTAAAGGGGCGCTCGCCGCTTGGCCTGGTTAAAACAGACCTTTAGTACCGGTCGTGGCACCAACCGTACTAAAGGTCCATTTACATATACAACAGTTGAAAAATTCACTTTCCTCTCTGTTTTTCCTCCGTCGCGCCAAGACTGCCCGATCGACGCCGTCCCCGTCGACGTTGCCGCCCCGCCCTCGTCGCCGACCCCGCCGTCTCCGCCTGCCGACGTCGGCGTCGCCCGCCCAGCCGTACCCGTGCCCCGTCGTCCCGTCGCTGGCGCCCAGCCGCCCGTCGTCGCCTGCCCGTCCCGTCACCCCGTCGTCGCCGCCCGTCACGTCGCCCCGTCTTCGCCTCACCGGTGAGCTCACCCCGGCCGCCATGTTCACACACAGACACACATTACACACTACACACACACACACACACACATTATAGAATTTTATTTGTAGAATTTTTTCTGTTTTTTAGTTATAGAAATGTTAGAAATTATTCTGTTTTGGAGTTATAGAAATATTTTTAGAAATGTTAGTTATATAGAAATGTTATAAATTTTTCCTGTTTTTTAGTTATAGAAATATTAGAAATGTTATATTTTTTTCCTGTTTTTTAGTTATAGAAATATTTATAAAAATGTTAGCATTTTTTCTGTTTTTTAGTTATAGGAATATTAGAAATGTTAATTATATAATCAGAAATGTTAGAAATTTTAGAATTAGTTTTAGTTAGATGAATTAGATTAATGTCAAATTGTTAGAATTTGCATATAGAATGTTAGATTAAGGTTACTTTTTGCGGGCATATAGTATTTGTTCTCGACGATATGCCCGGCCCGCATCCTCGCCGTCGACCCGTTCGTGACGATGTCATGCTTCAGAGGGCCCATGTCCTGGACTGGGCTACATCGGGCTGGCACTGGGAGGTGCTACCTGGAGGGGCGCGCCGCTTGGTGAGGAACCCGGCCTCGAGTCCCATCGTCGACCCTGATCTCCTTTGGTGGCGTTCGCGTGGGCCACATTCGATGCAGAGGCAGCCGGCCCCGCCGGAGGTGGTGCGTCGCCGTGTCAGGGAGGAAGCCGAGCACGTCCATCGCTACATGGCTGCTATGGACGACGTGAGGTTCTCCACTACTTGGCAGGTTCTTTGGGCAGATGACCGGAGATATGATCCTGTGATGGTTCCTTCTCTTTGGGTGTCCACCGCCCGTGCCCCAGGAACCGCGAGTGGCGCCCTAGATTCTTCTGTAGTACTCGATCTTTATTAGGTACCTAGCTAGTGATGTATTCGATATATAATATTCGAGACGCTTTATTCAAGATTATATATACTAGTCATCAACCCGTGCACTTGCCCGGGCTAGCACTTTCAATGTTAGATACAACAAAGTTGTTACGACTTAGCAATGTTAAACAATAATATGAATATGTTGATATGGGTTATTGTTGTCATACATGCATGTTTATCTTTGTCGGACACAGGGTTCAACAATTTTACATTGCTTCGGACTATTTTGTGATTTGATTGTTTGCGTCCAATTGTGTGATAACCTTATTAATATTGTCATTTTGTGTTGGCGAACAATATTGTTTTAGTATATTTTCATTACTGTAAGCACCATAGATTATTCTAATTTTGAGTTCTTGTCTCAACCAACAAATTCTTAAAGATTTTCTTTTATTTTTAATATGCATGTCATTTTTATCATTTTCTATCCATACTGTATACATACCTATATCACATAGATAATCATGTATTTATATGAGATCTTCCTGGCTCATGATACATCCAGATTTTCTTGTTACTTCAGTTATTCATATTTATTTAAAGATCCTTTAATAGCTAATTTTCTCTTTGTTCTAAGACTAAAATAAAGACATGCATACATACTATATATGCAGATATGTATTAGCAATATGCGGCTTAATCCATTATTATCATGGTTAGATTGTAGTCTTCTCAGAACATGAAGTCAAGAAGAACTTGTTAGAGGTTGTACTTGATAGTTCGCCTTTTTATATCATAAAAGTGGGTGTACTTTGATGCCTTGGGTGGATGGAGGGAGACGCGATGACACTAACAATGAGAAAGATCGATCATACCTCGCAGCACCTGGCTTCAGGTTCCTTTGCAGTTTGTTGTTGGCCCTACGGGTGGGATAGCGCTCTTCATGGTGATGGGGAGTTGGGGACATCCTTCGGTGAGAGAAATCGGCACCACCGGCCACATGTAGGAGAGCAGGATTGAAGCGGAGGTGGAGTAAGCGGCCATGCAGAGGAGCCGAGCCAGATATTTTTCCTTTTTGAATTGATTGATATAAGATTTTATTTATGGAGTTTCACGGGTCATCATAATTCCCTTTTTTTCTTTTATCGGGAATTTTTTTGAAGGACGCTATCAATGTTTCGGACGTGTCACATGCCATTTTTTTGGATGGGACCATCAATGTTTGGCAAGTTTTCTTTTTAGCGGACACAAAATTTCTATTCAGTGGTCTAGTTAGTTTTGATGACATGAAAGATCTGGCCATATACAGGAGCTGTGGTTTCTTAAAAAAATGAAAAAAAATGTACAGGAGCCAATGGAGATGTTTTCTTGGGGGTGAGACGCGTTTCCTTTTTTTTAATTGGCAAGAAGACTTCACGGATGAGTTGTTTGTTACGTAAGGAGGCTTTTTTTGTTCGAGACGGAGACTATCTGCTTTTTAAAGGAACGGATGGGTACCCTTTTTCAATTTTGTTTAAAAAAATTGACGTGTCAGATGTTATTTTTTGGAATAGACTATAAAACTTTACAGGAGCTGCGGACATGTTTTCTCTTTGTTTAAGGAACAATGTAATTTCTTTTTTTTAATTGAGAAGAGTTTCACGGTCCTGCATGTCAAAATAGATCTCACGGATCCTAGAGTTTTTTTTATTATCGATCCTGTAGAGTTATTAGGAAAGGTGTTTATCATTTGTTTTAAAGGAACAGATGGAATTATTATTATTATTTTTGGTTTCAAAACATTGGATGTGTCATATGTGTTTTTGGACGGTCCGAGCCATCTGTGTTACATATGTTTTCTGTTTATCTCGGACGTTAATTTTACAATCCAACGGTGAAATTAATTATGATGATGTGGATTAATTAAAAGGCTTGAAAGGTATAAGATTTTATTTATGGAGTTTCACGGGTCATCATAATTCCCTTTTTTTTCTTTTATCGGGAATTTTTTTGAAGGACGCTATCAATGTTTCGGACGTGTCACATGCCATTTTTTTGGACGGGACCATCAATGTTTTTAGCGGACACAAAATTTCTATTCAGTGGTCTAGTTAGTTTTGATGACATGAAAGATCTGGCCATATACAGGAGCTGTGGTTTCTTAAAAAAATGTAAAAAAAAATGTACAGGAGCCAATGGAGATGTTTTCTTGGGGGTGAGACGCGTTTCCTTTTTTTTAATTGGCAAGAATACTTCAGGGATGAGCTGTTTGTTACGTAAGGAGGCTTTTTTTGTTCGAGACGGAGACTATCTGCTTTTTAAAGGAACGGATGGGTACCCTTTTTTAATTTTGTTTAAAAAAATTGACGTGTCAGATGTTATTTTTTGGAATAGACTATAAAACTTTACAGGAGCTGCAGACATGTTTTCTCTTTGTTTAAGGCAATGTAATTTCTTTTTTTTAATTGAGAAGAGTTTCACGGCCCTGCATGTCAAAATAGATCTCACGGATCCTATAGAGTTTTTATTATTATCGATCCTGTAGAGTTATTATGAAAGGTGTTTAACATTTGTTTTAAAGGAACAGATGGAATTTTTTATTTTTTTGGTTTCAAAACATTGGACGTGTCATATGTGTTTTTGGACGGTCCGGGCAATCTGTGTTACGTAAGTTTTCTGTTTATCTCGGACGTTAATTTTACAATCCAACGGTGAAATTAATTATGATGATGTGGATTAATTAAAAGGCTTGAAAGGTGCCTCCAATTAGTAAATATAAGATTATTCGAGACGATAATGTATTCGAGATTATATATTAATCGAGATGATGCATATATATTATGTACTATATGATTTTGTTTTTCCTTATTGATTGCATCCAATAATTAATTTTAATACTAATTTTTTCTATATTTCTTCTGTATTAGTTAAGTAAATGCTATGGCGGACAATACCGACAGAGACAGAGAAGAGGAATTGTTCGACATCATACGCAGCCTTGGCAGGCTAGATTATCTGAATGAAGCAGATGACGGCTCCCAATATCTGAACAATACCAGAGAGGGTGATGAAAAGATATTCGATCTCGACGACCGAGCTGATGAAGTCATGAACTATGATTCTGATTATGATGACACAAACAATGTTTATGATGACACAGAGAATGCTGATCTTCAAATAACAAAGACTACCGGCGAGGTATATTTATATAAGAACGCATCTGGTGATCATCACATGTTTTTTTTATTTTAAGATATATGAACGAATCGATCTTCCTTCTTTTCAGCCCTCCGGGTCGAGCAAATCTGCTTCTACAAACAACAGGACAAAGCGAGGCCCGAGCAGATTGTTGAAGGATAGTGTAAAGTACAACATCGACTCCGTCAAACCTAGTGGCGAACCCCGAGAACATTGCAAACAAGTGGACTCGTCAGTGCGGAGTTCTTGTGAAGGACAAACTCCCGATCTCCATTCAAGAATGGAAAGATCCAAAGACTGAACGTCCAGGTGTTACTTGGGTCGACGACAGAGCCAAACAAGACCTTTGGGATTCACTGATGGAACATTTCACCCTACCAGATTATTTCACTAAAGCAGATGTGGACAATGTGAAGGGCGCTGCTCTTAAGAAGATGGCAATTGCATTCAACACCCACAAGAAAACTGTATGGGCCAACAACCTCACTGCAGAAAGGAAGACTCCAGAATTCAAGGGAACACTGGAGAAGCATAGAGAACACTAGGACGATTTTGTGAAATTCAAGGATTCAAAAATATCTAAGGAACGGTCAATAAAAAACAAGGCCAATGCCGCAAAAAGGACGCAGTTCCATAGGCTGGGTCCAGGTGGCTACGCGGTGGGAATGCCTAAGTGGGATAATTCTGAGCAAGAGATGGAGGGTGCAAGGGTCACTCCGATTACTAGGAGCTGGCCCCCCAGGTGCAGAACTTGGTTCTATGCGCATGGGGTCGTTGGACCAGAAGACAGGCCTGGTGTCGAAGAAGGCAAGTCTAAAAGGAGCCGAAAAAAAGATACTTGACGCAAAAGAAGAAGCTCGAGCGGGGGTGTTCACGCCCAACAGAGAGAACGACGAGCTTACGCGTTCCCTGGGAAATCCTGAACACCCGGGAAGAACACGAGGCATGGGCGTTATTCCCTGGTATGAGGGCTTTTCGGACTGGAACGACGACTACAGGTCCCATGCAAGAAATAAGATGGAGGAGAAGAAGAAGAGGAAGCTGGAGGAGGAGCACAGGAAGCGGGACGCAGAACGCCTTCAAGGCCTAGAAGCAAGGCACGCTGACTTGGCACTCAAATTCCAGCAGCAGCAGCAGTAGATCGACTCACTTAGCCATGAAAGGGGGTCTCAGCAGCGGCAACAGCAAGCGGATGATCGTCCATCATTGGATAGCACCATCCCATCCATGCCGAGAAGCAATGTTGGTTCTGCCCCGGGCGACACACTGCTGGATACATACCACCCTGTGGATGACATCATAGAGAATACTAACTGTGAGCTACATTCCAAAATGAAGAACATATCCATGAAGGTGGCGGACGGCGTCGCTTTCACAATTACCCCTGAAGCAACCTTCCATTGCATCCTGATTCCAGAGGGCTATGCTCGTGTCATGGTTGATGAAGTTGTGGAGGCATATTCGATGCTAGCACTTGACATTGCTGGAGGTGACAGCGAGTGCACACTGGGATAGGCCGTACATCGTATCATCCTATGGAGAAAGGATTGCATCATCTTTCCAAGTCCACCGACACCGCGTCGTCTGCCGACTCCTCCTCAAAGTCCGCCACCGAGTCAGCAGGCTCCCGCTCCTCCAAGTCCACAAACGCGTGAGCCGACTCCTCCTTGAAGTCCGCCACCTCCTCCAAGTCCCCGAACGCTTGAGCAGACTCCTCCTCCTTCATGTCCGGCACAGCGTCAGGCCACTCCTCCTGCTTCAAGTCCGGCACAGCGTCAGCCACGTCAGCCGTCTCCGCCGTCTCAGCAATCGCAGAAGAGACACGCCGCAGCTATGGTGCGTAGCGGTACGAGTCGAGGTAGTACAGGAAGTACAGGCGGAGACAAGCGATATAAATATGGTCCAAGCCTTGCTCCTCTTCCTCAGAGGCCTTACGACATGACCGAGGAGCAAAACGCAGCCATAGTGCAGGCCCAAGTGGATGCCCATTTTGGACCGAAACCGGCACCGCCGCCAAAGGAGAAAGTGCCTGAGAAAATGATTGACCACTTCATTCGTATGGCTAGAGCACCAGCTCCCAAGCCTGTTGACTCAAACTATGAGCGTCAAATCAGGAAGGTACATCGAGCACGGCTACAGAAGGAAGCGAGCTCGAGCTCGAGCCAACAAGCAGCTGGCAAAAAATGCGGGAAAACCGTTCCCCAGCTGGGAGAAAAGGCGGCGCAAGCGATCCCCACGCTTCTTGTGCCAACAACATATGAGAGGACTACGCGCGCCAAATATTATTGTGGGCAAACCGTTAGCGTTCCCCAGCAGGGCGATGTGGTAATAACGGAGGAGCATATAATGCAGGCTGAAATGCTCAAGATCTTTGTTGGACAACTCCTCGAAATCGAGCCCATGTCTCCGCTTAGAGAATCGGAAATAAAATGGAAATATGTCCGGGGCCAACCTTTGGTCCATCCAGACAAGGTCAAGGACCTCCCAACGAGAATGTATGAATTGCATCAATGGTACATGAACATTACCAAGATTTCCAATCGAGAGTCCCTCATGGTGAATGTCAAGCATGAGCATTATTACCATGAGAAAGCTCTGGCCATTGAGTATCCAGAACTATTTCAGTTATACAATCAAGACGCACTCGACAAGTCTATCTTCAGTTGCTATTGTCTGGAAGTGATTTCTTTCTGTAATTTAAGTCTCAAGCTAGTTATGTAGTGATAATTTTGATCAATCATTACATGTAATTATCCTCACTATATTCTTTTCTGTGGTATTATATGCAGGATGAAGATGTATGAAATGAAAAAATCTGGACGCTATGGCATTGGGTTCATTGACCCAAATACCATTAATGAGGATATATGGAAGCTTCCATTTTATCAAGCAGGTGTAGAGGAAAGCATGCTAGAGTTCTTGAAGCGCCTCAATAGCAATGAATATATACTACTTCCTTACAACTTCCCGTGAGTCACACTGTCTTGTACTACAAATTCTGTTTTTGCTTACTAGCTAGCTAAATGTTAATAATTAAGTGTATACGGTTTACGATAGTTGATTAATTTTATGCACATGCCCGCTTAATTAAGACATGCAAACATGTGCGCATGTAGTTGGCACTGGGTCTTGATAGACATTAAAGTTGAGGACGAAAAAGTTGAATTACTGGAGTCACTAACTAAAGAAGATAAAGGCTTCACCATCGTGAAGGGGATAGTCAACAGGTAATTTCAATCATTATTAACTATATAGATCTCGGCCTATTATTAGTTCGTCATTTCCTAATATGAACTATTTAATAACCCCTTTATTAATTTTCTTTATCGGCGGGCAGGGCATGGGCAAAGTTCATCAAGGTGACTCCAGGCGACTGGGCTCAAAAGTTGTTTTGGCATCGACCAAAGGTAAGTAATTAAGTAGTACTAGCTAGCTACCATCTCTTTAATTCTTGTTTCAATATCATTAATTAATTATCATGCTTGATTACTCATTATCTGATTCAATTCCATTCTCGTAAAGGCCCTGAAGTAGGCGCCGGGGATTAATATGTGTGCATTCTACATTTGCGAGAACATTCGCATGATGGCGTCCAAAAGGAGTAGATCTGATAGACAGGACTGGGTACGTTTGTCAGAACACTATTCACACCATTATCGATAACTATTCACACAACTAACACACATGCATATTGATCTCCTTCTTAACAGTTCAGAGAGGTGCGGGATAAGCTCCTACCATCGGACCGCATACTAGCACTTCAAGAGGAAATAGCCGGATTTTTGCTCGACCAGGTCATAGATCCCAAAGGAGAATACTATTACCCGCTACCGCCCCCATGAACCACTTGTCATCGTGCTCCGGAGGCACCAAGGCAACATATGTAGGAGAATTTGTATATGTATATACATGTGTATGTGTGAATAATTAATGGTGTTGGTTGTGAGACATTCGATGATATATATATATATATATATATATATATATATATATATATATATATATATATATATATATATATATATATATATATATATATATATATATATATATGTGTGTGTGTGTGTGTGTGTGTGTGTGTGTGTGTGTGTGTGTGTGTGTGTGTGTGTGTGTGTGTGGTTCTACGACGAGAAAATCTATTTATATATATGCATAACGTGTACAATTTGTAGTATCGTGAAATACCAGCAAACAAAAAAATGGAATGGAAAATAAAGCCAGAAACCCCCCAAACATTTAGTACCGGTTGGTGTTACCAACCGGTACTAATGTCCTACGCGCACACGGGTCTGGCTCGTGCCACGTGGTGTCACTTTAGCGCCACGTGGTGTCACTTTAGCGCCGGTACTAATTTCCTGATATGAACTAAAGGCCGTTACAAACTGGCACTAAAGGCCGGTTCTGCACTAGTGACATAGTTCTCATCTTCAAGCGAAAATCATTACAGAACAACATAAAGCTCTGCAGAGCATCTAAATTAATTAAACCATACATTGAAACTATGTTAAACATTTCAATGCGAAAAAAAATGCGATCATAATCGCAACCAAGGTAACAACTGATCCAACGGCATAATGATACCAAGCCCGGTATGAATGGCATATTTTATAATCTTTCTAATCTTCAAGCGCATTGCATCCATCTTGATCTTGTGATCATCGACGACATCCGCAACATGCAACTCCAATATCATCTTCTCCTCCGTGGTGTTGACACATCGCAGATCTGATAACAGATTCCGCAGATATTCCCGGAGTGAATCCGGAGATCCTACAAGAGGATGAACAAAGAGGTCAAAGGCAACTAGACGCTGGCGAGCGTGTACTTACACGGGTCAGGCGGGAGAAAAAATATCTCCAAGATGCTAATACCGGGCTGGGCGTAGAATTGAAAGATGTTCGGGCCCAGTTGGCTGACTCCGTGTAGGAAAATAAAAGGCTTCAACGCGGTATTTTTATTATGTGCTCAAACAAACTTTGATATAGTTCGGCGAATAAATGGACTAACAGAGTTATGTCTGTAGGTATGCTGACCGGCCGTCCCGAAGAGGAGATGCCCGGATCCTCAGGCGATCTGCTAGAAGAGCTTTCGCAACTGCACGAGCAAGTCCGGGAGGCGATGCGGAGCGTGGCCAAGGCCTTGTGGCCATCCGCCTCCCTACCATGAAGTATGTAGGAGCTTGTATAGCTATCCAAGGGAGCACAGCGGCGGTTCCGACAATGGAAAATATCAGCCTGTCGAGAAGGTGCGAGGGAGGCTTGGGCCATGGTGAAAACATGGTACACCAAGCTCGATCCGAATCATATGGCACGGGTTGGACCTGTAGTCAGATGGGAAAGAAATTCCAGTTAGTCTATCATACGACCAGGTAGAATTAGCGGCCAAGTATTCCCAATTGGATTGTAAGCTAGACAACCTGTTGGATGGCATAGAAGAGGAATTTTTTAAGTCAAAGTGACTATGTACTTCAAAGGACAAGTTTGTCCCTAGCCGGATTATAAATCATTTGTCATGGCAGACCTTTTCGCTTCGGCCTCCCGGTCCGACAATCCGGAGTGTTTCCGTATACCCGCTCAGTAATGTAAAACCGGGGTATGTGTGGAAACCAGACTTAGGGGTCATAGTTGCTTGAACAGACAAGTACCCAACTAGCTATGTTATATTACATCGATAGTAAGAAACATCTTCCAAAGAGAATTGTTCTGTTAAGGGTTTCTTTCGCTGGGGGTGCATGCATTAACGTGCATGTCTTATTTGTGATTAAAAAACCACAATATTTTTGACATCTGGGGGTTCATAGTGTTACAAATAAGACACGTCTTTAGTCCGCCGACTGAATATTCCCTTAAGAACACTAGCTTTCGGCTTCACCCAGTCTGAGCTACACATCCGTAGTACCCGGCATTAACAATCACAGATGTGCTCCCTTTATTCCCTAGCCGAACTAACGGGAACGTAGGGCATAAGCACAGGAGCCAGGCAACCCCGCTTGGCCAAAACTTAAGTCATATCGATGCATATAATGGCAGAGAAAAGGCACATATGGGAAAAAGGACACATATGCGACGAGTTTTATGCTCGAAACGTGTTTGCAATAAGCTTCTATATAAGAAGCCCCCAAGTATAATGATCGCACGTACTTCAAGATTAGTGCGTCGCGAGTGTGTGGTCCAACCACACTAAAGCTTTAAAGATACGAAAGAGAGAGCAAAAAAGAGAGCTCAAAA
Source organism: Aegilops longissima (assembly GCA_021605205.1). NCBI lineage: Eukaryota > Viridiplantae > Streptophyta > Magnoliopsida > Poales > Poaceae > Aegilops > Aegilops longissima. The sequence continues at coordinate 746,877,728 of CM038679.1, forward strand.
AATAAATAAAAAAGAACAAAGGGAAGGAGACGAACAAAGAGTTCGGCCTTAGGCGTAGAATCTTCGGAGTCTGGCCGCGTTCCATGGGTTCGGCTCGAGTCGATTATCTGATGCATCAGGCAGACGGTACGCTCCTCCGATGAGAAAAATTTCAATAATGAAGGGGCCCTCCCACTTGGGCTTGTGCTTGTCCTTTTTCTTCTCCGGTAGATGTAGAACGAGTTCGCCAATATTATAAGTTTTGGCCCGTACTTCTCTGCTTTGATACATGCGAGCCTGTTGCTGATAAAATGCGAAACGGGCTTTTGCGACATCGCACTCCTCCTCCAGGAAATCTAAATTGTCCTCCCGATCCAGATCGGCTTCTCTCTATTCATACATGCGTACTCGAGGTGTGTCATGAATAATATCGCAGGGCAATACAGCCTCTGCGCCGTACACCATGAAGAAGGGTGTATATCCGGTAGTGTGATTCAGCATGGTCTGCAGCCCCCAGAGTATGGAGTCGAGCTCTTCAACCCACTGCGTGTCTGATTATTTTAGGGATCGCACTAGTCTGGGTTTAATGCAGCTCATAATAAGACCGTTGGCTCATTCGACTTGACCGTTTGTTTGAGGGTGATAGACGGAGGCGTAATCGAGCCTAATGCCCATGTTGCCGCACCAAGTTTCCACCTCATCGGCTGTAAAATTGGAGACATTATCGGTGATGATGCTGTTGGGGACACCATAACGGTGCACGACACCTGATATGAAGTCTATCACCGGTCCGGATTCGGCCGTTTTAACGGTTTGGCTTCTATCCATTTGGTGAATTTATCTACCATGACCAACAGGTATTTTTTCTTATGGCTTCCTCCTTTAAGGGGTCCGACCATATCAAGCCCCCAGACCGCAAAGGGCCATGTTATGGGGATTGTTTGGAGAGCAGTCGGCGGCATATGGCTTTGGTTGGCGAAAGTTGGCATCCGACGCAATGTTGGACAAGGTCCTGTGCGTCTGCTTGGGCCGTCGGCCAGTACAAACCTGTACGGAAGGCCTTGCTTACAAGGGCCCGAGCTGCGGCATGGTGGCCGCCGAGTCCGGCATGAATTTCAGCCAAGAGCTGTCACCCGTCCTCCTCGGAGATACATCTTTGAAGTACTCCGGTAGCGCTTTTCTTATAAAGCCCTCCCTCATGGACTTTGTAGGCTTTGGAGCACCCCACTATGCACTGTGCCTCGTTATGATCCTTGGGGAGTTCTTGCCTATTAAGGGAGGCCAAGAAGGGTTCCGTCCTTGGGGCGATAATAGCCATGATGAGATGGGCCGAAGGTGTTATTTCGGTGGCAGAGCCCCCGATTATGTCAGCGTGTTCGGAATCTGGGGTTGTGGTAGGATCCGAACTAGTATTGTCGGTCTCCGCTTGCCACACCACAGATGGCTTGAAAAGCCTTTCCAGAAAGATATTAAGTGGGACGGGTTCGCGCTTAGCTCCAATGCGGGCTAGGATATCCGCCGCCTGATTGTTTTCTTGAACCACATGATGAAATTCAAGCCCCTCAAATCGAGCTGACATTTGAAGGACGACATTACGATAAGCCGCCATTTTTGGATCCTTGGCATCGAAATTTCCATTTATTTGAGATATTGCGAGGTTTGAATCCCCACGCACTACCACGCGCTGGATGCCCATGGAGACAGCCATCACTACAAAAAACATACACTTCCGTGATGACATGTGTTTGTCACAGTAGGTCGCGTTTTTTGTCATGCATGTACATCCATGACAAATTTATGACAAAATCAAGATAGTCATACCTGTGCTGTCGTAGAAGTGTTCAATGACATTACCAAAATTATCATCATGGAAGTGTCCACTTCGATGACGATAAATCGCGCGTCGCAGAAGTGCTTTCGTCAAGGGTGGCCGACACGTGGCATCCACCGTAACGGAACGCCGTTAAGCTATCGGGTCGGGTTTTGGATGCGATAACCTGTTAACAGCCCGGATCAATGGGGATTTTCCACGTGTAAAATCATCATTGGCTGGAGGAAACACGTGTCGGCTCATCGTTGGGACAGATGTCATCCACTCATTGGACAGAAGGCGCCTATGATACGTCGACCCAACTAAAGGCCCACAAGATCTGGCGGCCCATAATGGGCCAGCCCAGTTAAAGGCCCACGAGATTTTGCGGACTATAATGGGCTGGCCCAGCTAAAGGCCCACAAGATTTTGCGGGCCATAATAGGCGCCAGGTAAAGGCCCACAAGATTTTTTGTGCCATATGGGCGGCCAGTAAAACCCACAAAATTCTTGCGGATCATAATGGGCGGCCCAGCTAAAGGTCCACAATTCGCCGACATTAATGGGTCGGCCCATTTGTAAACCCACAAGATTTTGAGGACCCTAGTAGGCGGCCCATTAACTGGCTGCCGTGTTTTGGGCCAAATGCCGGCCCATAATTGATCCGGTCCATTAATGGCCTGCCATGTTCCGGGCCTAGTAATGGCCCATATAAGATCCGACCCGTTAAAAGCCTCCCGCACTTTCTGGGCCAAATCACGGCCCAGATCAGGTCTGACCCTTTAAGAGGCTTTGGGCTCAATTATGGACCATATCAGATTCGGCCCATTGACTGGACGCTATGCTTTTGGGCCCACTTGATAAAGGACCATTTAGTAATTCTGCCTTATATTAGTTTCGGCCTGTTAAGGGCCCATTAAAATTTTGGCCCTATATTAATTTCGGCCTATTAAAAGCCCGTCATATAGTTGGGCCTCACTACGGCCCGGTTTGCATCCGGCCTGCTCGCAGCCGATATCTGATTGGGCCAAACAAGGACCGAGACAACTTTGGCCTGTTAAAAGCCCGTGAATTGATTCACACAATCATGGGCCGGGGTCCATTTCGGGCTGCCGCCGGCCCATGAGCTATTCGGCACGTTTCAGGCCCAGCCTACTTCTCAGCCTCCTAAAAGCCCATTGAGTTTTCTTGCGAAAAGAGGGCCGGAGGTTACTCGGCCTATTAAAGGCCCAAATCTACTAGTGGGCCAGTTTGACGGGGCCCATGATGCGGATCATACATCGTGATTGCATGACGGCCCGATTATGTACCGTAATTTTATGGTTTGGCCGATTTACTGTGAAGAAAGGATATATAGACAGTAAAATAACTGCAGCATCGTGAATAAGAAAAAACCTAGACTATACAATAAAGAAATTACGGCATATTACATCCACTGGGCATCAAAGTTCGCCACTATGATAATAAAGCACAAGCAGACAGCAGATTACATACAGTGGGCATCAAAGATCGCCGCCAGTGCAAATAAACACGCTGACAAAATAATATACAAAACCGACAGCACTTCAATAGAGTTCAAGAAAGGTTAGCCCTGCTGGGGAGCTTCAGCGCAAGCAGCTGAGCAAGATGATGAGACTGCGCTTGTTCAACACTTATATCTTCCTCACTCTGAAAGATAAACAAGCAGACAGATGACTGATTTTGCACATAAAAGTATCAGTGCTGACAATTCATCACATTTCTTACTCACGAATAAAGTGACATAGTTTAAAATTGCATTAACACAATATGGTATTGTTCAGGTCAAGACATGGCAGGAATTGACATTGTGAAGGACTTGGCAGCTTCACGACACCACTGGATTACAGATCAAGAACTCATAAGTATCAATGGTTAGTGTGCTGTCAATTTATCCCATTTCAGATTGGGAAATAAAGAGGTGGTTTAAATAATAGTAGAATGATATGACATTGTCCATAGTTAAGACATTACAGAATATGACATTGTGCTGTAGTGGGTAGGTTCACCACACCACTGGATTACGGATGAAGAACAGAAGCATACATGCAGTGCAAAAGAAGATCACTTGTTCTGTATAGTTTAATTTACATGGTATGAAGAAGGAACCTGGTTGTACAACTGAAAACTTAAATTGAGAAGGACAAACTTTTGTTTATGAACTACATAATAAACTTTAAACATGCAATTTGATGCAAACACCAAAATCAAAAGCTGTTGCAGTCATGCCTAACCAAATATACACAACAAAGTTTGAAGGCTTGAGAAGGACAAACTTACATTACTGGTTAAGACAGGCTCTATAGAGCCCTTGTCCATGCTGATGGGGGGGGGGGGGCAATTCAAGAAGTTTACCATAGAATGTTCTTCATAAGCATTGCCTTTATTCTACATTTTGTTAAGAGTAAATATAGATGTGATAATATACGAAAAAATGGAGAATATTTAAGATAAGATGAAGAGTGATGCTACATAACCAAGTAGCTATAAATGTATGTGCAGCGATACAGGCAAAAGACACAACCAAGAACAATGCACAGCTAAACTTCTTCAGTACCAACCTTATGGTAAGAGTAAATATAGATCTGATGTGTAGAAAATAGAGGGCAAAGGAAAATAAGCTGCAGAGTGATGGTACATGAACAACTACCTGTCAATATAAGTACACTGATAAAGGACAGCATTTACTTACAAGAACAATGGAGAGCTAAAAAAATTCATTGGCATTGGATATATTCTACACTAATGTAACCATTCATACAGATCAGATAATTTGGAGCGAACAATTGATAAGCAAGCTATCATGCATACTGCTGTCACATAATGAACCAGGTATGTATGCTAGTACAGTGATACAGGACAACAGGTACTAACAAGAGCAAAGCAGCGGGCAACATATTTGCGATATCATGTCGTTCTTTTCAAACCGGAATTCTTCTTCGAGCTGATTTCCTGCAAAAAAGATCCGCAAGGCACATGCGGAAAAGTAGAAGTTCAACTTGTTATGTGATTTCATAGACAGTACCTCATCCTAGAAATGAGACCAGTGCATAACAAGGTTTTTCCATTCAATGTCTTCTAAATTTAGCACAGGAGACTTCACTGGAAATTCGTTTATAGACTTGCCATCAAAGTGTGATTTCCTCAGGTAACACCGATACTGCTGCAATGCTTCCTTGAAAAGCACAAGCAAGCTTTGCTCGTCATGACTATCCAGATTGACCCTCACCTAGTTACAACAATGTAATGTAAATCATTGATGTGTTCGATCAGCAGAAAACAGGAAAATAATAACCATGAATAATAGCACTTACACGTAAGTTGGACAGGAAGATGTGAAAATGGTGTTTGTCTTCACTATAATCTTCAAATGATGGGAATATATGCACGTAGTCCCTAAAAACATTGAAAGCATTGTCTTTTATACTGGAAATAATTGGAATGGGGTTCCAATCTGCAGGAATTGGCCGTCTCTGCAGTTTGGATAGGTCTTTGGCCGGTGGACTTGCTGTACTTTTTGCTGGAGTGGGATTTTTCTGTGGTACGGCTGGTGCTATGGCAAATGAAATCGGTATACCTTTTGCTGGAGTGCAGGTCCTGTGTGGTGGGGCTAGTGGTGTGGCCAGTGAAGTATGGGTACAGTCTGCTGGAGTCGGTCCTATGTTTTGTGTCACTGGTTGTACAGCCAATATAAGTGCGGCGCTCTCTGATTTCTCCGGCACCACCACTTTTTTCAAGGACTTTGCTGGTGCTCCTTCAGGTTCGGCAATCACCCTCTTCCTTTTTGATGTCTTCAGGTTGGGCATAGCATCTCGAGTTATATGATGAGTAAACTAAGCAGATGATGGTGCAACAAAGTAGAAGAAATGCAAGACAACATATACAAGATACACGCAATCAATAAAACCTTGCCAAATTAGAATAGGCACCTTGATGGGTGAACAGGACAGGCCATCTGCCTTTGACTCCTCGAGGTTAGAATAGTCATTAGAATGATATTCTGAACAAGAATCAACAGGTGGGGAGCGTACGAGTTTCATTGCTTCCAAAATGGCACTCAATGCCTTGGTGCCAATTTTGTAAGTCATTGCAGTGTTCCACAATATTCTTCGATGCGCGGATTCGATATTCCTTTGTAATTGCGTATAATATCGAGAACCATGAAAACATAAATACTTGTGAGATTATCTTTGTAATCCGGATGATATTCTAATATAGGGCGGCCCTGTAAAGACTTATGTGCTATCACTTTGGATTACGATGAGAGAGCTCATGTGTGCTGTAATATCGATGCGTGCATTTATATAATCTGGCACAAGTACACAAAAAATAGGCTCGAAGTAATGATAGCTGGCAGATGATAGGTTCATAATATCTTTGTATAGATAGTTTATTGCCAAACCATGATAACAAGAGCACACAACAACTAGGCAGATCATAGAGTACATAACGAGGGTACACCATAACCACGATATATAAATCGGAAAGTGGAACGGCTTGAAAATACGGTGTTGTATTGCGCTAGTAATTGAAAGCCTATCGATCGCGTACAGGCCAGCACTATCGAACATGGTAAAGAAGAGCAAGAAGATTTTGGATAATAAAATGTTGGTTGCGCAGTGCCCACACATGATGAACCAGAGCGCATTAAGAATGCAACTCCCAGCTGTCTCTCGACCATTTCAGGCAGTTGGATGAAGATCCTACGTCTCCTAACCCTTCTTCTTCCTCGTCTGTGAATCTTCCCATACAGAACACCGCACGGGCCGCCAGCCGAACCACCGGCCCCCACCGCTGTGTTCCTCCGCCACCCCACCCCCACCAGCGTCGAGTTTTCTTTGTTCGGTGAGGCCCCACAACCACCGAGCCCTTGGTTCGCACCGCGAACTCCGGCGACTCTGAAAAATCGGTGACCCAATTTTGAAATTTAGTCTCTGTGATTTAACTAGTGTGGAATATAAAAGGGGAAAACCATAAGCATTGCGAGTATAGTGTTGAGCGTGCCATGGCGGATCTGAAGGTGCAAACCGGACAAAGACAACTTCGCAACCAAGACAAGAAATCAGAGTAAAGCAGTGGCGATCTATTTTCTTTCTGCGATAAATAAGTTGAGGAGATACGAAAGAGTACCGCCTCTGGTGCGGCGCCGTGTATGCATCTGGTGAGAATTTGACGGTGTTGCAGTAGCGATGGCTGTCAGCGGCGTGGGAGCAGATCTAGGAGGGTAGACAGTGGAGGCGGGGCGCGGTGGACGAGACGGTCGTAGGAGCAGCGCCGGCAAGGTGGACGACGACGGGGATGAAGCGAGAGGCGGGATGCAAGGATCCCGGTCCGAAGGCGTGGATGAGAGAGGTCGTAATGGACGGCGGCGTCGGGGTATTAGCTCCGACATGGTGGAGGAGGACGGCGGTGGATGGGGTGGCGGACGGCGGCGGACGGAGGAGGGTGGGGTGGAGAGGGTGTTTTGGCGCCCACGGAGTACGAATGGGGAAAAGGGAGGTAGAGAGGAAGGGGGGAACCATGTAGTCAGGGCGCGCTTGTCTCAAATGCGAGGAAATTTACAAACTTAGCCCCCGTTTCAAATTTCTACTACGTACATCACAGCAACATTAGTCGGTTGGGGATAGGACGGTAATCTCGCATACACCGAATATTTGCCGACGAGAGTTTGTTTTTGGCGCCCACCGTGTATGAATATGAATCGGGGATGGAGTCAATTTCGGCCGAGGGCACACTGTGTTTTGGCACCCACCGTGTATGAATCCGGGTGATAGGCGGTTACGTCACGTTTGGGTGAAATTACAAACCTACCCTATCTAAACCTATAGAAATCCAGCAGATAGGCTTTTGCGGCGAGGATAGGCAGTAGTGATTTCCATCTCGCAGATTTTGGTTTGGTGATTCTGGCGACTTTCCCCGCTTCGTTCAAATTTTGCATAGTGCACGTTTACCGTGCCAACTCAATTCGCATCTCGTTTGTATTCTACTATTTTTTTTCGGGCGGGATCCATTTTCAATTGGAATTACATTCTATATACATCATTTTTTTACATATATACTTTGAAAAGCACAACACCATTTATACATAAATATGGTTTACAAATGGCATGATCTCAGATTCATAAGGTTGTATCCATCAATTTGGATTTTCAAATATTTGAAACCACTTTATGTTGAAATCCAATGTATGCATTCCTCGCTAACTGTCTCCAATTAATGTGTGTTTCATGTGGGTTTTTTTTAACTTCTCAAACATGTGTAATGTGTTTCACACACGCAACATATAGTGTAATCCCGTTTAGACACTAATTGCATATAAACCATGCATTGTTTGTAATTGAAAAATCTATGGATCACCAATATTGATAAACTGTATAAAATTACACGTGTGCCCAAATTCAAATGAATATGCATGTTTGATACACCAATTTGCGTTATGATATTATCGATGTCATGATCTCCAATTTAAATATTTGAATTCCCTTCAATCCAGATATTCGTCTCATATAGCTATCACTCATGCTTATATAGGACTATTTCTCTGGACCTATACGCGTTCATCGTCTCTCAAGCATCTCTAGTGCTACCTGTATGTCGACAATGATCTTTTATCTTCGTAACACACTGACGGTACTCTCTCCATCAACCTTCATCACTCTATCTCTTTCAAAGTATATGTCGCTCCCTTCTATGTGTCTCTAGCTATGATTCTCCATGTGGAATCTCTTTCTCTCACACAAACACAAAACTTTGTCTCCCGGGGTCTCATTTCTCTAAACTATTCCCATGTGTGCCACTCGCACACCCCTCATACTGAGATGTCTTTCGCGCCTTAGATATGAGTACCTATGACTCTTCCTCTTCAATATCTCTTTCTCACACACAAACACAAACTCTGTCTCCCACGGTCTCATATTTCTCCATTGTTCTCTTGTATGTCGCTCAAACACACCCTCTCTCCCTAGAGATATCTCGTGTTCCCTCATATGTCTCTCTAGCTATCAATCTCATTGTGAAATATCTTTCTCTCTCGCATACACAAAACTCCGTCTCTCTGGATCTCATTTCTCTCTGATATTTGTTTGTATGTGACTCACATGCACCCTCTCTCTATCTATCTCACACCCACACACATAACCCAGCCTTCTGATCCACTCGACTCCTATCTCTAGCGCACACTAGCTAGCATCTTTATCTTTCTATTTATCTGTTTCTCCATCAACCTTCTTTCTCGCCCTCACTCTTGATTCCTATCACGCATACTACATATGTTGCTCTCTACATGCATGCAGTCAAGTGCCCTCTCACACACATATATAACTTCACCCTTTGAACCACCTGATGGTCATCTCCGACACCCAAACTATATCGAATGTCTCTCTAGCTAGCATCTCCATCTCTGTATCTATCTGTAGTTTCTCCGTCAACATTTTTTTCTCGCATGGAGTCTTGCTTCCTATCACCCACACTATATATGTCTATCCATACATATGCATTTATAGGTTGATCTATTTTGCACAATCGTTGCGCCTCACCCCCTCTGCTCTCCATAGATGCATGCTCCAGCCCACGCCACTATCTCTTAAAGACAAAAACACATGCTCAATTGTTGGGCCTTCTTCCCTGCATTCACAAGCGGAGCCAGGATTTCTCAAAGCCTAGGGCTAAAACTAACTGACTAAAAATAATGTCAAATGACATGCACACCAACGTGTTCTAGAAGTATGCCACAAATTCACATTAAAGATGAAATATAAATTCATTATTACCACAAGAAAATTTGATAAAACAAATAATTTAACAAAGTGCATTTTTGCAAACATTGTTTGGTACCAAACTAATGAAGACTTGGTTAATTCTAGGCCATTGTTTCTTCACCAGCAATAGTAGAAGGACCTAGAGCTGCAAATATAAAATCGAGTATTTAAAATTAGGACCTTTGGACATATACTAAAATCAATTGTTAGTATGATATTTTGAAAAAAATACAATTGTCACGAAGTGCGAGGTAGTAGCCCCTTGCGTTTCCTCATTTTTTGATAGCACTGTATAATCTTAATATCATCAATGCTTGCAAATACATCACACTCAATATAGCACACCCAACGATGATTCATCCATTCATCATTCATCTTATTCCGCAACTCAGTTTTGACAATGCTCATAGCTGAGAAAGCTCTTTCTACGGTTGATGTAGCGACAGGCAGAATCAAGGCCAATTCAATGAGACGATATACTAATTGAAAATGTGTGTGCCTGTCTGTTTGAACCATCTTCATAGCAAGCTGGCCAAGATCAATGCATCTTAAAAATTCAGCATCAGCTCTAGCTTCAGTGACAAATGTCTAAAGTTGGTCCCTAAGAACTCTGCACTCATATTCCGAGAAATCAGCACCATACATCTGAGCAAGTTCAACCAGCTTATTTATATCAAAGTTGGCAAAAGAATTTCTTGTGTCAAGACAAGCAATGCATCTCAATAGTTGAGTAGATTCTCAGCAAAGCGATTGTTGAACTCAACAATAATCTGGTCAAGCACCACATTAAATATTTCATGATTTTAATAATGCAAGTGAGTTACCAATTGGCCGCCGCGACCTCTGGAATGGCCCCCGATAGCTACTGTTTCCATCATGTTTGGAATAATGATATTATGTTGGAGACAAAAGGCCTTTACCTCTTCAAATAACTCATCCCAACCCTGATGCCTCATCTCATTAAGTTTCTGTAATATGGTCTGAATCAAGCCCATAGCACGAACAATGTTCTGGTTCTTTTTTTGCAAGCACTATGATAGATCATTAGTTTTTCCCAACAATTTGATCATTAGATGCAGTATAAACACAAACTTAAAGCTCTCCATATGACGTATCAAACCTTGTGATGTGGTTTTTTGTGATGTGTTAGTGGCATCATCAGACATATTTTCCAATACCTCTAGCACTGCATACAACATCTGATGAAGACGACACAAGGTTTTGTGATGTGAGCCCCACCTAGTATCACCGGGTCTTGTAAGGTTAGTTTGTTGGTTCTTCCCTCTCCGTGTAAAAATTTCTCCACTCTCCAATTTCTGCACAAGATTATCATGGTGTGCTTGGGCTAACTGATCATGTCGCTTGCAAGAACCATTAACACTATTGACAATCATAGAAGTGTAGCTAAAGAAATCCAAGACATAAGGACAACACTTGGCAACAGCAACTACCACTAACTGCAACTGATGGGCAAAGCAATGAATATAAAAAGCATAAGGATTCTCATCTAGTACCCTTCTTTGCAGCCCATGGAATTCACCTCTCATGTTTGATGCTCCATCGTATCCTTGGCCCCGCACTCTATGGATAGATAGACCATGTTTAAGAAACAGAGCATCTAAGGCTGCCTTCAATGAAGATGATGTTGTGTCGGCAACATGTTTAATCGCAAGAAACCTCTCAATCACTTCCCCCTGACTGTTCAAATACCTAGATGAGATAAGAAACAAACTTAATACAAACATACTTCATAACTAAGAAGCAATAAAAATTTCAATTCATGACATACAAACCTCAAGGCCACATCCATTTGCTCCTTGATAGATGCATCTCGAGCCTCATCAACAAGCACATCGAATTTTTTATCCCCAATATCCTTCACAATGGCTTTTGTAGTCTCTTCTCCACAAGCTTTACACAACTGCTTTTGTATTTCTCCAGAAGTCAACAAATTATTTCCAGGAGCGCAATCTAACAACTTCGCAGCATTTTCATCCTTCTTTTTATACCATTGCACCATCTCTAAGAAATTCCCTTATTACTTGAGTTAGCTGACTCATCATGTCCACGAAAAGCAAGAGCTTGCAATAAAGGAACCTCACAACACCTAACATAATAGTGAGGCGACCCAAATACTCTTCCTCCTTCTTCTTATCTGAACCAGCCCATACTTGTTCAACATTTTGCCTTGGGTTTTGAAAAGCTTTACAATGTCTTCTAGCTCTATTATGAGCACTATTAACATTGCCAACATGAGTCTCAAAAGATGCTGTAGCATTTTTCCAATTACTAAAACCTTTCTTTGTATATGCTTCTATTCCATAGTTTTCAGCTCTTGGTTGTTTAAAGAGAAAACAATGAAAACAATAGGCGTCTCTTTTAGCAACACTATATTCCAACCAATCATGTGACTTGTACCACTCTTCACGAAAGCCTCTCATTTGTTTCCCTTTTCTTTCTTGTTCATAGAGATGTCCTGTTGGTTGGCATGGTCCCATGGCCAAATACTCCCTTCTAGCAGCATCTGTCACACTCACATGCAACTCCTCAATTGGTTTTCGGAGGCCGGGGTCAGGATTAATGTCATCTGGATTAAGCTCCACACGTGCGTTGTCAGTAGGCGAATCATTGGTGTTGGTTGCAGGCTGGCCAGATGTTGACTGAAAAAAATATTCAATTGTCTGAATCCTCTTCATCTTGGATTTTTTTTGCTATTAACAAATAACAATGAAACAGAAGTGATTAAAGTAATTCAATTGAATGTCACAAACTCGTTGATTTTCAGCTAATAGAAAGGGACTAGGGAAAATTAGATGACAAATACTGATAAATTGAAGATTACCTGTCCTCTTTGTCGGTCTAGCCGATTGTGAAGATGAAAAGGAACAGAAAGGGCTGGAGCACGGAGGGCTGCTCCTGCTCGGACGAGTGAGATGACCCGTGCTTGACGGCGGCGCCAGCCACTGGGCGCGGACGCCGATCTCAGTTCTCGTGGGAAGCGGCGGCGGCTGATGCATCGCAGCTGAGGCGGCGCAGCTGTGAACGAGAGATATTTGATCGATCGAGCGAGATATCAGGCGAGGCGCTGGATGATTGATTCTGATGAATCGCTACTACCAAAACCAGCGGGGTCGTGGCGCGGTGTCTACTTTTCTTCCAACCAAGCCCGTAGGACAGCTCAGTTGGGCTGGGAACTAGGAACTTACGTGGGCTGTGCTTGGACGCCTGGGGCTGGGCTTGGTAAGTCTACAAATGTAAAAAAAAAATCTATTAAATATATACCTACCAGTTGGGCCAAGCCTGGGGCTATAGCCCTAGTTGCCCCAGGCCCAATTCCGCCCCTGCCTGCATTCTCACATGCATGCATTGTAACATCCCAAATTTTCAATTTGGAATGTTATACGTTAGATCATCATGCATATCATATTTTCTTGCATTTTGTTGATCCAAGAAATTTCACGCAACTCAAGGACCCTCGGAGAGAGTTGGAGATTTGAAATTTTCGTATTTGAGTTCTCTCAAAACTATGAAAAGAGGATCATTGGATCTATTTATTTTATCTTCAAATATTTTTCCAATATCAAAAAAATAAGAGGGAATAATATTACTTTCCCAAAATTTAGGAAAAATGAAGATTTAATAAATAAATCAAATTTTGGATTTTCTCGGAGTTTATTTTGCCTTAGGGAAAAATTCGTGTTTTCAAAAATTGCATTTTAGCCCCGTGATAAAGTTCATTTTGTTCGACTCATTTTTAGGAGTCGGGAAAGTTACTTTATTAATTTTGGAGTTCGTTTAGATTTTATTTTATTTTATTTTTCTGCGCGCGAAACCGTTAAAAAAAAACTGCCCAAGCCGCTAGCCGCCGGCCGGCCAAGGCCAAGGCCTCCACGCGCGTGCGCACCCAGGGAGCCAGGGAGCCGCTCCATTTCCCAAGTCTTAGTAGGACTCTTTTCCTACTTCGTTTATTCCGTATCTATTCCTAGATCTATTCCTCTTGTTTCCTAATCCTAATCTATTTCTTGGCCCCTACCCCAAGCAAAACCCTCCCCTCCCCAATATAAATACCCAAGCACCCCCCCTCTAACACATTAAACCAACACCTCTCCTCTCCTCTCCTCTCCTCACCATCACCGCGCCGCCGCCCTACGCCGCCGCCGCCCCACCCAGCGCCCCAACCAGCGCCGCCGCCCTACGCCGCCGCCCCTCACCGCCGCCGCCGCCGCCGGAGCCCCTCGCCTCTTCGAGGTACTAGCCCCGCGCCGCGTCATTTTTTCCTCGGTTCGGTTTTTCGTAAATCGTTCCGATTTCCGTTCCGTTTTCTAGATCGGTTTTTCGTTTCGGTTTTCTTTCCGAAACCCTAGATCGGTTTTTCTCGCCGGTTTTTCTTTCCAATTTTGTTTAGCAAGCATTCGCCAGACCGTTCGTCCTAACGAACGTGATCACCGGTTTGTTTCGGTTAATGAACATCCGTTCGTTCAACCGTTCATCGTTTTCTTTCTAATCGGATTTATTCCGTTATTTTTCGGATAGCGATTTCAGATCCGATTTTCTTTCTAGTCTATCTTCTCGCTCGTTTATCGGAATCAGGTGATTCAAGCGCCTGGAGTTCCGTTTCGAAACCGCCGTTCCGACTAATCAACTTAAACAAAGTTTTTCTAATGTAAAATTTGACTTAGTTTCAACTTGCTAGAACTGAGTTGTTTTCTTTCGTCGTTCGACTTACGTTGCTTTATTTGATTCGATTCTTTTTGCGACCAGGGTTCTTAAGTTGAACTTTCTGGTTAGATCTTTTATTCGAGATTTACCTGTGCATTAGATGAGTACTTATTGTATGCTCATTGTTTGTCTGCGATAGATCACCGGTGCGCCGCTTGTTACTTGAGTCTCTAGGTTTGCGGATCGTCGACAAGGCAAGTAACACTTTGATCATACTTTCTCATACCCAGTTTTTACGCATTAGATCAATCCTCAAACACTTGCATGATTAGGATCTAATTAAATTGTGGGATGGGAAGTAGATTGAGGTAGTACCTATTACCTGTTTTACCTATGAAACCTTTGGGAGTTACTTCTACGTTTGCTTATTATGCCATGCTATGCTAGTAGAAGTGGATTGGGTGAGTGAATTCCATGACAGATGTGAGATTGTTATTAATGGTTTATCTAAGGTGGCAACTTAAACACACATCTGGGTGGATTGAGGCACCTGGTTTCTATCAGGACTTGCCTGTTTTTTTTTTCGGACCGCCACCCAGGCTCAAAGGGATCATAAGATAATTCATACTAGTAACTTACGTGTGCAGCCACAAGCCATTATGGGCTTTGGCATAGTTGACTAAGTCGTGCGAACTCTTATAGTGGTGGACTAGCAGATGTAGGGGATGTAGGTGTACCGGTCCACCCATCGTAAGGTGCTAGCGCTTCTGAAAGACTATGTCTCGGTCATCCGTCTCTCAAACACCATGTAGTGCGAGAAACCAAACGGAGGCGATCGAGTCTTGTGGGGAAAAGTGCGCAAACCTCTGTAGAGTGTATAAACTAATCATGATTAGCCGTGTCCCCGGTTATCGACATCTTGAGTATCTAGTACTTGAATATCATGTGAATCTCAACATGATACTCTAATTAATATTGTTGGGTTTTTAATGAGTACTTTTAATTGGGATTGAGGATGCTGTCAACCATTCTCAATGTTTAACAACCACCATGATAGTTAAATATATTTATTCCTTTGCAGTAGGGAAAAACTGGCTTAATGCAAAACTGTAACCGTAGAGCTTTTCCACCAGCCACATATGCATGTAGTACAGGCTTATCATTCATTATTCTCTATGTGTTACATTGCCAGCATATTCCATGTGCTGACCCGTTTTCGGGCTGCAACTTTCATGTTGCAGACTTTTCAGATGACGAGTAAGGTGTTTTAGGTCGTGGTTCTATACTCAGTGATGCCGCTGGAGTTGATGGACTCACTTATCTTCCAAGTCTTCCGCTGTTATCGTTATTAGATGGCCTTAATCCATGATTATTTGTAATAAGTCCTCTTCTGTACAAACGATGTAATAAGTGTGTGATTGCTACCCTGTTATAAATCCTTCGAAGTACTGTGTGGTGTCAGCATTACTGATCCAGGGATGACACCTGAGCACAGAGACTTGATCCATTCGGGTCGGGTCGCTACATGCATATTGTCATACCGATCCGTCTCTCCCATGTCGTTGATCTTAGGACTTATGTCTTCTTTCTTTTATCTCGATCATGCGCGCGCACACACACAGATCCCACGTATACATGTATACCTCTCACACATGCACGTTCAAGGTCTCTATGTCTCCCTACGTAGTTAATTACCCTCAATCCTAACGCCTCATCGAATCGTTCTCCTCTTTTGTGCACACAACTTCCGCCTGGATGGGCAAAACACACACTCACACTTAACAATCTCCTTCTAGCCCCCCGCCCAGCGCGCCTCTCACTCTTCCCCTATATCCCCGAAACCAATAAGACCATCCCTTTGTTTAATTCCCGCCTACATGCACCATCGATATCTAGTAGTCTTCCGTGGTGTCTCTCGAACAAACACGTTCTCTCGATGTCGACACCTCTCATGCGCACGCACCTTCTCTTCCCTCCTACGGGCATTTTCTCTCTCGCACCCCATCGTTGGTGGCCTCTGCCATACACATCACCTCTCTATGATGAAGCCATGCACACTTAAATTATATCCGCCACAGAGGACCATGGGACACACACACACACGCATGCACGCACACACACACACACACACATGCACACACACACCACCCCCCACACACACACTAAGACTCCATCTCTCTCTCTCTCACACACACACACACAAACACACACACACACGCACCCCCCACACACACACACTTAGACTCCATCTCTCTCTCTCTCACACACACACACAAACTAAGACTCCATCTCTCTCTCTCCTCTCTCTCTCTCACTCTCTGTCTCTCTCTCTCTCTCTCACACACACACACAGACACACCACACACACTAAGACTCCATCTCACACATAGATGCTCTAGGCGGAGCATTTGTTCGTACCACCCTTCATCCAACCTTACCCGTATGATAAACAATCACCTTTATTTACTTGCATAACATTGACAAATTCCACTTTACTTTAGTAGTCAGCAAACTTATCATCTGTATACCCTTATAAAAAAACGAGTCGGCAATGATGGTGTGCCTGCCATCTTGTAATACAGTTCGTATGATCTATATCTGACGGATAGGAAGCAAACTATGATAATTTTAAAAAAGATACCCGCACCTCTTTCCACATCATTATCTCCCGCAACCTCATTGCTCAGCAATTAAAAAAGGAATAAGTCTCGGGAACAATCTAGCATGCATGGTGGCCGCTGCCGCCTGCCGGCGCCGTCCATCCCCATGCCTCCGCCCATTCCGACCACCAGTCCTCACCACGCTCCACTCCTCCTCGCCTTATCTCTCATCTTTCATTTTTACGATGACATTCTCGAGATACCAGTTTTCCGATAAAATTCTCGAGATATCATTAGTTTTTACACATGGGATTACTCCTGCATGGGTCAATCACAATAGGTGTTATGTAAAAAAATGCATATTGATGTTCCGTGCAATGCACGAGAATCTTTCTTGTAATTATATAACGCAAATCACGAGCAGGAAGTGACATTTTTTTGACACAACCACGTTAACATGGCCACGTAAATCACGAGCAGGAAGGAGAAGGGAAGCGGGCTTTGGAGTAACGTTTTTACCACAATTTCTTAGAAACTGAGTGCAATAATTGAGTAGTTTTGCAAACTACCATTACTACTACACCTGAAACGGTTCAAAACCTATATTCCCTTCCAGCGCGCGCTTCCCGCGTGAAACGATCAGCATCGCTTGGAGCGTCACTGCCGCATTAATGCCCGGCCAGAGCGGAGGCGACCTCTCACTGGCGCCGGCTTTGAAGTGGCGCGACGGCCGAGAAGCGCCGCTTCGGTGCAGCGATCGCTCAGCGTCGAGACTGGCCATAGGCCTGTATGGATCCATGGGTTAGAGTTAGTTTGAGCTAGTTGGGGCTCAAATAGCCCTAAAGTATCCAAGCATGAGGGTTTAAATTGGAGCAAGTTGCACGAACCCACCAAAAAACTATCCCACCCAAGAGGTGCTAGCGGAGATAGTTCTCATTGGGACCACTGAAAAATCACTTTTCTCTCTCCATGAAGTGCATTTATTGTCAATCTAACCCTGTCACCCAAACACCACTTTGGCTACAGTTAGTTCAGGGTTAGTCATGAGTTAGTCTAACCTCTAGCTAATTTAGAGTATCAAATAGGAGCAGTATAGGACATTCAAGTTGCTCAAAGCATACAGGCAAATTCGTACATGACAGGATTTTTCCTTTTAAAAGCGGAGCGTGAAAGGAATTTTTTTTAGAATGCTCTTGGCATGTCGCTAACATGTGATAGTTAACCGTCCTCAATAGACGGCAGAAACGCCAGCCCGCCGGACTTTGATAGAGACGAGGAGGGAGAAGCGATACATGCTGCTGGATTACTAGAGATAGGTGTCGCATGGAAGCCAAGAAATATGGTGTAGCGTGGGTTAGCCATGTACTAGTATGATGTAACTACACTAGGCTGCCGTGTTTCATACTCTCCCATTCCACTGTGGAGATGATTGGTTAATTTTATATCGCTGCATAATATTAAATATTATGAGTGCAGACGCTCCACCACGAGGTTCCCTGCTCCTTCTCGGTCGTCCGGAATCTATGTTCTTCCACTCTTTTTTTTACATCAGCTTTGTTCATCCTTTTGCCAACACGCGAGACATCTAGCATCAAGGCGCACGTGTTATGCAACGATTGTTCCATCTATATGAAGAACACATGGCACTGGAACTACAAGACGGACATGTACCCAGGAGTGGACGTACGAACCTGAGTAATGTAGCACAGTAAGTGTAGTAGAAAGGCACAAATGGTATGAACATGTGTGGCATACAGGGTGTGTTTGGTTGCGTTCTCCTCTCAGCATAGTTGTTCCCTCTTCATGCATGCTCAACTCAACACCCCTCTTAATGCATGCTCTCTTCATGCATGCTTCTAGTGTATTTGTGCTAAACTAGTATGGACTCATGCACCCTCCGTACACTCTACCAAACAACCAAAAGTAAGTCGAGAAGGAAACTCTTGGGCGGCATTTGTCTCTTACTACGTACTACCACTAAATGTTGTATGTGCAATGCACGGTGATGTTATGGAGTACGTGTCTAAGTACTCTACTACTACTATATTAGTTGGAGGCACATATTAACTTTTATATTTGTTTACGTGTATGCCCCAAGACCTTCCAACTAGACGTGTCTTCCGTTCATACAACTAAGTACTACTACGTGTGGTCTCCGACCCAGAAGTGGAAGAAATGGAGACGCTCTACCACGCTGTTTTTTTTACGCTGGGCTCTACCACGCTGTTCATGTCCCACTCCTTTCGCTGACGTGTGGGACTTCCAACACGTGCCGTGTTTGGCACCCTTCGTCGTAAGAGTTGAAATGCTAGCATTCATCAGAAATAAAAAATAATTATAAATCGGCAGCGATACTATTTTTTTGCGAACCAATCAGCGGTGATACTATACCACGCGGTTTCCCTCCTCCTCGATATTGGAAAGAATACTTCCGTTCGCCAACATGTGGGACGTCAACCATCCTGGTCCACTTGCAATGCACGCAGAACTCCAAGGGAGAGTCACCCAGGTCGCCACGCCTTGATAACAATGACTAATGAGCCGTCAAATCACAGCCCACTTCCCACTTTGAAATTGCTTGGACGAAGGAACCATCATGACTTCGTTGAATTCCGCTTCTTGAAGAAAACTACTGTACCATCAATACTGCTAGCTACAGTATTTACTCCAACAGAGGCCTCCTTTCGTTCATAGGATAGGAATATGAATATCATAGGAAGTGAGATGGCATGCATCTCAATTCCTATAGAGAAAGAGATGCCATTTGATGCATAGGATAGGAATTTTTCCACTTAGTCTAGGCTAATGTACTGGTAATTTGCTCTAGAAACTACAGTAGTAACTAGTAGTACTGGTACATGCTCGTACTCAGACACAGACACACACACTAACTACTAGTACTACTACTTCTCACATGCTGGCCAGACGCCGTCGTTCTCCTTCCCGGCTTTGTCGGCGACACCCCATCGTGCTTGGATCTCCGCCGACCTCTCCGCAGCAGCGCGTGCGTCCTTTTCTTTCTTGCGGTGGCAGGCCTCTCTTTTCTTGAGTGCTTTCTGACTTTTCCGGTCCCTCTGTGCGGCTTTGGCCGCCTCTTGCTCTACCGCCCATTCGGCCTTGTCATCTTCAAATTCCTCCCACATAGTTGTGAGGTTGCGAGCGGCGATGAACTCGGCACGGCGACATGCCATCGCTTCCCTACCATTTTGTGTGCATTCGTGGGCGGCGAGGAACTAGGCGCGGCGGGATGCCATCACTGCCTTACCGGTTAGTTTGCGGCGTGGTGGCATGAACGACGCTTGGTGAGAGCTCTGGGGTGGAGTGGCCGGACAACCGTATAGTGCATTGGTTTGTCAAGTGCTCAAGGACAGAAAACGAAGCAAATTAGGATTCCCCTTCAATCCTGGTCATTTATTACCGGTAAAATGCATTGGCGGTCATCAAACTTGTCTTGATAGCTCACTTTGATCATTGTATACGAGATATGGTGATTATACGGTCACTGGCTCAGCGTATAGCTCCGTATTTGTATGGTTGACCAGTCAAATAGTCCGCATGCGCCTGAAATGGTTACCATCTATCCAGAATGTCAATGCCGCATTCACTGGACTTAACTGCAGGTGCAAATTGTGTGTCACTGATATGCGGGCCAGACGCCCGTTGGGCCCACATGTCAGTCGCCCAAACGCATCTGCAGTTAAGTCACTGAAGCAGCGTCCGCATTCATGCCCGACGAACCTACTCCGGCGCCAGTTGTCCATCCGTCTGCCACGGCTCATTGCCATTCGCCCGCTATATTAACTTGAGCCCCAGCTCCCAGCCATAGCCAAAGACCCACACTTATTCTCCTCCGGTCCCTTCCTTCTGTCGGCACCACTTCAACCATGGCCTCGTGGAGCTCCGAAGCTCTCTTGGACATACTGTCGCAGGAGTAGACGAGGGACATCGGCGGCTCCGCTCTGGGCAGGCTCCAAAGCTCTCTTCAACGTACTGTCGCAGGAGCAAACGAAGGAGATCGTCGGCACCCCCCGGGCCGCCCTTCGCCGCCACGACCATGAAGCCGGCGCGCGTGCGCGGGTGCAGCCGGCAGTGAGGAAGAGTAGTACACGGTAGGTCGCCGCCGCTCTGGTCCCGGAAAGGCCACCGCTACTCCACTCAGTCGACGCCAAGCTTGGTGGGGTAAACATCAATGGCGATTAGCCGCTTGAGCGGCGGCGTGGGCGGAAATCTTCATAACCTTGTGCCCGGCGGAGGAGGAGGTTATCAAAGGCGGATGAGGAGGAGGCAAAGGCAATGGCGGCTTTCTCGGGTTCATGGCGGACTTGGTGGTCGGGCGCGGCGATCGTTTAGATTAGGTTTACTGAGAGGTTTAATGCGGTTTGTGCGAAATATGTAATGAATTTCGTCCAGTTTGCAGGAAAAGTTTTCGAAATGTAATGAATTTCATCCGGTTAATTTGAAATTTGCTTTGTTTGCACGAATTTCGTCCGGTCAGTTCATATAGTTGTGGAAACGTATGCGGGCAACATTGGATGTCATCCATCAGTGTCCTCGGACAGATGCCTATGTAAATTTGTGGGCCAGCGCTAGAGATGCCCTAACTATCATGCTATAATCACTAACAATCCTCCATTATTTGGCAGGGAACAGTTATCCCTCGATCAAAATCAGATCCGCGGTGTTTCGCACTCCTCCCGCGTACGAGTGTAAACTCTTGCTTACACAAAAATGGAGCAAGTGGACGGCACTGTAGCACATCATATCACTCGAACTAGCCCGCCTAAAGAGCATGAAAGCACCGCCCTCGTCATTTTGTTCTGGATTTCTATCGATCGATCAGCGAAAATGTTACGCCGCAAGTTCAGAGGAAAAGCGGCACACTTACGACTTCGTACGTCGCAACCCGACAGTCCGGCTCGCACGCCGCTCACCAAAGGGACACGCGTTGTCTTGCAATTTCACGATATGTGGGACCGTAATTGAATAAACCATCGATGGCGAAATCTAATCGCTCGTGGGCGTCGGCTGAGAAGAGAAAGCGGGGAGGAGAAGAGATCGTCCGCCCGCCGCATACGGACTCCAAGAAATATATGGTGATAATGTGTGGTGGGCCATGCTGGAGTCCAGACCACTTCTGGAGCCCGCTCTCACCGCCCTGGCCCCTCAAGACGCCAGCTGCCCGCTGCATGCATAGCAAGTAGTCCCGCTTATGTGGAGAGAGAGAGGCATTGAAAAAGTCAAGGAGTGTGATGGAGACAATAGCTTTCATTAAAATAAACAATGAATACTCGTTGCTCGTCCTCTATATCGGAAAGAATACTTTCATTCGCCGACATGTGGGACGTCGACCATCCTGGTCCACCTGCCATGCACAAAATTATCATGGTCTACCCCGGTAGTATCGCAGGCCCAACCTTTCCCATCGTAAGTTGTTCGGACGAAGGAACCATCATGAATTCGTTGAATTCCGCTTCTTCAAGAAAACTTACTGTACCCGCAATACTGCTACCACACGCGAAGACTGGACGGCACTGTACCACATCATATCACTGAAACCCCCTAGTCCAAACTAGCCCGCCTAGGTCATCTATTTTGGAACAGAGGGAGTACGTCTCTGCACTGATATGATTTGTCTTGCACATTCTCTGTACTTTTGCTGTGATTTTCCTACCCTATGAACCAAATGAGGCATGAATGTATGTCGACTATTGTTTGATCGATCGCTAAGCGTACAATTTTAGGAGCTAGGGCTATTGGTCGACCGACGAGGGATAAGTATAAGCGTACCACGAGCTCATCAGCCCCATTGTTTCTCTTCGGTGAGTGTTTTGTAAGTACTATAGCTCGCACAGTAGCTAGCCTACTAACACCAAGAATCATCAAACAAGCCCTGCTGATATGATAAACAGTTCAAACTTACATCTAAGCATGCCATATATTACATCAAAAGCTGGTGAGGATACATCTGTTTCCATAACTCGGAGAGGGTTCGCATGATTCATGGCATGATTCACTATCAAATAAAAGTAGCAAGATCCGCCCACACAAGACAGTGCACTAGCCCTAAGATGGTTTGATAACACGCATCATTCTGGTAATTAAACACAGGGCAATGCAAACTACCCTGAAGGATTAGCGCGACCAACTATTTCTTGTCATCGATCTCTCGGGCAATGACCACAGCACGGACAGCGGCATGGGAATCGATTTCTGGGGCGATGTCCACAGGACTGACCGCGACATCGGAATCGATCTCTGGGGCAATGTCCACAGGATGGACAGCGGTATCGGAATCGATCTCCGGGGCGATGCCAACAGGACGGGCCACGACATCGGAATCATCAAGGACAACCACCGGCACCTGCACAACACTAACATATTAGCAAGCACATTGCAAATAATCAAAAAGCAAGCACATTGCAAATAATCAAAAAACACAATAAGGTAATAAGCCATTATTTTTTACCTTGTGCAGCTCACCGGGGGATCTCATCCCTCCGAGGGCCATCTCCTCGTCCTCGATGGGGGCCATCACCTTGCCAGGAGAATACTGCTTCTCAACGGCGACTATCTCCTCAAACTCGGTCTTGAGCCTCACATAGGTGGCAATCAGAGCTCCTGGGGTAGGCATGGTGGGGCCCTTGCTGTTCTTCCAACTTTCTTCGAGGAGTTTGTCCGCCAACGTCCTTAACTCTTTGGCCAGTGCTTGTTTCTTGGAGTTCTTCGTCTCCATGGGTTGGCCCGCCAACATGGTCAACTCGTTGGTCGGTGCTCGCTTCCTGGAGATCGCTGTCTCCAGTGGGTTGTCCGCCGCAACTCTTTGCCTAGTGGTCCAGGATCCATCAATGAACTGACAAACAAAAAGCAATCGAAAGGAAACCACAATCGCAATGAAAATGGGAAAAGAATAGGATGTGAGAATGGGTCGGTGCTTCGCAAAAAGAAGATTATTGGAATGAAAATATAGCAGCATAACTGATTCGCCCACCTTTCCTTCGTCGGTAGAGAAGAAAAATGGCAGAAGTGAGTAGCACAGGTGAGGTTTTCTTCAAGAAAGGGAAGAAAGGACTTGAACGAGCGTTCCAATGAAATGACGGTTGCTTCGTCCAGTCCAACTTGGAGGCCACCTTACCACTGCTGGTAAAGGTGTGGGTTTTGTGATATGCCAGGTCATGACGGCCACACCGGGGTGACAGGTGAGTCTCGACTGTAGCACCTCACCGTGATTTGGTGGATGGCACGTGGGCCCGGATGCTTTGAAATGTCATTAACTTGATTTTAGTCTCTTTATTATTTGGATCCAAGCATGGATGAGGCTAACAAGTTTTAGTCCCACTACTTTTAGTCATGAGACTAAAACGTATCAAAGCACTCTCTCAGGCTGGTCATAGTGGGGAGTAACTTAGACTAGTGTCATGCATATGACACTAGTGTAAGTTACTACCTCCATAGTGCAAAGTAACACAGTAGTAGTATCATAGATTGCTTCATTTATTATCTCATAGACTCATTTTGCCTCGGAAAGCGCTATGTTACAGTAACATATTATGTTACCACAAGCACCTCTTTCCTCATTAAATACTTGCCACATAAGCAAAATTGTCTTGGGATGTGTTAAGTTACTACCTAAGTTACTCCCACTACGGCTAGCCTCAATAATGTGCACTGTGACCAAGGCGGAGAGGAAAACGAGAGAACTACGTAATTAATGCATGAGTTTAATTAGGGTAGTTTTGTAAAGTACGAGATACATTCCTCCAATCACAAAATCCCTTGGTTCATGAGATTTGAGATTTGAGCCCTATAAACCGGAGGGGAGGGGGTACTGCACACGGTGTAGTCTAGTCACTTGTTTTTTTAGCCGAAGTCCAGTCACTTGTTGAAATCTCTAGAAAGGCAAATACTCCTTTCCGGTTTACAGGTCTATACTATTCCCTCCGTCTAGGTGTGTAAGTCATCTTACAAAAACCAAATAGTCCCAAAACACTTAGGTGCGGTGCATTAACTTCTACCTTGTTTCTTGTTTCTTGACATATGTATCAACCAATAAGAGATGAGAGGTGTGCATGCTTTTAATGACTTGCAATGGAAAGTTCATTGCATGGAATGCTATTAATTAGCAAATAAACATTGGTGACCCCAGGAGGAAACGGTGCTAAGCGCGTGGACCTATGCAGAATGAGTACCAACCAATGGATAATGGAGTTTAATTTTTAAACAATAGCAATTTTGTCTCATGCAAGAGCCTGGCTAGTACTCCAAGGAACCGCACCACGCGGCGTTCAGAACTGCCACGTTCGGTTTGCACTTGGCTCTTCGCCTCTTGAGAAGGCGAACAATGATGTTACTCCTACTTCTCAGATGTCGAATCCACTGCTGCATGTCCGTCCACCTCGTGCGGGAGGGATAGCGTGTAACGAAAGCTTCTACTTACTGCTCCTGCCTTTGCGTCCATGCCAGGTGGGCCCAACAGGTGGTTGCCCCATCTGTCATGCAGCCAAAGGCAGGTGCAGATAAAACACCGAGCTCAGTCCGCGAGGAGAGGCGTCGTAGTAATCAAATTTCTCGGGCTTGTAAGAGTTGATGCGACACATCAAAGCACTGCATTCGATAAAACTCTTTTTACACATTTCAAATGGGCTACTTCGTATGTAGGAGTAGAGATATTCTGCTTCGTATGTACGCCCTCCGTTCCAAAATATAAGTCTTTTAGAGATTTCACTATGAACTGGAGTACATCTGAAACAAAATGAGTGAATCTACACTCTAAAATATGTCTATATACATCCGTATGTAGTTTGTAGTGGAATCCCTAAAAGACTTAAATTTAGGAGCGGAGGGAGTAGTCACTTGTCGCAATCTCTAAAAGACTTATATTTGGAAGCGGAGGAGTACAACGCATGCATGCATGCCGTGACTTTCCTTTTGATACTTGCATGTGTTGATTAGATGCACCTTGCCAAATTTTGACTATAAATTTAACTAACAAATTTTCATGCATGTCACAAAAATCAAGGGCTGTTTGGATTGTGACTATGTTTGTCTTATGTTGCCACATTATTTTTCCCACACTTGCCACACTTTCCTAACCTGAGTTGCTCAAATTGTTAGACACACTTTGGCTTGCTTAAGGGAATCTTGCCACAATTTTGTGTCTATGACATGTGGGGTTCACTGCTAATAAAAAATTCTTGTCTTAGGTGTGTCTAATAAAAAGACTTATATTTAGGAGCGAAGGGAGTAGAAAATATAAATAATAATACATGTTAGGGCAACCCACGTTTCCGCTAATTTTAGTCGTGGGCTTGTTCACAATTTTTACGAGGGGGTGGTTGCTCATTTAATGGAGGGACTTGTAGTACTACTAGACTTGAACGATACAAAGTGCGACCTGGCACACTGTAACACCACTTGGAACAAGCGGGTAGCTACCTCAAAAAACAATTAACAACTAAAAAAACCGCGACCTGGCATGTAGTATAGTACACAATTTTAAACGATTGTTTTGATGGAGTGAAAAAGGAAAACTACCCCACTACTTATATATAGACCGGAGCCTCCGCGCTTGCTTGCTAGGGCTGCTCTATTCACACACTCTCATCCTCTCCAGATCTAAACAAGATAGGGGTAGTAACACTAGCTTTCTATCCTCACCGCTGGTTACAGATCTGGACGTATCCCCCTCCGCCGGTGAAGGGGAGGAGGGGCAGCGTTTAGGCCGTCGTCAACAGCGAGGGAGGAGACCCACTGCCGGCCGCACCGTTATCTCTGGCCGAGCGCCGGCGCGGGAGGTCCTCCGATCCCTTCGTCGTTGCTTGTGGGCGGATCCGGCCTCCCGCCTCCCACCTATCCACATCCCGACGACCTTCACGTATATCTTCGTTCGAAACCGCCTTAGTTCTACTTCCCCAGCTCGCTCCGTCGCTTCGTCGTTGCTTGTGGGCGGATCCGGCATCCCGCCTCCCACCTATCCACATCCCGACGACCTTCAGGTATATCTTCGTTCGAAACCGCCTTAGTTCTACTTCCCCAGATCGCTACGTCGCTGGATGTGCATCATTTTCTACCTCTCAGCCCCTCTCGATCGGATGGTCCAACGTCACCTTTTTTTTCTTCTATTGTTAGAGGTAAATCTACTTCATGGAGTCGAATCTTGTACTCCCTCCGTCCGAAAATACTTGTAATTGAAATAAAGTGGGGGTGGGAGAATTTAGTATGTACATCGGACTTGGTACAAACAGGAAGGAAAGGGGATGAAAGTAGTACAGACTGGTCATCCAACCGGTCTCTTGGTCGAAAAGGGAAATATAGGGGTAACGCTGTACACAGTGGTATGACCAGGACTAGATTTGCTATCCACACATAGGAGTAGGTGGCTAGAGTGAACAAAAATGGGACCAGCCCAGATATGTTTCTTGGCTGTTTGTTTCTCGGGGCAACAAACTATGAATCACCACTTTATGCCCCTATTTACGTACATGGTGTTGTACTGCTGGTGCACCCATTGTCCCATGCACTTATACCAAATATTTAGGCTCCGGTCAGAATAAAGGGGCAGAAAACATAGGTATTGATGAAAATAGAGGAATAGGAAAGGAATGTAGGTATAAAACTATGGAACAACGAACCGGAGGAAACTCTCAAGAGAATGTGTTCGGATGGACTATGAAATGTACAGATTTTTTTTAGAGTAGCATGCTTGGCAGTATGAGATGCTATTTGTTTATTCAGCTGCACAGTGACTACTCTTGTCCTCACCTCACGTACCACACATAGGTTGATTTTTTTATTCCAGCAAACACAGCATCGCAACCTGTCTAACGCATGGCAGCGAGTGCCTGCCTTGGGCTTCCGCCCAAAAAATGAGCAGCGCGTGGATGTTTCTAATCCGATGGAATCAGTACTACCATACCAGCTTTCCTATGAAACACTATTCACCTTTCCGGTGTTTCGAATGGTTGGAAAGGAAAGAATATGGTAGGAATTGTGTTCCTACAAAAATCCTGCACCAAACCTGTGAACCGAACGCAGCCTTAGTTGTTCTTAATATAATGTCCCTGGTAAAAATGAAGCCATGCCAATGTTTTTGCCTGTAATTGTTTGAGACTCTGACAAGTTTAGCCAAATGTTTTTCCCTGTAATTGTTTGAGACTCTGACTTTTTCCTCTGTGCCTTTTTGTGCAAACAGGGATATCCAATTCACCTGGTTGTTGCTATGACCTTTTGTTGCACTGCACAAAACTCTTCTTAAAAGAAGTGACTTTTGTGCTGTTTAACTGGAATGTCAAATGGAACAGTTGGTTCATTTTGCTGGAACTGCACAAAGGGAGATCTGTTTTCCAATCCTCATCATCCATATTGGCGCCATAACCTTCCTGTAGGTAAGAATGATATTTAATGCATGTGTTCATCTCTATTTTCCACTGCCATGAGAAAATAATGTTGTTTTTTTACTAGTACACTTGTACTCCCTCACTAACAAAACCAATTCTGAATTAGAAGGACAATCATGTACTTGGTTTCACCAACTGGTGAGGAGAAAGAGGAACATAGCATGAAGAGGAAGAATAAGACGAATAAACAGTGCCAACGTGATCTTGCTGAAGCCAGAGGCCTCAGTTGAGGCTATTCAAGGGCTCCGGCAAGGACTACCTTACATGTGAGACGATCCTCCAGGGATCCCTTCCACTTCTGTTGTCTCACTTAATTAATTAGGAGCACTTAAGTACCACTAATTTATTATTGCCTAATTTTCCGGTTGGAGTTAAACAAATCTTTAGTAGGACCATATGCTGAATGATGTACGTGTGAATGTTTGTCTATGGAGGTGAATCATGTGGTGGAGCAGGGAGGGAATATTATTAATGTCATGACATAATAGTGCTATTGTTTTGCATGTCAATTTATTTCCATTGGTTCAATGAGGCAATTTTTTGCGTATTGTCCATCATGAATTTGATGCTACTGTTTGAGTAATAAGCTAATGAAGGTTTCACCTTGTTCCTACTTGTGCAAACAGGGATCATGTTGTGCCAATCATACATTTTAGTGGAACTACACAAGACAATACAATGAACTGTATCCCAGCCAGTGCTTTAACTCTGCAGGAAGTTCTTGATAATCTTTCGATACATTTGAAGTGCACAAAAATATATACTATTGTGTGATTCCAGTGAGTGATTTATCATCTCTTATGGGAGTACATGAATAAGCTTTTTTTCTCAGGTTGGTACGGGCCTAAGGCCTTCATCCATATTAGTTTGCTGTCATCTCTATTTGTATCGTGCTACTGTCATGAGAAACTCCTTTATCTTTGCACTTTTAAGTTTTACAACCTATGATAAATGGCAATGCTTTGAGTGTTGAGTTGAGCTAATTGGCACTGATTAAATAAACTAATACCTCTCTTTAAGCAAGACTACTATGTTGCTAACTTTACCCATTAAGATAATGAGGGTGCTTCTATTTGTTAGTCTATGTTTCATCAACTAGTCCCACTATTACAGTAATCTCACTCTCTTAATATATGTGCCAACAGGGATGCTCGATTTTGGTGGAACTGCACAAAAACTTTGGGTGCTTCATTGCCTCGACGGCTTCCGTCCTTTCCTGTCAGTCGCTAATCTCCGCTTGCTTTCTTCCTTTGCTGTCAGTCGCTTGGCTTATCTCGGCTTCCAGTCAAAGGAAATAGTAATTGATATGCTACCTCACACAGGTTGGCACTGGTCTTTATCCTGATTATTGTGCCTGTCATATGTATTGGTAATTTGGTATTGTGCTACTGTTTGCTGATTTCATAAAGGAGTAATTTGGAGCCTGAACTCGCAGGCAAATAATTACATCGGGTGATTTAAGTAGAACTGCACAAAATGATCAGATGGACAGGTACTTATGCTGCTGTTATGTACTCCAAAGTTCACTCAGACAAGCATCGATGTTGACAAGAAGTGCCTATATTCATTCGAGTATCAACCGGCGTCAACCAATTGTCAAACTCCAAGTATTAGGAGAGTGAATGCCAAAAACATTGCTTGGTGCATAGCCCAGAAAAAGGAAGTCCAGTCTTTGGTCCCAACTTGTGCCTTTTGGTTATCGGCACATATGGTTGCGAACTATATGGCATGGAGTCTAAAGATACCAGACAAGTTGGTTGACGCGTATATTCATCTGGGACTTAATCATTCTGCACGCCAAGGATGCTCCATTTCAGTTGAACTGCACAAAAAATTTGGGTGGTTCATTTTCTCAACCGCCTCCTTTCTCGTCTGCAATGTAGAATTTTGGCGAGATACAGGACCAAGATGAGCCAGTAAACTAGTTGGATGAAAGTAGTGGCCAATTTGCTCAAACCTCCGTCAGCACGAGGCCACTATTTGAGGATAAACCTACAAGCAAAGTTCAGATTGTCTGTGCTGCCTCTTATGTACTCGAAAGTTTACTCGTACAAGAACTAATTTTAGCAAGAAGTACCTCTGATTGAACACCATTTACTAGTCTGTACCCTAGGTAATTATAGTTCGTCCATGGATCATATTGGCTGTGTTCTCAATCATTTGGATGCATAAACATACTAAACATGTGTATATCTGAATCTTTTTGTGAATTATGTATGAATATTGTTGTGTGATCTATCAATCATTTGGATGCATAGATATGCTGAGCTTGTGTATATATAAATCTTTTGAGTTGTTGATAGTGAATGTTGGATATGAATATGAACGTGTCCTGTGAACCTGAGTTTGATATGAATTGCAACATAACCAGTTATAACCGTTCTCCTCCTCTCAATCTGCGACTCCACTGCCGCGTTTTCCCATCTCCGAGTCGTTCCCGTCTGGGGCCTCGCCGTCGTCCATCGCCTCACTGTGTTCGGTGCGGCGTGGTCAACAAACGAGAGTCATCGAAAGAGGACTGTACGTTGAGAGCCTGACAGCTGGGACCCACGAGGTCCATGGTCGCACGCAAGGAAAGTTCCTCCTTATTAAGCTGAAAAAAATGTTTCCTCCACCTGACAGTTGGGACCCACCGGCTGTATCTTCACACGGAAGGAAGTGCCTCCTTGTTTTGCACAAAAAATTATTCATCTCGTTGACAGCTGGGACCCGTCAGATTTGGTGACTGACTTGTGGGCCTGCTAAGCGGACGTGTACGCACGACTTTGTCAACTTAATCAACAAATGATTCTAGTAGCTGGACCGCTGGATGTTAATCCAACAGTCGTGCTCCTTCTTCATCCTCTGTTCTTGCTCATGTCTCCCGTGGGCGGCACCGCGGTTGAGCTGCCGCGCACCCGAACCAGTGAAGTTTCCCACTCCTCTCCATCTGCGACTCCACTGCCCCTTCTTCCCCATCTCCGGGTCGTTCGAGTCTGGGTGCGCTCGGCACGGTGTGGTCAACGTGGTCAACAACCGAGAGTCATCGAAAGATGATTGTACGTGAGAGGCTGACAGTGGGGACGCACCACGCCCATGGACGCATGCATGCAACGGAACGCGGCGAGGTCAACGTGGTCAAGGAACGACTTCCATCGGAACTATACTGTACGTGGAGAGTCACAGCTGGGTCCACGGCCGCAGCAAGTAAGTGCCTCCTTATTACGCGGAAAATAATGATTCCTCCAACTGACAGCAGGGATCCACTAGACGGACCACCGTATTTTGCGGAAAAAAGTTTTCCCCCTGACTGCTGGGACCCACCTGACGGGCCACCGTATTTCGCGAAAAAAACGTCCCCCCCGCTGTCAGCTCGGAGCCACGGGAAGTGCCTCCTTATTACGCACAAAAAAATGAATACTCCCCCTGCTAGCTGGGATACACCTTGGTGGGAGGCTGACTTGTGGGCCTACTAAGTTGACGGGGACAAAGGGCTTTGTCAACTTAGTCAATATGAACGATTCTAGCTCCAGTGACCGTACGATGTCCATCCAACGGCCCTAGTGCTTCTTCAACCTCTGGTCTTCTTGCTCCAGCCGCCCAAACCAGCGCCGGTCGTGCCTCATGCTCCTGCCTCCCGTGGCCGGCTGTGCTGCCGTGGAGGACTCACCGCCCCCTACTATTCCCACCGCTGGCCAGGCTCTGCGGCAACGGCAGCCTCACACCGCAGTCGAACCAGTGAACCCTCGTACTCCTCTCCGCGGGCTTCCTTGCGCGTTTTCCCGGCTCGCGTTGTCCCTTCCTAGGCCTCGCCGTCGTCCACCGCCTTGGTGCTCTCCAGCGGCGTGGTCAGCGTGGTCAAGAGCGACTTCCATCGGAAGAGTACTGTACTTGAGAGGCTGACAGCTGGGTCCACGGCCACAGCCAGTTTTTTGTGATTTTCCAAGTAAGTCGCTTTGTCGGGCCTGTTGGGCTGCAAATATTTCAAGACGAGGAGAGCTTTCATTGGCTGGCGAGAAAATGGCCCATCGATAATGAGAAATGGGATGTACATTTTAAAACACATCAAAGCAGCAATTAGTTTCAAATATCTTTTTTTTCATTTCGAGATTTTAAATTACATTAATTTTTATGCGTGGAGAATTTGTTGGATTTTATATTGACATACATTTAGTTTTAAATTCAGTTTGAATGTGAGTCGAAATTTCGGGATTAAAAACAGTTCGGACCGCACCGAAATATGCAAAATTTCGTATAATTTTTTAACCGTGGCCACAATATGGGTTGTAATGCTAACAAAAAGAATATGGGCTCCAAACAAAACCTTAAGAATTAGCAAATGGGCTGCAAATTATTAGAAATAATGGCAGATGGGTTGTATGCTGTTTTCCACATATTTGAGGCTTTCCTAAAAAAAAGGTTGACGCACAAGCAGTGACTGTTGGATGGCCATCCAACGGCCGTTGTGCTTCTTCAATCTCTGATATTCCTGGTCCAGCCGCTCAAACAAGCGCCGGCGGGAATGCCTGCTCCCTCCTTCCCGCGGCCGGCTGTGTTGCCGCGCAGGCCTAACCGGCCCACCGTACTCCCATCGATGGCCTAGCCATCCCTCTACTCACCCACACCTGCTGTTATTCTTCGGCGACGGCAGATGAACTAGTAAACCCTCATTCAGTCGTACTCCCCTCCGCGTGGGAAACAACTGCTGAGTCTTCCCTGCCTCCGTGTTGTTCCCTTCCTAGGCCTCGCCGTCGTCCACCGCCCTTGTGCTCCCGGCTCGGCCTGGTCAACGTGGTCACCGACCGACATGCATCTGAAGTGGAATGTACGTGGAGAGGCCGACAGCTGGGTCCACGCCCGCACGCAAGGAAATGCCTCCTTATTACGCGCAAAATAATGATTCCTCCACCTGACATCGGGGACCCACCGAAAGGGCCTCAGTATTTCGCGAAAAAAATGTTACCGCCGCTGGCAGCTCGGACCCACCAGATATATCTTCGCACGCAAGGAAGTGCCTCCTTATTACGCACAAAAAAATGAATACTCCCCCTGTTAGCTGGGACCCAGTATAGTGGCAGGCTGACTTGTGGGCCTACTAAGTTGACGGGGACGGAGGGCTTTGTCAACTTAGTCAATATGCACGATTCTAGCTCAAGTGACTGTACGATGTCCATCCAACGGCCGTAATGCTTCTTCAACCTCTGGTCTTCTTGCTCCAGCCGCCCAAACCAGCGCCGGTCGTGCCTTGTGCTCCTGCCTCCTGTGGCCGGCTGCGATGCGGCGGAGGCCTCACCGCCCCCTACTACTCCCACCGCTGGCCAGGCCATCCCTCTACTCACCCACACCCCTTGTAATTCTACGGCGACGGCAGCCTCACACCGCAGCGAACCAGTGAACCCTCGTACTCCTCTACGCGTGGGCATCCACTACCGCATCTTCCCCGGCTCCGCGTCGTTCCCTTCCTAGGCCCCGCCGTCGTCCACCGCCCTGGTGCTCTCAGCGCGGCGTGGTCAACGTGGTCGAGGAACGGCTTTCATCGGACGTGGACTGTACGTGGAGAGGCTGACAGCTGGATCCATGGCCGCAGCAAGGAAGTGCCTCCTTATTACGCGCAAAATAATTATTCCTCCACCTGACACCGGGGACCCACCGGACGGGCCACCATATTTCACTTAAAAACGTTTCCCCCGACTGCTGGGACCCACCAGCTACACCTTGACGCAAGGAAGTGCGTCCGGCAAAAAAACCGATTCGCCCCGACTGCTGGGACCCACCAGCTACATCTTCGCCGCAAGGAAGTGCACGACAATCAGGACCCACCTGGTGAAGCGTATGTAGCGTTGTAATTCTGGTCGCGAATGCGCACGTACATACTGGTCGATGTAGGCGTGCGTGTCGTAGATGTAGAGCGCGCGCGCGTGTCGTAGTAGAAGCGCGCGCGCATGCGCATACGCGTGCGTACAGCGGCGAGGTGCAAGAAAGAAAATCTGACCCGCACGTACATATGGGGAGGTATCGAGCGCCTACTCGCGTATCACGTACATGGCAGGGTCGGAACGGAGAAACAGCGTCGTCGTCATGTTCATGGGGAGCCAACCG
Organism: Aegilops longissima; assembly: GCA_021605205.1. Classification (NCBI taxonomy): domain Eukaryota; kingdom Viridiplantae; phylum Streptophyta; class Magnoliopsida; order Poales; family Poaceae; genus Aegilops; species Aegilops longissima. Next base: position 746,912,022 of record CM038679.1, read on the forward strand.
GCTGGGTCGAAGCGGAATGCGTGGTCGTGTTCATCGGGAGGCTTGGGCGGAACAGGCGATGGAAGCGAGGCTGGCGTACCGCTGGCGGAGAAGCGGCCTTGTGTTCGACCGCCACGTTGAAGCGGGTCCTGTTGATCGGGAGGGGCTGGCGTGCCGCAAAAGGAGGAAGCGGACCTCCTACGGTCGAAGCGGGGTCCTGTTGATCGGGAGGGTGTGGCGTGCCGCAAAGCAGACAAACGTACTTGTGTTGGGCTTCACGGTCGAAGCGGGGTCCTGTTCGCCGGGAGGGTGTGGCGTACCGCAAAACCCTTAAAGCGGACTTGTGTTGGGCGCTACGGTCGAAGCAGGGGAGAGGGTGTGGGTACCACAAAACGGGACTCCACGGGATATTGTTCATCTCCACCGTCGACCTCCTCCAGCCTCCACGGGCTCCTGTTCATCCAGCCTCCACCGCGCGCTACTCCACCGGCTACTGTTCAACCACCCCTCCATGGGCACCCCTCCACCGCCTACTGTTCATCCAGCCCTCCACACCACGGGGTCCTGTTCAACCACCCCTCCACGGCCACCCCTCCACCATCTATTGTTCATCAAGCCCTCCACACCACGGGTTCCTGTTCATCCAGAGGCAACGTCACCGCTCACTGTTCATCCAAACACCCCCCGCAACGCTCACTATTCATCCCAGAGGCAGCATCGATCGGCTTCAGTTAGCAACAGTAGCGAAGGAATCGCTCCATCGGGTTCAGTTAACAGCCATTGATCGATCGCTCGGGTTCAGTAACGCGTAGCCTGCAGTGAAATTGCTCGGGTTCAGTTAGAGCCCAACGCCTCGCTCGGCTTCAGTTAGAACCAACGCCTGCATCTCGTTTGTATTCTACTATTTTTTTTCGGGCGGGATCCATTTTCAATTGGAATTACATTCTATATACATCATTTTTTTACATATATACTTTCAAAAGCACAACACCATTTATACATAAATATGGTTTACAAATGGCATGATCTCAGATTCATAAGGTTGTATCCATCAATTTGGATTTTCAAATATTTGAAACCACTTTATGTTGAAATCCAATGTATGCATTCCTCGCTAACTGTCTCCAATTAATGTGTGTTTCATGTGGGTTTTTTTTAACTTCTCAAACATGTGTAATGTGTTTCACACACGCAACATATAGTGTAATCCCGTTTAGACACTAATTGCATATAAACCATGCATTGTTTGTAATTGAAAAATCTATGGATCACCAATATTGATAAACTGTATAAAATTACACGTGTGCCCAAATTCAAATGAATATGCATGTTTGATACACCAATTTGCGTTATGATATTATCGATGTCATGATCTCCAGTTTAAATATTTGAATTCCCTTTAATCCAGATATTCGTCTCATATAACTATCAATCATGCTTATATAGGACTATTTCTCTGGACCTATACGCGTTCATCGTCTCTCAGGCATCTCTCGTGCTACCTGTATGTCGACAATGATCTTTTATCTTCGTAACACACTGACAGTACTCTCTCCATCAACCTTCATCACTCTATCTCTTTCAAAGTATATGTCGCTCCCTTCTATGTGTCTCTAGCTATGATTCTCCATGTGGAATCTCTTTCTCTCACACAAACACAAAACTTTGTCTCCCGGGGTCTCATTTCTCTAAACTATTCCCATGTGTGCCACTCGCACACCCCTCATACTGAGATGTCTTTCGCGCCTTAGATATGAGAACCTATGACTCTTCCTCTTCAATATCTCTTTCTCACACACAAACACAAACTCTGTCTCCCAGGGTCTCATATTTCTCCATTGTTCTCTTGTATGTCGCTCAAACACACCCTCTCTCCCTAGATATATCTCGTGTTCCCTCATATGTCTCTCTAGCTAGCAATCTCATTGTGAAATATCTTTCTCTCTCGCATACACAAAACTCCGTCTCTCTGGATCTCATTTCTCTCTGATATTTGTTTGTATGTGACTCACATGCACCCTCTCTCTATCTATCTCACACCCACACACATAACCCAGCCTTCTGATCCACTCGACTCCTATCTCTAGCGCACACTAGCTAGCATCTTTATCTTTCTATTTATCTGTTTCTCCATCAACCTTCTTTCTCGCCCTCATTCTTGATTCCTATCACGCATACTACATATGTTGCTCTCTACATGCATGCAGTCAAGTGCCCTCTCACACACATATATAACTTCACCCTTTGAACCACCTGATGGTCATCTCCGACACCCAAACTATATCGAATGTCTCTCTAGCTAGCATCTCCATCTCTGTATCTATCTGTAGTTTCTCCGTCAACATTTTTTTCTCGCATGGAGTCTTGCTTCCTATCGCCCACACTATATATGTCTATCCATACATATGCATTTATAGGTTGATCTATTTTGCACAATCATTGCGCCTCACCCCCTCTGCTCTCCATAGATGCATGCTCCAGCCCACGCCACTATCTCTTAAAGACAAAAACACAGGCTCAATTGTTGGGCCTTCTTCCCTGCATTCACAGGCGGAGCCAGGATTTCTCAAAGCCTAGGGCTAAAACTAACTGACTAAAAATAATGTCAAATGACATGCACACCAACGTGTTCTAGAAGTATGCCACAAATTCACATTAAAGATGAAATATAAATTCATTATTACCACAAGAGAAAATTTGATAAAACAAATAATTTAACAAAGTGCATTTTAGCAAACATTGTTTGGTACCAAACTAATGAAGACTTGGTTAATTCTAGGCCATTGTTTCTTCACCAGCAATAGTAGAAGGACCTAGAGCTGCAAATATAAAATCGAGTATTTAAAATTAGGACACTGGACATATACTAAAATCAATTGTTCGTATGATATTTTGAAAAAAAATACCATTGTCACGAAGTGCACGAGGTAGTAGCCCCTTGCATTTCCTCATTTTTTGATAGCACTGTATAATCTTAATATCATCAATGCTTGCAAATACATCACACTCAATATAGCACACCCAACGATGATTCATCCATTCATCATTCATCTTATTCCGCAACTCAGTTTTGACAATGCTCATAGCTGAGAAAGCTCTTTCTACGGTTGATGTAGCGACAGGCAGAATCAAGGCCAATTCAATGAGACGATATACTAATTGAAAATGTGTGTGCCTGTCTGTTTGAACCATCTTCATAGCAAGCTGGCCAAGATCAATGCATCTTAAAAATTCAGCATCAGCTCTAGCTTCAGTGACAAATGTCTAAAGTTGGTCCCTAAGAACTCTGCACTCATATTCTGAGAAATCAGCACCATACATCTGAGCAAGTTCAACCAGCTTATTTATATCAAAGTTGGCAAAAGAATTTCTTGTGTCAAGACAAGCAATGCATCTCAATAGTTGAGTAGATTTCTCAGCAAAGCGATTGTTGAACTCAACAATAATCTGGTCAAGCACCACATTAAATATTTCATGATTTTAATAATGCAAGTGAGTTACCAATTGGCCGCCGCGACCTCTGGAATGGCCCCCGATAGCTACTGTTTCCATCATGTTTGGAATAATGATATTATGTTGGAGACAAAAGGCCTTTACCTCTTCAAATAACTCATCCCAACCCTGATGCCTCATCTCATTAAGTTTCTGTAATATGGTCTGAATCAAGCCCATAGCACGAACAATGTTCAGTTCTTTTTTTGCAAGCACTATGATAGATCATTAGTTTTTCCCAACAATTTGATCATTAGATGCAGTATAAACACAAACTTAAAGCTCTCCATATGACGTATCAAACCTTGTGATGTGGTTTTTTGTGATGTGTTAGTGGCATCATCAGACATATTTTCCAATACCTCTAGCACTGCATACAACATCGATGAAGGCGACACAAGGTTTTGTGATGTGAGCCCCACCTAGTATCACCGGGTCTTGTAAGGTTAGTTTGTTGGTTCTTCCCTCTCCTGTAAAATTTCTCCACTCTCCAATTTCTGCACAAGATTATCATGGTGTGCTTGGGCTAACTGATCATGTCGCTTGCAAGAACCATTAACACTATTGACAATCATAGAAGTGTAGCTAAAGAAATCCAAGACATAAGGACAACACTTGGCAACATCAACTACCACTAACTGCAACTGATGGGCAAAGCAATGAATATAAAAAGCATAAGGATTCTCATCTAGTACCCTTCTTTGCAGCCCATGGAATTCACCTCTCATGTTTGATGCTCCATCGTATCCTTGGCCCCGCACTCTATGGATAGATAGACCATGTTTAAGAAACAGAGCATCTAAGGCTGCCTTCAATGAAGATGATGTTGTGTCGGCAACATGTTTAATCGCAAGAAACCTCTCAATCACTTCCCCCTGACTGTTCAAATACCTAGATGAGATAAGAAACAAACTTAATACAAACATACTTCATAACTAAGAAGCAATAAAAATTTCAATTCATGACATACAAACCTCAAGGCCACAGCCATTTGCTCCTTGATAGATGCATCTCGAGCCTCATCAACAAGCACAGCGAATTTTTTATCCCCAATATCCTTCACAATGGCTTTTGTAGTCTCTTCTCCACAAGCTTTACACAACTGCTTTTGTATTTCTCCAGAAGTCAACAAATTATTTCCAGGAGCGCAATCTAACAACTTCGCAGCATTTTCATCCTTCTTTTTATACCATTGCACCATCTCTAAGAAATTCCCCTTATTACTTGAGTTAGCTGACTCATCATGTCCACGAAAAGCAAGAGCTTGCAATAAAAGGAACCTCACAACACCTAACATAATAGTGAGACGACCCAAATACTCTTCCTCCTTCTTCTTATCTGAACCAGCCCATACTTGTTCAACATTTTGCCTTGGGTTTTGAAAAGCTTTACAATGTCTTCTAGCTCTATTATGAGCACTATTAACATTGCCAACATGAGTCTCAAAAGATGCTGTAGCATTTTTCCAATTACTAAAACCTTTCTTTGTATATGCTTCTATTCCATAGTTTTCAGCTCTTGGTTGCTTAAAGAGAAAACAATGAAAACAATAGGCGTCTCTTTTAGCAACACTATATTCCAACCAATCATGTGACTTGTACCACTCTTCACGAAAGCCTCTCATTTGTTTCCCTTTTCTTTCTTGTTCATAGAGATGTCCTGTTGGTTGGCATGGTCCCATGGCCAAATACTCCCTTCTAGCAGCATCTGTCACACTCATGCAACTCCTCAATTGGTTTTCGGAGGCCGGGGTCAGGATTAATGTCATCTGGATTAAGCTCCACACGTGCGTTGTCAGTAGGCGAATCATTGGTGTTGGTTGCAGGCTGGCCAGATGTTGACTGAAAAAAATATTCAATTGTCCGAATCCTCTTCATCTTGGATTTTTTTTGCTATTAACAAATAACAATGAAACAGAAGTGATTAAAGTAATTCAATTGAATGTCACAAACTCGTTGATTTTCAGCTAATAGAAAGGGACTAGGGAAAATTAGATGACAAATACAGTAAACTGAAGATTACCTGTCCTGCTGTCAGTCTAGCCGATTGTGAAGATGAAAAGGAACAGAAAGGGCTGGAGCCCGGAGGGGGCTGCTCCTGCTCGGACGAGGTGAGATGACCCGTGCTTGACGGCGGCGCCAGCCGCTGGGCTGGACGCCGGTCTCATTCTCGTGGGAAGCGGCGGCGGCTGATGCATCGCAGCTGAGGCGCAGCTGTGAGCGAGAGATATTTGATCGATCAGGCGAGATATCAGGCGAGACGCTGGACGATTGATTCCTGATGAATCGCTACTACCAAAACCAACGGGGGTCGTGGCGCAGGTGTCTACTTTTTCTTCCAACCAAGCCCGTAGGACAGCTCAGTTGGGCTGGGAACTAGGAACTTACGTGGGCTGTGCTTGGACGCCTGGGGCTGGGCTTGGTAAGTCTACAAATGTAAAAAAAAATTCTATTAAATATATACCTACCAGTTGGGCCAAGCCTGGGGCTATAGCCCTAGTTGCCCCAGGCCCAATTCCGCCCCTGCCTGCATTCTCACATGCATGCATTGTAACATCCCAAATTTTCAATTTGGAATGTTATACGTTAGATCATCATGCATATCATATTTTCTTGCATTTTGTTGATCCAAGAAATTTCACGCAACTCAAGGACCCTCGGAGAGAGTTGGAGATTTCGAAATTTTCGTATTTGAGTTCTCTCAAAACTATGAAAAGAGGATCATTGGATCTATTTATTTTATCTTCAAATATTTTTCCAATATCAAAAAAATAAGAGAGGGAACAATATTACTTTCCCAAAATTTAGGAAAAATGAAGATTTAATAAATAAATCAAATTTTGGATTTTTCTCGGAGTTTATTTTGCCTTAGGGAAAAATGCGTGTTTTCAAAAATTGCATTTTAGCCCCGTGATAAAGTTCATTTTGTTCGACTCATTTTTAGGAGTCGGGGAAAGTTTACTTTATTAATTTTGGAGTTCGTTTAGATTTTATTTTATTTTATTTTTCTGCGCGCGAAACCGTTTAAAAAAAAACTGCCCAAGCCGCTAGCCGCCGGCCGGCCAAGGCCAAGGCCTCCAGCGTCTTGCACCAGGAACCAGGAGCCGCTCCTTTTCCCAAGTCCTAGTAGGACTCTTTTCCTACCGTTTATTCGTATCTATTCCTAGATCTATTCCTCTTGTTTCCTAATCCTAATCTATTTCTTGGCCCCTACCCCAAGCAAAACCCTCCCCTCCCCAATATAAATACCCAAGCACCCCCCCCTCTAACACATCAAACCAACACCTCTCCTCTCCTCTCCTCTCCTCACCATCACCCTTGCCGCCCCGCGCCGCCGCCGCCCACCCAGCGCCCACCCAGCCCGCCGCCCTCGCCGCCGCCCCTCACCGCCGCCGCCGGCGCCGGAGCCCCTCGCCTGTTCGAGGTACTAGCCCCGCGCCGCGTCACTTTTTCCTCGGTTCGGTTTTTCGTAAATCGTTCCGATTTCCGTTCCGATTTCCGTTCCGTTTTCTAGATCGGTTTTTCGTTTCGGTTTTCTTTCCGAAACCCTAGATCGGTTTTTCTCGCCGGTTTTTCTTTCCAGTTTTGTTTAGCAAGCATTCGCCAGACCGTTCGTCCTAACGAACGTGATCACCGGTTTGTTTCGGTTAATGAACATCCGTTCGTTCAACCGTTCATCGTTTTCTTTCTAATCGGATTTATTCCGTTATTTTTCGGATAGCGATTTCAGATCCGATTTTCTTTCTAGTCTATCTTCTCACTCGTTTATCGGAATCAGGTGATTCAAGCGCCTGGAGTTTCGTTTCGAAACTGCCGTTCCGACTAATCAACTTAAACAAAGTTTTTCTAATGTAAAATTTGACTTAGTTTCAACTTGCTAGAACTGAGTTGTTTTCTTTCGTCGTTCGACTTTCGTTGCTTTATTTGATTCGATTCTTTTTGCGACCAGGGTTCTTAAGTTGAACTTTCTGGTTAGATCTTTTATTCGAGATTTACCTGTGCATTAGATGAGTACTTATTGTATGCTCATTGTTTGTCTGCGATAGATCACCCGGAGTGCGCCGCTTGTTACTTCGAGTCTCTAGGTTTCGCGGATCGTCAGCAAGGCAAGTAACACTTTGATCATACTTTCTCATACCCAGTTTTTACGCATTAGATCAATCCTCAAACACTTGCATGATTAGGATCTAATTAAATTGTGGGATGGGAAGTAGATTGAGGTAGTACCTATTACCTGTTTTACCTATGAAACCTTTGGGAGTTACTTCTACGTTTGCTTATTATGCCATGCTATGCTAGTAGAAGTGGATTGGGTGAGTGAATTCCATGACAGACGTGAGATTGTTATTAATGGTTTATCTAAGGTGGCAACTTAAACACACATCTGGGTGGATTGAGGCACCTGGTTTCTATCAGGACTTGCCTGTTTTTTTTTTGGACCGCCACCCAGGCTCAAAGGGATCATAAGATAATTCATACTAGTAACTTACGTGTGCAGCCACAAGCCATTATGGGCTCTGGCATAGTTGACTAAGTCGTGCGAACTCTTATAGTGGTGGACGAGCAGATGTAGGGATGTAGGTGTACGGTCCACCCATCGTAAGGTGCTAAGCGCTACGAAGGACTATGTCTCGGTCATCCGTCTCTCAAACACCATGTAGTGCGAGAAACCAAGCGGAGGCGATCGAGTCTTGTGGGGAAAAGTCGCATAAACCTCTGTAGAGTGTATAAACTAATCAGGATTAGCCGTGTCCCCGGTTATGGACATCTTGAGTATCTAGTACTTGAATATCATGTGAATCTCAACATGTTACTCTAATTAATATTGTTGGGTTTTTAATGAGTACTTTTAATTGGGATTGAGGATGATGTCAACCATTCTCAATGTTTAACAACCACCATGATAGTTAAATATATTTATTCCTTTGCAGTAGGGAAAAACTGGCTTAATGCAAAACTGTAACCGTAGAGCTTTTCCACCAGCCACATATGCATGTAGTACAGGCTTATCATTCATTATTCTCTATGTGTTACATTGCCAGCATATTCCATGTGCTGACCCGTTTTCGGGCTGCAACTTTCATGTTGCAGACTTTTCAGATGACGAGTAAGGTGTTTTAGGTCGTGGTTCTATACTCAGAGATGCCGCTGGAGTTGATGGACTCACTTATCTTCCAAGTCTTCCGCTGTTATCGTTATTAGATGGCCTTAAGCCATTATTATTTGTAATAAGTCCTCTTCTGTACAAACGATGTAATAAGTGTGTGATTGCTACCCTGTTATAAATCCTTGAAGTCTTGTGTGGTGTCGGCATTCTTGATCCAGGATGACACCTTAGCACGAGACTTGATCCATTGGTCGGTCGCTACATGCATATTGTCATACCGATCCGTCTCTCCCATGTCGTTGATCTTAGGACTTATGTCTTCTTTCTTTTATCTCGATCATGCGCGCGCACACACACAGATCCCACGTATACATGTATACCTCTCACACATGCACGTTCAAGGTCTCTATGTCTCCCTACGTAGTTAATTACCCTCAATCCTAACGCCTCATCGAATCGTTCTCCTCTTTTGTGCACACAACTTCCGCCTGGATGGGCAAAACACACACTCACACTTAACAATCTCCTTCTAGCTCCGCCCCCTTGCCAGCGCCTCTCACTCTTCCCTATATCCCGAAACCAATAAGACCATCCCTTTGTTTAATTCCGCCTACATGCACCATCGATATCTAGTAGTCTTCCGTGGTGTCTCTCGAACAAACACGTTCTCTCGATGTCGACACCTCTCATGCGCACGCACCTTCTCTTCCCTCCTACGGGCATTTTCTCTCTCGCACCCCATCGTTGGTGGCCTCTGCCATACACATCACCTCTCTATGATGAAGCCATGCACACTTAAATTATATCCGCCACAGAGGACCATGGGACACACACACACACGCATGCACGCACACACACACACACACACGCACGCACGCACACACGCACCACCCCCCCACACACACTAAGACTCCATCTCTCTCTCTCTCACACACACACACACAAACACACACACACACGCACCCCCCACACACACACACTTAGACTCCATCTCTCTCTCACACACACACACACAAACTAAGACTCCATCTCTCTCTCTCCTCTCTCTCTCTCACTCTCTGTCTCTCTCTCTCTCACACACACACACACAGACACACCACACACACTAAGACTCCATCTCACACATAGATGCTCTAGGCGGAGCATTTGTTCCTACCACCCTTCATCCAACCTTACCCGTATGATAAACAATCACCTTTATTTACTTGCATAACATGGACAAATTCCACTTTACTTTAGTAGTCAGCAAACTTATCATCTGTATACCCTTATAAAAAAACGAGTCGGCAATGATGGTGTGCCTGCCATCTTGTAATACAGTTCGTATGATCTATATCTGACGGATAGGAAGCAAACTATGATAATTTTACAAAAGATACCCGCACCTCTCTCCACATCATTATCTCCCGCAACCTCATTGCTCAGCAATTAAAAAGGAATAAGTCTGGGAACAATCTAGCATGCATGGTGGCGCTGCCGCTTGCCGGCGCAAATCCATCCCATGCCTCCGCCCATTCCGACCACCAGTCCTCACCACGCTCCCTCCTCCTCGCCTTATCTCTCATCTTTCATTTTACGATGACATTCTCGAGATACCAGTTTTCCGATAAAATTCTCGAGATATCATTAGTTTTTACACATGGGATTACTCCTGCATGGGTCAATCACAATAGGTGTTATGTAAAAAAATGCATATTGATGTTCCGTGCAATGCACGAGAATCTTTCTTGTAATTATATAACGCAAATCACGAGCAGGAAGTGACATTTTTTTGACACAACCACGTTAACATGGCCACGTAAATCACGAGCAGGAAGGAGAAGGGAAGCGGGCTTTGGAGTAACGTTTTTTACCACAATTTCTTAGGAAACTGAGTGCAATAATTGAGTAGTTTTGCAAACTACCATTACTACTACACCTGAAACGGTTCAAAACCTATATTCCCTTCCAGCGCGCGCTTCCCGCGTGAAACGGTCAGCATCGCTTGGAGCGTCACTGCCGCATTAATGCCCGGCCAGAGCGGAGGCGACCTCTCACTGGCGCCGGCTTTGAAGTGGCGCGACGGCCGAGAGAGCGCCGCTTCCCGGTGCAGCGACTGCTCCGCGTCGAGACTGGCCATAGGCCCTGTTTGGATCCATGGGTTAGAGTTAGTTTGAGCTAGTTGGGGCTCAAATAGCCCTAAAGTATCCAAGCATGAGGGTTTAAATTGGAGCAAGTTGCACGAACCCACCAAAAAACTATCCCACCCAAGAGGTGCTAGCGGAGATAATTCTCATTGGGACCCTTTGAAAAATCACTTTTCTCTCTCCATGAAGTGCATTTATTGTCAATCTAACCCTGTCACCCAAACACCACTTTGGCTACAGTTAGTTCAGGGTTAGTCATGAGTTAGTCTAACCTCTAGCTAAGTTAGAGTATCAAATAGGAGCAGTATAGGACATTCAAGTTGCTCAAAGCATACAGGCAAATTCGTACATGACAGGATTTTTTCCTTTTTAAAAACGGAACGTGAAAGGAATTTTTTTTAGAATGCTCTTGGCATGTCGCTAACATGTGATAGTTAACCGTCCTCAATAGACGGCAGAAACGCCAGCCCGCCGGACTTTGATAGAGACGAGGAGGGAGAAGCGATACATGCTGCTGGATTACTAGAGATAGGTGTCGCATGGAAGCCAAGAAATATGGTGTAGCGTGGGTTAGCCATGTACTAGTATGATGTAACTACACTGGGCTGCCGTGTTTCGTACTCTCCCATTCCACTGTGGAGATGATTGGTTAATTTTATATCGCTGCATAATATTAAATATTATGAGTGCAGACGCTCCAGCACGAGGTTCCTTGCTCCTTCTCGGTCGTCCGGAATCTATGTTCTTCCACTCTTTTTTTTACATCAGCTTTGTTCATCCTTTTGCCAACACGCGAGACATCTAGCATCAAGGCGCACGTGTTATGCAACGATTGTTCCATCTATATGAAGAACACATGGCACTGGAACTACAAGGCGGACATGTACCCAGGGTGGACGTCTGAACCTGAGTAATGTAGCACAGTAAGTGTAGTAGAAAGGCACAAATGGTATGAACATGTGTGGCATACAGGGTGTGTTTGGTTGCGTTCTCCTCTCAGCATAGTTGTTCCCTCTTCATGCATGCTCAACTCAACACCCCTCTTCATGCATGCTCTCTTCATGCATGCTTCTAGTGTATTTGTGCTAAACTAGTATGGACTCATGCACCCTCCATACACTCTACCAAACAACCAAAAGTAAGTCGAGAAGGAAACTCTTGGGCGGCATTTGCCTCTTACTACGTACTACCACTAAATGTTGTACGTGCAATGCACGGTGATGTTATGGAGTACGTGTCTAAGTACTCTACTACTACTATATTAGTTGGAGGCACATATTAACTTTTATATTTGTTTACGTGTATGCCCCAAGACCTTCCAACTAGACGTGTCTTCCGTTCATACAGCTAAGTACTACTACGTGTGGTCTCCGACCCAGAAGTGGAAGAAATGGAGACGCTCTACCACGCTGTTTTTTTTACGCTGGGCTCTACGACGTTGTTCATGTCCCACTCCTTTCGCTGACGTGTGGGACATCCAACACGTGCCGTGTTTGGCACTCTTCGTCGTAAGAGTTGAAATGCTAGCATTCATCAGAAATAAAAAATAATTATAAATCGGCAGCGATACTATTTTTTTGCGAACCAATGAGCGGTGATACTATACCACGCGGTTTCCCTCCTCCTCGATATCGGAAAGAATACTTCCGTTCGCCAACATGTGGGACGTCGACCATCCTGGTCCACTTGCAATGCACGCAGAACTCCAAGGGAGAGTCACCCAGGTCGCCACGCCGCAGTAACAATGACTAATGAGCCGTCAAATCACAGGCCCACTTCCCACTTTTAAATTGCTTGGACGAAGGAACCATCATGACTTCGTTGAATTCCGCTTCTTGAAGAAAACTACTGTACCATCAGTACTGCTAGCTACAGTATTTACTCCAACAGAGGCCTCCTTTCGTTCATAGGATAGGAATATGAATATCATAGGAAGTGAGATGGCATGCATCTCAATTCCTATAGAGAAAGAGATGCCATTTGATGCATAGGATAGGAATTTTTCCACTTAGTCTAGGCTAATGTACTGGTAATTTGCTCTAGAAACTACAGTAGTAACTAGTAGTACTGGTACATGCTCGTACTCAGACACAGACACACACACTAACTACTAGTACTACTACTTCTCACATGCTGGCCAGACGCCGTCGTTCTCCTTCCCGGCTTTGTCGGCGACACCCCACCGTGCTTGGATCTCCGCCGACCTCTCCGCAGCAGCGCGTGCGTCCTTTTCTTTCTTGCGGTGGCAGGCCTCTCTTTTCTTGAGTGCTTTCTGACTTTTCCGGTCCCTCTGTGCGGCTTTGGCCGCCTCTTGCTCTACCGCCCATTCGGCCTTGGCATCTTCAAATTCCTCCCACATAGTTGTGAGGTTGCGAGCGGCGATGAACTCGGCACGGCGACATGCCATCGCTTCCCTACCATTTTGTGTGCATTCGTGGGAGGCGAGGAACTCGGCGCGGCGGGATGCCATCACTGCCTTACCGGTTAGTTTGCGGCGTGGTGGCATGAACGACGCTTGGTGAGAGCTCTGGGGTGGAGTGGCCGGACAACCGTATAGTGCATTGGTTTGTCAAGAGCTCAAGGACAGAAGACGAAGCAAATTAGGATTCCCCTTCAATCCTGGTCATTTATTACCGGTAAAATGCATTGGCGGTCATCAAACTTGTCTTGATAGCTCACTTTGATCATTGTATACGAGATATGGTGATTATACGGTCACTGGCTCAGCGTATAGCTCCATATTTGTATGGTTGACCAGTCAAATAGTCCGCATGCGCCTGAAATGGTTACCATCTATCCAGAATGTCAATGCGCATTCTTTGGACTTAACTGCAGGTGCAAATTGTGTGTCAGCGATATGCGGGCGACGCCCGTTGGGCCCACATGTCAGTCGCCCAAACGCATCTGCAGTTAAGTCACTGAAGCAGCGTCCGCATTCATGCCCGACGAACCTACTCCGGCGCCAGTTGTCCATCCGTCTGCCACGGCTCATTGCCATTCGCCCGCTATATTAACTTGAGCCCCAGCTCCCAGCCATAGCCAAAGACCCACACTTATTCTCCTCCGGTCCCTTCCTTCTGTCGGCACCACTTCAACCATGGCCTCGTGGAGCTCCGAAGCTCTCTTGGACATACTGTCGCAGGAGTAGACGAGGGACATCGGCGGCTCCGCTCTGGGCAGGCTCCAAAGCTCTCTTCAACGTACTGTCGCAGGAGCAAACGACGGAGATCGTCGGCACCCCCCGGGCCGCCCTTCGCCGCCACGACCATGAAGCCGGCGCGCGTGCGCGGGTGCAGCCGGCAGTGAGGAAGAGTAGTACACGGTAGGTCGCCGCCGCTCTGGTCCCGGAAAGGCCACCGCTACTCCACTCAGTCGACGCCAAGCTTGGTGGGGTAAACATCAATGGCCGATTAGCCGCTTGACGGCGACGTGGAGGCGGAAATCTTCATAACCTTGTGCCCCGGCCGGAGGAGGAGGTTATCAAGGCGGATGAGGAGGAGGCAAAGGCAATGGCCGCCTTTCTCGGGTTCATGGCCGGACTTGGTGGTCGGGCGCCGGCGATCGTTTAGATTAGCTTTACAGTAGGTTTAGTACGGTTTGTGCGAAATATGTAATGAATTTCGTCCAGTTTGTAGGAAAAGTTTTCGAAATGTAATGAATTTCATCCGGTTAATTTGAAATTTGCTTTGTTTGCACGAATTTCGTCCGGTTAGTTCATATAGTTGTGGAAACGTATGCGGGCAACATTGGATGTCATCCATCAGTGTCCTCGGACAGATGCCTATGTAAATTTGTGGGCCAGCGCTAGAGATGCCCTAACTATCATGCTTTAATCACTAACAATCCTCCATTATTTGGCAGGGAACAGTTATCCCTCGATCAAAATCAGATCCGCGGTGTTTCGCACTCCTCCCGCGTACGAGTGTAAACTCTTGCTTAAACAAAAATGGAGCAAGTGGACGGCACTGTAGCACATCATATCACTCGAACTAGCCCGCCTAAAGAGCATGAAAGCACCGCCCTCGTCATTTTGTTCTGGATTTCTATCGATCGATCGCACGAAAATGTTACGCTTCGCAAGTTCCAAAGGAAAAGGCGGCACACTTACGACTCGTACGCGTCGCAACCCCGACAGTCTGGCTCGCACGCCGCTCACCAAAGGGGACACGCGTTGTCTTGCAATTTCACTAATATGTGGGACCGTAATTGAATAAACCATCGATAGCCGAAATCTAATCGCTCGGCGGGCGTCGGCTGAGAAGAGAGAAACGGGGGAGGGAGAAGAGATCGTCCGCCCGCCGCACACGGACTCCAAGAAATATATGGTGATAATGTGTGGTGGGCCATGCTGGAGTCCAGACCGCTTCCGGAGCCCGCTCTCACCGCCCTGGCCCCTCAAGACGCCAGCTGCCCGCTGCATGCATAGCAAGTAGTCCCCGCTTATGTGGAGGAGAGAGAGGCATTGAAAAAGTCAAGGAGTAACAGTGGAGACAATAGCTTTCATCAAAAATAAACAATGAATACTCGTTGCTCGTCCTCTATATCGGAAAGAATACTTTCATTCGCCGACATGTGGGACGTCGACCATCCTGGACGGCACTGTACCCGCAATACTGCTACCACACGCGAAGACTGGACGACACTGTACCACATCATATCACTGAAACCCACTAGTCCAAACTAGCCCGCCTAGGTCATCTATTTTGGAACAGAGGGAGTACGTCTCTGCACTTCTATGATTTGTCTTGCACATTCTCTGTACTTTTGCTATGATTTTCCTACCCTATGAACCAAATGAGGCATGAATGTATGTCGACTATTGTCTGATCGATCGCTAAGCGTACAATTTTAGGAGCTAGGGCTATTGGTCGACCGACGAGGGATAAGTATAAGCGTACCACGAGCTCATCAGCCCCAACGTTTCTCTTCGGTGAGTGTTTTGTAAGTACTATAGCTCGCACAGTAGCTAGCCTACTAACACCAAGAATCATCAAACAAGCCCTGCTGATATGATAAACAGTTCAAACTTACATCTAAGCATGCCATATATTACATCAAAAGCTGGTGAGGATACATCTGTTTCCATAACTCGGAGAGGGTTCGCATGATTCATGGCATGATTCACTATCAAATAAAAGTAGCAAGATCCACCCACACAAGACAGTGCACTAGCCCTAAGATGGTTTGATAACACGCATCATTCTGGTAATTAAACACAGGGCAATGCAAACTACCCTGAAGGATTAGCGCGACCAACTATTTCTTGTCATCGATCTCTCGGGCAATGACCACAGCACGGACAGCGGCATGGGAATCGATTTCTGGGGCGATGTCCACAGGACTGACCGCGACATCGGAATCGATCTCTGGGGCAATGTCCACAGGATGGACAGCGGTATCGGAAGCGATATCCGGGGCGATGCCAACAGGACGGGCCACGACATCGGAATCATCAAGGACAACCACCGGCACCTGCACAACACTAACATATTAGCAAGCACATTGCAAATAATCAAAAAGCAAGCACATTGCAAATAATCAAAAAACACAATATGGTAATAAGCCATTATTTTTTACCTTGTGCAGCTCACCTGGGGATCTCATCCCTCCGAGGGCCATCTCCTCATCCTCGATGGGGGCCATCACCTTGCCAGGAGAATACTGCTTCTCAACGGCGACTATCTCCTCAAACTCGGTCTTGAGCCTCACATAGGTGGCAATCAGAGCTCCTGGGGTAGGCACGGTGGGGCCCTTGCTGTTCTTCCAACTTTCTTGAGGAGTTTGTCCATAGCGTCCTTAACTCTTTGGCGGTGCTTGTTTCTTGGAGTTCTTCGTCTCTATGGGTTGGCCCGCCAACATGGTCAACTCGTTGGTCGGTGCTCGCTTCCTGGAGATCGCTGTCTCCAGTGGGTTGTCCGCCGGCAACTCTTTGCCTAGTGGTCCAGGATCCATCAATGAACTGACAAACAAAAAGCAATCGAAAGGAAACCACAATCGCAATGAAAATGGGAAAAGAATAGGATGTGAGAATGGGTGATTGCTCGCAAAAAGAAGATTATTGGAATGAAAATATAGCAGCATAACTGATTCGCCCACCTTTCCTTCGTCGGTAGAGAAGAAAAATGGCAGAAGTGAGTAGCCTGGAGTGAGGTTTTCTTCAAGAAAGGGAAGAAAGGGCTTGAACGAGCGTTCCAATGAAATGACGGTTGCTTCATCCAGTCCAACTTGGAGGCCACCTTACCACTGCTGGTAAAGGTGTGGGTTTTGTGATATGCCGGGTCATGACGGCCACACCGGGGTGACAGGTGAGTCTCGACTGTAGCACCTCACCATGATTTGGTGGATGGCACACGGGCCCGGATGCTTTGAAATGTCATTAACTTGATTTTAGTCTCTTTATTATTTGGATCCAAGCATGGATGAGGCTAACAAGTTTTAGTCCCACTACTTTTAGTCATGAGACTAAAACGTATCAAAGCACTCTCCCAGGCTGGTCATAGTGGGGAGTAACTTAGACTAGTGTCATGCATATAACACTAGTGTAAGTTACTACCTCCATAGTGCAAAGTAACACAGTAGTAGTATCATAGATTGCTTCATTTATTATCTCATAGACTCATTTTGCCTCGGAAAGCGCTATGTTACAGTAACATATTATGTTACCACAAGCACCTCTTTCCTCATTAAATACTTGCCACATAAGCAAAATTATCTTGGGATGTGTTAAGTTACTACCTAAGTTACTCCCACTACGGCTAGCCTCAATATTGTGCACTGTGACCAAGGCGGAGAGGAAAACGAGAGAACTACGTAATTAATGCATGAGCTTAATTAGGGTAGTTTTGTAAAGTACGAGATACATTCCTCCAATCACAAAATCCCTTGGTTCATGAGATTTGAGATTTGAGCCCTATAAACCGGAGGGAGGAGTACTGCACACGGTGTAGTCTAGTCACTTGTTTTTTTAGCCGAAGTCCAGTCACTTGTTGAAATCTCTAGAAAGGCAAATACTCCTTTCCGGTTTACAGGTCTATACTATTCCCTCCGTCTAGGTGTGTAAGTCATCTTACAAAAACCAAATAGTCCCAAAACACTTAGGAGCGGTGCATTAACTTCTACCTTGTTTCTTGTTTCTTGACATATGTATCAACCAATAAGAGATGAGAGGTGTGCATGCTTTTAATGACTTGCAATGGATAGTTCATTGCATGGAATGCTATTAATTAGCAAATAAACATTGGTGACCCCAGGAGGAAACGGTGCTAAGCGCGTGGACCTATGCAGAATGAGTACCAACCAATGGATAATGGAGTTTAATTTTTAAACAATAGCAATTTTGTCTCATGCAAGAGCCTGGCTAGTACTCCAAGGAACCGCACCACGCGAGCGTTCGCAACTGCCACGTTCGGTTTGCACTTGGCTCTTCGCCTCTTCGAGAAGACGAACAATGATGTTACTCCTACTTCTACAGTATCGAATCCACTGCTGCATGTCCGTCCACCTCGTGCGGGAGGGATAGCGTGTAACGAAAGCTTCTACTTACTGCTCCTGCCTTTGCGTCCATGCCAGGTGGGCCCAACAGGTGGTTGCCCCATCTATCATGCAGCCAAAGGCAGGTGCAGTTAAGGCACCGGAGCTCAGTCCGCGAGGGAGAGGGCGTCGTAGTAATCAAATTTCTCGGGCTTGTAAGAGTTGATGCGACACATCAAAGCACTGCATTCGATAAAACTCTTTTTACACATTTCAAATGGGCTACTTCGTATGTAGGAGTAGAGATATTCTGCTTCGTATGTACGCCCTCCGTTCCAAAATATAAGTCTTTTTAGAGATTTCACTATGAACTGGAGTACATACGAAACAAAATGAGTGAATCTACACTCTAAAATATGTCTATATACATCCGTATGTAGTTTGTAGTGGAATCCCTTAAAAGACTTACATTTAGGAACGGAGGGAGTAGTCACTTGTCGCAATCTCTAAAAAGACTTATATTTGGAAACGGAGGGAGTACAACGCATGCATGCATGCCGTGACTTTCCTTTTGATACTTGCATGTGTTGATTAGATGCACCTTGCCAAATTTTGACTATAAATTTAACTAACCAAATTTTCATGCATGTCACAAAAAATCAAGGGGCTGTTTGGATTGTGACTATGTTTGTCTTATGTTGCCACATTATTTTTCCCACACTTGCCACACTTTCCTAACCTGAGTTGCTCAAATTGTTAGACACACTTTGGCTTGCTTAAGGGAATCTTGCCACAATTTTTGTGTCTATGACATGTGGGGTTCACTGCTAATAAAAAAATTCTTGTCTTAGGTGTGTCTAATAAAAAAGACTTATATTTAGGAACGAAGGGAGTAGAAAATATAAATAATAATACATGTTGGGGCAACCCACGTTTCCGCTAATTTTAGCCGTGGGCTTGTTCACAATTTTTACGAGGGGGTGGTTGCTCATTTAATGGAGGGACTTGTAGTACTACCAGACTTGAACGATACAAAGTGCGACCTGGCACACTGTAACACCACTTGGAACAAGCGGGTAGCTACCTCAAAAAACAATTAACAACTAAAAAAACCGCGACCTGGCATGTAGTATAGTACACAATTTTAAACGATTGTTTTGATGGAGTGAAAAAGGAAAACTACCCCACTACTTATATATAGACCGGAGCCTCCGCGCTTGCTTGCTAGGGCTGCTCTATTCACACACTCTCATCCTCTCCAGATCTAAACAAGATAGGGGTAGTAACACTAGCTTTCTATCCTCACCGCTGGTTACAGATCTGGACGTATCCCCCTCCGCCGGTGAAGGGGAGGAGGGGCAGCGTTTAGGCCGTCGTCAACAGCGAGGAGGAGACCCACTGCCGGCCGCACCGTTATCTCGGCGCCGCGGCCGCGGAGGAGGTCCTCCGATCCTTAAATGCGTTGCTTGTGGGCGGATCCGGCCTCCCGCCTCCCACCTATCCACATCCCGACGACCTTCAGGTATATCTTCGTTCGAAACCGCCTTAGTTCTACTTCCCCAGCTCGCTCCGTCGCTTCGTCGTTGCTTGTGGGCGGATCTGGCATCCCGCCTCCCACCTATCCACATCCCGACGACCTTTAGGTATATCTTCGTTCGAAACCGCCTTAGTTCTACTTCCCCAGCTCGCTACGTCGCTGGATGTGCATCATTTTCTACCTCTCAGCCCCTCTCGATCGGATGGTCCAACGTCACCTTTTTTTTCTTCTATTGTTAGAGGTAAATCTACTTCATGGAGTCGAATCTTGTACTCCCTCCGTCCGAAAATACTTGTAATTGAAATAAAGTGGGGGTGGGAGAATTTAGTATGTAAATCGGACTTGGTACAAACAGGAAGGAAAGGGGATGAAAGTAGTACAGACTGGTCATCCAACCGGTCTCTTGGTCGAAAAGGGAAATATAGGGGTAACGTTGTACACAGTGGTATGACCAGGACTAGATTTGCTATCCACACATAGGAGTAGGTGGCTAGAGTGAACAAAAATGGGACCAGCCCAGATATGTTTCTTGGCTGTTTGTTTCTCGGGGCAACAAACTATGAATCACCACTTTATGCCCCTATTTACGTACATGGTGTTGTACTGCTGGTGCACCCATTGTCCCATGCACTTATACCAAATATTTAGGCTCCGGTCAGAATAAAGGGGCAGAAAACATAGGTATTGATGAAAATAGAGGAATAGGAAAGGAATGTAGGTATAAAACTATGGAACAGCGAACCGGAGGAAACTCTCAAGAGAATGTGTTCGGATGGACTACGAAATGTACAGATTTTTTTAGAGTAGCATGCTTGGCAGTATGAGATGCTATTTGTTTATTCAGCTGCACAGTGACTACTCCTGTCCTCACCTCACGTACCACACATAGGTTGATTTTTTTATTCCGGCAAACACAGCTTAGCAACCTGTCTAACGCATGGCAGCGAGCGCCTGCCTCGGGCTTCCGCCAAAAAAATGAGCAGCGCGTGGATGTTTCTAATCCGATGGAATCAGTACTACCAGACCAGCTTCCCTATGAAACACTATTCACCTTTCCCGTGTTTCGAATGGTTGGAAAGGAAAGAATATGGTAGGAATTGTGTTCCTACAAAAATCCTGCACCAAACCTGTGAACCGAACGCAGCCTTAGCTGTTCTTAATATAATGTCCCTGGTAAAAATGAAGCCATGCCAATGTTTTTTCCTGTAATTGTTTGAGACTCTGACAAGTTTAGCCAAATGTTTTTGCCTGTAATTGTTTGGGACTCTGACTTTTTCCTCTGTGCCTTTTTGTGCAAACAGGGATATCCAATTCACCTGGTTGTTGCTATGACCTTTTGTTGCACTGCACAAAACTCTTCTTAAAAGAAGTGACTTTTGTGCTGTTTAACTGGAATGTCAAATGGAACAGTTGGTTCATTTTGCTGGAACTGCACAAAGGGAGATCTGTTTTCCAATCCTCATCATCCATATTGGCGCCATAACCTTCCTGTAGGTAAGAATGATATTTAATGCATGTGTTCATCTCTATTTTCCACTGCCATGAGAAAATAATGTTGTTTTTTTACTAGTACACTTGTACTCCCTCACTGACAAAACCAATTCTGAATTAGAAGGACAATCATGTACTTGGTTTCACCAACTGGTGAGGAGAAAGAGGAACATAGCATGAAGAGGAAGAATAAGACGAATAAATAGTGCCAACGTGATCTTGCTGAAGCCAGAGGCCTCAGTTGAGGCTATTCAAGGGCTCCGGCAAGGACTACCTTACATGTGAGACGATCCTCCAGGGATCCCTTCCACTTCTGTTGTCTCACTTAATTAATTAGGAGCACTTAAGTACCACTAATTTATTATTGCCTAATTTTCCGGTTGGAGTTAAACAAATCTTTAGTAGGACCATATGCTGAATGATGTACGTGTGAAGGTTTGTCTATGGAGGTGAATCATGTGGTGGAGCAGGGAGGGAATATTATTAATGTCATGACATAATAGTGCTATTGTTTTGCATGTCAATTTATTTCCATTGGTTCAATGAGGCAATGTTTTGCGTATTGTCCATCATGAATTTGATGCTACTGTTTGAGTAATAAGCTAATGAAGGTTTCACCTTGTTCCTACTTGTGCAAACAGGGATCATGTTGTGCCAATCATACATTTTAGTGGAACTACACAAGACAATACAATGAACTGTATCCCAGCCAGTGCTTTAACTCTGCAGGAAGTTCTTGATAATCTTTCGATACATTTGAAGTGCACAAAAATATATACTATTGTGTGATTCCAGTGAGTGATTTATCATCTCTTATGGGAGTACATGAATAAGCTTTTTTTCTCAGGTTGAGTGCAGGCCTAAGGCCTTCATCCATATTAGTTTGCTGTCATCTCTATTTGTATCGTGCTACTGTCATGAGAAACTCCTTTATCTTTGCACTTTTAAGTTTTACAACCTATGATAAATGGCAATGCTTTGAGTGTTGAGTTGAGCTAATTGGCACTGATTAAATAAACTAATACCTCTCTTTAAGCAAGACTACTATGTTGCTAACTTTACCCATTAAGATAATGAGGTGCTTCTATTTGTTAGTCTATGTTTCATCAACTAGTCCCACTATTACAGTAATCTCACTCTCTTAATATATGTGCCAACAGGGATGCTCGATTTTGGTGGAACTGCACAAAAACTTTGGGTGCTTCATTGCCTCGACGGCTTCCGTCCTTTCCTGTCAGTCGCTAATCTCCGCTTGCTTTCTTCCTTCTTTGTCGATCGCTTGGCTTATCTCGGCTTCAGTCAAAGGAAATAGTAATTGATATGCTACCTCACACAGGTTGGTACTGGTCTTTATCCTGATTATTGTGCCTGTCATATGTATTGGTAATTTGGTATTGTGCTACTGTTTGCCGATTTCATAAAGGAGCAATTTGGAGCCTGAACTCGCAGGCAAATAATTACATTGGGTGATTTAAGTAGAACTGCACAAAATGATCAGATGGATAGGTACTTATGCTGCTGTTATGTACTCCAAAGTTCACTCAGACAAGCATCGATGTTGACAAGAAGTGCCTATATTCATTCGAGTATCAACCGGCGTCAACCAATTGTCAAACTCCAAGTATTAGGAGAGTGAACGCCAAAAACATTGCTTGGTGCATAGCCCAGAAAAAGGAAGTCCAGTCTTTGGTCCCAACTTGTGCCTTTTGGTTATCGGCACATATGGTAGCGAACTATATGGCATGGAGTCTAAAGATTCCAGACAAGTTGGTTGACGCGTATATTCAACTGGGACTTAATCATTCTGCACGCCAAGGATGCTCCATTTCAGTTGAACTGCACAAAAAATTTGGGTGGTTCATTTTCTCAACCGCCTCCTTTCTAAATGCGCAATGTAGAATTTTGGCGAGATACTGGACCAAGATGAGCGATAAACTAGTTGGATGAAAGTAGTGGCCAATTTGCTCAAACCTCCGTCAAGACGAGGCCACTATTTGAGGATAAACCTACAAGCAAAGTTCAGATTATGCATGCTGCCTCTTATGTACTCGAAAGTTTACTCGTACAAGAACTAATTTTAGCAAGAAGTACCTCTGATTGAACACCATTTACCAGTCTATACCCTAGGTAATTAAAGTTCGTCCATGGATCATATTGGCTGTGTTCTCAATCATTTGGATGCATAAACATACTAAACATGTGTATATCTGAATCTTTTTGTGAATTATGTATGAATATTGTTGTGTGATCTATCAATCATTTGGATGCATAGATATGCTGAGCTTGTGTATATATGAATCTTTTGAGTTGTTGATAGTGAATGTTGGATATGAATATGAACGTGTCCTGTGAACCTGAGTTTGATATGAATTGCAACATAACCAGTTATAACCGTTCTCCTCCTCTCAATCTGCGACTCCTTTGCGCGTTTTCCCATCTCCGAGTCGTTCCCGTCTGGGGCCTCGCCGTCGTCCATCGCCTCACTGTGTTCAGTGCGGCGTGGTCAACAAACGAGAGTCATCGAAAGAGGACTGTACGTTGAGAGCCTGACAGCTGGGACCCACGAGGTCCATGGTCGCACGCAAGGAAAGTTCCTCCTTATTAAGCTGAAAAAAATGTTTCCTCCACCTGACAGTTGGGACCCACCGGCTGTATCTTCACACGGAAGGAAGTGCCTCCTTGTTTTGCACAAAAAATTATTCATCTCGTTGACAGCTGGGACCCGTCAAATTTGGTGACTGACTTGTGGGCCTGCTAAGCGGACGTGTACGCACGGCTTTGTCAACTTAATCAACAAATGATTCTAGTAGCTGGACCGCTGGATGTTAATCCAACAGTCGTGCTCCTTCTTCATCCTCTGTTCTTGCTCATGTCTCCGTGGGCGGCTTTGCGCTGTTGAGCTGCGCGCAAGACCAACCGATGAAGTTTCCCACTCCTCTCCATCTGCGACTCCACGCCCTTCTTCCCCATCTCCGGTCGTTCCGATGCAGGTGCGCTTCGGCGCGGTGTGGTCAGCGTGGTCAACAACCGAGAGTCATCGAAGATGATTGTGCGTGAGAGGCTGACGGTGGGGGCGCACCACGCCCATGGGCGCATGCATGCAGCGGAAGCGGCGAGGTCAGCGTGGTCAAGGCGACTTCCATCGGAACTATCTTTGTCGTGGAGAGTCTCGGCTGGGTCCATGGCGCAGCAAGTAAGTGCCTCCTTATTACGCGGAAAATAATGATTCCTCCAAGCGACAGCAGGGATCCACTAGGCGGACCACCGTATTTTGCGGAAAAACGTTTTCCCCGACTGCTGGGACCCACGACGGGCCACCGTTTTAAAAAACGTCCCCCGCTGTCAGCTCGGAGCCACGGGAAGTGCCTCCTTATTACGCACAAAAAAATGAATACTCCCCCTGCTAGCTGGGATACACCTTGGTGGGAGGCTGACTTGTGGGCCTACTAAGTTGACGGGGACGAAGGGCTTTGTCAACTTAGTCAATATGAACGATTCTAGCTCCAGTGACCGTACGATGTCCATCCAACGGCCCTAGTGCTTCTTCAACCTCTGGTCTTCTTGCTCCAGCCGCCCAAACCAGCGCCGGTCGTGCCTCATGCTCCTGCCTCCCGTGGCCGGCTATGCTGCCGTGGAGGACTCACCGCCCCCTACTATTCCCACCGCTGGCCAGGCTCTGCGGCGACGGCAGCCTCACACCGCAGTCGAACCAGTGAACCCTCGTACTCCTCTCCGCGCGGGCTTCCACTGCCACGTTTTCCCCGGCTCCGCGTTGTCCCCTTCCTAGGCCTCGCCGTCGTCCACCGCCTTGGTGCTCTCCGCGCGGCGTGGTTAACGTGGTCAAGGAACGACTTCCATCGGAAGAGTACTGTACTTGGAGAGGCTGACAGCTGGGTCCACGGCCACAGCCCAGTTTTTTTGTGATTTTCCAAGTAAGTCGCTTTGTCAGGCCTGTTGGGCTGCAAATATTTCAAGACGAGGAGAGCTTTCATTCGGCTGGCCGAGAAAATGGCCCATCAGTAATGAGAAATGGGATGTACATTTTTAAAACACATCAAAGCAGCAATTAGTTTCAAATATCTTTTTTTTCATTTCGAGATTTTAAATTACATTAATTTTTATGCGTGGAGAATTTGTTGGATTTTATATTGACATACATTTAGTTTTAAATTCAGTTTGAATGTGAGTCGAAATTTCGGGATTAAAAACAGTTCGGACCTTTTGAAATATGCAAAATTTCAGTATAATTTTTAACCGTGGCCACAATATGGGTTGTAATGCTAACAAAAGAATATGGGCTCCAAACAAAACCTTAAGAATTAGCAAATGGGCTGCAAATTATTAGAAATAATGGCAGATGGGTTGTATGCTGTTTTCCACATATTTGAGGCTTTCCTAAAAAAAAGGTTGACGCACAAGCAGTGACTGTTGGATGGCCATCCAACGGCCGTCGTGCTTCTTCAATCTCTGATATTCCTGCTCCAGCCGCTCAAACAAGCGCCGGCGGGAATGCCTGCTCCCTCCTTCCCGCGGCCGGCTGTGTTGCGCGCCAGAGCCTAACCGCCCCCGTACTCCCATCGATGGCCTAGCCATCCCTCTACTCACCCACACCTGCTGTTATTCTTGGCGGACGGCAGGCGAACAATAAACCCTCATTCAGTCGTTCTCCCCTCCGCGTGGGAAACAACTGCTGTCTTCCCTGCCTCCGTGTCGTTCCCTTCCTAGGCCTCGCCGTCGTCCACCGCCCTTGTGCTCTCGGCTCGGCCTGGTCAACGTGGTCACCGACCGACATGCATCTGAAGTGGAATGTACGTGAAGAGGCCGACAGCTGGGTCCACGCCCGCACGCAAGGAAATGCCTCCTTATTACGCGCAAAATAATGATTCCTCCACCTGACATCGGGGACCCACCGAAAGGGCCTCAGTATTTCGTGAAAAAATGTTACCGCCGCTGACAGCTCGGACCCACCAGATATATCTTCGCACGCAAGGAAGTGCCTCCTTATTACGCACAAAAAAAATGAATACTCCCCCTGTTAGCTGGGACCCAGTATAGTGGCAGGCTGACTTGTGGGCCTACTAAGTTGACGGGGACGGAGGGCTTTGTCAACTTAGTCAATATGCACGATTCTAGCTCAAGTGACTGTACGATGTCCATCCAACGGCCGTAATGCTTCTTCAACCTCTGGTCTTCTTGCTCCAGCCGCCCAAACCAGCGCCGATCGTGCCTTGTGCTCCTGCCTCCTGTGGCCGGCTGCGATGCGGCGGAGGCCTCACCGCCCCCTACTACTCCCACCGCTGGCCAGGCCATCCCTCTACTCACCCACACCCCTTGTTATTCTACGGCGACGGCAGCCTCACACCGCAGCGAACCAGTGAACCCTCGTACTCCTCCACGCGTGGGCATCCACTACCGCATCTTCCTCGGCTCCGCGTCGTTCCCTTCCTAGGCCCCGTCGTCGTCCACCGCCCTGGTGCTCTCAGCGCGGCGTGGTCAACGTGGTCGAGGAACGGCTTCCATCGGACGTGGACTGTACGTGGAGAGGCTGACAGCTGGATCCATGGCCGCAGCAAGGAAGTGCCTCCTTATTACGCGCAAAATAATTATTCCTCCACCTGACACCGGGGACCCACCGGACGAGCCACCATATTTCACGAAAAAAACGTTTCCCCCCTGACTGCTGGGACCCACCAGCTACACCTTCGAACGCAAGGAAGTGCGTCCGGGCAAAAAAAAAACCGATTCGCCCCCTGACTGCTGGGACCCACCAGCTACATCTTCGCACGCAAGGAAGTGCCTGACAATCAGGACCCACCTGGTCGAAGCGTATGTAGCGTTGTAATTCTGGTCGCGAATGCGTACGTACATACTGGTCGATGTAGAGGCGTGCACGTGTCGTAGATGTAGAGGCGTGCACGTGTCGTAGTAGAGGCGCGCACGTAGCACGTACACGTACGTACAGCGACGAGGGTGCAAGAAAGAAAATACGGCCACGTACGTACATATGGGCAGGGTATCGAACGCCTACTCGCGTATACGTACATGGCAGGGTCGGAACGGAGAAACAGCGTCGTCGTCATGTTCATGGGGAGCCAACCGGCTGGGTCGAAACGGAATGCGTGGTCGTGTTCATCGGGAGGGCTTGGACGGAACAGGCGATGGAAACGAGGCCTGGCGTACCGCTGGCGGAGAAGCGGCCTTGTGTTCGACCGCCACGTTGAAACGGGTCCTGTTGATCGGGAGGGGCCTAGCGTACCGCAAAAGCGGAGAAGCGGACCTCCTACGGTCGAAGCGGGGTCCTGTTGATCGGGAGGGTGTGGCGTGCCGCAAAAGCGGATTTAAAGCGTACTTGTGTTGGAGCGCTACGGTCGAAACGGGGGTCCTGTTCATCGGGAGGGGTGTGGCGTACCGCAAAACCTACGAAACGGACTTGTGTTGGAGCGCTACGGTCGAAACGGGGGAGAGGGGTGTGGGGTACCACAAAACGGGACTCCACGGGATATTGTTCATCTCCACCGTCGACCTCCTCCAGCCTCCACAGGCTCCTGTTCATCCAGCCTCCACCGCGCGCTACTCCACCGGCTACTGTTCAACCACCCCTCCACGGGCACCCCTCCACCGTCTACTGTTCATCCAGCCCTCCACACCACGGGGTCCTGTTCAACCACCCCTCCACGGCCACCCCTCCACCATCTACTGTTCATCCAGCCCTCCACACCACGGGTTCCTGTTCATCCAGAGGCAACGCCACCGCTCACTGTTCATCCAAACACCCCCCACAACGCTCACTGTTCATCCCAGAGGCAGCATCGATCGGCTTCAGTTAGCAACAGTAGCGAAGGAATCGCTCCATCGGGTTCAGTTAACAGCCATCGATCGATCGCTCGGGTTCAGTAACGCGTAGCCTGCAGTGCAATTGCTCGGGTTCAGTTAGAGCCCAACGCCTCGCTCGGCTTCAGTTAGAACCAACGCCTCGCACACACGCGCGTACGTACGAGAGAAACGTGCATCGCTCCGCCCCCGACCTTCCACCGTAACCGGCAATTCCCCGAAATTTTCCTCCCCCTCGCTTCTACCACGGTTTTTTTCGTCATGGACGGCCCAAAGAATGTCCTGCAGCTGCATCTCCGGCCCGCCCAGGACGAAAAGCCCATTTTCTGTCATGATTTTTTGTCATAGAAGTAGGAGCCCACCACATCTATGATGATACCGGGTTTTTTCACAATTATCATCATAGAAGTGTCAGATGTATGACAGAAAAAAAATTGTTCCGCCCAAAATGTCACGAATGTGTCTTTTTTTTGTAGTGCATCCAAAGACCATGCAATAGAGCTTAGTATTCGGCTGCATTGTTGGAGTCTGTGTATAATATTTGGATTACGTATTGACTGTACCTCCAGTGGGGGATGTTAGGACAACACCTGCTCCCAGACCAGCCAACATTTTAGAGTCGTCGAAGTGCATGATCCAATTGGAGTATGCGTCGTACTCTTTAGTGAGTTCGGCCTCTGTCCATTCGGCGACGAATCCAGCCCGTACTTGCGATTTAATGGCTCGTCGTGGTTTATATGTAATGTCGACCAGGAGGAGCTCAATGGCCCACTTAGCAATCCGGCCCGTTGCATCACAGTTATTTATTACTAGTCATCAACCCGTGCACCTGCACAAGCTAGGGATATTTTTTTTTCTTTTACCATTGTTGTGAAATCTATGGTATTATGAGACAAACATGTATATATGCTTCAAAATATGAGTTTAACTTTATTTGAAAATGATTCCTCACTTCAAACAATTAATTTGTAAATTAGTATATATTTTAACATTCAGAGTAATATTTATGGTACTTGGAGTTATAAAAGCGATATCAAACGTTGTATCTCAATTGCAATAGGTATACCTTGATAATAATTAGCTAATTAATTCCAACAAATATTACACCGAAATGAGGATTAGAAAAATTGGAAAAACACAAAGGACACTAAAATAAATAGAATTTCAAATATAATTTTTATAGTATTACTATCTTAAAATTCTCATGTTTGCCAGGTGGTCAATAATTTTGGTCAACCTACAAAACCAAATGGTAGCTCAGAGGATAAATGTTACACAATGAGATTATTAATGTCTCTCGGATTAGTGTATTTAGTGAAAAAAAACTGTACTATTGACCCACCTGACCTTTGAAGTTTCCAAATTTTAAGTTTCTTATCAATGAACCAACACTGAACTGAACTTGCGAAAAGTGCTAAATGGATACACTTAATTAGAAAAGTGCTTAGTTTATTGCTTCAGCATCAATATAATGTTACATGCACGTACCTGATCTTCATGATGTTAACATTGCAAATTTCAGGTTTGGTATGAATGATTATCATTCTAACCTGCAAACGACATCACAATAGAAAAAGACTTGTCTCTGCATCTCATGTGGAGAATGTTTACATACCAACTTTGCTCAACCCGTAGCTATTTAGAACATGATCCCATGTGCAATATTGTATCGTGAAACCATTGCCAGGGGAGCCACACTACCGAACATGTAGAGGAAGATACATAAATATTATTGGATGCAATCAATACAATGATTAGAGGAGAGACAATATGTGCGCCATCAACATACCATAGTATAATCTGAAATGGAAAGTAGGAAACCACTCTCTAAAAAGAAGATAAAAAGTAAAGACATGCAATTTAGTTTGACATTAAAGAACCAAAATTCTATGAACATCATAGAAACAGATATTTGGGGTTTACGTTCATACAACTCACTTGTTGGATCATTATCCCATCCCTTCGAAATAAGAAAACGGGCATGATATTTGAAAATTTTGTTCCATGCACCCTTCGTGAATATATTCCAACTTATTCCACTGAAATATAGTATATTTTCAATTGTTTTTATTTATAAAAACAGAGAAAAAAGGAAATTATATCTAATACATTAGGTCTGTGTCTGGGGCTAGCCATACTGGAATCTGAATGATGGCATTGGAATCCGACAGCAAGCTAACCGATGCAGCACGAAAGTGTGTCGTGGATACTATTGTTTCGCACTTACACACAAAATAACTTAATCTAAACCTGATGGAAATAAATAAATCTAGACATATTAGTTCTCATACCGGCGAGAATCACGCAAAAAAGGTAGTAAATTAAGGAGAAAATTGTGTACCATATACGTGTGGATTGCATGCCAACAATAGGTCATTCTAGTTGGTTTGGTACTAATGTAGACCAAACAATGTTAGGCATTGGACCATCGCTGGTGCACACCATCTGGAGACATCATATCTAGCCCGACCCTTTCGTCAAAGGCCTGGGAGAAACTCTCTGGATCACGATGGCCTCCACGCTAATCATAGAAAACAGAGAAAATTTCATTTAAAAAAAGTAGTAGAATACATAGTAGTATAATTTTTTGTCCGATCTGCTACATGATATGTATGACCATTGGATAAATGCACTTGAGATCTCGTCTCCTCTCACACAGGCACCTTCTTCGCTTCCTATCCAGTACCTCTTGCCCCCTGCATCCTCCTTGCTTCGCACCGGGACCTGTTGTGCTGCAGGTTGCTCTAACCACGGGTCACCGTCAGTATCACGTGCCATCCATGCTCCTCCATGTTGCTGACTCTCCTCTCATCTCCATCCAGAATTTTCATGCCGGCTGCAATCACTATAGAAAAAGAACCAATGCTCCAATCACTAATCTTGTTCGCATACACTTTGTCCAGAACTCTCATGCAGTAGTTCTTGGAACTGTACAGCAGGGCGCGAAAGAACCTGGCGGCAGTTGGCAAATATATTAATGAAACAATGAAGGGCTCTGGTATGCGATCATGCGATGCCCGCGCTTCCACTTTAGCAGATCCATCCATCGCATTGCTGCTGCAGGGCATCCGCCTGACTTTTGCTTTGCCGGATATAAGAACAGGAGGAGCGTTTGGGAAGTGCCAATGTGTGCCTGGTCAATGGAACCAATCAATCCCATCCTCATCACCATCAGAAGCGCATGGAGTATGACACGGGGAGGTAGAGACAGATTAAGGGCAAGGGAGAAGCTGCCGTGATGAGGCTGCAGATTTTATTTTTCTTTTGCTAGAAATAGATCGTAATCTTTCATAGCTCCAAAGAAAGCTGCCGAGAGGAGGCTACAAATCAAATTTTTTTTTAAGATCACGCATAGACTCCCTTTTCTTGGACGTGAGGATTGAGGTCTCTTTTTATGCACGTCCTTGATTTTGTTTTTTAGGTGTGAGATGCGGTAACTTTTGAGACGTGGGGTTTGAAGACATCTTACTTGCATGTTTTATTTAAGGAAAGAAGTCATGTTTTTTTTTCAGAACGTAGACGTTGCCGTTTTTTCTTTGGAAATAATTTAGATGTGGCCTCTTTTTGAGATAAACTTAGACGTGCCCTTGGGGACTTTTTTGTACATGTGAGACTAATCCTATTCATGTACGTTCTGTTTATTTTGTTACTATACTGAGGCTGCATCTTCTAATTGATCTTGACCACCAAATTTTAAAAAAGAAGACATGTTTTTTATTCTGTATTTTCAGAACCTAGACGTGGGTGTTTTTTTCCTTGTAACTAACTTAAACGTGGGGGGTTCAAAACTTCTTTTTGTACATGTGGAATTAATCCTATTCAAGTACGTACTGTGGTGTTTCTTTTGTTAATTATTAGGCAATCTTGACCCTCAAATTTAATATCCAATGGCTAATTTAATTTTGATGATGTGGATTACTGTAGAGCCTCTTATGGTGCCTCCAATTAGTAAATATAAGATGTCATTGAGTAGTACTTTAGAGGCATCCATGATTGAACACTCTTCAAAGTAGTGTCGTAGTTTCCCGGATGCCATGAAGACCGCGTATGCTATTTTTGGATAATGGGGGTACCGAGATTTGTATGGTGTGAGGACAGTGGATACGTAGTATACCGGATTTTGAAGCGGGAACTTGTGTCCGTCCTCCTCTCTTTCAACGATAAGCACTGCGCTTACAACTTGGTGTGTTGCAGCTATGTATAACAACATGGGTTCGCCAACGTTTGGTGCGGCCAGGATTGGGTTGCTCGCCAGAAGAGTCGTCGCCGCGTCCGTCCACTCGAAGTGTTCGGTTCGTCGCAGAAGGCGATAAAGCGGTAATGCCTTTTCTCCCAATCTGGAGAAAAAGTGGCTTAAGGCTGCCACGCATCCAGTTAGTTTCCGGATTTGCTTGAGATCTATTGGGGTAGACAACTGTGAAAAAAGCTTAGATTTTTGCCGGGTTTGCTTCAATTCCTCTATTGGAAACAATGAAGCCTAGCAGCTTTCCGGCGGGAACGCCAAAAACACATTTTTTTGGATTGAGCTTGATGTCATATATTCGGAGGTTGTCGAATGTGAGCCTTATATCGTCTATTAAAGACTCGACATGTCTGGTCTTGATGACCACGTCGTCCACATATGCTTCAACTGTTTTGCCGATTTGTTTCTCCAGGCATGTTTAAATCATGCGTTGGTAGGTAGCATCGTTGTTTTGAGCCCGAAAGGCATAGTGTTGAAGCAAAAGGGGCCGTATGGGTTGATGAATGCCGTTGCGGCTTGATCGGACTCCGTCATCTTAATTTGATGGTATTCGGAGTATGCGTCGAGGAAACACAATGATTCGTGTCCTGCGGTAGCATTGATAATCTAATCAATGCGGGGGAGAGGGAAGGGATCCTTAGGGAAAGCCTTATTCAGGTCCTTGAAATCGACACATAGGTGCCAGGATTTATCCTTTTTTTGTACCATCACCAGGTTTGCTAGCCAATCCGGGTGATTTATCTCTCTGATGAATCCGGCTTCGAGTAACTTGGCCAGCTCCTCTCCCATAGCTTGTCTTTTGGGTTTTGAAAAGCGTCGTAGTGTCTGCTTGACCGTCTTATAACCCTTCAATATGTTAAGACTGTGCTCGGCCAGCCTGCGTGGGATCCCTGGCATATCTGAAGGGCGCCAGGCCAAGATATCCCAATTCTCGCGTAAGAACGCCCGCAGTGCAGCGTCGGTTGTGGGGTTCAGTTGTGCCCCGAGGGATGCTGTTTTTGTGGAGTCCGTTGGGTGGACATGGAAGTTGACTATTTCATCCGCTGGTTTGAAGGAGGTGGACTTGGATTGGTTATCGAGTATCACGTCGTCCCTATCGACTGTGGAGCATAGTGTAGTTAATTATTCAGCCGCGAGGGCTTCAGATAATGCCTCGAGGGCCAGGGCGGCGGTTTTATTTTCGGCGCGGAGTGCTATGTCCGGATCACTGGCAAGAATGATGATTCCATTTGGCCCAGGCATCTTGATCTTCATGTACCCATAATGGGGTATAGATTGGAAGCTCGCGAATGCGTCCCACCCCAAAAGGGCGTGGTATCCACTACTTAAGCGGACCTCCTGAAATGTTATCTCTTCGGACCTGTAATTTTCTAGCATGCCGATACCACATCGAGTCTGATTTTCCCCACACATCGTGCCTCCCGATTGGGAATAATTCCTCGGAAGGTCGTGCTGCTTTGCTCAATGCGGCTCCTGTCTATTTCCATTTTGTTGAGAGTTTCCTCATAAATGAGGTTTAGTCCATTGTCTCTGTCCATGAGAACTTTGGTAAGCCGGAAGACGTCCACAATTGGACTAAGGACCAAATTAGCCAGTGCCCGGACTATTCTAAATTGAGGTTCATCACTAGCGTTGAAAGTTATAGCCGTATCGTTCCAGGGGTTTATTGCTGCAATGTGGCAGAATTCGGCAAGGCTGCGGAGTGCTCTCTTGCGCCTGTTATTCGAGGCGAAAGTCTTGAAGACTGTCAATACTGTAGTATTGATGTTTTCAATGGGATGATGCTCTGCAATGTTGTTAATGAGGATATCCTCGCCGCTCTTGGCCACCTGCCAAAGTATCCAACATGCTCTAAGGCTGTGTGTTGGTACGGTATCCGGTCTGGTGTGTATTTTGCATGGCCTATCGAGCCATCCCTCCAACACAGTTCCGCGCCCTGTAGTGGGCTTCGGTTTCTTCATGATTGGATCGGGTGACTTGCGAGGGTGCACCCTTTTTGTTCGGACGAAGGGTTTAGTGAGAGCCCATGGGTCCCAAAAGGCCGCCTTAGTTTTCCAAGCGCTTTCCATCGCGCGGTACTTCTGTACTATGGCCGCCAGATCAGCGAAGTGCGACACATGACGGTGATTTATGGAATTAAGGATTCCCATCTAAAATAGTTTCATATCCCTTTCCATATATCTTTCTTGGTCCGTGCAATTTTTGCAAAAGAGTGGGATTGCGTCTTCATCGCGACAGTCTTTACCCTTGTTCATTACAAGGAGGAATCTGGCCAAAAAGTGATGTACTGTCTCTTGGGATTGTTGTCTGATGTGAGAAAGATCGCTTGTATCTGGGTGGGTGGGTGGATTTAAGTCCGTACCCTGACCCGATCCGGGACCCAGAGCTTGAGAAGCTTCCGAACTTAATAGTTCGGGTTCCGGGATGTTACCCAATTTTTCTCGCCTGCCGTCTAATTCTAAGTTCAGAGTTCGGGGCATGTCCTCCTGCGAGCGGGTATCCGGCTCAATGAGCTCGGTAATCCGGACATAGTTCGTCCTCAATATAGGGGAAGATTTGTCGCATGGCTCCTCCACCACTGCTATCTGATGGGTGATCAGCGGAGAGTTAATCTCTCTCTGATCGGGTTTAAGCCCAATCCGATCATAGTCCGTAGCGACTCCCAAGGCGGAGATGCGATCCAGGAGCTCGTTCAAGGACGATAATTCCGTCGGATCCATCTGCTCAGCGTATTCCAAGCTGATGTGGAGGCGATTTTCAATGACCCGAGAAGTAATCGTCGGCCCGGCGGCCGAGCGGGTGGTCATAACGAAGCCGCCAAGTCAGAGGGTTTGGCCTGAAGCCAGGGCTCCCCCAGAGGTGATGTTGTCCTTGATAACAAGGCGAGCCATCAAGCCTATTTTCAACGTCATAGTGGAACTCTCAATGAAAGCACCAATGTCGGTGTCAGAACCGGCGGATCTCGGGTAGGGGGTCCCGAACTGTGCGTCTAAGGCTAATGGTAACAGGAGGCAGGGGACACGATGTTTACCCAGGTTCGGGCCCTCTCTATGGAGGTAATACCCTAATTCCTACTTGATTGATCTTGATGATATGAGTATTACAAGAGTTGATCTACCACGAGATCATAGAGGCTAACCCTAGAAGCTAGCCTATGATTATGATTGTTGTTGTCCTACGGACTAAACCCTCCGGTTTATATAGACACCGGAGGGGGCTAGGGTTACACAGAGTCAGTTATAGAGAAGGGAATCTAGACATCCGAATCACCAAGCTTGCCTTCCACGCAAAGGAGTGTCCCACCTGGACACGGGACGAAGTCTTCTATCTTGTATCTTCATAGCCCAACAGTCCGGCTGTCTGAGGACCCCTTAATCCAGGACTCCCTCACCTTGGCCTAGGCTTGCACGACCTTTGGCCGGCCTATCTGCCGCCGCACCGCATAAGGCAGAGGGGGTAGAGCAGTTACGGATATAGGTCGAATACTCTGACCCCCGCACCACATGCTCGATCCCCACGTCTGTTCACAATGCCACCGTGGGGAGGAGTGGCCACCGCCGCATCCCTTCTTCTCTAGTGGTCACCGGCGCAGCTCCGCCGAGCTCTCCTCGTCCGAAGAAGAGGCAACGATGAAGGGGTCCAGGCGGCCTCCTGGAGGCGCGGCGCTAGTGAGGCCGAGGCTCGCCGGAGCCCAAGAGCCGGCGCGGCGTCCGGGACGACAGTTGAGGGCTGCGACGGTGCGCCCGAATAGGCGGCCGAAGCGTTGCTCAGTGCGGCAGCTCGAGCCTGCGGCCTTGTCCTATTGAGGCGTGGTGGTGGCGTCAGCGGCCTCCATGCCTGATCCAAGGAGGACGACTTCGGAGGCACCAGTCGGCGCGGAGACAAAGGCGAGTGCCTCCTCCTCGTTCACGACGGCGCGCATCGGCACGGGGAAGTATCCGGGCGGGCCGGCGGCGGATGTTGGCATCGATGGCGCTAGCCACACGGCCAATGGAGGTGGTGGTGGAGGCGGACATCCAGGGGGCAGCGCAGGTGCGGCAGCAGCCCTGTGCACCATGGAGGCGCTTGGGCCGGCCATTAGCTAGGGGTCGAACCCCATGGGCGCCTGGCCACAGGCGCAGGGAGCACCATCATAGGCGTGTCCAGGGGCGAGGGGAGCACCGCGGGAGGCGCATCCAGCGCCGCGGTGGCGGCCAGGAGCATCACGTCCAGCGGCGCGGTTGCGGCCAGGGGCGCCACGTCCAGCGGCGCTGCGGCCAAATCGACGGATGGCTTGCATCCGTTGACGGAAACGCCAGAGTCCACCCACTCCATGGTAGCGACGACCATCCTGGCGGATCAGGCGGAGGAAGAAGGAAACAAGGTTAGGTATCTCACCGGCGGCGAGTGCTCCCTCTCTTCTCCTTTCTCTCTGTTGTTTCTCTTTGCTCTCGTTGGCTGTTCTACGTGCGTGATAATGTGTTTTGAATCAGAATGATCGAATTCACTGATTTATGGTTTTAGGCACCCTTTTTATATGTCCCGAAGAGACACGGTGATCCCTTGAGGGGGCGTCGGTTCCAAGAGATCGAAGGGAGACGACGGTTTACTCAAGGAGAAATTTCCCCTAATTACACAATAAGTTTTAACATTTATAACATGTTGATACTACCATGTCTAAACATATGAAATGCTAAGTAAGGCTTCCTTCCCTGCCATTGTGCATGCCCTTGTATTTCTAGGACAAAGGTTTGGTGTAATTTTCTTTCTCTAAAAGAGGTTTTGTTGGTTTCTAACGAGGAACAAAAACCGAAACAATTCAAATATGGAAGAGTTGAATGCCAAGCCACAATGAAGATCATCAAGAAAAATGGTTGGATTTTCTGGAAATCATAATTGGTTGGATTTTGGATAGATACTAAGGTAAGCCACAATGAACTTTGACTTTTGAGCCGACCGACTTAGTTTTGAAGATTTCATATTTCTGTTAGAAATATACCCTAGAGGCAATAATAAAATGGTTATTATTATATTTCCCGTTCATGATAAATATTTATTATTCAAGCTAGAACCGTACTGACCGGAAACTTAAATACATGTGTGAATACATAAACTACAACGTGTCCCTAGTAAGCCTCTACTAGACTAGCTTGTTGATCAAAAGATGGTTTAGGTTTCCTAACCATAGACATGGGTTGTCATTTGATAATGGGGTCACATCATTAGGGTAATGATGTGATAGACTAGACCCAACTGTAAGCTTAGCATCGGGTTATTTAAGTTATTTGTTGTATCTTTCTTCATGTCAAAGTATCTGTTCTTTCGACCGTGAGATCATGCCACTCCCAAATACTGGAGGAATAGTTTGTGTGCCATCAAACATCACATCATAACTGGATGATCATAAAGGTGCTCTACAGATATCTCTGGAGGTGTTTGTTGGGTTGCATGGATCGGGACTGGGATTTGTCGCTCCGTGTGACAGAGAGATATCTCTGGGCCCTCTCGGTAATACAACATCATAAAGAGCTAGTAAGCAATGTGGCTAATGAGTTAGTCACAGGATCTTGTATTATGGAACGAGTAAAGAGACTTGCCAGTAATGAGATTGAACTAGGTATGGAGATACCAACGATCAAATCTCAGGCTAGTAATATATCTTCGAACAAAGGGAATTGCATATGGGATTGACTAAATCCTTTAAATCAATATGGGCATCCAGGTCCCGCTATTGGTTATTGACTGGAGAGGAGTCTCGGTCTTGTCTGCATGTTTCGAACCCGTAGGGTCGCACGCTTAACGTTCGATGGCGCTACGGTAGTATTGAGATATTAATAGCGAAATGTCCAAAGGTTGTTTGGAGTCCCATATGGGATCCAGCATATCATGAGGACCTTCGAAATGGTCCGGAGTTAAAGATTTACATAAGGGAAGTCATATTTTGGGTTCCCAAAAAAGTTTTGCTTTTTTTGGTATTATACCAGGAAGGTTTTAGAAGGTTCCGAGGGTTCCACCGTGGGACCCAACAACATAGGAAGGGCTCACATGGACCGAGGGATCGGGCTACAGAGCTAGACGCCCCATTCCCCAAGGCACATCTTGTTTAAATCTAGAGATAAGGTCATATCTATAAATTTAAAAGTTTGAATCTAGAGATAAGATGTTATCTCCATGTTTAAAGGGATTTTAACCTTGTGGCCAGCACTAGATGGGTTTTGGACGCCATCCTCTACCCTCTAGTCTCTATATATAGATGGGTGAGGCACATGGGGCAGCCAGCCCTTGATCCTGGCCCGTTCCTCCTCCCAATTCCTTCCACGTCCCTCCAGTACACGCTTGGCAAAGCCCTACCGGAATTCCGCTGCTGCCACCACCACCATGTCGTCGTGCTGGTTTTGATCTCATCTACCTCGTCCCCCTCACTTGCTGGATCAAGAAGTAGAGGACGCCATCAATATGAACGTGTGCTAATCTCCGAGGTGTGATCTGTTCGGCACTAGATCGAATTGGATCGCGATTGGATCATGAAGAGTACGTCCACATCAACAACGTTACAATGCTAACACTTTCGGTCTATAAGGGTATATAGACACACTCCCCTCTCGTTTCTATGCATCTCCTAGATTTGATCTTGGGTGCTTCGTATGATTTTTTTTTTCATGCAACATTCCCCATCAGTGGCATCATGAGCTAGGTCTATGCGTAGATGTATATGCACAAGTAGAACAAAGAGTTGTTATGGGCGTTGATGTTAAACTTGCTTACTTCCCTTGTATTTATTGGATTTGGCAGTATTGGGGTATGAAGCGGCTCAGACCAACCTTATATGTCCTCGCACATGAGATTGATTCCACTGTTTGACATGCAACTTGTATTGCATAAAAGTGGCTTTGCGGGTGTCTGTCTCTCCCACTTTAGTTGAATCTTGTCTGACGAGGGCGGTCCTTGTAGAAGGTTAAAATGAAACTTGTATATCACCCTTGTGGTTTTCTGGGGATAAGAACAGTTCTTTTAGTTTGCCCTAGCAGCCACGTAAAAATTGCAACAACAAAGTAGAAGACGTGGAACTTGTTTTCGCAGGACATGTTGTGATGTGGTATGGCCAAAACGTGATGTGATATATGTTGATGTATGAGATGATCATGTTTTGTAATATGTTAACGAATTGCATGTCGATAAGTATAGGAACTTGCAGGATCCATAGTGTTGTCTTTAATTTATTCTATGACCTGTGTGTCAACAAATAACGTCATGTAATTGCTTTAGTTTATTGCTATGTGTTAGCAATAGTTGGCGAGACGACCACGTGACGACATGATGATGGAGATCATGGTGTCGTACCGGTGATGATGAAGATCATGCCGGTGCTTTGGAGATGGAGATCAAAAGCACAAGATGATGATGGCCGTATCATGTCACATATTTTGATTGCATGTGATATTTATCTTTTATGCATCTTATTTTGCTTAGGACGATGGTAGCATTATAAGATGATCCCTTTACTTAATTTCAAGATAAATGTGTTCTCCTGAAGTATGCTCGATTGCAAAAGTTTTTTGTTTTGAAGCACCTCGTGATCGGGTGCGATAGACTCTATGTTCACATACATCTGGTGTAAGCCAGTTTTACACATGCGGAATACTTGGGTTAAACTTGACGAGACTAGCATGTATAGACATGGCCTCGGAACACAGAGGACCGAAAGGTTGAACACGAGTCATATACTAGATATGATCAACATGGAGATGTTCACTGTTGATGACCACCCCATCTCATGTGATGACCGGACAAGAATTCGTTGATATGGATCGTGTGAACACTTTGACAACTTGAGGGATGTTGATTTAAGTGGGAGTTCACTAGTAAATTGATTAACTTAACCCATTATCATGAACATAGGCTTAATGTCTATGCAAATATATGTTGTAGATCAACGGCTCACGTTGTAGCTCCCCTGAATTTTAATGTGTTTCTAGAAAATGAAAAGTTGAAAGATGATGGAGGCAACTATGTGGACTGGGTCCATAACTTGAGGATTACCCTCACTGCTGCACATAAGTCTTATGTCCCCGAAGCACCACTAGGTGTGCCACCTTCTCCCACAAACCTGGACGTTATGAATGTCTGGCACACAAAAAATGATGACTACACGATAGTTCAGTGTGCCATGCTCTACGGCTTAGAATCGGGGCTCCAAAGACGTTTTGACCACCACGAAGCATATGAGATGTTCCAGGAGCTGAAATTGGTATTTCAGGCTCATGCCCGGGTTGAGAGGTATGACACCTCCGACAAGTTCTTTAGCTGCAAGATGGATAAGAACAACTCCGCTAGTGAGCATGTACTCACAATGTCTGGGTACTACAACCGCTTTAGTCAGTTGGTAGTTGATCTTTTGAATGAAGTAGCGACTGACTAGCATGCAAGGGATGGAAAATACGATCCCTGAGCTCTTCGCGATGCTTAAGGCCGTGGAGGTAGAAATCAA
The DNA here is from genome assembly GCA_021605205.1 of Aegilops longissima. Classification (NCBI taxonomy): domain Eukaryota; kingdom Viridiplantae; phylum Streptophyta; class Magnoliopsida; order Poales; family Poaceae; genus Aegilops; species Aegilops longissima. Next base: position 746,952,764 of record CM038679.1, read on the forward strand.
GCGCATCAAGTGTTGATGGTCAATAATACCACTAGTTTCAAAAGGGCAAGGGAAAGAAAGGAAAATTCAAGAAAAATGGCAAGACAGTTGCCGCTCCCATAAAGATACACAAGGCTGGACCCAAAACCAAGACTGAGTGCTTCTATTTCAAGGGGAAGGGCCACTCGAAGCGGAACTGCCCTAAGTGCTTGGTAGATAAGAAGGCTGGCAATATTAAAGAAGGTATATTTGATATACATGTTATTGATGTGTACCTTACTAGTGCTCGTAGTAGTGCCTGGGTATTTTATACTGGTTTGTTTGTTAATATTTATAACTCGAAACAGGAGATGCGGAATAAATGGAGACTATCTAAGGACGAGGTGACGATGTGTGTCGGAAATGGTTCCAAGGTTGATGTGATCACCGTCGGCACGTGATAACCCACAAGTATAGGGAATCAGTTGTAGTATTTCTCCATAAATAAAAGTGTCGAACCCAACGAGGAGCTAAAGGCAAAACAAATATTCCCTCAACTTCTATCGACCACCGATACAACTCTACGCACACTTGACGTTTGCTTTACCTAGAACAAGAATAAAACTAGAAGTACTTTGTATGTGGGTGTGGTAGGATAAATTTTCAAGATAATAAAGAACGTGAAAATAAAGTTAGGTGTTATTTTAATAAGTGGAATTTAATAAAGCGAGTGTGGAATATTGGTGATAGGATTTGCGTAATTGTCCCTGGGTAATCGATAACTAGACCGCTAATCATTCTTGCAATTTTATATGAGGGAGAGGCATGATCTAACATACTTTCTATACTCGGATCATATGGACTTATGAGGGAGAGGCAAGCATCCGCAACTACTAAAGATCATTAAGGTCATGAAACCCAACCATAGCATTAAGTATCAAGTCCTCTTTACTCCCATACGCCATAACCCCCAAACTCGGGTATGTGCTTCTGTGACTCACGCCACCCGCCATAAGAGAACCATGAACATATTGCAACACCCTACAGCGGGGAACCCTCACGTTTGCGTGAGACAGTGGGAACCATAGGGCAGCACCATAATAAAATAAACAGTCATACCAACAAAGACCATGATTAACCCATTGGACAAAATAGATCTATTCAAACATCATAGGATGGCAACTTAGTATTGGATAATAATATGAAGCATAAAGCACCATGTTCAAGTAGAGGGTACAACGGGTTGCCGGAGAGTTGTCCGCTATAGATAGATGGGGGAAGGTGATGAAGTTGTCGGTGAAGATGACGGAGTTGATGGAGTAGATCACCGTCACACGACGATTGCCCCAGCGGCATTCCGACACCACCGGGAGAGAGGGGGAGAGAGCCCCCCTCCTTCTTCTTCTTCCTTGGCATCGCCATGGATGGGAGGAGAATTCCCCCTCTCGTCCATGGTTGCCATGGCGGCGGAGGGGCAGGAGCCCCTCCGAGATTGGATCTCCTTCTGCCATGGCGGCGGAGGGTCAGGGGCCGAAAACCGTTTCAAATATTCCTGGAGATCCGTAACTCCGATTACGTTGAGATTTTAACATGACTTTTTTCCAGATATAAGATTCCTTGCGCCCGAAATAGAGCTCGAACCGATGTACGAGGGGAGCACAACCCACCTCCGCGCGCCTGGCCGCTGGGCGTGCCCTGGTGTCTTGTGGGGGCTGTGGGACCCCATTTGCGTTGATTTCAAGTCCCAAAATCACATATATTTCAAAATAATTCTACATAAAATTTTATTGCATTTGGACTTTGTTTGATATGGATATTTTGCGAAACAAAAAACATGCAAAAAACAGGAACTGGCACTGGGCCCTAGGTCAATAGGTTAGTCCAATAAATCATATAAATTGTTGCCAAAAGTATGTTAAAGTTCTATAATATTGGCATGGAACAATAAAAAATTATAGATACGACCGAGACGTATCAGCACGCTCCCTCTACGTTTATATTCGGGATTAGTTATGAACCTAAATAATTGTTATTTGGTGCCTGCGTTAAGCATGAACATTATATCTGGACCTTGTTTATTGCAAGACAGTTACTCATTTAAGTTAGAGAATAATGGTTGTTCTATTTATATGGATAATATTTTTTATGGTCATGCACCCCTTGTGAATGCTTTATTCTTGTGGAATCTCGATCTTAGTGATACACATATTCATAATATTGATGCCAAAAAATACAGAGTCAATGAAAATAGCACCACATACTTGTGGCATTGCTGCTTAGGTCATATTGGTGTAAAGCGCATGAAGAAACTCCATGTTGATGAACTTTCGGAATCACTTGGTTGTGAATCATTTCATACATGTGAACCATGCGTCATGGGTAAGATGACTAAAACCTCGTTTTCTGAAACAATGGAGCGGACAAGTGACTTATTGAAAATAATACATATCGATGTTTGCGGTCCGATGAGTGTTGAATTGTGTGGTGGATATTGTTAGTTTCTTACCTTCACGGATGATTTGAGTAGATATGGGTATATTTACTTAATGAAACAAAAGTCTGAAACATTTGAAAAGTTAAAGGAATTTCAGAATGAAGTGGAGAATCATCGAAATAAGAAAATAAAGTTTCTATGATCTGATCCTAACAAGACAATGTGGAATTATTTCACAACTCATGCCACTAGGAACACCACATCATAGTGGTGTGTCCGAACGTCGTAATCATACTTTATTGGATACTAGTGGAATGCCCGTGCTTTGCTACGAACTTTTAAAATATTTTTATGATGTTATATAAATATAATGCATGTTAAATTTCACATGTAGAGAAAATAAAAGCACAAGCACAATCTGATAATAATTGAAGTCTACTTCACATGTAATGTAAATTGATAAAAAGGCACTTTGACGATGTATACATAGAGTGATGATCCAACTAAAAATCTGTTACACATTAAGATCTACTTATACGTTTAAGAAATTTTTGCGCAATGTTAGAAATGTTATTTTTAGCCTCATTCGCACGATGTTTGAGCAAGTATATTAAAAACTTCTCAATCAAGTAATATATGAATACTTCACATCGAAAGTCTTGCAATGTGTAATGAAGAATACTGAACCATACAAACTGGACGAACCAGTCTTTTACCGTTCCATCACATCATAAAATAAAACAAAATGGAAAAACACATCCTTGCAATTTTCTAAATTAATATTATCTTGAATATAGTGAAAACAAAAAAATAAATGCTTGTATTTTGAAAGTTATGATAATGAAACATAAAAATTTACCCTCCATGCTCGATGGAATACCAGGCGGAAATAACCATTCTAGTTTATAGATATATTGGAATTTCAGCCGGGTTGCTCTATCTCGAGTGCGCCGGTGGTTGGGGTGCTGGTATGGCCGAAGCCAGTGCCTTGGTGCGTCGTGGGGATGTTGGATTGTAAGGTGACGGCCTTCATGGTGGGACGCGTGGCGTTCATGTGCATAGCGTACGTCATGGGTGCGAGCGAGCAACCTTGTCTACGAGGGATGGCGTGGAGGCAGGAGGTTCACGGAGCTTGGATGCATGATGGTGTGTGAGTATTCGGGTATTCTACTTGCCCAGTTCCGTTACTGGCCAAAGGTGGATATGATAGTCGACATCGTACCCTTCCTGAAGGCCCGTCACGGCGTTCTCACTCCGTCCATTTGCTCCGGGTTGAAACCAAATTCTCTGGATCAGGCGGTGGCGACTTCGATGGGCGTACCTTCTAGGAGGCACCATTTTGGAGACCTGGTTCCGTTGGGGTCTGTCTCACTGCTCCGCTGTGGATTTTTGCGGTGGAGGTCTCTGTCGGTGCCAAGCGATCTCTTTAGTTTGCTTGGTGTAGGTAGGTGGTGTGTTGATGCCTGACAACTTTATATCTTGCCTTGGGGGTGTGTTGTGTGCGGTAGTGGTGTGTATTTGTATCAGTTTTTTTATGTACTCGGTGTTGGTTGCTTTATATATATCAAAAACGGGGGAAACCCTTTTTTGTCAACTTGGTCTCAAAAACCTCAGTTCACATGTTACGCGCCTCCAGTCAAAAAAAGATAAAGGAAAGTTTACAGCCGTGGGAAAAAAGAAGGAAAAAAATCTAAAGCAACCACAACGCTTTTTTTCATCGCTTTTTTTTCATCGCTTTTTTTTTAAAAGGGGGACTCCCCGGCCTCTGCATCAGAATGATGCATACGGCCACACTTATAAATAAATAAAGTAGTTCAACAAAGTCTTGCAGTCTGCAAAAAAATGAGAAGCTAGATCACAATTAAATAACAACAAAAACAAACAAAAAAAGGCCCAAAAGCCACAACCGGCTGGCATAAGATAGATAGGTAAACTAATCGCCTATCCTATTACATGACCGCCATATAAACCGGCTGAAGATATCCCGTGCTACCATCTCCCACCGGAGAGATCCAGTAACCAAACGCTCCCTGGCCTCCGTCGGAGTGAGTAAGGACCACATACGGATTAGCGCAGTAGCCCAGAACAAAACCTGCGAAAAATGAATAGTTGTTGTTTTGTTAAAAGCCAAATCATTTCTGCAGTTCCAAATTGCCCATAACAACGCACATGCTCCTACGCGAATTTGTCTAGTTCTTTCGGACTCTATCCCAACAAGCCACGTTCCAAATAACGACCTGACCGAATTCGGAGGAGTAATGTTAAAGGCAATTTACACTGAGCGTCACAACACCCTCGCCAACGGGCAATCAAAGAAAAGGTGCTTGATAGTTTTATCCCGATCACAGAAACTACACCTAGTAGAGCCTGTCCAGTTGCGCTTAACCAAATTATCTTTCGTTAAGATGACTTGTTTATGTACAAACCACATAAACACTTTGATTTTCAGAGGAACCTTAACTTTTCAAACATGATTGGAACTAGGAGTAACACTAGAATTGATGACATCAATGTACATCGACTTGACTGCGAATTCCCCAGATCTAGTAAGCTTCCAACAGAACTGATCGGGCTGATGAGTAAGCTGAACCTCCATCAGTCTACTCACCGGACGAAGCCAAGCTTCCCACCGGTCTCCAACAAGTACCCTCCTAAACTGAATATTAACGGGAGTGGACTGCAAACTCGTTGCAACCAGAGCATCACGTCGTTGCACAATATGACATAGCGACGGATACTGAAGCGCCACCGGCGTTTCTCCCAGCCAAGTATCCTCCCAGAAGCGAGTGTTATTGCCATCACCAACAATAAACTTTGTTCTATTAAAGAAAGTAGCTTTGACCCTCATTAACCCTTTCCAGAAAGGCGAATCAGTCGGCCTGACTGTCACCTGCGACAAAGTCTTAGAGTGCAGATACTTGTTACGAAGAATCTGTGCCCAAGTTGCTTCAGTCTCAGCTGCTAACTTGTATAGCCACTTACTGAGAAGGCATCTGTTCTTGACTTCAAGATTCTCAACACCAAGACCCCCTTGGTCTTCTGGTCGGCAGATGACGTCCCATTTGGCTAAACGGTACTTTCTCTTAAGTTCATCACTCTGCCAGAAGAAACGGGACTGATAAAAGTCCAGCCTTTCCCTAACTCCAGCTGGTACTTCAAAAAGGACAAAAGGAACATAGGCAGACTCATGAGCACCGAATTAATGAGAATCAATCGTCCTCCATACGACATGAGTTTGCCCTTCCAGCAGCTCACTTTCTTCTCAAACCGATCCTCGATACACTTTCATTCGCTGTTTGTCAACTTACGATGGTGAATGGGGATACCTAGGTAAGTGAACGATAGTGCTCCCAATTCGCAACCAAACAATTGCTTATATGCATCTTGTTCCTCTTTGGCTCTACCAAAACAAAACAACTCGCTTTTATGGAAGTTAATCTTCAGACCGGTCAATTGCTCGAAAAGGCACAACACCAGCTTCATATTTCTCGCCTTTGCCAAGTCGTGCTCCGTAAAGATGATTGTATCATTAGCGTACTGTAGGATGGACACACCACCATCAACTAATGAGGTACCAAGGCACCTACTTGGCCGGCCTCCTTTGCCCTACCTATCAAGATTGCCAACATGTCAACGACAATGTTGAACATAATAGGAGACATTGGATCACCTTGTCTCAGGCCCTTGCGTGTCTGGAAATAATGACCTATATCGACATTCACTTTAATTCCAACACTCCATTTTTGCGTGAAAGATTCAACTTGGCGTCGCCAAGCTTCATCAAAACCCTTCATGCGTAGTGCCTATTGAAGGAAAGGCCATTTGACTTTGTCGTACGCTTTCTCGAAATCCACCTTGAAAACAACTCCATCAAGTTTTTTCGTGTGAATATCATGGAGCGTTTCATGCAGGACCACAACCCCTTCGAGGATATTCCTGTCCGGCATGAAAGCAGACTGAGTAGGCTGCACCACAGTATGCGCAATCTGTGTGAGCCTATTCGTCCCAACCTTGGTAAAAATTTTGAAACTAACATTGAGAAGACAGATAGGCCGGAATTGCTCAATCCGCACTGCCTCTGTCTTCTTGGGAAGAAGGGTTATCGTTCCAAAATTCAGCTGAAAAAGGTGAAGCCGGCCAGAGAATAAATCATTGAACAACGGCAAGAGATCTAATTTAATAATATGCCGACACTTCTTGTAGAACTCCGCCGGGAAACCATCCGGGCCAGGAGTCTTATTATTCTTCATCTAGGAGATGGCCTCAAACACCTCTTTCTCATAAAAAGGAGCAACTAAAATATCATTCTCAACAGCCATAAGTTGAGGCACATCCTCAATCCTAGACTCATCCAGCGACACACAGTTATCCTCTGGAGGCCCAAACAGCTGCTTGTAATACTCAGTAATATAAAGCTTTAAGTTCTCCTGACCAAGAATCGTTCCCTCGTCTTGTTCAAGCTGAAAGATCCTCTTGTTTCTATGCTTACCATTGGCGATCATGTGAAAAAATTGTGTGTTCGCATCCCCCTGGACGACTCTACTGACCTTAGCCCGAAGCGCCCACTTTAGTTCCTCCTCACGAAGGAGCTCTTTCAGACTCATTTTCGCATCAAGCTTGGCATGAAGCTCCGAGACTAGCAGGATCATGGTTTCGGCTTTTACATCCAGGGATTGAATAAGCGTAAGGAGCTGTTCCTTTTCAATCTTATAAATCCCACTGAGATGCTTAGCCCACCCATGTAGGAAACTTCTCAAATGCCTAATTTTATTCTGCCAATGCTCAAGAGCAGTCCTACCTCCTGCATCCTTAGCCCATTCTCTGGCTACGAGATCCAAGAAATCTTCTCTCTCAAACCATGCAAGCTCGAAAGAAAAAACATTTTTATTTCCCAATGTGGTGGCCTCCCCAGAGTCAAGGAATAATGGCGTGTGATCAGAAATACCCCGTGTAAGTGCCTGGACTGTTACATATGGGAATTTCTGCTCCCATTCGACGCTAGCCAGGACTCGATCCAGCTTTTCAAACGTCGGATTTGGCAAGGCGTTAGCCCATGTAAACTTTCTGCCCGAAAGCTCTATCTCACGCAGATCCAGGCTTTCAATGATTGTGTTAAACATGAATGACCATATGCCATCAAAATAGTCATTATTCTTCTCATCATGCCTTCTGATGATATTAAAATCACCCCCCACCAGGATAGGAAGTTGTTCAGAATCGCAAATCCTAACCAGATCAGCCAAGAACTTCGGTTTAAGCTCGGGTTGTGCGGCACCATATATCGCCACCAAAGCCCAGTTAAACCAATCGGTCTTTACCGCATGCTAAACTTAACAGCGAAATCTCCCATGACCACACTTCGGACTTCTAACGAATCACATCTAACTCCGAGTAAAATCCCACCCGATCTTCCTCGCGGCGGTAGCCAATGCCAATCAAAATCAATACCCCCCGAAAGATTATTTAGAAATTGTGGCGAGAAGTTGGCTCTATCAGTTTCCGACAAAGCGATAAAGTCCAACTTATGCTCAATAGAAGCCTCAGCAAGAAACCTTCTTTTAGCCAAGTCTTTCAGACCTCTGCTATTCCAAAAGATCCCTTTCATATCTCGTCATGGAATTTTTTAGCCGTTCATATCCGAGCACTCCTACGCACTGCGGAATTTGGGTAGATCTTCCGCTTCCATTTGCGTTTAGGAACATTAAAATTCTCCAGCTGGTCCTCACAACCAGTCGCAGAGATGCGCACCTCCACATTGTCCACTCGCTCATCCTCCTCCTCAAACTCAAGAGACGGATGAGCCAAATCCGCACAAAGATTATCGAGCGCCCTGACCCCTAAAACGTCGATATCGGAGTTATTTATGGGTTTGACCGCAGCTAAGTTATGAATCATCTCAAGCGCCCGTTCGGCCTCTAAATCCAGCATATCATTAACCGAGGTTGAGATTTCACTATCATTACTACCTAGTGAAATTCCTAGCTGATTTGCATTATCGATAATCTCATCATTGGAAAAATGTAAAATAGAATTAGAGGTATTGACCGACATACCAGTAGTGACCTCCACGTCACGAAGCTTGGCCGCCCTCATAGCGCACCGCTGCTGAATGCCGTCCACTTCCGGATGGTCCTGGAGACGGCTACTCAACCGTCGCCCCGCAGAGACTGGATCCGGAATACCACCGAAAGCAATCACCTTCTCCCGAGTGGCTCTACCTGAGAGCGTCAAGCCGGGGGAAGGTGGAACCTGGGCCTCCTGCCCGAGCTCCCCATCCACCCCGGCCCAACGGCCAGCCAGCGTCACCAGCGTCGAAGACAGGCTGGCCCCCCTAGGCGCCCCCAGAGAAGAAAGCCCCGTGGCCACCTGCCCCGAGCCCTCTCCAAAAAGCAACGCCGGCCCGGAAAAAGGGGAGGAAGGTGTCGGGGCTAGCAGCCTCGGCCCCCCTCCCGAAGAGTCAATCTGCACTGTCTGGATCTCGACCTCTGCAAGCCCCGATGAGAGCGCCGAGGCCACCTACCCCACGCCCCCATCAGCAGATGGCACCGCCTCCTGCAACTGAGGTACCACGTCCATAGTGGAGGGATCCAAAATCACCATCTTCGGACCCCCGCCAGCGAGAACGATCTCCTCCGCCTCAGCCCTGACAGAGATAGGCGACGCCCCAAGAAGAGGAACCACAGACTCCTCAAACTCCAGCACCGGTAGCAAGTGCTCAAACACCTCATCAGACTCCATCCGTTCACTCCAAAGTCTCGGGGGTGCAGATGGCAGCTCGAAAGACCCGAATCTGAGAGCAGTCGTAGGCACCGTAGAAGGTGGTGCACTACAAGAAATATGTCAACTAGTGACCTTTTGTCAGTGACCCTGGAAGAATTGGTCATAGATCTATGACCATTTCAGACCAACTGGTCAAAAGCTGTTCGGGGGGCTCCAAACCCTAAACCATTGCGACCATTTTGGTCAGAAAGGTCGTAATTTCCTTACACGAAATGGTCACAAAGCAAACAGTGCTATTCCGCTGCCTTATTTCTAGTTGTTAATGACCAACATATATGGTCATAGCCTTGTATATTGTGGTGGGTTGTGATGACTAGGCGCCATCTCATCAGTTTTGCCTATGTGTCATGTCCATGTGGCAGATTTTGCCCTAGGTTGTGAAGCAACCTATATTTCTGTTATTCCAAAAATTCCCAAAAAATTCTCATAAATGTTTTGGATCATATCTTCATCAAATATGTCAAAAACATTCCTTGCCTAGTTCAAAATAATTGAAAATATTCATTTTCCTATTCATTCAGAGCAAAGCACTTTGTGAAGGAAGTACCACTTTGGCATGGCCAAATGGTGTCCATTTTCTACAGTGCTTTCCTATGCCCAAATAACCATAATCCACCAAATGCCAGCTCAATCCATTCATTATTTTGAGCCCAGCTTCAACATTCGTATTTAAGTCCAGTGTGGTACTTTGTAAAGCAAGTACCACCTAGGCTCCTCCTTTTGAGGTGAAAATTTGTGAAGACGGTCTTCTTAGTAACTGATCATCATCAGCCAAACTCACGCCCATTAGCCATGTGCATTTCCCGTACCGCAAATCAAACACTTGGCTGCTTATTCATGTTTTAGCATCGATCGGTCTCCTCGTGAGAATCTTATGTTGTGATTTTCTTCCTAGCACCTACCTGGGGAGTGCCCAACCCACTAGACATGCCTAGGCCGCCAAGAACACATGGCAACGCCACGGTTACGCGGTGACCATGCGGCGGGCATGCGAGCTTACGCGCTCTAGAGTTGGGGCCCTCGGCCACAGTCCAAACCTCGATGTCTCGCCATCAAACCATGTATTTATGATTAAATAGATACTTATTTACCAAGAAATGATTTTTGGAAAAAATAAAGAGCAAACTATGAGGCAGCTGCAGTTCAAATTTGACCCGCTTCCTACTGAATCGGCGGGAAGTTGTCTTTTTCACCAGAGGTGGATCAAAACTTTTGACATCCAACCATTTTGTCAATTGTGCATTAAATATGGCCTGGTATTTTAAAAAATTGATTTGGTCATATTTTGCAACAAATATATGGTAGGTCCTTCACAAAAAAACTCATTTTGGGCACTTGAAAAATGGAAAATGTATTTTCCGTGCAAAGAGAATGAAAACTCCCTTAGGCAACATTGTTTGGAATTACAATATGCACCCTTGTGCACAATATGAGATCATTTGAACAAACTATGCCAGGAATGTGGCCATAAGATTGATTATTTGGCTTGAAAGCCATGAATCTTCACGCATGATAGCTAATTTCTGAGAACACTTTTTAAAATAATTGTCGTATTACAAGTTTATTATTTTTCCTGGGAACTTGGCCACATATAATGACACAATGCGAAGGATTCCCAATTTTTTATTTTTTTTTAAATTTTTTATGTCCGTTTCAAAATGCGGTCAAAACGGCGGGAATGACCGCTCCTAGCTAGTGGTTGAATCTTGAAATTTCTTTGGCGTTTATCTGATCAAATAGATACTTATGTACCTAGAAATGATTTTTGGAAAAAATAAAGAACAAACTACGAGGTAGCTACAGTTCAAATTTGACCCGCTTCCAGCTGAATCGGTGGGAATTTGTCTTTTTCACCAGAGGTGGATAAAAAGTTTTTACACCCAACCATTTGGTCAATTGTGCATTAAAAATGGACTAGTATTTTATAAAAATGATTTGGTCCAATTTTTGCAACAATTATTTGGGAGGTCCTTCACAAAAAAAACTCCTTTTGGTCACTCGAAAAATGGAAAATGGTTCTTTCGTCCAAAGAAAAAGAAAACTTCCTTAGGCAACATTGTTTGCCATTCCAATATGCACCCTTGTGCACAATATGAGATCATTTGAACAAATATGCCATGAATGTGGCCATAAGATTGATCATTTGGCTTGAAAGTCATTGATCTCCACACGTGATAGCTCGTTTCTGATAACACTTTTTTAAAATAATTGTCGTATTACAAGTTTATCATTTTTCCTGGGAACTTGGCCACATATCATGACACAATGCGAAGGTTTCCCAATTTTTTGTTTTTTTTTTGAATTTTTTATGCACGTTTCAAAATGCGTTCAAAACGGCGGGAATGACCGTTCCTAGCTAGTGGTTGAATCTTGGAAAACTTTTGATATTTTTGTGATTAAATAGACACTTATGTACCTAGAAATGATTTTTGGAAAAAACAAAGAGCAAACTATGAGGCAGCTGCAGTTCAAATTTTACCCGCTTCCTACTAAATCGGCGGAAATTTGTCTTTTTCATGAGAGGTGGCTCAAAACTTTTGACACCCGACCATTTGGTCAATTGTGCATTAAATATGTACTAGTATTTTATAAAATTGATTTGGTACAATTTTGAAACAAATATATGGTAGGTCCTTCACAAAAAAACTCATTTTGGGCACTCGGAAAATGGAAAATGTTTTTTTTTTGCCAAAAAACTCATTTCTCACGACACATTTTTAAAGATATTTATCTTATTTCATGTTTTTTATTTTTCCTAAAAACTTATTCACATTTGGTGACACAATGAGAAGGTTTTCCATTTCCTTTTTGAATTTTTCAGGTCATAAAATAGTTGATATGATTTTAACACGTTATTTTTAGTCAACCACGACCAATTTAAATGGTCATAACGTGGTACTACTTTCTGATTGGTCCATGGACATCTCACGCGGATAGTGCATCAGACACCGTCGGATACTCGGGGATCCAACGGTAGTCCTCAGCCCTTCCACACTAACCCCGAGACCCTAGCTTTGTGGTCATTTTCCATCCACCCCCCGCCTCCTTTCTTCCACTCGCTCTCTTGTCCTCCATCGCGCCCTTCTCGATCCGACAGAGCTCCTCTCGATCCCGTCCCCTTCCTCCCCGCCGTCTTCTTTCTCGCGACGCCGCACCCTCCCCGCCAGCCCGTCGCTCCCTTCTCCACCTTCTCATGCTCCCTCTCCTCCCCCAACTCCCCAACCCACCCACCCACCCTTCCCCCAGATCTGATCGAGGCCGCCCCTCATTCTGTGATTCCCACCGCCGCCGATCTGGCAGCCACCTTGCTCCACCGGTGACCTGATTTCCCGTCTCCGTCTCCCCTACCTCCCGCGACACCCCCATCCTCTCGTGAACCCCATCGCTCTCTCCCCACGACTCCTCGCCGCCGCCACCTACGGCGGCCGATCCCGGCGACTTCCGGCGGCAATCTGCGGCTCCTAGCACACCACCGCGACCCCGTCCCTTCCGCTCCATCCTCCCCTCAGACCAGATCAGCCGCCCCCTTTGACCAGATCGTCCGCCCCCTTCTCCCCCAGCCCCGGCTATGCAGCAGATCGAGCGCGACAGTAGTGGCAGCAGAGCAGTCGCCGCCTCCACATCCTCCACCGCCTGCGCGTCCGGCGTCCCCGCCACCGCCACACTCGTTTGTCTCGAAGCTATGTAAGCGGCGTGCAAGCAGCGGATCACGCAGGGCCGCGAGCACACCGTGGCGCCATCCTCTCCGCCCCCCGCTCGCCAGTGGCAGCTCCGCATACCAAGGTACGTGCCTGGGCGCCTACCTCTCCCGTCGCTCCTCTTCCATTTGGGGACCTCGCCAGTCGTCCTCTGATCGACGCGTGCAAAGTGTTAAAATTGCAAATTGCAGTTGATTAATAGGGTTCAAAGATACAAGTTCGAGTATCCAGTCTGGGGGGTCCTTGCGTGTGTGCAGGTGATATTGGAGGTGGTGGCGACGTTCCTGCTGGTGTTCGTGATGTGTGGGGCGGCTTCCATCTACGACGCAGATGTGACGCGTGTATCCCAGCTCGGCCACTCCGTCATCGGCGGCCTCATTGTCGACGCAGTGATCTACGCCGCCGGCCACATCTCTGGCGCGCACATGAACACCGTTGTCACGCCCTCCGTCTCCTTCCGGCATTTCCCCTGGATTCAGGTACGCATATACATCCATCCATCATGCTTCCTGCCTTCAACTTTTGTCTCGCGTATAGATGCATAGCGAATGACATGTCATTGTTCAGTAGAACACTAGAACTTGCTTATCAACATGAACGTGCAAATAAGAAATTATCACCGCTTAATAATTAACCAAAGCTTAATTGATTTGCCAAGCAATATCCTGTGCTTATTAGTTGCAAGTTGTATTGGTTTGCTCTACTGCCATGTTAATTCTTTGTTTCCCCTTTGTGTTAACCACCTTGTGCTGTTGTACATAAACTTTATTGAGAAATTGTTAGTTAACACTAGGATCAGTAACCACCTTGTGCATTCTAGGATCAGTATTCAGTTATTTTGTACTGCTTTCTTCGAGGTTCAGGTCCAGGCATATGGCTCACTGTTCGTTCCAGTTCCTGTTATGTTACAACTGCTTATATTACTAATATATGTACTATTTGTCTTATGTTCTTGTTTGTATTCAGTCAATGCCTCCAATGTGGTTGACGGCGAGTGCATCGGGGATTCGGGGTCGTCATCAAGAAGGACAAGACCAGGGCCTCCAATGGATCAGTCAGTGCTCCACTGCTCCTCTTCTTCCTAACCATTTCCTGTCTGCCTGCCGTCACATGCAATGGCTACTTGTCGCCTCCTTCTTAATTAGTACACATGGAGCTTAAACCAATTGTATCTGGAATTCAGTTGTAAGAAAGTGTCTAATCTGAAACAAGGCATGGGTGGGAATTCGTTTGGGCTAGAGTACACTGCAATATGTTTCTTGTATGCTTTAGCCAATGTTAGATTACAGTACTACTACTAGTCTATATATGCAACGCGTCTACAGTAAAATTATTTGACTTGTTAAAACTGCCACACATAGTACTGCTACTAGTCTATATATGCAACCAGTACCTATGTTTCTCAATATAAAGATGTTTTGGTAGTTTAAATAATGGATGGAGTGATAGTTACAGTAGGTTTGAATCCCAATTTTTCTGTGGTAGCACAACAACTGTTGTGTCGCTCCTTATGTTAGCCGTGTTATTCTTCTGACCTGGTAGTACAGACACCTATGGTGCATAGCTAGCTGGCTATAGCTTCATCCTGCTAGCCTTTTTTGGACATTGTGCCGTTAGTTCTCATTTCACCTCATTTTATTGGTATATACCTTCAGAATTGTTTCCATACCAAGGGCCATGTTATTGTTTGAATTTCAGTTTTGTTCTGGTAATACAGAAAGTGCTCTGTTGGTTCTCATTTTACCTCGTTTTATTGGTATATATTCCTGCAGGTGGAGCAGCGGGTGGGGGAGCAAAATCAGGCGATGGCCAGCAAGTCAAGGCCGTCACAACGGCCGGCATGCACCACAAGGAGGATGATGGCCTCTTCACCTACTCCGGCCCCGTCCTCCCCGGCTCCTGGTCGTGCCCCTGTGCACGATAGCGCCCTCACTCTTCTACTTCTACTACCTACTGTTGCTCTTGTGCTGCTATTTATGATGGTAGTATGATGTTGATGATGTTGTTGATGCCATGCTTTTTGTCTTGTCATGCACTGAAATTAATTGGTAGCATTAGAAGCAAATTTCCCATCATCCTTTAGCTGCACTAGTCTTGTGTATTTGGCAGGCAGATGCATATCTGTAGCTCTTCCTTTTTTTTGATAATTCACTCATCTGTAGCAGTCACATATTTGTCCTCGTAACATCTGCTTGATCAATGTTGTTTTGTTCTCATATAGAATGTCCATTTGTTGCTGTCTATCTGCTTGATGGGTGTGCATCCAAGTGTGGGATGTTGTTGGTGATCCTCCGTAGATTTACAGTGTTAGTTTCTCCTTCTGTTCTAGTAGACCCGATTGAGCTGGATTGTTCAGCTAGGGTGGGTGCGCACATCAAGTGCCAACTTTCGGTCATCCACCGTGGGTTTGTTTTCTTCACTTCTACTCCCTCCGTTCCTAAATAATTGTCTTTCTAGAGATTTCAACAAGTGACTACATACGGAGCAAAATCTACACTCTAAAACATGTCTATATACATTCGTATGTTGTAGTCCATTTGAGGTGGCTAGAAAGACAATTATTTGGGAACGGAGGGAGTACAACAATACACCAAGTGAATCATGCGTCCACTTGGAAGTAGACCCAGTTACATCATGAGTGGTGGATCATTGGTCGTTTAAAATGGTTTCTTAAGAGTGCTGACTTATTATTCAGTGAATTTTCTCTGATGTGTCTAAAATGTTGTCTGTGTGCCTACTTCATTGTTGTCATTCCTATAGTGTGCTTTTTCAGTTTCATTTTACTGTAATATCGCCTAGTTTTACAATGTAATTTACTGCATAGTCACTGTAAAACTTGTACGTATTACAGTGGAATACCTAAGATTTTTTTAGGGAGTTACACTGTAAATAACCCATTTTATACATTGTATAAACTGCAGGTATTTATAGTGGAATTCCTCTATTATTTCACTGTATATCCTCAATTTCTATTACAATGTAAAGTCCCACATTTATCATATTCCATGCTTTATCTCTAATTTCCTGGTCTTCTGACATTGTAAATTGCAGCTACATTAACGCCCTTATTGTCTTGTGTATTGCCAATGCTTTTTAACTCTGTATTCCTGTTGGTTTACTGTTTTTACCCTGATCTAAATATATTTCAGTGTTGCTTTCAGTCTGTTAGAACCTGATCATTCCAGTTTTTTACTAGATTCTTTGATGTTTTCTGCAGACAAATTCATCTAAAAGGTGTCCGTACATCAGAAGGGTGAGCACAAGGAGTAGGAGAGTGTTGGCGTTTTGTAAATCCTGATGTTCCTGCTTTTGTACATCAGAAGTAGCAGCACTAGGGGAAGGGTTATCTAGGAATTTAATGTATCTTCTCTCTGTTTGTGAATGAAATAGTAATTATGTATGTGATTTAATGTATCTTCTCTCTGTGAATTTCATGTATGTTTCAGAATTACAATTCTTGTTTCATATGAAATAGTAAATATGTATGTGATTTGAAAATGTGTGCAATGAAAACATGACTCATGCGACCCACTTATCAAAATAGTTTGAGCACATTTGAAATTTCTGACGTGTGGGACCAGTGTATGATATTATGATATTTGGGACAAATGTAAACCAGTGGAAAATAAAATAGCAAAAAGTAAAACATCATAAGCTGTAAAAGGCCGCGTCTAGAAATAAAAAGGCTGAATTGTTGGGCCAGGCCCATGTAGCTAGAGAAAATTAATAGAGAAAATATATAGTAAAAAGGCCGAATTGTTGGGCTAGGCCCATGTAGAAAACCGAATTGGACCGGGCAGAATCTTGTACCACATCAGCCTGCCACGCAGGATGCCTACGTGGCTTGGGGAGGTTGCTAGTGACCAAAACGCCACAATAGACGTATTTTGGTCATAAACGTCTTTGACCATTCCAGAAGAATGGTCGCTATAGTCAGTTTACGACTGCCAGCTTTTGACCTTCAGTTTTTGGTCAGAAAAAGGTCGCAAATGAAAAACCATGACCTTTCAGTGACCAATAGTGGTGGTCACAAGTTGACATATTTCTTGTAGTGGTGTCATCCCATCCGCAGATGTCTGAGAGTCAGCACCCGGTGCAGTGGACAACTCTCGCCCACTGTCAGCTGCTGGTGCCTCCTTAAGTGCTGAATTATCATCACCCTCGTGCATATCAGTATCAGTCCCGTAGGCCACCTCGGCGAGCAGACTCTCATCCTCGAACTCAGTGACTAGGTTATAGATGTGGCCTCGATATGCCCACTTTACCCATTTATTGACAAACTTTATTGACAGAGTAAGAAATATCAGGACGTGTAAGAGTCAAATATTGTAAAGCACCAACAACACTTCTGTACTTTGTTGCATCATCTGCTCGAAGTGCTTCTCCACTGTCAATTGTAAGTTTTTCTCAAGTTGAAATTGGTGTACTCACAGGTTTGCAATGTTCCAATCCTACTCTCTTGAGTATATCAGTGGTGTATTTTTCTTGTGTAAGAAGTATTCCATCCTTTATCTGTTTAACTTCTATACCAAGAAAATAATGAAGATCACCTAAGTCTTTGAGAGCAAATTCCAACTTCAGATCCTTAAGCAAACAAGTGGTAGCATGTGCACTTGAACTAGCAACAATTATATCATCAACATAAACGAGCACAAATATAGTGATCTTGTCTTTATGATAAAAGAACAATGAAGTATCTGCTTTAGATGGTGTAAACCCAAGTTGTTGTAATTGCATGTTTAACCTAGAATACCAAGCTCTTGGGGCCTGTTTCAAGCCATATAAAGCCTTATCCAACTTACAGACATAATGTGGCGCACTTTGATCCTCATATCCTGGTGGTTGCCGCATGAACACTTCTTCCTCAAGAACACCATGAAGAAACGCGTTCTGAACATCTAGCTGACGTAGACTCCAGCCTCTGGAAACAGCAACAGACAGTACAAGTCGAATAGTAGCTGATTTAATAACAGGACTAAAAGTATCTTCATAATCAATACCAAACCTCTGTTTGAAACTTTAGCCACTAGTCTAGTCTTGTACCTGTTTATGCTTCCATCAGATTTTCTCTTAATCTTATATACCCATTTACAATCTATGACATTATGACCCTGCCTTGGTGGTACTAAATGCCATGTTTTATTTTTCTTGAGTGCATCATATTCATGATCCATAGCTTCTTTCCAATCTTTATGTGCAAGAGCATCATGCAAACAGGTAGGTTCTCCAACATGACTGAGAAAAGCACGCTTAACTTTGTCATACCTGATCGCACCATCAGTGTATTCCTTTTTCTTGATAATACCTGACTGTGATCTATTGTGCCGGCGCGAAAGTGTTGATGACGTGGGCGCAGGCGCAGAAAATCCCGGTTCAGGAGCTGACGTAGGAGAACATGTGGCGGACGGTGACGTAGAGTCAGGCGCAAAAGATCCCGGCTCCTGATCCGAGAAGGATACCCGCGCAGAAGCTGCAGCGAATCCTGGCGCATCCGTAGCGTGATCAAGGGGATCCGGTCGCCTGGTAGCGTCATTGTCGTCGGCTGGATCGAGGCGCTGGCTCCCGTCGATCGGCGCGCCATGTGGCGACGCGGTTTCCCCCGTGCGGGCGCAGGCGTGTGGGCTGGCGGGGTCCACCAGGCGCAGCCGGTCGGCCACATCCGCCGCGGGAGAGCTGGGAGCCACTGGATTGGCTGCATGGGAATCTGGCTCGGGGCGATTTGCAGGCACAGCCCTGACGCGCGGATCGGCGCTGGATCGCGCGCCGCTGCTGCCGCTGCTGTCAGGGAGATCCTCCTCGTGTTCTGTGCCACGTTTGTCCTGGCCTGCACACATGAAATCACGTGCTGTGCATGCACTAACATCATCAGAACCACCATTTTGAGTGGAATTTTGCACATTGTCAGCCTTATATAATTCACCCCCGTGATCTGAAAGAAGTGCTATCTCAGCACGAAGGAGAGCTCCGGCGTTGGGACGAAGTTTAACAAAAGGAAAAAGGGTTTCATCAAACACAACATCTCGGGAAATATAGATTCGTCCAGTAGCAACTTCTAGGCATTTATAACCTTTGTGAAGATTACTATAGCCAATAAAGACACATTGAGTAGAAAGAAACTCAAGTTTATGACGATTGTACGGACGCAGGTTGGGATAGCAGGCACACCCAAATATTTTGAGAAAATTGTAGTCGGGTGTTTGATGATAGAGGCGCTCTAATGGAGTGACATTGCCAATAACTTTGCTAGGAAGACGGTTGATAAGATATGTGGCAGTGATAAAGGCTTCATCCCAATATTTGAGAGGCATAGATGCATGAGCAAGAAGGGATAAACCAACTTCAACAATGTGACGGTGTTTCCGTTCAGCGGAGCCGTTCTGTTGATGAGCATGAGGACAAGAAACGTGATGTTCAATGCCTATGCTACAGAAAAAAGAGTTGAGTTTTTCATACTCCCCTCCCCAGTCACTTTGGACTGTCAAAAAATTTCGATCAAAGTGCCGTTCAACAAGTTTTTGAAACTCTTGAAACACAGAGAAAACCACAGACTTATACTTAAGAAAATAAATCCATGTAAACTTGTTATAATCATCAATGAAACTGACATAGTATTTCTTTCTGCCAAAGGAATCTCTTGCATGTCCCCATACATCACTGAAAATAAGTTCTAAAGGAGCATGAGATATACTATTCGACTTTGGATAAGGTAGTTGGTGACTCTTGGCATATTGATAAGCTTCACAACAGACTCACTACTTGAACTATGTGACAACGAGAGGTTGCCTTTATTGACTACTTGTTTAACAATGATCGAAGATGGATGTCCTAATCTTTGATGCCACCTTGCCAAAGAGGGCTTGATGACAGAAAAAACTTGACGACGCTTGCGACTAAGTGCTCCGGATGTGATGGGGTAGAGACCTCCAATGCATCTACCGTGATGAAGGAGTTCCCTCGTTGCCTGATCCTTGATAAAAAAGTAACGAGGGTGAGTTTCAAAGAAGACATTATTTTCATGAGCTAAACGAGACATGGATGCAAGATTTTTATCAGCTTGAGGCACATGAAGAACATCTTTGAGGACCAGATCACGTTTAAGTGTAGGGGAATTAATAAGGGCTTGACCAATGTGTTGAATATCCATACCTCCACCGCTTGCGGTGTGAATTTGATCGCCGCCATGGTACTGTTCACGAAGAGCAATTTGTTCTAGCTCGCTTGTGACATGATCCGTGGCACCAGAGTCCACGTACCACACCCCGTCTCCTCCTTGTTCGCGCATGGCGGCAGCAACATGTTTGGCACCAGGAACAAAGTTCTCATCATAGCGATGCCAACAGTCCATGACTTCATGGCCCGGCTTCTTGCAGAGTTGCAAGCGAGGACGTGCTCGGGAAGAAGGAGAAGGGAGACGACTGTTGTTGTTGTGGAAGCCACCACCCCCGGCCCTATTGTTGTAGTTGCTGCTGCCGCTGCCGCCGTTGTTGGCGTAGCCAGCGTTGCCGTGGTTGGAGTAGTCGGCGTTGCTGCGCCCACGGCCGCCGTTGCGCTGCCCCTGGTGACCGCGCCCACGGCCGCGGCCAAGAGAGACAGAGTTGGCGGAGGACTGCCGGATGTTGGCGCCGTGAAGAAGACTGAGGCGGGCGTCGAAGCTCAAGAGCTGACTATACAGCTCCTGTACAGTGATCAGCTCCACCCGAGCGGCAAGGGCGGAGACCACAGGGTTGTAGTCCATGTCGAGGCCGGCGAGGATCTTGGACACGATCTCCGGATCGGAGAGCGCCGCGGCTGTGCAAGCGACTTCATCGGTGAGGCTTTTCATTTTTCCAAGATATTCCGCCATAGACATATTACCTTTTTGAAGATTCCTGAGATCAATGTGCGTGTTGATGGCTTGAGCTTGGCTTTGAGCAGCAAACATGCCGTGGATCACACTCCATACTTCGGCCGGCGTCGAGAGTGTTGCGACCTGTGCGAGGATCTCGCGGGACAGGGATCCCATCAAGAATCCTTGGAGTTGCTGCTGCTGTGCATACCAGAGGGATCATGCAAAGTTGACTACCTGTTCGTCCTTGCCTTCCTTGGTGATGGTGAGTGTGGCCGGTGGTGGCGGGCTCTGCGGGTTGAGGTGGTGTTCCATCTAGGCCCCCTTGATCTGGGGCAGCACAATGGCTTTCCAGAGCAGGAAATTTCCCCTCGCGAGCTTCTCTTGCGGTGGCGATCCGAGCAGGGAGGTGTTGGTGGAGGTGGAGGAGGAGGAGGCAAAAGCGGATGATGATGATGTGGTGAGCGTGCCCATGGTGCTGGACGGCATGGCAGCGGTGGTGGTGGACATGCTTCTCAGTCGCTGCGGTAGCTAGATGCGATCTATTCCTGATCTATTAAGGAAAAGGCTCTGTTACCATGTGAGAAGAATTGGGAAGCGTAGAACCCTTCGTCTGGGCCGCATTGTATTATATCGAGAGCATGCCGTGGCTTACAAGGAAGGGATAAGATCGAGGGAAGAAGAGATCGATTCTAGTTCGGTTACAGGAGGTTAACAGAAGAAGGGATAAGCGAGAAGGAGATTACAAGAGTTTAAACTACTCTCCTATCCCTCTACAATGTATTCTAACACCGTGCGGCTCGAAGAGAACATGGCCACTGATCGCCGCAGAGGACGTCGCCTTCACCATGCGTAAGGTACTCGTGTGCTCGTCCAGTCTCGTCGCTGCGATCCTTAACCGTGACGCCGGAAGGTCAGGTTCCGCTTATAGCTTGGTGTTTCTCCGGCCGGGCACCGGTCAGCTCTCATGGGTGCTTCTGGTTACCACCAATATGTATAGGTACAAGCATGGGTACAAGTACAGGGACATTGCCTTGTACCGTGGAAAAATCTTCGCGCTCATATCATCGGAGCAGCTCTTCACCCATGAGATTGAACAGCCATGTCGCGTCGAGCATGTCATCAAGGAACACACACCGCTGCCGCCCGGGATCGGTCCATCGTCGCCGAAGTTTCTTGTGAAGTACTACATAGTCGTTTCATCCGATAATAGAAAGTTACTAATGGTGCGGTGGAACATCCCTCACGTGGCCTACGTTCATCATTCAAAGATGAATCTGCAAGTGTTCGAGGCAGATTTTGAGAAGAGACAGTGGTTGGAGGTGAATAACTTGGATGGCCAGGTCCTCTTCCTGAGCAGGACTTGCTCAAGGGCACTCGCGGGCTCGTCGACGGAACACTACGGGCAGACATTTCGAGGAAATCGTGTGTTTATCTTGGGCACTGACTGGGCAAGGATACGGAGGCGTTTGAACCCATGCACGTGCCATGATTGCGAGAAGCTCGCCAATGGTGTTCCAAGCTATTGCGTGTATGACATGACGAGCGGAAAGCTTAGCCTTGTTTCATTACGCAAAGGTCGTAGAATGAGAAATCCAGGTTCAGAATGGTTCTTCCCCTCTGGGTGAAAACTGAAAATCCCCAATGTAACTCAATGAGGTACTGGAATGAGAAATCCATGTTCAGAATGGCCCTTTCCCTGAGGGTGAAAAATCCAACTTAATTCAACATTTCAAAGCCTCCTAATTTTCAGTAGTGCCAATTTGATTACATAACATGTCTATATAAGCCTTATTTGGCCTAAACCAGGTTGTCTGCGTTCAAATTTTAGGCAATTTAATGTCACACAAAGGTGTACGAGGGCTATTAGGTCCTTTGGGTCGCATTAGAACTGACCGACAAGGTAAAGATAAGTACGCACTATGTGTGAAAAATCATTGTAAAGGTAAACAACGAATGTATGGCTGGTTCATACATATGGTCAATTGAGAGTAAATCTTTTCTATCTACTATCTACTATACATCTTATAAAAGCATGCATTTGATGAATCCAAATGATTTGAGTCATCCAACCACCTATATCCAAAGTCTCATGCAGCTGGTCCATTGATGTATCCATCTTTTCTTTGCGACGAAAACAATGTATCCATCACATCATCAATAATTCGAAATAACAAGTTAACTGCATTAATTGTAATTTGGAAATGACATTAATGGCATTAAAACAATAAATCTTGGAATCGATATTAATTGTAGTTAAGCTTGAAAACAATACTACTGTCAAACTGGACGCCCGTTGCATGTACACAATTACTAGTTGCCAGAAAAGAGATAACCAAATATGCTTAGAACTTTACACCTGTAGCAAGTAATAAAATCTGATTTTTTTTGAGTGAAATTAATTAAATCTGATATACATGGAAATTTTACATACCAAAGTTACCCACAACAGGGTAAGCCCGCCAAAAGCGGGCCTCCGAAATTCGAGCCCAAGCCAAACAACAGAAGTTGTTGCCACTCCTTTATCTCACCGTTGCCACTCCTCTACTTCTTCCCTTTACATCCTATTGATGAATCCCCAGGCCGGCAATAATATTCGCCACCACATTCTTGCCTCCCTCCCACCACCATAATCTTCTTCCCTAGTCGAGATGTTGCTCGAAACGAACCGGCATTGTCGGTCGAGCTGAGAAAGAAAATGGCCGGAGACTAGAGAGGAAGAGGGTTGTTATGCGCACCCATGTCTGTCGTACTACTGGTGGATGTTATTAGAGGTAATTATTTGCTAATGTTTTTTATTTACAAATTTATGTGACAAACCAAAAAAAAAGTATATCGGTCGCCCTATATCTTAGCCACTCACAAGAAACACAAGTTTTTCTTTTCAAGACAGACAAAATGGTCTTATAGTTCGCATAGTTAACGGAGATTTTGCTCATCATTGGCACTCCCAATGGGAACTATGTTCCGTTGGATGACGAAATTAAATATGGTCAGTCGCATAAACAGCGCCAACAACGCTAGCATGGCATTGCTGGTACCCATGAGATGAATGGTTTTCCGTCTGCCACATTCTCCCGTCCCTCTTCCTTCCTGCAAATGTCATCCGCTCATATTTTTCCCATCAATTCTCCCTCCCACATTTTTATTCTAGGCCTTTTATTCACGCTCATTGTTTTCCCGTCATATCTCACCTGCTTGCCCATCCTATAAAACCAATCATCTATATGTTGTGTTGCATCGGTGCTTTAGCTGGCTAACTTAGTATATTATCACTGAGATGTCTATTGATTCTTCTATTCATGGTTTTACTTATTTTATGTCCCATTGGATTTTTAAAGGTGTGATTTGAATGAAGAAGAGATATACAATAGGGGGTCCCCATTCCATTCGATGACCTATCGAGTAAGACAACCTTGTATAAGATCTAACACAAATTTCGATTCCCAGGAATGAACCCGGAGGAAATACGAGTATAACCTTAGAGGTTGCATGGAAGGTGGAATAGGGTGCAAGCACTCAAACATATGGTTGGGCCGATGTACACTTCATCTTCCATAATACGGGTCTCATAGAAGGAATATGCGAAGCACATTCAGGTATTTGCTCCTACGAATTCTATCCAGTTAGGTGGCAGTATCACATAGTTTGAATGCCTGTCTTGATACTATTTGGATTGTGTAGGTGTACACTGAAGACACATACTTTTTTGAAAGAAATTCATTGCTTTGCGTGGATGAAGCTACTATGTGGTGGATTCGACATTGCTTGACGATGTAAGGGTTTGGAGTGCATCATCGAAGGGTGGTGCTACCTCTAAAGATTGCTATATTAGGGAAAATCCTGCATCTCCAAAGGGCGGCACAAGAACTAAGAGCTCTAAATCATGTAAGGGTGTTGCATTATCGAAGGGCGCCACAACCTCTATGAAATGTACAACAATGATGATTATGATTTAGCAGATGACTTCGTGGAGGTCCAACTAGTGCTGGTCACATTTAGACACAATCACGGATATCTTGTTCGGAACCATGTTAGCGAGATTAGTGATGATTACTTCACGTAATTTTTATTTGGTAATTTAGTAACACTTTGTTGTTTCGTAATCTGAGTTGTAGTATTTTAGTTTCAACATTCAGATGTATTTTAATTTCATGTTGAAGTATTTCACGGGGTATGTTAAGTTTTTGTGATCATTATAAATGTTAGCTCACATATGGGAATTTTTTAGGATAGTTAGGAAGTTGAAAACTAATATAGATAGAAATATGTCTCATACATAGATAAAAGATCATAATAGAGAAAAATATTAAACAAACATAGGTAGAAATATGTGTCTCACAAGTCAAAAAAGAAAAAAGAAATTGTGAACCAGCATGTGGTGGATGGTTAGGAGACAATGGTATCCCCAGACCACTAGGGTTATAGTCCTAGACTTGGCACTCGTGCTCTCATTCTTACGGAATTATTTCAGGCTTTTCGGCGATGTTTGTTCGATGAGAGGAGACATTCCCGTCGATTATGAAGGCTCTTACGGCGACTTCTTCAATCTCAAGATATTATTCCGACTTAGTATCTCGGAGGTGTTCCTAATGGTAGGATGTGTGCGTGCGTTCATAAGGATGAGTGTATGTACATATTTGTAAGCATCTGTGACTATACCGTGTTAAAACAAATTAAATATGTGTCTCATACATAGACAGAAGTTTCAAACTACATTAATACGTCTCGTAGATAGATATATAAAAGAATCATTGTGATATATGAGAATGGTCCATGGTCTCCGCCCTGGAACGGAAAGTGGTAGGCGGCTACGTGGATGAACCCGATGGAGACCTTAGTCATACACCTGCTCGTCAACAAACTATTGTGTTTATGTCTCCTGTGTGGGTGGCCATGGCGAAGTCTGGAGTAGGTGTTCAAACAAACTATTGTACGTGAGAGCGTCTTCGAACATGTTTGGGTCAACATCAAGTGAGTAGTCACCAGACAACGTGGTAGTGAGTAGTCAGCAGACAATTTAATAGTCCGTCTTCATGCAAGCTCGATGGCCGTGGATGAGCAGATCCGATGAGTCTAGACCATGGAAGGAGTTTGAAATTAGGTAGCTGATGATTCCATGCAGCTTTTTCCCTCGGCAGCTACGGTAAAACTTGGTGATGGCTCAACCACACTTTTCTGGGAGAACCGATGGTTAGGTTAGGTGGTGCGCGCATTCAGGATCTGGCACTGAAAATCTATGCACGTGTGCCACCAAGAAAGCGTGCCGGTATGATAGTATCGCGTGCAGTGCGCGAGGGGAGCTGGCCGTTGGACATTGATCCGAGCATGGACGTGGACACCCTGCGTGAGTACTTCGACCTGCGGCACAGTATTGCGGTTGTCCAGCTTCACCGGGAGACTCCGAAGAAGTTGCGTTGGGCATGGGAAAAATGGTGAGTTCTCGGTTAGACCAATGTACACGGCAAAGTTTGTGGGAGGAGAGATTAGCCCAACTGCACAGTTTACTTGGCAAACCAGAGCACCGCTACAGTGTCGTTACATTGTCTGGCTGGCGATGAAGAACACATGTTTGACCCCTGATCGGCTGGCAGGACGAGGCTTACCAACCAATGTAATGAAATGATTAGCCATCTACTCTTGGGATGCGTGTTCGTGAGGACCGTCTGGCATAGGTTTTGTCAGGCACTTGGCAGACAAGTTTGGGTGCCTAATCCGAATAATGCACTAGATGTGTCGTGCACAAGCAGGGACACCGGTGATGGTCAGCGGAGGGACATTCACTAGTAGAAAAAGGGCCTATAGTCCCGGTTGGTGAGGGCCTTTAGTCCCGGTTCATGAACCGGGACTAAAGGGTTGGTACTAATGCCCTGACCCTTTAGTCCCGGTTCAATCCAGAACCGGGACAGATGGGCCTCCACGTGGCCTGTCCGCTGAGCCCAGGCAGGAGGGCCTTTGGTCCCGGTTGGTGGCACCAACCGGGACCAATAGGCATCCACGCGTCAGCATTTCTATGGCTGTGGTTTTGTTTTTTTAAGGGAGGGGGTTTGGGGGTTTTGGGGGTTAATTTAGGTGGTTCATATATTGTGCTATAGCTAGCTAATTAATAGAGAAAATGTCCTCTCTTTTTGTGCTTGGCAGACGCTACGCATTACTATACGTGCGTATAGAGAGGACTAGCTAGACACGCTAGCTAGCATGCGATCTGGTGCTAGGAGTTCATCCCGCATCCGAAACATCTAATTTTAAGAAGGGGTCAACACACACACACACACACACACACACACACACACACACACATATATATATATATATATATATATATATATATATATATATATATATATATATATATATATATATATATGAATGAAACTCAACATATTGTTTGTCGGAGTAGCCCGCTCACAGGGTCGTGTGGCGGATGGACTGCAAATGTAGTATCCACAGAAATCATTCCCTTGTTCCTGCCACAACCACTTTACAAGAAATAGAGGTCAATCAAACTGATAATTAGCAAGCATGCTAAATGGTATTGATGAAACTAGCGCTTGAATCACTAGGAGATGCGTGGAATATGCTACTATATAGTACTTACTTTCGGGTGTCTAAATTGCAGCTTCTTCGGTAGTCCCGGAGCTTTTTGGTGAATTTTCTCCAAGCCCTGCCATACAAAGAAAACAATTACTTGATATCAGAAATGAACAAAGTTGCTGATATGGTGGATAATGATCAATTTAACTTACTTCTCAAGCATTTCAGTCATGTCCGCATACTCCTTGGGATCTTTTCGCTTGGAGTCTAAGACAGTTACTACTCCCTTCTCAAGCTTAATCTCTAGGAGAATATAGTGGTAGCTGCGCACATATGCATAACTCATCAATATTACAATACTATAACCTGGACTAATAAGGAAACCGAATATGCCACAAGACAGTAACACTCACTTGAAGTTGTAAGGAAAGAGTATTATATCTTTGTGTTCATTTATTACCAACGATTGTAGCAAGTTGGCCTCGGTATTTTCTTTACGAAATTCAACCTCAGTTTTATCTATGAGATATGTGTTAATGAACCCAATATCACCCACTTGTCTTTTCTTCAATTCGGCGATCTTCAATCTACATAATATAGTGAGGATAATTATAAATACATGCAATGAAAGGGCTGAGTTATATAGAGAGACTTAATGACAGAAGTAGTACTACTTACAGACAGTAGCAGGTGACCGTTGCTTTATCGATGGCAATTGATTGAAAAACTGATAGAACTCCTCAAATGGAATAGGCAACAGTTCAATTCCAAGGAGGTCATGCTCCTTTTTAACTCTCACATACAAAGTACTCCTCCCCTCAGACTCTTTGCAGGTTTTCATGTACCAATCATGCAATATTTGCATCATCGTTGATAGAGAACTTTCATCTTTGACGAGAGGCTTCCCGTACTCGTATCTTTATATCTGCACCTCCAAGAAATCATAATGTACATCGTCAGGCAGGTAATCTGCAGGATTGCCATAACCGGGCACCATCCTCGGATCGACGATGTCGCTAGCAGGCACCTTGAGCGGGGGGCACGATTGCTTCGCTTGTTCGCCGAGCTGGGCAATTTGTTTCCCAGCTCGTCGTTCTTTCATCCTTTGATCACCGACAGATTTCACCGACCTCTCCGCTTCGCAAATGCCTTTCCAATAATGCGCTCATAGTTGCCTTTGGCGGAGACTTGGGTGGTTTTGTCAGGGCAGCCAGAGTGCGCTTCGCTTTCACCGGATCTACCTTCTCCTCCGGAGGTGGATGTCTGTTTGCTTTCAACCCTTGAAACCAGTCATCCACTTCGGTCTGCGCGATCTTCGCGTTTTCCTCCTCGCTCCTCTTGTACGGTAACTTCTGGAGTCTTCAGAGAAGGACCGAATCTGTATCTCCTCCCGCCTTTGGCTGTACTGCTAGACGCAGGCAGAGCAGACAGAGCGGATGTCTTCTTTCCTTGCTTACGAGGCGGAGGAGAAGGACTACGACGCGCCGGAGCAGCCGGAGCGGCGGCGGGTCTCTTCCGCCCTTGCTGACGAGGCGGAGAAGGAGGAGGCTGGCTGCTCGGGCGCGCCGGCGCGGGCGGAGAAGGAGGCGGAGTGCCGCCACGCGCCGGAGAAGGAGCCGGCCGAGTGCCCTGATCGTCACTCCCGGAGGAGGAGGCGGTGGAGGAGGCGGAGTGCCTGACTCGGAGGAGGAGGAGGAGGCGGAGGCGCCCAGTTCGGAAGGTTGATGAGATCCTTCCGCCATAGGCATGGAGTCTTGAGAGAACCCAGCCGATACTCCCCTTCACCGGTAGGGTGGTCAAGCTGGAGGTCCTCAAATCCTCCGTTATTTCATCGACCATCACCTTAGCATATCCTTCGGAATCGCCGGTAGTGAAAAGTTGAGTCGGGTTTAGTAGGATAAACAGAGCCAACAGCCGCCTTGACCTTCAAATTGCTCAATTGCGCCATAAGGTGGCAATTTTGAGACTCGTGATAGCATCCACGGGATAGCTGGCAGGAGCCGTCAAGGCATGCTCCGCTGAAGCAGCTGGGTGGAAGCCACGCTGCTTCTCCGCTGAGATGGCGGGGTAGCTTCGGGGGAAGCTTCGGCAGGTCGTTTGATCCGTTCTTCTTCTCGTTCCTCTAGCCCCATTACCCTTTCGTGCAGTGCCTGCATTTGGCTCTGCTCATTTCTTCCTCCTCTCATGGGTTTTGTAACCTCCTGCCGAAATCCAGCCTTCCACGAACGGAGCTGGCGTGCCTCGTGTCCGTCCAGGTGCTCAGGATTCCCGAGGGCCATTGTGAGCTCGTCCTTCTCCTGTCTCGAACGAACTTCCCTTGCTGCGCTGCTTCGATATATTGCTGAAGCCTCTTGACTGGTATGTCCAATTGTTCGTCCATCCAAATGCACTTCCTGTTATAGGGTCCAAGGATCCGCCGCCCCAAGAACCAAGTCCGCAACGGTCTGGCCAGTTCATTGTCTCTGGTTCGATCCCTTTATCAAGCAGATCATTCTCAGCCTTGGCCCACTTAGGTCGGGCTACGAGGTAGCCACCGACCCGCGGCGATGGTGAAGCTTCTTCTTCGCAGCATTTCTCTTGTTTGTCGCCGACATCTTTTACTCTTTTCCGATGTCTTGTGGGCCACAAATGCGGGCGATCATCTCTGATCTTCTCATATTTGCCCTTGAATTCTGGTGTCTCATTTTTTTCGACATACCTATTGAGGTCTTTCTTCCAATTCCTGAATAGGTCTGCCATCTTCTTAAGAGCAAAAGACTTGATTAATGGCTCTATTACTGGCTTCTCCGGATCATCCTCTAGCGGTAGGGTAAAATTTGACTTCAGCTCAGTCCAAAGATCATTTTTCTGCATCGCATTGACATAAGACACCTCAGGGTCTTCGTTCTTAGGCTTATACCATTGGTGGATGCTGATCGGGATCTTGTCCCTAACCAGAACCCCGCACTGAGCAACAAATGCCTTCTTTGTCCGGTAGGGTTCAATCGGTTGGCCGTCGCGCGCGATTTATATGATCTCAAACTTTTCATCCGAGCTCAATTTTTTCTTCGGGCCTCGTCTCTTTACCGAAGTTGTGCTCGATCCGGAGGGCTAGAAAAAAGAACAAAGATGAGAGTTAATTAATATGTGTACATACCAAAACAATGAATGCATCAATTAGCTAGTCAGCACAGGCTTAACTAATATATATACCTGGCCGGACTCGGTTTGGTGATCACCGGAGCCGTCCTCACGGTCTACTTCTTCACCCTCTCCTTCTTGCACCGACATTGGGTCATCGGAGCCATGTAAATCATAGCCAGCTGCTTCTTAACCCTCTCCTTCCAGACCATCGTTGTCGTTGAGAAACATCAACGAGCAGACGGCATCACTTCCTTGTGCGATTATGTCCCTCAACAACGCTTCGTGTGCTTCGCCTCGGGGGGTGTCCATAGTTTCTACAAATATTTACAACACGGCAATTATTATTCAAACATGACAGATATGGATATATTAGTGGCAAATGTAGAACTAGCTAGCTAATCACAATAAGGAATCATATTAGTGGCCTCGACGCTGCTTCTCTAGGGTTTGGGGTGGCCTCGACAACGCTTCAAGGAGGGGGTAATATCGACCCCCACACGTGTTGAAGCTATCGGGAGGGGGTCGGCGTTGAACACTACATCTATGTCCCACAAGTGACGTGGGCATCGACGCCCGCGGTAGGGCAGAGGGTCGTGGATCGCTGAGCGGTCGAGGGTCAAGGGATCGAGGATCGCCGAGGGGTCGGGAGGTTGCCTAGTGTCAAAGGATTCAACAAAACCATGTCTTCATCATTAGGCGAAAGTAACAGGTGCATGATGGTACGAAGCTCTCCAAAGTTATTTTGGAACGGAGTCCTAGATAGGATAATTCGCTTTTTGGTACAAAGTTCAGGAAGAACCTTCCGAATATCGTTATTTGGAAGGCCTTTGCTGAAATTCGTACAAAAAGGCAAATTATCCTATCCGGGACTCCATTCCAGAATAACTTTGAGGACTTCGCACCATCATGCCATGATTACTTCCGCTAATGATGAAGCCATGGATTTATTCAATACTTTGACACTAGGAACCTCTCGACCCTCGGCGATCCTCGACCCTTGAACCTCGACGACCTCGAACCTCGACCCTAGGCGACCTGGAACCCTCGATCCTCGACCTAGAAGCCTCGACCGGGATAATATCGATAACGCTTCAAGGGGTAATATCGACAACGACGAGATACATACACGGAAATTAATGTTATCGGCGAGGGGTATATCGACCCCCACGTATTGATGTTATCGGGAGGGGTATATGGACCCCCTCGTGTTGAAGTTATCGGGAGGGTATATCGGCGATGACAGAGGAGAAGATCAAGAAAAAGAAGAAAAAGAGGAGAAGAAATAATAGAGGAGAAGAACTCCTCTATTCTTTCTTCTCCTCTTTTTTTCTTCTTCCTCTTCTTTTTTTATCCTCTTCTTCCTCTCATGTTCCACGACCCTCGACCCCGATAATATACATCCATCGATATCATTCCATACATACATAGACATCTACATTATATATGAACAAACATCTATGTCCCACAAGTGACGTGGGCATCGACGCCCGCGGTAGGGTAGAGGGTCGTGGATCGCCGAGCGGTCGAGGTCAAGGGTCGAGGATCGCTGAGGGTCGGGAGGTTGCCTAGTGTCAAAGTTCAACAAAACCATGTCTTCATCATTAGGCGAAAGTAACAGGTGCATGATGGTGCAAGCTCTCCAAAGTTATTTTGAGCGGAGTCCCAGATAGGATAATTAGCTTTTGGTACAAAGTTCAGCAAGAACCTTCCAAATATCGTTATTTGGAAGGCCTTTGCTGAAATTCGTACAAAAAGACAAATTATCCTATCCGGGACTCCATTCCAGAATAAATTTGGAGGACTTCGTACCATCATGCCATGGTTACTTCCGGCTAATGATGAAGCCATGGATTTCATCAATACTTTGACACTATAGGAACCCTCGACCCTGAAATCCTCGACCCTTGACCCCTTAACGACCTTCGACCCTCTACCAAAGTTCCCGACCCTCGACCTCTCGGTGATCCTCGACACCCTCGTTATATCGACAACGACGCGACATACATATACATGGGAAAATAATGTTATCGTGGAGGGGTATCGGTACCCCCCTCGTGTTGAAGTTTCTTCTTTCTCCTCTATTCCATTCTTTCTTCTTCTCCTCTTCTTTTTCTTCTTATCCCTCGAGAAAGGAAAATAAGGAAAAGGAAGAAAAGAGGAAGAAGGAAGAAGAAGAAGAAGAAGAAGAAAAAAAAGAAGAAAAAAAAGAGGAGAAGAAGAAAAATAGAATTTTTATTCTATTTTTCTTCTTCTCCTCTATTCCTTTCTTCTTCTCCTCTTCTTTTCTTCTTTTTCCTCTTCTTATTTATTTCTCATCTTCTTCCTCTCCTCTTCTTCTCCTTTCTTCCTCTTTTATTTTCCTTTTCCTCTCATTCTTTTCTTCTTCTTCTTCCTTCTTCCTTCTTCCTCTTTTCTTCCTTTTCCTTATTTTACTTTTTCCTATAAACTAACCTAATTAAAATGCACTAACCTAAAATCGATATCTACTAACAACCTAAATAAAAATTAATACATATATGAAAAACATATATAAACAAAAATGCTATGAACATTATATTCATACATACATATATAGCCACATCCATTCATCATATAGCTATAAACAAAAAATTAATACATATATGAAAAACGATATATAAAAAATGCTATGAACAGAGCCTCGACGGCGGCGGCTCACAACGGGCGGGCGGCGAGGGCGACGACGGCTCGGGCGGGGCAGGGCAGGGGCGACGAGGACAGCGGGCTCGGGCGGCGACGGGACGGCGGGCTCGGGCGGCGCTCGGGCGCGGCGGCGTCTCACAACGGGCGCGCTGGGTCGACGGCGACGACGGGCTCGGGGCGCGGGCAGGGCGACGAGGACGGCGGGCTCGGGCGGCGACGGGACGGCGGGTTTCGGGGCTGGGAAGGGCGCTGGCGACGGCGGGGCGGCGACGACGTCTGGGCGGCGCGGGCGCTGGCGACGACGGGCGGCAACGACGCGGCGCGTGGTGACGACGACGAGGAGCAGGGCGTCGGGGCAGAGGGCGGCGTCTGCGGCGGGGATGAGGAACTGAATGAAATTTTTGCCAAGTGTTGTATATATAGCAAGACCATTGGTCCCGGTTCGTGAAACCAACCGGGACTAATGCCCCCCTTTAGTCCCGGTTGGTGCCACGAACCGGGACCAAAGGCCTCTTTTCAGCAGCCCAAAGGGCGGGAAGCAGCGGCCTTTGGTCCCGGTTGGTGGCACCAACCGGGACTAAAGGGTGGCATTAGTCCCGGGTCGTAGCACCAACCGGGACTAATGCCACCCTTTAGCCCCGGTTGGTGCCACCAACCGGGACCAAAGGCCTGTGCTGCCCCGAATCTAAATATTTAGTCCCACCTCGCTAGTTGAGAGGGAGGCGCACCTGTTTATAAGGTGCGGTGCGCCTTCCCTCTCGAACTCCTCTCTAAAGCAGGCTTTCGGGCCTAAACCTGCAATCTGTGCCTGTGGGCCTACTGGGCCTCCCTCGGGCCTGAATCCTGGCCTATGGTAGGGTTTCTAGTCGTATTCAGGTCGTGGGGGCCCAGTAGGTGGCACTTTTTTTTGTTTTTTTGTTTTGTTTGTTGCTTTATTTATTTTATTTTGTTTCTACTTACAACAAAATACTTATTGTTGCTATTTTTTTTCCAGTTTTTTTGTTTTGCTTTCTGCATTATTTATTTTTTCTTTTAGTTTTAGAAAAATTATAAACTTTCTGTTAGTGCCATTAGTTTTCAAATTTGAAAACACTTTTTTGTTTTCTTTGTTGCTTTATTTATTTTATTTTGTTTCTACTTACAACAAAATACTTATTGTTACTATTTTATTTTTTCAAGTTTTTTGTTTTGTTTTCTGCATTATTTATTTTCTTTTGGTTTTTTGCTTTATTTTTTAATTCTTTTTGTTTTTAGGTCAGCAAAATTATAAACTTTCTGTTTGTGCCATTAGTTTTCAAATTTGAATTCTTTGAAATTTGTGTGAATCACAAGTTTGTGAGCTCAACAAGGCGTGTAGAGGGACGGGCTTATAAACCGGTGTGAGCGCCCCTCGGTTGGCGAGGTTTTCAAATTCATAGTTTTCAAATGAACTCTGAAAAAGTTGGCATAGCATGTGCTTGTACAAAACGGACAATGGTATCATACTCGTCTGTTACAAAGTTGGCATGGTATCATCATAATAGTTGTGGGAGAAAGTCTTCACTTTTTCTTCGCTTGTGTCCTTTGCTTATTGCGCCGTATCCATGGATAATCTTCATCGTTTATCAGGATGCTTGGGTCAGCCTTGACTTTGAAGGGAGGAATTTCATGAAACTTTTCATACTCTTCAGACATGTCTGTCTTGCCCTCCACTCCCAGGATGTCCCTTTTTCCTAAAAGAACTATGTGGCGCTTTGGCTCATTGTATGATGTATTCGCTTCCTTATATTTTCTTTTCCTCGGTCTGGTAGACATGTCCTTCACATAGATAACCTGTGCCACATCATTGGCTAGGACGAACGGTTCGTCAGTGTACCCAAGATTTTTCAGATCCACTATTGTCATTCCGCATGTGGGTCTACCTGTACCCGCCTCGACAGATTGACCCATTTGCACTTAAACAAAGGGACCTTAAAATCTACTCCGTAGTCAAGTTCCCATATGTCTACTATGTAACCATAATATGTGTCATTTCCTTGTCGGTTGCTGCATCAAAGCGGACACCGCTGTTTTGGTTGGTGCTCTTTTCATCTTGGTCAATCGTAAAATGTATTCCCATTTATCTCAGATCCTTTCCAAATCATTACAGTCGAAGATGGTCCCTGGACAACAAGTACAACTCATCACAAACAGTGCTGTCACCTCGAGACGTGTTTCCAACCAACTGCTGAAAGTCTGATGTGTTCACATGTAATCCATCGTCGACTTTGCTCCGGGTGTTTGGAGCGCAGACTGTTCTTGTGTTCATCGACATACGGGGTCACCAAGGTAGAGTTCTGTAGAACTGTGTAGTGTGCTTGAGACCAAGAATATCCGTCCCCGCGATTTAGGGAGACCTATCTTCTTAAGGCCAGGAATGAAGTCAACACAAAACCCGATGACATCCTCTGTTTGATGGCCCATGGAGATGCTTCCTTCTGGCCTAGCGCGGTTACGAACATATTTCTTTAGGACTCCCATGAACCTCTCAAAGGGGTACATATTGTGTAGAAATACGGGCCCCAGAATGACAATCTCGTCGACTAGATGAACTAGGACGTGCGACATGATATTGAAGAAGGATGGTGGAAACACCAGCTCGAAACTGACAAGACATTGCGCCACATCACTCCTTAGCGTTGGTACGATTTCTGGATCGATCACCTTCTGAGATATTGCATTGAGGAATGCACATAGCTTCACAATGGCTAATCGGACGTTTTCCGGTAGAAGCCCCCTCAATGCAACCGGAAGCAGTTGCGTCATAATCACGTGGCAGTCATGAGACTTTAGGTTCTGGAACTTTTTCTCTGGCATATTTATTATTCCCTTTATATTCGACGAGAAGCCAGTCGGGACCTTCATACTGAGCAGGCATTGAAAGAATATTTCTTTCTCTTCTTTCGTAAGAGCGTAGCTGGCAGGACCTTCATACTGATTCAGAGGCATGCCCTCTTTTTCGTGCAAGCGTTGCAGGTCCTCTCGTGCCTCAGGTGTATCTTTTGTCTTTCCATACACGCCCAAGAAGCCTAGCAGGTTCACGCAAAGGTTCTTCGTCACGTGCATCACGTCGATCGAAGAGCGGACCTCTAGGTCTTTCCAGTAGGGTAGGTCCCAAAATATAGATTTCTTCTTCCACATGGGTGCGTAATTCTCAGCGTCATTCGGAACAGCTAGTCCGCCGGGACCCTTTTCAAAGATTACGTGTAAATCATTGACCATAGAAAGTACATGATCACCGGTACGCATGGCGGGCTTCTTCCGGTGATCTGCCTCGCCTTTGAAATGCTTGCCTTTCTTTCGATATTGATGGTTGGTCGGAAGAAATCGACGATGACCCAGGTACACATTCTTCCTGCAGCTTCCCAGGTATATACTATCGGTGTCAAGTAAACAGTGCGTGCATGCGTGGTATCCCTTGTTTGTCTGTCCTGAAAGGTTACTGAGAGCGGGCCAATCGTTGATGGTCACGAACCGCAACGCCTTTAGGTCAAATTCCTCCTTTTTGTGCTCATCCCTATTTCTCCGTGCCTCGTCCAAACATTATAGTGTGGCATGAAACCCTTGTAAAGCAGGTGGATTTGAAGGATTTTCCGGTCAGAGTAAGACTTCGTATTCCCACATATTGGGCATGGACAACACATAAAACCATTCTGCTTGTTTGCCTCAGCCACTTCGAGAAAATCATGCACGCCCTTAATGTACTCGGAGGTGTGTCTGTCACCGTACATCCATTGCCGGTTCATCTACGTGCATTATATATAATTAAGTGTGTCAAAAATCATTACAGAACATCATGAATAGATAATTAAGTGACCAAATTAATAGAAGTTCATCATCACATAAAAACCAAAGTACATACATAGTTCTCATCTAACAACATAAAGCTCTGCAGAGCATCTAAATTAATTAAACCATACATTGAAACTATGTAAAACATTTCAATGCGAAACAAATGCGATCATAATCGCAACCAAGGTAACAACTGATCCAACGGCATAATGATACCAAGCCTCGGTATGAATGGCATATTTTCTAATCTTTCTCATCTTCAAGCGCATTGCATCCATCTTGATCTTGTGATCATCGATTTACATCCGCAACATGCAACTCCAATATCATCTTCTCCTCCTCAAGTTTTTTTAGTTTTTCCTTTAAGAAATTGTTTTCTTCTTCAACTAAATTTAACCTCTCGACAATAGGGTCGGTTGGAATTTCCGGTTCAATAACCTCCTAGATAAATAAAATCTATGTCACGTTGGTCGGCATAATTTTCATAAACAATAAATGAACCAATAGTTATGAAAAGATAATATATACCACATCCGAATCATAGACAGGACGAGGGCCGACGGGGACGGATACCAA
Source organism: Aegilops longissima (assembly GCA_021605205.1). Lineage (NCBI taxonomy): Eukaryota > Viridiplantae > Streptophyta > Magnoliopsida > Poales > Poaceae > Aegilops > Aegilops longissima. The sequence continues at coordinate 746,990,163 of CM038679.1, forward strand.
AACCATCGCACTATATAAGATGCAATAATAAAAGTAAGAAAATAATACAAGTAAGAATATTTTTCCTTTCAGAAAGAAGATAAGAACAAGAGGCTCACCACGGTGGTGCTGGCGATGAGATTGGCGGCGGTGAAGACGGGGACGGGGCGTGACGGACCGCTAAACCTAGAAAAAATATTGAGGAAAATGGAGGTTGGAGGTCGAGCTTGGAGAGGAGAAAGCTTAAGTAGTGTGGCTCGGGCATTTCATCGAACACCTCATGTGCATAGGAGTTGAGCTAGAGCACCACAAAGCCCCCCCTCGCCGGCAAGAGAAAAACAGAGCACTGGAGTGCTCTGCTCGCGAGCGAGGGGTATATATAGGCAGCACTATTGGTGCCGGTTCGTGGCATGAACCGGGACTAAAGGGAAGCCTTTGGTCCCGGTTCATGCCACCAACCGGGACCAATAGTGGTGGGCCAGGAGCCAGGCCCGTTGGTCCTGATTCGTCCCACCAACCGGGACCAAAAGGTCCGGACGAACCGGGACCAATGGCCCACGTGGCACGGCCGGCCCCCTGGGCTCATGAACCGGGGCAAATAGCTCCATTGGTCCCGGTTCTGGATTGAACCGGGACTAATGGGCTGAACTGGCCTGGGCCATTGCCCCCTTTTCTACTAGTGATTTAGGCGATCTTAGTCCTCATCTTATGGGAACTGTGGGAACACATAAACGACATTGTTTTCGATGGAGCATCCCCGACATTAGAAAACGTAGGGAGGAGGATATTGATAGAAGGAAGGGTGTGGAAGCCGGCAGGGCTGCTCAAAGGTGATCTTCATTGCATTTTCGAGGAGCTTTTGATGAGGATGCGAGGAGTAGGCTAGATTCGTCGATGTAATGGTGAACTTGGGTGTGTAGTTGTAACAAATCCATGTGGAGGGGCTCTCCACCCCTTTCTCTCTCTTTAATAGTATAACGTACCCATGCTTGTGCGTATTCGAGAATACAATAATGGTCCGTCGATTTTATAATTTGAAGTTCATTTTACAAGAAACTTGAGAGGAGGGTGGTAATCGAAGGGAACCCACTAGCACATGAACAGACATGGTGGTTTCACCCAATTTCTTTTATGGTAATTATTAATCACATCATTTCACGTGATTTTATCACCTTTTTTTGACGTTCTTTCCTTAACACTCTAAATACTTTTCGGAAAACACATCCCAGCAAAAATGGACAAAAAGAAGTGCGTGAACGCGATAAAATCCAACAAACCCTACAGTGCAGGCCCAAAATGTAAAAAAAAAAGGTAAAAGCAAAAAAGAAAAGAAGAAAGAAGAAAAAAAGATGCAAATAATCACATCGGTTCCGGTTAGGCGTGTGGTTACTGCAACGTACTTTGATGGCGGAGGTCGAAGGTTCGGTTTACTCGAGGAGGTTTTTTTTTTGCGGATTAAAAAACAGGAAAAAGTAGATGTGCTGGCCTAGTGTGAGGAGTGTGTGCACCACCCCGCCCCCTCATTCCACTCGAGCCGGCCTATTTAACTTTTTTCTTTTAAACCAAAAAAACACGTGGCATGATTTGAACCCATAATATTTTGTCCGCAGCTAAACTACAATAACCACCTGGGAGACAACACCTGCTGTGATAACTTTATCCACTTCTCTTTTTTTGTTCCTTCTTTCCTTTTCCTTTTTAATTTATTTTTTCTTTGTTCTTAATCCTAAATTCATGAACTTTTTTTCAACATCCGTGAACCTTTTCCTAAATTGATGAACTTTTTTCAAAATTTTACCTTCTTTAAAAATTGATGAACTTTTTCTTTTTCGAAATCAATAAACTTCTATGACATTGCTGAACTTTTTTCAAATTTGTGATTTTGTTTAAATCGATGAACTTTTTTCTCCAAATAGGATAGGCTGGGTTTCTTACGAAGGTGTTTTATTTAATCCTGACATATATATTTGAAATATTACACATAATTATATTTGATATCTTTAATTTACTTAAATTTCTATAAACGTTCATCGCACGTTTAAAAAATGTTGATCTAGTGTAATGAAATGTTCACACAACTTATAAAAAATGTTCATAACATTCAAAACAAATGTTTAGGATATTTTTTAATGCGTTTCAAAAAAATTCCTTGACACTAAAAAATAATAATTATACAAGATTACGAGCTTTCCCTTGGGAGCCAAGGTCGCATGGAGAGGGACGTCATTGCTGGATCTGCAGAAAACCAAAATGAGGATTTCTATAAAGATGTTAGACTACCTGCTACCTGCAACACACACTGGCACACCATAGACAAACACGCACCAAACACACTATGACAAGGCCGACAATTAAATGGCCTCGGTATCCCTCGATCCACAACGCTCAGTTGCGTACTGCACCTCAGCCGAAGCCGCTGCCCATGCTACCTTAACACAATGCACTTCACAATGCCCACACCATAGTAGCCCGAGCAGGCACATCGGTCCGAAGCATGCATCACCAAATGCAAGTAAAAAGGGAGGGTCTGACTAGATCGGTTACCTTGCCCAAGGCCTCACTGCTAGAGAGTTGTCATGCAATGATGTCATCGAGAAGCCATAGCCATGTGCGGCGTGTAGATCCTCCGTGGTCGGATGGCTTTCGAGCACATCGCCAGGTGCAACATCATTGACACCGTGGTAGCAGCCCCATGCTGTGACGCATGGTCGCAGTGCCGCGAGAGGGAGTTGACGTCCAAGGGGAGCGCTGAATTGCAGGGGAAGCTACCGTGAGAAGCCACGCCGCCATCTTCCGCCACATGAGCTTTGTCCGATGGCTTCCACTTGATGATTACATGGGGAGGGAGGGCGGAGGTAGGAGGTACTGACAATGAGACGGTAGGGTGCCACCGGTGTCTCCAGGGAGGCAGCGCCTGGGACAAGTTACGACCTAGCTAGTTGTGCCTCTGCACTGCAGCTTTACTACATGAAGAATAATTATGTTCCATTGGTTCTATTCTAAAGTTGCCGACCCAATTTTGATTTATGCTGCCTAAGCTTCTTGAGTCCATTTGCAAAGCAACATTTTGTGGAAAAATCCACAAGGGTATTGTCATTTCTTATAATAATTTTTTGCATCCTTGCAAGTCTTTTGTTAAATACACTGACCCGACACTGTATATCTCATGGTGCAATTTTTAATTTTTTCCTTTTACATAAGAAAATTGTTTTTGTCGCTATCTTTACGACTTTCATTGCATTGATTTTCATTATTTTTATTGATTTATTGTTGAGGAAGCAAGTGTTTCCCTATACGCTTACTACAGATAAACTAATACTCCTTCCATTTCAAGGTACCATATTTTGTCTCAAAAGGAAGAATCTTTAACCAACACTTATCCTATTAGTATGGTACTGAGGTGGTACTGATCGTAATAATAAGTGACTAGTTTTGGATATGATATAATACTTACATTCACTTTATGTCGTAAAAGTTAGATGATAATGTTCTATTAAAATATCTACATTTACCATTAAAATTCCCCTTTTTATAGGCATACATACACTCATTGTTGGAGATAATGATACGAGATTGTCTATTGGATAACATGTTTATACTATCATGTCTAACATATGGAATGCTAAGGAAGGATTTGCTCTCTGCCGTTGTACAAGCCCGACCAAGGCTTGATGCGATTTTCATTTCCTAAAAGTGGTTTTCTTGGTTTTTACCGATGCACCAAAACCGAAACGATGCAGATATAGAAGTGCTGAATGCCCTGCCTTTCGATAACAAAGACGCACGCAGCCAGCCACAATCAAGATCATAAAAAAAAAATGGTTGGATTTTGTGGAAATCAAAGTTGGTTAGATTTTGGATGGATACTAAGGTAAGCCACAATGATGTTTGACTTTTGAGCCGACCGAGTTAGTTTTAGGCATGGATTTTCTTCTCGTGGAGGCACGGATTTGCTTTCGCGAGAGGGGCAGTCGTGCCTCTTCTGGAAAGGGAAAAAATACTCCCTGTTCAGTTTTTTCATCCATTTTTTTAATGAAAAGAATTTCATCAAACCTATCAACATGAATCTACTTTTGAAGATCTCAAGGCAAGGAATCCAACGGTAAAAATGGTTCGAGATAATGACGCGTGGTTTAAGAGATAAAAAATTTTGAATAAACGAACTATGAAAAAGACAAAACTTCCGAGTTGCGAGAAGTGACACGCATGCAATGTGGCCCATGTCCCAACCTGGGATTGTGCGAATGACCTTTGCAAATATTAATCCTTCATTAGTGATCTCGACCGTTACCCTTTGCTTCAAGTCGAGGTCTATAGATTGCATCTCATTGAATTTGCCTTGGTCGATTTTATGCACCGCAACGACACCCCCGAGCGCCGCAGCCTTTACTGCCCACTGGCGGCGCAGCACTATCATGGGCATGACCTATGCACCACTGCTCGCTGCGCACAAAGGAGTAGACCTTTGCCGTGTTGAGTGCGGACACGGGGGGTCGAGACATCTGGCCCTGCAAGGATCCAAACGCTTGAACCTGCAACCAACTCCACACGCGTTGGAGAGGCATGGCTGCACCAGGGTTAGAGGTGGAGCCCGGCAGGTCCAGCACCAGACCCCGGTACTTCAGCGCCCAACGCTACAGGACTGCAGCGACACACAGTCAAAAGCTGCAAAAGGCGGATCCTGGTTGCGTGGTGCAGATTGGCAAGATTGACGGCCTGTTTGGATGAAAGCCTGGACAATGTGACTGAGAAGAAATAGTGCCTGGATGAAGCCTGGGATGACGCATGTTTTTGCCTGGCCAGGCTAGCCTGGTGCATGGGTGTTGGGTTCCCTTTCTTACCTGCTGATTTGTCTTTTTGTGTTTAAAAGATATCTGATGCTACTGCCGTCCCTTGCTTAGTGCCAGGCACATAGCCAGGCTGATGACACTACCTGGGCCAGGCTGATGAAACTACCTGGGCTGGATATATTATTTTATTTGAATTTTTTAATCGAGCTAGGCTAACCAGGCTACTAGGGACGGCCAGGCCAGGCAATCAATTTTTGCGCCAGGCCACTAACCAAACAAAGGCCAGGCAGGAAACAGGCACTGGCCAGGCCAGGCTTGCAATGGTGTGGACTCCAACCAAACATGCCCTGAAGCCAGCCTTGGAGATGGGGAGAGGCGGGAAAGAGCTGGGTAGGGGAGCCGCCGCCGCCAGCACCGATGGCCGCCTCTGGCGGCGGTGGGTGGGCTTGGGCGGCCGTGGAGAAATTTCTAGGTGGCGGTGTGGTCGCATCGAGAGTCGCCCGTGCAAGCTACCCTGGAAATCAAACCCACCTAACAACATATTATGTGCTAGTAGCACAAAATAATTGCCTATTATCAGGCTGGTCACTACAATGCAAACCCTACTCAATTGGATTGCTTCTGATCTAAGTGGTTGTCGAATCAATACCAGGACGTATTGAAGTAAAAAGATGCAACAGGGCTATTATCTTTGTTGCACGCTTTTATCACTATCCTAATTGTCTGTAATCGTAGGGGTCTAAATGTTTTCCAGATAATCGATAGGAGCAAGTAAGAGATACGCGTGATTGTTTCTAGCTAGTACCACCGATGTATTTTTCCGTCTGGCTTTTGTACACATTTAGACATGCAATGTACTCCCTTCGTTCCTAAATATAAGTCTTTTTAGAGATTTCAAATAGACTACAATATACTAGGGTCATCATGCAGTGGGTTTCCTGGTGGTGCCACTAGTAGAAAAATGGGCTATCGTCCAGGGCAGTTTAGCCCATTAGTCCCGGTTCAATCCAGAACCGGGACCAATGGAGCTATTTGCCCCGGTTCGTGAACCCAGGGGGCCGGCCGGGCCACGTGGGCCATTGGTCCCGGTTCATCCGGACCTTTTGGTCCCGGTTGGTGGGACGAACCGGGACCAATGGTCCTGGCTCCTGGCCCACCACTATTGGTCCCGGGTGGTGGCATGAACCGGGACCAAAGGCTTCCCTTTAGTCCCGGCTCAAGCCACCAACCGGGGCTAATGGTGCTGCCTATATATAGCCCCTCGCGCAAGAGCAGAGCACCCTGCTCTGTTTTTTCTGGCCGAGGGGGAGAGGGCTTGGTGGTTCTCTAGCTCACCTCCTATGCACACAAGGTGTTCGATGGAATGCCCGAGCCACACTACTTAAGCTTTCTCCTCTCCAAGCTCGACCTCTAACCTCCATTTTCCTCAATATTTGTCTAGGTTTAGCGGTCCGTCACGCCCCGTCCCCGTCTTCACCGCCGTCGATCACCCGCGCCGATCTCATCGCCAGCACCACCGTGGTGAGCCTCTTGTTCTTATCTTCTTTCTGAAAGGAAAAATATTCTTACTTGTATTATTTTCTTACTTTTATTATTGCATCTTATATAGTGCGATGGTTTTGGTATCCGCCCCGTCGGCCCTCGGCCCTGTCTATGATTCGGATGTGGTATATATTATCTTTTCATAACTATTGGTTCATTTATTGTTTATGAAAATTATGCCACCAACGTGACATAGATTTTATTTATCTAGGAGGTTGTTGAACCGGAAATTCCAACCGACCCTATTGTCGAGAGGTTAAATTTAGTTGAAGAAGAAAACAATTTCTTGAAGGAAAAAATAAAAAACTTGAGGAGGAGAAGATGATATTGGAGTTGCATGTTGCGGATGTCGCCGATGATCACAAGATCAAGATGGATGCAATGCGCTTGAAGATGAGAAAGATTAGAAAATATGCCATTCATACCGAGGCTTGGTATCATTATGCCGTTGGATCAGTTGTTACCTTGGTTGCGATTATGATCGATTTGTTTTCACATTGAAATGTTTTACATAGTTTCAATGTATGGTTTAATTAATTTAGATGCTCTGCCGAGCTTTATGTTGTTAGATGAGAACTATGTATGTACTTTGGTTTTTATGTGATGATGAACTTCTATTAATTTGGTCACTTAATTATCTATTCATGATGTTCTGTAATGATTTTTGACACACTTAATTATATATAATGCACGCAGATGAACCGGCAATGGATGTACGGTGATAGACACACCTCCGAGTACATTAAGGGCGTGCATGCTTTTCTCGAAGTGGCTGAGGCAAACAAGCAGAATGGTTTTATGTGTTGTCCATGCCCTATATGTGGGAATACGAAGTCTTACTCTGACCGGAAAATCCTTCACACCCACCTGCCTTACAAGGGTTTCATGCCACACTATAATGTTTGTACGAGGCACGGAGAAATAGGGGTTATGATGGAAGACGGCGAGGAAGAAGAGTACGATGAAAACTATGTGCCCCTGAATACGGTGATGCTCTGAACATCAAGATGCACAGACGATGTGCACGATGGTGCTGCAACGGGCGAAGCTGCTGAAGATCAAGAGGAACCAGACGATGTGCCCCATGATGATGATCTCCGCCGGGTCATTGTCGATGCAAGGACACAATGCGAAAGTCAAAAGGAGAAGCTGAAGTTCGATCGCATGTTAGAGGATCACAAAAAAGGGTTGTACCCCAATTGCGAAGATGGCAACACAAAGCTCGGTACCGTACTCGAATTGCTGCAGTGGAAGGCAGAGAATGCTGTGCCTGATAAAGGATTTGAGAAGCTACTGAAAATAATGAAGAAGAAGCTTCCAAAGGATAACGAATTTCCCGACAGTACATACGCAGCAAAGAAGGTTGTATGCCCTCTAGGATTGGAGGTGGAGAAGATACATGCATGCCCTAATGACTGCATCCTCTACCGTGGTGCCTACAAGGATCTGAACGCATGCCCGGTATGCGGTGCATTGCGGTATAAGATCAGACGAGATGACCCTGGTGATGTTGACGGCGAGCCTCCCAGGAAGAGGGTTCCTGCGAAGGTGATGTGGTATGCTCCTATAATACCACGGTTGAAACGTCTGTTCAGAAACGGAGAGCATGCCAAGTTGATGCGATGGCACAGTGAGGACCGTAAGAAAGACGGAAGTTGAGAGCACCCACGACGGGTCATGATGGAGAAAAATCGAGAGAAAGTCTGGGATGAGTTTGCAAAGGCCCCAAGGAACGTATGGTTTGCTTTAAGCGCGGATGGCATTAATCTTTTCGGGGAGCAGAGCAGTAATCACAGCACCTGGCCCGTGACTCTATGTATGTATAACCTTCCTCCTTGGATGTGCATGAAGCGGAAGTTCATTATGATGCAGTTCTCATCCAAGGCCCTAAGCAACCCGCAACGACATTGATGTGTACCTAAGGCCATTAGTTGAGGAACTTTTACAGCTGTGGAATGGAAACGGTGTACGTACGTGGGATGAGCACAAAAAGGAGGAATTTGACCTAAAGGCGTTGCTGTTCGTGACCATCAACGATTGGCCCGCTCTCAAGAACCTTTCGGGACAGACAAACAAGGGATACCATGCATGCACGCACTGTTTACTTGACACCAATAGTATATACCGGGAAGCTGCAGGAAGAATGTGTACCAGGCCATCGTCGATTTCTTCCGACCAACCATCAATGTCGAAAGAAAGGCAAGCATTTCAAAGGCAAGGCAGATCACCGGAAGAAGCCCGCCATGCGCATCGGTGATCACGCATTTGCTATGGTCAATGATTTACACGTAATCTTTGGAAAGGGTCCGCGGACTAGCTGTTCGAATGACGCTGAGAATCACGCACCCATGTGGAAGAAGAAATCTATATTTTGGGACCTACCCTACTGGAAAGACCTAGAGGTCCGCTCTTCGATCGACGTGATGCACGTGACGAAGAACCTTTGCGTGAACCTGCTAGGCTTCTTGGGCGTGTATCGGAAGACAAAAGATACACCTAAGGCACGAGAGGACCTGCAACGCTTGCACGAAAAAGAGGGCATGCCTCCGAATCAGTATGAAGGTCCTGCCAGCTACGCTCTTACGAAAGAAGAGAAAGAAATATTCTTTCAATGCCTGCTTAGTATGAAGGTCCCGACTGGCTTCTCGTCGAATATAAAGGGAATAATAAATATGCTAGAGAAAAAGTTCCAGAACCTAAAGTCTCATGACTGCCACGTGATTATGACGCAACTGCTTCCGGTTGCATTGAGGGGGCTTCTACCGAAAACGTCCGATTAGCCATTGTGAAGCTATGTGCATTCCTCAATGCAATATCTCAGAAGGTGATCGATCCAGAAATCGTAGCAACGCTAAGGAGTGATGTGGCGCAATGTCTTGTCAGTTTCGAGCTGGTGTTCCCACCATCCTTCTTCAATATCATGACGCACGTCCTAGTTCATCTAGTCGACGAGACTGTCATTCTGGGGCCCGTATTTCTACACAATATGTACCCCTTTGAGAGGTTCATGGGAGTCCTAAAGAAATATGTTCGTAACCGCGCTAGGACAGAAGGAAGCATCTCCATGGGCCATCAAACAGAGGATGTCATCGGGTTTTGTGTTGACTTCATTCCTGGCCTTAATAAGATAGGTCTTCCTAAATCGCGGTATGAGGGGAGACTGACTGGAAAAGGCACGCTTGGAAGAGACTCAATAATATGCAGGGACGTATATTCTTGGTCTCAAGCACACTACACAGTAGTACAGAACTCTACCTTGGTGACCCCGTATGTCGATGAACACAAGAATAGTCTGCGCTCCAAACACCGGAGCAAGTCGACGATCGGATTACATGTGAACACATCAGACTTTCAGCAGTTGGTTTGAAACACGTCTCGGAGGTGACAGCACTGTTTGTGATGAGTTGTACTTGTTGTCCAGGGGACCATCTTCGACTGTAATGATTTGGAAAGGATATGAGATAAATGGGAATACATTTTACACGATTGACCAAGATGAAAAGAGCAACAACCAAAACAGCGGTGTCCGCTTTGATGCAGCAACCGACAAGGGAAATGACACATATTATGGTTACATAGTAGACATATGGGAACTTGACTACGGAGTAGATTTTAAGGTCCCTTTGTTTAAGTGCAAGTGGGTCAATCTGTCGGAGTATGGTGCAGGTAGACCCACAAGACAGAATGACAACAAGTGAATCTGAAAAATCTTGGGTACACCGACGAACCGTTCGTCCTAGCCAATGATGTGGCACAGGTTATCTATGTGAAGGACATGTCTACCAGACCGAGGAAAAGAAAAGATAAGGAAGCGAATACATCATACAATGAGCCAAAGCGCCACATAGTTCTTTCAGGAAAAAGGGACATCCTGGGAGTGGAGGGCAAGACAGACATGTCTGAAGAGTATGAAAAGTTTCATGAAATTCCCCCCTTCAAAGTCAAGGCTGACCCAAGCATCCTGATAAACGATGAAGATTATCCATGGTTACGGCGCAATAAGCAAGCGACACAAGCGAAGAAAAGTGAAGACTTTCTCCGCAACTATTATGATGATACCATGCCAACTTTGTAACACACGAGTATGATACCATTGTTCATTTTGTTCATGAACATGCTATGCCAACTTTTTCAGAGTTCATTTGAAAACTATGAATTTGAAAACCTCGCCAACCGAAGGGCGCCACACCGGTTTATAAGCCCGCCCTCTACGCCTTGTTGAGCTCACAAACTTATGATTCACACAAATTTCAAAGAATTCAAATTTTATAAAACAAATGGCACAAACAGAAAGTTTATAATTGTTCTAAAACAAATGGCACTAACAGAAAGTTTATAATTTTGCTGACCTAAAAGCAAAAAGAATTAAAAATAAAGCAAAAACCAAAAGAAAATAAATAATGCAGAAAACAAAACAAAAAACTTGAAAAATAAAATAAAAATAGCAACAATAAGCATTTTGTTGTAAGTAGAAACAAAATAAAATAAATAAAGGAACAAAGAAAACAAAAAAAATGTTTTGAATTTTAAAACTAATGGCACGAACAGAAAGTTTATATTTTTCTAAAACTAAAAGCACTAACAGAAAGTTTATAATTTTGCTGACCTAAAAGCAAAAAGAATTAAAAATAAAGCAAAAACCAAAAGAAAATAAATAATGCAGAAAACAAAACAAAAAACTTGAAAAAATAAAAATAGCAACAATAAGTATTTTGTTGTAAGTAGAAACAAAATAAAATAAATAAAGCAACAAAGAAAACAAAAAAGTGTTTTCAAATTTTAAAACTAATGGCACTAATAGAAAGTTTATATTTTTTCTAAAACTAAAAGCAAAAAGAAATAAAATATAAAGCAAAAAAAAGTGCCACCTACTGGGCCCCCACGGCCTGAATACGACTAGAAACCCTACATGGGCCAGGATTCAGGCCCGCAGAGGCCCAATAGGCCCACAGGCAGTAGCAAGTTTAGGCCCGAAAGCCTGCATTAGAGAGGAGCTCGAAAGGGGAGGCACACCAGCGCTTATAAACCAGTGACGGCGCCCTTCAGCTAGCGATGTGGGACTAAACTTTTGGCGTGAGGCAGCACAAGGCCATTGATCCGGTTGGTGGCACCAACCGGGACTAAGGGGGCATTGGTCCGGTTGGTGGCACCAATCTGTGACAATTGTTCTTTAGTCCCGGTTGGTGCCACCAACCGACCAAAGGTCGCCGCTTCCCGCCCTTTGGGCTGCTGAAATTTGGCCTTTGGTCCCGGTTGGTGGCACCAACCGGGACTAAAGGGGGGCATTAGTCCCGGGTCGTGGCACCAACCGGGACTAATGCCCTTGCTATATAAGAAAACACTTGGGAAATTTCAGATTCATCGCGCATTTTCCCCTCCCCGACGCCGCCAGGCTGCCCCGACGCCGCCGACGCTGCCGCATCGTCGACACGCCCGTCGTCACCATCGCTGTCGCCGCGCCCGTTGTCGCCGCCGTCGCCGCTTCGTCGTCGCCGCCGTCTGCCCCCGCCCGTCGTCGTTGCCGCACGACCGTGATCTGCCCTAACGCCGTCGCCCTGCCTCGTCGTCGCCGTCCCGCCCGTCGTCGCGCCCTCGCCGTCGCCGCCCTCGCCTCCGCGACCTCGCCGACCTCGCCGTCGCCGCCGCCCTGCCTCCCGACCTCGCCGTCGCCTCCGCCTCCCGACCTCGCCGTCGCCTCCGCCTCCCCGCCGCCCCGTCGCCGCGACCTCGCCGTCGCCTCCGCCCACAGTGAGCCCCCGCGCACCTGCCCTGCCCCCCTGCCGCCGCCGCCATGATTTTTTTTTTCAGAGATGTGATGCTTTTTTTCATAAATGTTCATGTATATATATTGATGTATGGATATATGTATGATGCTTTTTTGCATATGTGTTGATCTAATGTTTTTTTTTCTGCATATATATGTGATGTTTTTTTGTTCATAGATGATCATATGAATTTTTTTTTGTTCATAGATATGATCATATATATGATGTATGCATGGATCGATGTGGATGGAATATGATGTTTTTTTGTTCATAGAATATGATGTTTTTTTTATTCATAGATTTTATTTTGTTTATGAGAGAGGCGGGGACGTCGAGGAAGTTGTACTGTTTAGAGTTAGGGTCGTCGAGGAAGAAGGAAAATACGGAAAAAGAATAAAAGAGGAAGAAGGAAGAAGGATAAGAAGAGGAGAAAAAAGTAAGAAGAGGAAGTAGAAGATAAAAGGAGAAGAAGAAGGAATAGAGGAGAAGACGGAGCGGATGCTGAAAGTTGCCACCTTATGGCGCAATGGAGCAATTTGAAGGGCAAGGCGGCTGTTGGCTCTGTTTATCCTACTAAACCCGACTCAACTTTTCACTGCCGGCCGATTCCAGAAGGATATGCTAAGGTGATGGTCGATGAAATAACGGAGGGATTTGAGGAGCTCCGGCTTGACCACCCTACCGGTGAAGGGGAGTATCGGCTGGGTTCTGCTCTGAAGACTCCATGCCTATGGCGGAAGGATCTCATCAACCTTCCGAACTGGACGCCTCCGCCTCCTCCTCCTCCTCCGGCGAGTCAGGGCACTCCGCCTCCTCCACCGCCTCCTCCTCCGGCGAGTGACGATCAGGGCACTCGGCCGGCTCCTTCTCCGGCGCGTGGCGGCACTCCGTCTCCTTCTCCGCCTGCACCGGCGCGTCCGGGCAGCCAGCCTCCTCCTTCTCCGCCTCGTCAGCAAGGGCGGAAGAGACCCGCCGCCGCTCCGGCTGCTCCGGCGCGTCGTAGTCCTTCTCCTCCGCCTCGTAAGCAAGGAAAGAAGACATCCGCTCCGTCTGCTCTACCGGCGTCTAGCAGTACAGCCAAAGGCGGGAGGAGATACAGATTCGGTCCTTCTCTGAACACTCCAGAGAAGTTACCGTACAAGAGGAGCGAGGAGAAAAAGCGAAGATCGTGCAGACCGAAGTGGATGACTGGTTTCAAGGGTTGAAAGCAAAGAGACATCCACCTCCGGAGGAGAAGGTAGATCCGGTCAAAGCGAAGCGCACTCTGGCTGCCCTGACAAAACCACCCAAGTCTCCGCCGAAAGGCAACTATGAGCGCATTATTGGAAAGGCATTTGCCGAAGCGGAGAGATCGGGAAGTACTGTCAGTGATCAAAGGATGAAAGAACGACGAGCTGGGAAACAAATTGCCCAGCTCGGCGAACAAGCGAAGCAATCGTGCCCCCCGATCAAGGTGCCTGCTAGCGACATCGTCGATCCGAGGATGGTGCCCGGTTATGGCAATCCTGAAGATTACCTGCCCGACGATGTACAATTTGATTTCTTGGAGGTGCAGATACAAAGATACGAGTACGGGAAGCCTCTCGTCAAAGATGAAAGCTCTCTAACAACGATGATGCGAAGATTGCATGATTGGTACATGAAAACCTGCAAAGAGTCTGAGGGGAGGAATATTTTGTATGTGAGAGTTAAAAAGGAGCATGACCTCCTTGGAATTGAACTGTTGCCTATTCCATTTGAGGAGTTCTATCAGTTTTTCAATCAATTGGCCCTCGATAAAGCAACGGTCACCTGCTATTGTCTGTAAGTAGTACTACTTCTGTCATTAATTAGTATCTCTATATAACTTAGCTCTTTCATTGCATGTATTTATAAATATCCTCATTTATTATGCAGATTGAAGATCGCAGAAATGAAGAAAAAACAAGTGGGTGATATTGGGTTCATTAACACATATCTCATCGATGCAAATGAGGTTAAATATCGTGCCAAGGAAACCGAGGCCAACTTGCTACGATCGTTGAAAATAAATGAACACAAAAATACAATACTCTTTCCTTACAACTACACGTGAGTGTTACTGTCTTGTGGCATATTCGGTTTCCCTTATTTAGTCCAGGTTATAGAAATGTAATATTGATGAGTTATGCATGCGTGTGCAGGTTCCACTATATTCTCCTAGAGATTAAGCTTGAGCAGGGAGTAGTAACTGTCTTAGACTCGAGACGAAAAGATCCCAAGGAGTATGCGGAAATGACTGAATTGCTCGAGAAGTAAGTTAAATCGATCATTATCCACCATATCAGCAACTTTGTTCATTTCTGATATCAAATAATTGTTTTCTTTGTATGGCAGGGCTTGGGGAAAATTCACCAAAAAAGCTCCGGGACTACCGAAGAAGCTGCAATTTAGACACCCGAAAGTAAGTACTATATAGTAGCATATTCCACGCGCATCTCCTAGTGATTCAAGCGCTAGTTGCATCAATACCATTTAGCATGTGCTTGCTAATTATCAGTTTGATTGACCTCTGTTTCTTGTAAAGTGGTTGTGGCAGGAACAAGGGAATGATTTCTGTGGATACTACGTTATGCAGTCCATCCGCCACACGACCTGTGAGAGGGCTACTCCGACAAACAATTTGAAGTGCGTAAATAAAATATTCACAATTTTATTTTATTACCATCATTTGTGTTGAGTTTCATTCATTCATTCATATATATATATATATATATATATATATATATATATATATATATATATATATATATATATGTATGTATTGACCCCTTTCTTAAAATTAGATGTTTCGGAAGCGGGATGAACTCCTAGCACCAGATCGCATGCGAGCAATTCAAGAGGAATTGGCGGCATTCTTTCTTGACTATGTGATCGCTGAAGACGGGGAATACCATGTGGACCACGCGTCCGTATTGTAAAAGATAATTATTGTATATATGTAGCCGGTAGTGTCGGATAGATATACGAGAACTTGTTGTTCGACCAATCTCTCGGAGAAGGAGAGGTGGTCGATATCACTTCTCTCTGTATGCATATATATGTTCATGACGATCTTCTGTTTGCTTAATTACTAGCTAGCTAGCATGTCTAGTTAGTCCTCTCTATACGTATGTATGTAGTACGAAGCGTCGACCAAGCACGGACAAAAGAAAGGACACTTTTCTCTATTAATTAGCTAGCTATAGCACAATATATGAAACACCTAAATTAACCCCCAAAACCCCCAAACCCCCCTTTGAAAAAAAAACAAAAACCAGAGCCAAAGAAATGCTGATGCGTGGATGCCTATTGGTCCCGGTTGGTGCCACCAACCGGGACCAAAGGCCCTCCTGCTGGGCTCAGCGGACAGGCCACGTGGAGGCCCATCTGTCCCGGTTTGGATAGAACCAGGACTAAAGGGTGAGGTATTAGTACCGACCCTTTAGTCCCGGTTCATGAACCGGGACTAAAGGCCCTCACCAACCGGGACTATAGGCCCTTTTTCTACTAGTGTGCGCCAACTCGCTCCTCCCCTTTCAGTCTTCTTTTGCGTTGTCTCATGCCAGTCTAGCTTTCTTCTATTGGTAGTTGGTTGCATGACAAAAGACTTGGATAATGACTGATGTATTTTCGTTGATTGCAAAATTAATGGAAAGGGGTGAGAGCCCGGTTGAAAAAAAAAACGGATGTATGAGTGTAGATTCATTTATTTTGCTCCGTATATAGTCATTTGTTGAAAGCTTTAAAAGACTTATATTTAGGAACGGAGGGAGTAAGAAAAAAATACCAGATGGTCCATATAATATTAGGTCACAACATGATTTTTCTTATAGACAATGGTACAAAGAAGATTTCCGTCATCTTAGCCGTCGTATATATATAGAGAGAGAAAGATCGGGATAACATATATTTTATTGGTCCGGGCATACTTATTGCAGACTCCCGTTGCTCCAATAGCACAATTCGTAGTGTAAGAAAACATACATTGTAACATTTAAATATCAGGAGGTAATATTATTTTTTCTCCAGCAGCGCCTTAAAGGTAATTGGTTCAGTATAGTAGGATGGACCATAGTAAAACGCAGCGGCTGTCAGCTTGGCAGCGTGTTCTGTAATGAACTCCGTGTCCCAAAACCAGTAATCGTCGGTGTTGTAGCACGTAGGGCCTGGCATGCCCCAATCCTTGCACGATTCCTGGGTATTCTTAAGCCCTGCACTCATAGAAGACAACAATGAAACAAACCACCATAAAATAAACCTTAGACACACATAAGCTGTATTATGGGAAAGAAGTATTGCTCGGTTTGTTTACTATGTATACATACCAAAAGCTGTCGGATCGGTGAAGACGTCGGTTTCGAATCCATAAAAGTCACCGATGGAGTAGGAAAACCCAGCCTTCTCGGACGAGACGATCGGAATGAAGCTCGGGAGGGCTTGGCTGAACTCGTAGGTAATTTCGTTCAGGCTCTGGTCGCAGACGTAGTTGCGGCGCTCGGGCATGCAACCGATGTGCCCAGTGTTTACAATGGCCAGCTTCCTGGCACCCATGTCATAGAGGGATCTGACAGCGTCCACGTACAACTCGAGGAGCTCCCGGAGCACGGATCCCTGTGGCTGATCCTCAGGTTGCGGGTTCCATCTTGGATTGAGGTCCTGGCTGCCGATGCTAATGAGGAAGACGGACTTGGACAGGAGCTCTCGCAGCTTGGCGTCGCCACCCAGCTTGGCCCCCATCTGGGCCCTCGTCGCATTGAAGTGCTCCAGCTGCTTTGGCAACGAGATAGATCGCTCTCCGTTCTGCATACATCTCTCGTTTACTCCTATCTTAGTATGTCAAGTGTTGGCTATTTCACACGACTGCGCGTTAAGTGCAGTGAGCTGACTTACAGTGGAGTTCTTGATACCTGCACCCGCGGAGGCATAGTTGGCTCCCCACATGTTGAGCCCGCCATTTAGCGACATGTAAGCCGGAGGGCTCTGCTCGAAGCCGAAAGACATTGCTGTACACCATGAAATCAACCAACAATTCAAACATGCATAGACGATCCGATGAGTAGAGAATATGCGTATGATGTGTTTGGCACACACGTACCAATGGTGTCAGCCAAGTTGGCCCCGTTGCTGAACCTGCCGCTACTAAATTCGGAGACTTGAGGGGCCTCCCCCGATCCGATCTTGGGCAAGTATGCGTTATTGCCGACGTCCAACACCCCGTCTCCGAACACGAACATGGCTGGCGGCGGCACAGGCTTCGGCGGCGGCTTTATCTCGTCATCTTTTTCCACCAGATACATACATTGTAAAATATTTCAATCAGAATGCCGAAACCCCACCTACAAACCCGAAAGGAAAATTACTTACGGCAGAATGTCTT
This sequence comes from Aegilops longissima, assembly GCA_021605205.1. Classification (NCBI taxonomy): domain Eukaryota; kingdom Viridiplantae; phylum Streptophyta; class Magnoliopsida; order Poales; family Poaceae; genus Aegilops; species Aegilops longissima. The sequence goes on from CM038679.1 coordinate 747,007,616, forward strand.
GCAGCCGGGGCAGAGGACGACGCACTGCTGGGGGCAGCGGTCTGGGCAGGTGCTCGTGCACCGTGGCCGCTTCCCATCAGTGTCCTCGCACGTTAAGCTCGTTGGGCGAAGGGGAGATGCCTCGCCCTCGTACTCGTCCGGGCTCCCCGGGAATGAATACCCGTGCGGGGAGCTTGGGGACGGATATGAATCCGGGGATGGATACGAGTCCGGGGAGCTTGGGGACGACGGGTATTGCGCCGACACCGATATTGCCAGCATGCAGAGGAGGCCTACAACAAGCGCATTAACACATGCGGCCATTGCTGCTGCAAACTGGATCAATCAGGTAAGCTATATGTTGCTCGCTGCACATCAAGGGTCTTATATATAGCTACGAGTACTAGTTAGCAAGCTGGGTTCATGGCGATCGTTGACCCAGAGTGCCGATCCAGCAATCTATGGGGTTGACTTGTCTTTTGAAGAACGAAAAGTATCAATCAAGATATAATCAGATATAATAGAACTAAAGACCCAGTCAATAAAGGGAACAAAACTCAGGATATCTTGAACGTGTGTTGCCAGTCCTACTCATAAATAATTAAGTCGGCAACTGCAGCAGGAAAGGTGTACTATGCTCAAAGGGTCCAATCTCAATGTGCATGTACATCAAGTTGCGGTTTAAGCCACTCGCGTCCACAATGCTCGAAGACCGAAATGAGATGCTTCCTCACGTGCTCATGCTCTAAATCTGAAGTCTTACGGAAGGAAAAAAGAAAAAAAATGTTTTTTCCTTTTCCGAAGAGACACGATTATGCCTCTCGCGATAGCAAATCTGTGCCTTCACGAGAAGAAAATCGGTGCCTCTTACGAAAGGAAAAAAAAGAAAGAAAAATGTGTTTCTTCCTTCTCCGAGAGGCACGACAATTGTGCCTCCCACAAAAGCAAATAGTGAAAGAAAAAAAAAAGACAAAACATGTACTGTGCCTCTCGCGGAAACAAATTCATACCTCCATAAAAAATAATTCCATGCCTCCACGAGAAATGATTCCGTGCTTGTCGTGGAAAGTTGTTTTTTCCTTTTTCGAGAGGCACAAATGTGCCTCCACGAGAAGTAAATACATGCCTCTCGCGGATCGACATATAAAGAAAATAGGGTTTTCCCGTTCCGTGAGCCACCACTATTCCTCTCGCGGATGCAAATCCGTGCCTCTTGCGGAAGGAAATAAAAAATACGTTTTTCCCTTTCTAAAAGATATGCCTCTCACATAAACAAATCCGTGCCTCCCGTGAAAGAAGAAAATGCGTATTTTCATGCAACTTTGTTGTTTCAATACCCAAGAAAAACCGGATGAAAACCGAAAAGCCAAATAACAAAAAAAACATCTAAAAGCCAAAAACACATACAGAAAAATATAGAAAAATAAAATCCGAAGAGAAGGCCCAAAGTGCGACACATGGTGGCACCTGAGAGCGTGTCACGTGACGCGTTTCCAGTCCACCCAAATTGACCTTTGCTGGGGCTCCCGAAGGAGCACTTGGTGATTAGTTGCTCTCTGCTTATAGGGATTTGGTCCCGGAAAAGTACACTTAAAATTCTACTGACACGGCCCAAACAAACAACGCCTGAAAGAAGCGCACAATACACGGCACTAGGAAAAGCAAACAGAAAACGGAAGGCCTGACGAGCGCCAACAGAACGCAGACGAGCGCAACACAGTCAAGATCACGAATGCACGAATAATCAGATGGTAGAAGACTTAGATGTGACATAACTAATTCTTATTAGATGAAAATTAGCAAATCCATTTACTAAAATACACGGTTTGTTTGCTTTCAAGTGTTTACGGTCTATTGAAACTATAATGGAAAATTATATTTCAGTTTTGCTAAAGCACATCAATATGTGCCCTAAATATTGCACATTTAAACCCTATATCATTGATTTTACTCGAACATTCGTGCACGTATTTTCTTTATTTGTTCTTTTATTTTTTATGCTTGATTGAATCACTTAGATGTTCCTCGGTCATTCACTCCTCTTCCTTCGCACGGGCATACCAAGCTCTAAAACCTACTTCTCATTCGATGGATAACACTAATTATGGCATATCTAGATGTGCCCTAGACAGATATTTTTTACATATGCTTATCTTAACGAATTCAATTTCTTTGGACCCTAATAAGTGATAAATGCACACGTGTGGCATATTAGAGATCCGTCCACATGTCCTGTGTGGCATAATCAGGAGGTAGCCCGCATGAGACATGTGTGGGCGAACATTAGAACTGCCCACACGTCCGGGCGCAGCTACTTCTAGCCACACGCCAACAACTACCACTCATCCTCACCCCCGCGCATGTGGCACGAAGCAAATTTGCGCACACGTCCGGCGCAGCTACTTCCAGCCACACGCTAACAACTACCAGTCATCCTCACCCCGCGCATGTGGCACGAAGCAAATTTGCCCACATGTCCTGGCGCACCTGCGGGAAGACACTTTAGTTATCCCGGGGTGGCAAGTTTAGATACCCGGGATGGAAAATGTAGTTGTAAAAGCATGACAACTTCTCTCTTTTGGTTAACTATAATTGGCATGTCTAATAATGGTAGTTTTCGCGTGTAATCAAACAATAGTTGTCATGTGTGATTAACTACTTGCCCTATGTGGTCAAACAATAGTTGCCATGTGTCATTAACTAGTTGCCACGTGTCATTAACTAGTTGCCACGTGTGGTCCAACCATAGTTTTCATGTATGGTTAATCATAGTTGCCATGTGTGTTTACCTAGTTATCACATACACGCAACTGCAGTTGTCATCTACCAAGAAATCATAGTTGTCATGTGTGCTTACCTAGTTGCCACATACATGCAATGCATTTGCCATCTATCACCCTACGAGCGTCGTGTGAGCGAAGAGCAGTTCACCTACACGCGCGTGGACTGGGTGGTCACGGTGTTGGTGGGAACTGGTTCGCCCACACGGTGCAGCTGGCAACCGCGCGCTGCGGGTCGTGTGAGCGAGCGCTCTAACGCCCACACAACATGCTATGCCTACGTGGCACTGAAATTCCGAAAAATTCCTTCAAGATTCATGCAAAACATAACATACGGAGATCAAAGCGTGTGGACGAAGTGCAGATGTGTCAAACATGTGGGCGTCATTTATTAGGATTTCTTTTGGTTTCTTTCCGTACGTGCTTGGGACTGCTGTGATCAAGTCATGTTCGCACACGGTATTCCATCGCAGCACAGCTCTTATAGTACCATGGACGGGAACCTTGCTTGAAAAGGTAACAACGGAAACCTAGCCTAGCTCTTATAGTACTTACGTCTGCCAAATCGTCCTGTTGACAAACTAATCAAGCACCTTTTGATCCTCCCCCTGGTCCTTGCCGCCCTCATCATGTCCTGTCTACCGTCCCATCGAGACCGCCTCAGTTTCGGCACCGCCTGCGGTGACTGGCGCCTCGCTGAGCGGCAGCAGCTGCCGTCGGCCATGCCGTGCGATCAGCCTCGGATCGACGACCTGAGATGGGCATTGGATGCTAGAGGTAGATGAGCTTGGCCGGGGTAGGCTGGCCGAAGGAGAGGAGCAGTGGAGACAGAGGTGCCGGTGCTCGGTCACCAGATCTGCCTCGAGGTTTGTCGTGTGCGTGTGAAATCCAAATGGACATGATGGTGGGAGATAAATTGTAAGAGTACTTATAAACTGTTGTATACTAATAAATATATTAGATTTTAACTTAACCATCTCATACCCTACTGTCAGTTGAAGAGGTATGGTCTAATTACTGATTTAGTAGTTTTGCTAAAGCACATTTAGATGTGCTTTAAGTATTCCACATCTAAGTCTTATGTCATTGATTTTACGCGAAGATTCATGCTAGCATTTTTTTGTCTTTTTCTTTTTCTTTCTAACTTGATTTAGTCATTTAGATGTGTAATAAGTAGAGCACATCTAGATATTACGAGGGACTAGTGCACCAGAAGTCTTTACCAAAAATACGGGGTTTGGGTTTGGGTTTCACGTGTTTACGGTCTATTGAAACTTTGCTGGAAAAAATACTCCTATATTTTTGCAGGTGCCTATGATAATGAATTCAATTTCTTATATCAAGTTCATCTCCTGTTGGTTTGTTTCTTTACGTGCTTCGGACTGCCGTGATCAAGTCACGTTCGGACACGGTATTCCATCGCAGTACAGCTCGGTTAAAAAAGTATCAACGCAAACCTAGTCTAGCTCATATATATCGTACTTATACGTCTGCCAAGTCGTCCTGTTGACAAACGTATCAAGCACCTTTTGATCGGATCGATCAATGGGTCTTTGCCTCGGCAAGAATACTACTTCGCCCTCGTCATGGCCGGACACCCCCCAGCTTGCCACCCTCATCATGTCCCGTCTACCATCCCATCAAGACCGCCTTAGTTTCGGCGCTGTCTGCCGTGATTGGCAGCTCGCTGCGTGGCAGCAGCTGCCGCCGGCCATGCCGTGCATCAGCCTCGGCCGCGGCGCTTACCAGAGCATCGCGGATGGCAAGGTGCTTGGCTCGAGCCATGGCGCCGATGTCACCTCCTTCGGCAGCTACCTCCTATACAGGCACCGCGGCCGACTCTTCCTTCGTGACTCTTCATCCATGATCGAGATCCCGAGGGACCACCGTGAGTGTGCCGACGAGTGCAGCGATAGGGGTGCCCATGACCCGTGTGTGAGAAGAATTGGGAAGGTAGAACCCTTCGTCTGGGCCGCATTGTATTATATCGAGAGCATGCCGTGGCTTACAAGGAAGGGATCGATCGAGGGAAGGAGAGATCGATCCTGGTTCGGTTACAGGAGGTTAACAGAAGAAGGGATAAGAGAGAAGGAGATTACAAGAGTTTAAACTACTCTCCTATCCCTATACAATGTATTCTAACATCCTCCTCTATCTGAACCGAGTGACCTTTACCAAGGCTAAGATTGTTCTTGAATTCAGTCAATCTCCCTGTAGTAAGAGGTTTTGTGAAGCCATCAGCAAGTTGATCACCAGTTGGGATAAACCGAAATATCAAGTAGCTTGTGAGCTACCCTTTCTCTGACAAAGTGAAAATCAACTTCCATATGTTTAGTACGTGCATGGAAAACAAAATTAGCTGAGAGATAGGTTGCACCAATATTATCACACCATAACCTGGCAGCTTGTGGAGCCTTGACCCCAAGTTCATATAACAGAGTCTGTATCCACATTACCTCAGCTGTAGCATTAGCCAAAGCCTTATACTCAGCTTATGTGCTGGACCTAGAAACAGTGGTCTGTTTTCTTGCACTCCATGACAAAAGATTTGTACCCAGAAACACAGCAAAACCACCTGTGGACCTTCTGTCATCAGCACACCCTGCCTAGTCTGCATCAGAATAGGCAGTAACAAGCAAAGACATTGACTTGATAATCTGAAGCCCAAGACCTGTTGAGTATTTGAGATACCTTAAAATCCTTTTACTGCAGTCCAGTGTGTTTTTCTAGGTGCATGCAAATATTGACAAACTTTATTGACAGAGTAAGAAATATCAGGACGTGTAAGAGTCAAATATTGTAAAGCACCAACAACACTTCTGTACTTTGTTGCATCATCTGCTCCAAGTGCTTCTCCACTGTCAAATGTAAGTTTTTCTGAAGTTGAAATTGGTGTACTCACAGGTTTGCAATGTTCCAATCCTACTCTCTTGAGTATATCAGTGGTGTATTTTTCTTGTGTAAGAAGTATTCCATCCTTTATCTTTTTAACTTCTATCCCTAGAAAATAATGAAGATCACCTAAGTCTTTGAGAGCAAATTCCAACTTCAGATCCTTAAGCAAACAAGTGGTAGCATGTGCACTTGAACTAGCAACAATTATATCATCAACATAAACGAGCACAAATATAGTGATCTTGTCTTTATGATAAATGAACAATGAACTATCTGCTTTAGATGGTGTAAACCCAAGTTGTTGTAATTGCATGTTTAACCTGGAATACCAAGCTCTTGGGGCCTGTTTCAAGCCATATAAAGCCTTACCCAATTTACAGACATAATGTGGTGCACTTTGATCCTCATATCCTGGTGGTTGCCGCATGAACACTTCTTCCTCAAGAACACCATGAAGAAACGCGTTCTGAACATCTAGCTAACGTAGACTCCAGCCTCTGGAAACAGCAATAGACAGTACAAGTCGAATAGTAGCTGACTTAATAACAGGACTAAAAGTATCTTCATAATCAATACCAAACCTCTGTTTGAAACCATTAGCCACTAGTCTAGCCTTGTACCTGTTTATGCTTCCATTAGATTTTCTCTTAATCTTTTATACCCATTTACAATCTATGACATTATGACCCTGCCTTGGTGGTACTAAATGCCATGTTTTATTTTTCATGAGTGCATCATATTCATGATCCATAGCTTCTTTCCAATCTTTATGTGCAAGAGCATCATGCAAACAGGTAGGTTCTCCAACATGACTGAGAAAAGAACGCTAAACTTTGTCATACCTGATTGTACCATCAGTGTATTCCTTTTTCTTGATAATACCTGACTGTGATCTAGTGTGCCGGCGCGGAAGTGTTGATGACGTGGGCGCAGGCGCAGAAAATCCCGGGTCAGGAGCTGGCGTAGGAGATCCTGTGGCGGACGGTGACGTAGAGTCAGGCGTAGAAGATCCCGGCTCCTGATCCGAGAAGGATACCCGCGCAGAAGCTGTAGCGGATCCTGGCGCATCCGGCGCGTGATCCAAGGGGGATCCAGTCCGCACAGGCGCGTCGCTGTCGTCGGCTTGATCGAGGCGCGGGCTCCCGTCGATCGGCGCGCCATGTGGCGACGCGGTTTCCCCCGCGCGGGCGCAGGCGCGTGGGCTGGCGGGGTCCACCAGGCGCAGCCGGTCGGCCATATCCCTCGCGGGAGAGCTGGAAGCCACCGGATTGGCTGCATGGGAATCCGGCTCGGGGCGATTTACAGGCGCAGCCTTGACGCGCGGATCAGCGCTGGATCACGCGCCGCTGCTGCCGCTGCTGTCAGGAGATCCTCTCGTGTTCTGCGCCACGTTTGTCCTGGCCTGCACACATGAAGTCACGTCCTGTCCATGCACTAACATCATCAGAACCACCATTTTGAGTGGAATTTTGCACATTGTCAGCCTTATATAATTCAGCCCCGTGATCTGAAAGAAATGCTATCTCAGCACGAAGGACAGCTCCGACGTTGGGACGAAGTTTAACAAAAGGAAAAAGGGTTTCATCAAATACAACATCCTAAGAAATATAGATTCGTCCAGTAGCAACTTCTAGGCATTTATAACCTTTGTGAAGATTACTATAGCCAATAAAGACACATTGAGTAGAACGAAACTTAAGTTTATGACGATTGTACAGACGCAGGATGGGATAGCAGGCACACCCAAATATTTTGAGAAAATTGTAGTTGGGTGTTTGATGATAGAGGCGCTCTAATGGAGTGATATTGCCAATAACTTTGCTAGGAATACGGTTGATAAGATATGTGGCAGTGATAAAGGCTTCGTCCCAATATTTGAGAGGCATAGATGCATGAGCAAGAAGGGATAAACCAACTTCAACAATGTGACGGTGTTTCCGTTCAGCGGAGCCGTTCTGTTGATGAGCATGAGGACAAGAAACGTGATGTTCAATGCCTATGCTATGGAAAAAAGAGTTGAGTTTTTCATACTCCCCTCCCCAGTCACTTTGAACTGTCAAAAATTTTCAATCAAAGTGTCGTTCAACAAGTTTTTGAAACTCTTGAAACACAGAGAAAACCTCAGACTTAATACTTAAGCAAATAAATCCATGTAAACTTGCTATAATCATCAATGAAACTGACATAGTATTTCTTTCTGCCAAAGGAATCTCTTGCATGTCCCCATACATCACTGAAAATAAGTTCTAAAGGAGCATGAGATATACTATTCGACTTGGGATAAGGTAGTTGGTGACTCTTGGCATATTGACAAGCTTCACAAACAGACTCACTACTTGAACTATGTGACAACGAGAGGTTGCCTTTATTGACTACTTGTTTAACAATGATCGAAGAAGGATGTCCTAATATTTGATGCCACCTTGCCAAAGAGGGCTTGATGACAGAAAAAACTTGACAACGCTTGCGACTAAGTGCTTCGGATGTGATGGGGTAGAGACCTCCCATGCATCTACCGTGATGAAGGAGTTCCCTCGTTGCCCGATCCTTCATTAAAAAGTAACAAGGGTGAGTTTCAAAGAAGACATTATTGTCATGAGCTAAACGAGACATGGAAGCAAGATTTTTATCAGCTTGAGGCACATGAAGAACATCTTTGAGGACTAGATCACGTTTAAGTGTAGGGGAATTAATAAGGGCTTGACCAATGTGTTGAATATCCATACCTCCACCGCTTGCGGTGTGAATTTGATCGCCGCCATGGTACTGTTCATGAAGAGCAAGTTGTTCTAGCTCGCTTATGACGTGATCCATGGCACCAGAGTGCACGTACCACACCCCATCTCCTCCTTGTTCGCGCATGGCCGCAGCAACATGTTTGGCATCAAGAACAAAGTTCTCATCATAGCGATGCCAACAGTCCATGACTTCATGGCCCGGCTTCCTGCAGAGTTGGCAGCGAGGATGTGCTCGGGAAGAAGGAGAAGGGCGACGGCTGTTGTTGTTGTGGAAGCCGCCACCCCCGGCCCTGTTGTTGTAGTTGCTGCCGCCGCTGCCGCCGTTGTTGGTGTAGCCAGCGTTTCTGTGGTTGGAGTAGTCGGCGTTGCTGCGCCCACGGCCGCCGCTGCGCTGCCCCTGGTGACCGCGCCCACGGCCGCGGCCACGAGAGACGGAGTTGGCGGAGGACTGCCGGATTTGGTGCCGTGAAGAAGATTGAGGCGGGCGTCGAAGCTCAAGAGCTGACTATACAACTCCTGCACGGTGATCGGCTCCACCCGAGCGGCAAGGGCGGAGACCACAGGGTTGTAGTCCATGTCGAGGCCGGCGAGGATCTTGGACACGATCTCCGGATCGGAGAGCGCGGCGGCGGTGCAGGCGACTTCATCGGTGAGGCTTTTAATTTTTCCAAGGTATTCTGCCATAGACATATTACCTTTTTGAAGATTCGTAAGCTCAATGCGCGTGTTGATGGCTTGAGCTTGGCTTTGAGCAGCAAACATGGCGTGGATCACACTCCATACTTCGGCCGGCGTCGAGCGTGTTGCGACCTGTGCGAGGATCTCACGGGACAGGGATCCCATCAAGAATCCTTGGAGCTGCTGCTATTGTGCATACCAGAGGGATCGTGCAAAGTTGACTACCTGTTCGTCCTTGCCTTCCTTGGTGATGGTGAGCGTGGCCGGTGGTGGCGGGCTCTGCGGGTTGAGGAGGTGTTCCATCTGGGCCCCCTTGATCTGGGGCAGCACAATGGCTTTCCAGAGCAGGAAATTTCCCCTCGTGAGCTTCTCTTGCGGTGGCGATCCGAGCAGGAAGGTGTTGGTGGAGGTGGAGGAGGAGGAGGCAAAAGCGGATGATGATGATGTGGTGAGCGTGCCCATGGTGCTGGCCGTCATGACGGCGGTGGTGGTGGACATGCTGCTCGGTCGCTGCGGTAGCTAGATGCGATCTATTCCTGATCTATTGAGGAAGAGGCTCTGTTATCATGTGAGAAGAATTGGGAAGCGTAGAACCCTTCGTCTGGGCCGCATTGAATTATATCGAGAGCATGTCGTGGCTTACAAGGAAGGGATCGATCGAGGGAAGGAGAGATCGATCCTGGTTCAGTTAAATGAGGTTAACAGAAGAAGGGATAAGAGAGAAGGAGATTACAAGAGTTTAAACTACTCTCCTATCCCTATGCAATGTATTCTAACACCGTGCGGCTCGAAGAGAGCATGGCCAATTGCCGCAGAGGGCGTCGCCTTCACCATGCGTAAGGTACTCGTGTGCTGGTCCAGTCTCGTCGCTGCGATCCTTAACCGTGACACCGGAAGGCCAGGTTCCGCTTATAGCTTGGTGTTTTTCCGGCCGCGCACTGGTCAGCTCTCATGGGTGCTTCTGCTTACCACCAATATGTATGGGTACAAGTACAGGGACATTGCCTTGTACCGTGGAAAAATCTTTGCGCTCATATCATCGGAGCAGCTCTTCACCCATGAGATTGAACAGCCATGTCGCGTCGAGCATGTCATCAAGGAACACACACCGCTGCCGCCCGGGATCGGTCCATCGTCGCTGAAGTTTCTTGTGAAGTACTACATAGTCGTCTCATCCGATAATAGAAAGTTACTAATGGTGCGGTGGAACATCCCTCACGCGGCCTACGTTCATCATTCAAAGATGAATCTGCAAGTGTTCGAGGCAGATTTTGACAAGAGACAGTGGTTGGAGGTGAATAACTTGGATGGCCAGGTCCTCTTCCTGAGCAGGACTTGCTCAAGGGCACTCGCGGGGTCGTCGATGGAACACTACGGGCAGAAATTTCAAGGAAATCATGTGTTTATCTTGGGCACTGACTGGGCAAGGATACGGAGGCGGTTGAACCCATGCACGTGCCATGATTGGCATTGCGAGAAGCTCGCCAATGGCGTTCCAAGATATTGTGTGTATAACATGACAAGTGGAAAGCTTAGCCTTGTTTCATTATGCAAAGGTCGTAGAATGAGAAATCCAGGTTCAGAATGGTTCTTCCCCTCCGGGTGAAAACTGAAAATCCCAATTTAACTCAATGCAGAGGTCCTGGAATGAGAAATCCAAGTTTAGAATGGCCCTTCCCCTGTGGGTGAAAAATCCAAGTTAATTCAACATTCCAAAGCCTACTCATCTTCGGAAGTGCCATTTGGTTAGAGTAACATGTGTATATACGCTTTTGCTAATGATCAGCCTCCTTCCGCTTCGTTACATGTGTGAAGTGTGTCCGTGCGTGTTTGCCCTGTGTGCTAGCTATACCCCGTCGACTGCGTGTTCGCCTGATGTACGTATGTGTGTCTGTTTTGTGTGTGTTTATTGTACGTGTGTGTAGGTGACAGGCATGTGTGTGCAAGAGAGGGAAAGATAGAGATGAGGTAGACGATTAATCTCCAACGTTAGTGTTTGGTCATCTGAACTTTAAGTATAGCAATGATGTATACATACAAGTTCTATAAAATGACAGGCGATGAGTGAGGCAGACTCAGGGGGCGACCCGGCTGCCTACCACCGGTGGTCTGGACCTTCCCGTCAGCCGGGGTGTCGGGGGAAGGTTTTGGGCTCTCGCCGAGGATGAGGCAGAAGATGACGATGGCGCATCCATCACCGGAGTGCCAGAAGCGGCTTTGCCTACGCCATCGGATGCGCTATGCAAATCTCTCACGGTTGGATATTCCGAGGAAGTCGTTGCTGATCTGGTCAATGTCGTCGTCCCCGTTGACCATCCGGCTAGGGCCGGGCTATGAGCAGAAGATAGAGTGGAGGTGCTGCGGCGGGTCATCGACGGCTGGCCCAGGAACGGATACTTAACGACGACGGCCCTAAAAGGACCCAATGCACTGCGCCGCCACTGCCGCATTCATCCTAAGAGGATGACGGTTTTGACCATGGGTGTAGGCCAAAGGGTAGAGAAGGAAGCAAGCTTGGCGCCCTAAGAGGGACACGACATCCCCAAACATGGTCACTGCCAGCGCCAAGGTGTGGAGCTTTTGCTCTGCACCTCCCGTGCACCCCCAGAAGCTGGACAAGGACGTCGCATGGGAATTCCAGATCTAGATGAGGGAAAGACCACCATCGAAAACAACCGTCTAGCCAAGATCACATGTCTTCGCACACGACGCACCAGCATCAGCAAGCCAAAGAAATTTTTATCGACTGCATACGACAGACCAGCAGCAACCAAAGCCAAAGCCTACTTTAAGGGATGCCAGAAAAATCCAGGTTATGTTAGCTTTGAGGATGCGATCACCTCCGATGAAGTTTGGGAGGGCAGCAGCCATCGATCGGATGCAAGAACTAGGGAACAACTCGTGAGGTTGTCGTTGCGGCTATACATATGCGAGTGCCGACAGCCCTCGCGAGCAACCATGACCTATTGCCGCAGTTCCTGTGCCTAACTTCAATCTCCCTGTTCACGTGAACGGTAGGGGGAGCCGAGTTTTTTTCTTCTCTACTGCTTGTGCTAGATGAGCATTCTGCAAGGCATTTTTTACGTACTCTCTCCATTTCAAAAATAATTGAAGTTTCATATATTTGTCCCACGTCAAACTTTGCTTGGTTAGACCAAGTATATTCAACAGTATATCAAAATCTAAGACACTAAATATTACTTTATTATTAGATTCATTATATAATGGATGCCGATAACTGTCACATGTGTGACACAATGGACACCTGATCACACTACTCGTCCGGTCTTAACCAGGAGCCAGCCTAGACGACCCTGTATGGCCGAACATTAAAATCGCCCACATGTTCGGACGCAGTTACGACGGCCCACACCACCATGTGTGGCAACTGCTCATCCCCACCCTGTGAGCGTGAACACGTGTAATTAACTTTAGTTGCCATGTGTAATTAACTGTAGTTACCATGTCTAATTACTATAGTTGCCATGTGTAATTAACTTTAGTTGCCATGTATCATTAAATATAGTTGCCATGTGTAACTAATTGAAGTTGTCACGTGTGGTCAAACCATAATTACCGTGTGTGGTCAACCATAGTTGCCGTGTGTGAGTAACTAATTGCGACATATGCATAACTGTAGTTGACATCTATCATCGTGCGAATGTTGTGTGGGCGAAGAGAGCGTCGTGTGTCTGTTCGGACGAGAAACGCCCACACGTGTGGCACTAAATGATAACGCTCACACGATGCTGAGTGCTTACGTGGCCCTCCACCTAGGTGGCAACTACTTTAAAATTCATGCAAATAAATTAAACACGACTACGTGTGGGCGTGTTGACAAGTGCCACATGTGTGTGCGTTATCATTTAGGTATATATTGCATAATGTAGATCTTAGCAGTTTTTTCTATCGATTTGATCAGACTTGAAAAAGTTTGATGTGAGATAATCCTAAAACTTCAATTATTTTGGAATGAAAGGAGTAGGAAAGATGCTGAAACTTGTATTGGATCGCTTGCTTTGGTTCCTTCAAGGCATCGGATGGGACAGCGGCAGCTGGCATGGTTCTCAGCTGGAATGGACACCTTGTATTGAGGATTTGTGGCCTCTTGATTGTAACACTACTATCATGCAATAAAAACTCTTTTTACCCCGCAAAAAAAAAAAGATTAATGCTGCTTGTTGTACACAGCGCGCGTGGCTCCAATCCAATCAACAAGTCCACGTCCGATTCTCAAAAAAAAAAAAACAAGTCCACATCCCCCTCAAACAAAAAATCAACATGTCCACGTCCTCTTTTTCCTGCACAGAAAGGAACCAATTCCCTTGATTTAGGTTCTCGAGACATGTGTGTCGCCGTGATCAAAGCAGTCACGTTCAGACACGTACCGCCCGGCTGATATATGGGAGTTGCATAAATCGTGGAAACTTGTTTAGAGAGTATATCATCAGCCGAAACCTGGGCAAGCTCATGTCATCGGTCCGTAGTTACATCAGCCCGATCATCCCTAGCCTAGCCGATTAACAAATTGAGCTTACCTTGTTGATCCATCGATCATGGGTCTGTCGCTCGGCAAGATTACTTCTTCGCCATGGCCCGACCTCCCGCCAGACCTTGTGGGCCTCATCCTCATTCCTCAGCCAACTGCTATGCCACACCGACCGCGTCAGTTTCGCGGCGGTCTGTCACGGCTGGCGCCTCGCGGCGCGGCAGCTGCGTCCGTCGACGTCGTTACCGATGGCTACGCCGTGCATGGCCTTCGGCCGCGGCGCGTACCAGAGCCTCGCCGATGATGATGTCAAGGTGCGCCACATCGCGGCGCCCAGGGGCTACCGTGCCGGCGCCAACTTCGGTAGCTGGGTCCTGTACGAGCACAAGGTCTCCCGCAGGTGCTTCCTGCATAGTCCTTTGTCCCCATCCACGCCTGCCATCGAGGTCCCATGCCGCTACCGCTGGAGCACTTCTCGCGACTGTGGCGACGTTGTGGTTGGCGATTGTGAACCCTGCATGACAGGGCCCATGCAGCTGGAAAAGATCGTCGTGTGCTCATCTCATCTCGTTGTCGCGGCCTTCCACAAGGCGTTCAACTTTGGATGTTTCATGCCAGGAACCACGGTTCAGTCTTGGGAAGATGTAGTTCACATGTCTGCTGATCAGCACCACATGGTCGAAGCTTTATCAAAGACATCACCTTCCACCGTGGAAAGGTCTTCGCCATCACCCGGACGGAGAATCTCTTCGCCTATGATTTGGTTTGGGAGACACCGCTACTTCACAGTCGCGTTCAACATGTCATCAAGGAACACCCAGAAGCAGCAACGTTCCCACCGTATTATCTCCATCTGGTCACTTCTTTCGACAAGGAAAAGCTATTGATGGTGCGATGGAGCATCACTCCCCGGTTAGCCATCGAGGCTGATCACTGGGCGATGAATCTGCAGGTGTTTGAGGCCGACATGGAGAAGAAAGAATGGTCAGAGGTGAAGGACTTAGGCGGCCAGGCCCTCTTTGTTGGAGGGTCTGGATCCAGAGCGCTTGCAGCGGTGGATTCGCCCGAGGACTACAACTACAACGATCAGAGAATCCGAGGAGGGAACCGCGTGTTCCTTCTCGGTAATGATTGGGCACGTGTGTGGAGCGCCGTCTCCCGGTGCAAGTGTTGTGACTGCCAAAAGTTCGTCAATGGAATGCCCAACTATTGTGTGTACGACATGGTGAGTGGCAGAGCTAGCCTAGTTTCACTAAAGGGACACGGACACCACAACCCGATGAGGTATTGTAGGTCGGAATGGTTCTTCCCCCCGAGTAAAACCCAGGATTTTTAGTGATTATTAGTTGGTTGATGCATGGAAGCACATACACAAAAGCAACCAACTCCTGAATCCTGATCATAATTATTTTTGTACAAGTAGTCAGTTACCCAAAAGGTGGTTGGTTGTTACCGTGAATCTCTTGTTGTAATATAATGAAAAGACTATGAATTTATCAAATGTGTGCTCTACTGTATTTAGTTTCCTCCATACCCTAGGCGAAGACTTTTACTTTGACACTGTAGTGGACTATAGTTTTGAGTTTGAGCTATGCCATCCGTTCACCGTTCAACCCCTGCATCTGCATGAGCTAACAATTGGAATAAGTCAGAGATGCTACATTTATGTGCACATTTTTACGTATTGAGGTGGAGTCACTTTTGAAAGGAAGGGAACCCCACCCTGAAAATCTAAGGGGGAGAGATGAATTAGCGAAAGGCACATTTGTCTGTAATAGCATGCCCGTAGAATCAGTCAGTATGTCAAGCATTTTCGGGAATAATTTCTTTTGAGAGCCATTTGAACTGCTATAGTTTGCGCTCATGAAGATTGATACATTAATGATATATAATGGAACTTAATAATAAGACCTACAATTATAATTATTTTGTCTTATCAAAATTAGAACTATAGTGGTATTTTTTTGAAGCTAAATCTCTACAAAAAAAATCCATGCAGGAGAAACAATTTTTAATGATGAATACGATTAAATTGCAGGTAAGGCTTTTCTAAGATGTTACTTATGGCTTTTCAATTAATATGTATTGCTAGAGATGTGGATTGCACCTATACGGTTGCAAGTATTGAAGTACGTACACAACAGTTGCATTTGTTAAAACTCCTTTGTGCTTTTTTTTTGGTCTCGTACGGTAGCAGCTCAAAAATTCCTTTAGGTGTAGTTTTTCTTTCCGACATGGAGGCAAAAAGTTTTATTTGATTCATTAATTAAGAATAAGAGAGTTACTAGGTTAATTGATGAAAACCCGGGCGAAAATCATATCAAACCCGCCCATGCTAACTACTCCCCAACTATGGAGCCACACGACCCCTCAAGTTACACATCCAATACAGAATCATTGTCGCCCCCAAACACTTGGGTCACACCAATGGAACCCCCTCGACCCACATAAACTTGAGAAGGATATAATAATAGAGACAACAGCCACATCTGCGCCCTCGTTTGCAGCCGAGACAACTCTACCATGGAAGCACATGTGCCTCCCCATCATCGCTCTTGCCATTGCACTTGGTAGCTTTCTTCTTGCGGACACAACGGTGAGTGTGAGCGCCAGCCCTCTTCCAGTTTTTCCTCGAAGCCTTTTTCTTCAAAGACATCCAGTCATTTTATTCAAATTTAGCATCCAAGTTAGATTGGTATCCGACAAGATTGATGGCGAACATGTCCCCAAGGATAGCAGCGGTACTCCGGCCACAACATCATCATCACGCTCGATAGAGTCCTTCGACTGCGTGCCAGCAGCGCCCTCCTCATCAATGGCCAGCTGATGATGCTCGAAAGCAGGTGAAGTAGGTGTCCAAGCAACGACCATGGGCACAAGCGAGTCCACCTTATCTACCTTTCTTAAGAAGTTGCTCCCCACTACAAGGTATTCTTTTAACATGCAAATGGTCCAAATCAGCATGTCATGTCATCAGATATCAACCAATCACAAGTTCACAAATACCCTGGCCAGCGTTTCTCCTGGATTGCTCTACCGATTCTTTTACTTTTGTTTCAGCTAATAGTGCGGTTTTTGTTCCTCTTCCTATTCTATAATCAATGGGAGAATTAAGAGGAGAGACGCATGGTCTTATCCTCCACTCCCCACCACCCCTTCCATATTGGCCATCCAAGTGTCGTCGATGCCAATCTCCACGACAGAAGCCCGAGAGCAATAGCGCCGCGCTCCTAGGCGTGCGTTGACGCAGCGCCCTCCGCCATATCCAGCCGCCAAACGTCTTTCCATGGCAGCGGCGGCGAATATTAAGATCTTGACGTGGAGGCGATGTTGACCTGGTCTCGGGCAATCGCCCCCTGCGCCTTCTGTCAGTGGCGCGCGGCGCATAGCCTGGATGCCCTCAGCCTTTCACTGCGTCAGACGTGACCCATCCCTCGGCATGGCTGCCAATGGCAGCGGCGGCTCACAGCTCCGGCGACGGCACCTCCGCAGCTCTCTCTTTCTCTATCTCGAATCTACAGATGGCTTCAACTCTTCGCTACCTAGACGGCCATGACTCCGCATCTGACCTGGGTGACCTCCCCTATCGCTGGATTCGACGGCAAGGAACTGCAATCACCCATGCCACGTCGGATTCCAGGACGAGGAACTGCGCTGACCGCAACTGAGTTCGGCTGAAAAGGTGAGAATTAGATTTTTTCTGCTGTGTCATTGGAAGATTTGGTCCTTAGTTTGTCAGGTGTTGTAGAATCATGAGCATCTAGAATTTGAGAAGGTGAGAGATCTCGTGGTTTATTTTTCTGAAAACATTTTGTTCAAAATTTATGCCATGTGATTTTGGACACCGTCCCCATTGTTGCAGTATAATTAGAAACAAGCAACTAATTGTGCTTGCTTAATTATTGGTTCATCACGGTGATAACCTACACAACAGGTAATTCGGTTAGCATGATTTTGATGTCTTATCCATTGATTGCTGTTTTAGAGGATGTTGACAGGAAAACAACAACGATGGTAAAATAATGTTTAGGATAACATAGCGGAAGGACCAAGAATCCAGTACAATACACAAGTAATGTTGTATACTTCTTACTGTTATGGCAAATGCAGCAGGATTGATTAATTCATCTACACATCATGCCGTTATAGTTTTGTTCAGTATGACGTGCACGCTTACAGGTCAATAGACTTATTTACTTTCATGAAGGCATACAACAATTTTAACAAAGATTTTGATCAACAAGGATCAATGCTGTAGTGTTCACATATCACAGTGTATTCGTCTATAAATCGAGTCAGGACAGTTGGCATTCTACATTTGAATAGAATATTTCATATTTGTTTTTAGTTTTGTTCCCTGTTCAAGAATTTATCCGATTAACCAGTTAACTTGCCGATTAATCCCTATTCGTAGGGTCACCGAGTAGCCTATAAACTGATAAATCGTCCGATTAATTGATTAAATGGCCGATTAACTTGCCGATTAGCCGATTAATCCCCTACTCACCAGCCAACCGAGCAGCTACCAGTTAACGATTTCCTCAACAATGGTTTTGTTTTTCTTCTTCTCATTAGGCAAAATTAGCCATTTTTGCAGATTTTTTTTGTACAAATCCATCATGGGAGATTCATGGCACATATGAACATCCATGTACTTCAAAGATCAGCTTATCATGTATATCCTGGAGATGCATCTATATTCCCCTCCCAGTTTTCCACTGTAGATGGTTAAACATTGAGAAGTTAATATTGTGAGATATAATAATGTAAGGCTTCTCTGTCCATGAAATTCTAAGCCTGATTAATTAGCTTCGAGTAAGTATGCTATTCTAAACTCTGAATCCCTATTACTGGATTATTTCTGTTAGAGAAATTAAACTATACAGTTTTGTTAAGCAGGTTTCCCTTTCTCTTGCATTTCGTAAAATACTTCTTAATTTGACTTGATATATATGTTCCTTCAGGAGAGGGGAGGTTTTGATCTTATGTCTTGAGAATGTTAGTTGCACTTGCACGGCCATAGAGTATTGTGACTCAGTTCAATGTCTTCTGATAATGATCCTTGCAAATTATTCACAATCTACAGCGAAGATAGTAGGATTCGAAAGTGGGTATCATTGTTATACTAAGATGATATTGGTTTTGTGCTTATGGTGTCTAAGTCACCACATGCAAAGATTTTAGGTAGTTGGGTGCTGAGGGTCACTGTAACTTGTGTGTTCTTCTACATTGTCACTTCTAACTGATAGACTCTATAAAATGATCTCAACGTGACTCTATAAAATGATCTCAACGTGACTCTATAAAATGACTCTATAAAATGATCTCAACGTGTTCTTCTACATTGTCACTTCTACATTGTCACTTTTCATTGTCACAAGATAATAACCTACTCAACATTTTCAAAATGATCTCATTCAAATTTGATGGACTCTATAAAAATATATTAACTAAACATCCCTCAGCAACGTGCGGGGTTTCATCTAGTTGGTGTAGTTGCACTACCAACACGATGGACTCAGACGCCTCCAATTGCTCTCCAAAATAGACAGAGATTCATGCATCCATTTAATAGCCTGCACCGGATCGTAGCCATCTTGATCATGCATCCACCGGTTGCGAGAAGACCAAATGGTGTGCATAAATCATAATAGTGATAATCTTGTGTCTTGCCCGCCGGTAGTTATGTAGGAGTATATGTACGTAAGTCATGTTCTACGGTAGTCTCTTTGGATTTCTATGACTGCCACGTTACATATGGAAGTCACTACGTGAAGTCCTAGAATGTTCTGTCTATTGTTAAGGAACCGACCAAATAAGCCATCTCTTTTGATCTTGCGTATTCAAATTTATAGCAAACCCCGATTCACCATTTATTTTTGGGGGCGCCTATTACTCAGGTACCTGCATTTTCTTTTTGCGAGTGACTGGTCTCTGAGATTTAACCAAGCCTCGGCCAAGTGACATAACATACAAGAGAGAAAAGGAAAAAAAAGGAAACACTAACCCCCACATGTGTGGGCGTTACCTAACTCGCCCACACGCCTCGATCATCATTCAGTGCCTTTTGCACGAATCTTGGCACAAAAAGGTTGATTTTGTGTGCCATGTAGGACGGGGCTGGTGTGTGGGCGTTGGAGAGTTTGCCCACACGCTCACACCACGCTGTTTGCCAGCTGCGCTGTGTGGGCGAACTAGTTTCTGCCCACACAGCCAGCCACCTAGTTCATGCGCGTGTGGGCGAACTACTTTTCGCCCACACGACACTCCTACGTTGTGGATGGCAACTGCAGTTAGACGAACGTGGCAACTAGGTAGACACACATGGCAACTGTGATTTTTTGCTAGACGGCAACTGCAGTTGCACGTACGTGGCAACCAGATAGACACACATGGCAACTATGGTAAACACACATGGCAACTAGGTAAACACACATGGCAACTACTGTTTGACTATATGTGGCAAGTAGTTAATCACACACGACAAATATGGTTGAACCACACGTGGCAACTAGGTAAACACACATGGCAACTACTGATTGACCATATGTGGCAGGTAGTTAATCAAACATGGCAACTACAGTTTGATTACACGCGGCAACTACCATAAATTAGACATGGCAACTATAGTTAACCAAAACAGATAGAGTTGCAAGCTTTTACAACTACACTTGTCATCCCGGATAACTACATCTGCCAACCAGGATGGCAACTAAGTCGTCATCCCGCGGTGTACCTAACGTAGTTGCGTCAGGACGTGTGGGCATTTTTGCTTCATGCCACACACGTGGGGTGGTAAGTAGTACTTGTTGGCGTGTGGCACGAAGTAGCCGCGCCCACACGTGTAGGCAATTCTAATGTTCGCCCACACATAGCTCGTGTGGGCTGTCTCCTGCTCACACCATACACGGTGTGTGGGCGCATGTCGTATATACCACACGTGTGACAGTTATCGGCGTCCAAAAAAAACCAAAAAAAAAAGTTTTGCACGAATCCCAAAATAAAATCTCACAGATATAGCATCGACTAAGACTTAACAAAGTCTCGGTCAACCGAGACTACGCAAGATTGTTTTTCTTTTGGCGTCAGTAAATTTCCAAACCGTTGGCCATCACCGTCCAATGGCCGTAATCTGTTCTTCAATCTCCACCCGTCTTCAACCTTCTACCACCCATATGCCAGGCCACCGGCTGCAGGCTGACGCCAACCGCGACCACGCCTTGCCACTCCATCCATCCCATTAAACCTGGCCTGCTTCCTCGCCTTCAGCTATCAGCTGAGACGATGCAGTTCAGTACTGTCCTCGGCGAGATCCTATGCTTGTCTGAGCTCTCCTCATGTCGCCTCGCCTTTCGGCCTCGTGCGAAGTAGGAACCGCTTGCAAAAGTTTGATAAACAATATATAGAAACTTGACAACAACTACACAGAAAGAAAGATGGAAAACACAATGTTGAAATTAATAGTCAATATATATATAGATATCCCTAAAAGAATCTAGTATGTACAGCAGGTCTGAAGCATGTAGCTATGACTACGAGTACACATATTAATCAGGAGCTCTTTTACGGTGATTGGAGAGTTACGGATTGTAATTCCGTGTAACTCTCCCACTGATTATTTTCCACCGTTGATTTCAACCTGTAAATAAAAAAAATAAGTTTAATCAATAAGGGTATTATGGTCATGCGTGATTTTCTTAGTACTCCCCTGGCCAAACCCCCGTAAATATATGGCTGACCATCTCGCGAGAGGGAGGCGCCGGCGCGAGGAGGTAGGAGACGGCGGCACAGGAGCGAGGACCTGGAGGCGAATACGTCGGCGCAAGGTCTAGGAGGCGAAGTCCCGGCTGGTCTTGGTCGTAGTGGCCGCTCCCCACATACGTCCCCGCCGACGCCGCGTGAGATTCTGGAGGGACGCCGCCGCCGAGGTATTGGAGATCCCGGCTGCACTTGGTCGTAGAACAGAGCTATCTCTTCCCCTGCCCTCGTCTCTTCCTCCCATCCTTCCCTCCTCACACCTTGTGCTGGCGGTGAGACATGGAGCAACTGCACATTGCAGCACCTTGAAATAAAATTTAATTAGCAGTTAGGGTTCAGATTGGTAGTGGATACGCCAGCAGTGCGTTCGCTAGATTGCGCAACTTCCCCGCTCACTAATCGCATGATTAGCGGCTAGCCCGCGTCCTCGATGCCTGCAATGATGATGCTGCTGCTGACTGTTAGCACGCTGTTGCTGCTACGTTTTTTACATGCACGAATCATGAACACAAAACTCTAAGGAAAAAGGGATATGATATGAATTTTTTCCAGCAAAGAATCATTTGGTTTGTCACACAAACATACAAGTAGAAATTGCAGCCTTAAAGCTTCCAGAATCAACAGTTAACTATGTAAGCTTATGGTCATACTCCTGTATCATACACGTACACAAGTTCAGGCCATACATGTATAAATTCTGTTAACTGTCAAGCCTTTATTCAGTAATGAAATCTTGAATTTTGGACTACTTGTAACAGCATGTGCAAACAACTGAAATCTTGCTGCATCATACACATACAAGTTCAGGTCATACATGTAAACTATAGCTTGGAACAACTTAGCTAGTGCTAATAACAGTTTCATAGTTCAGTTGCATGTGTTTGTTTTGAAGTTTAGAAGAGACACAGGCTCAGAGTTCACAAATTTCTTACAACATGTAGCATTCCCCAGTGGCATTTGCTGCTTATAAACTACAGAGAATACTGGTAATAAATCCCACTAAGCATAGGTAGTGGAGAGGATCAAAATTCAGACATATGATAAACTACAGAGATTCTGCAATTTCTGAAGAGTAGTTAAGTATTACTCCCTCCGTCCCATAATGTAAGGTGTTTTTTGACACTAGTGTAGTGTCAGTGTGGTGTCAAAAAAGGTCTTACATTATGGGACGGAGGGAGTAGTTGCTACGATAATGTTTTCATAACTATGAAGAGTGTGTTATATGCTGCTTAGAGATTGTATAGCTGGAGTGGCCTAACAATTCTAGAAGACACTATGCACTGGTTTTGTGTGTCATAAATTCATAATCTGTAGTATCAGTCTTCTTAGTGCAAAAATGGAGACTACATTTCCATGGTACTCACATGCTATTACTATTCTTGCATTAAGACGTACTCCTCCGTCCCAAAATAAGTGTCTCAACTTTATACTAACTTTAGTACAAAGTTGTACTAACCTTGAGACACTTATTTTGGGACAGAAAATACCGATAAAACCAAGGCTAATTTGTTTGACTTCCAAGTCCTTACTTTGCCAAGACAAATCTGCTCGGCCACAGTTCATGTTATTTGCCAAAGCAAGTGAAGCTCTTACTATTTTCTATAAAACTGAAGTGTTCTCATCGAAATCTTCTCCAATGCGTGCAGGACTTTCCTGTAGGAGAAAGCGAGATGTTCATAGTCCACGGTTGTTGTCTGAGTTTGTGTATTCCCTACGGCAGCAAAAATAACGTCAATTATTAAGGCAGCCACCGGTTCAAACAGTGAGCATCAGGTACTCTGTTTTCAGCACTCTATAGTTTAAACTCACTGTGTTTAGTCTAGCAGATCCTTTTTCTGTGGAATCAAGTCTACCAGATTTAGTATTGACCCTTTCTTCTATCTTTGTATACATGACGGTAGTCATCAAGGAAATTTTACACAGTTGTACAACCGACAGAGCAAATGATGCCATAATACTGATTTTATCATTTCCACCATGATTTTCTCTCTTAATCAAGCATGCTTTCCTGCACATCACATAAAATTAAGTGTACTTAGGATTGATTTAGTGCAGTTGCAATAGTTTTGCACCTGGGATCTCATGCGGTAGCCACCTCTATTTTTCTTTATTTTCTATGCAATTGATGATTCAGTTTAGTTCGCTGTTAGGGCACTATAATCAATGTTTAGTAATAAATTTTAGTGATTGTCCCATGTAAACTTGATTTTCTGGCTGCAGGTTTATTGTCTGTCTTGGGTGTTCATTGTAGCAGTAGTGTGAGTACTGGACAACCTTCTGCCACCGTCGTTTACCTCCGACTCGCCAGCGAGCCGCCATCGTCTACCTCTTGTCTACCTCGTGCCTCGCCGGATAGCGCAGTCATCAAACTCTGTCTCACCGGGCAGCCACTGTCGTCTACCTCTGCTTTATAGTTAATTCTGTGCTAGTGATTCCTCCGGAAAACTTGTTAGGTTATTCTAACTCTGCCATGTAACCGTGATCTTGTTTTCTGAATATGTAATTTTTTTTAGTGATTTTCATTTTCATTTTATTTATCATAGCACTCCCATGATTTATTTCATTTTCTAGTGTATATTTTAAAATTTTATTTTCCCTAATGGCCATGGCGTGAGAGAAGAATACTAGAGGGCTGGGGGATGTTCACTGCTTTGGGCGTTGCACTGAAGAAGTTTTGCCAAAAAGAAATAAAACTAGAAGTAAAATTCAAATTAAGGAGCATTTTTGGTAAAAATTGTTTAAAAAAAATGTTTCCATAAAAACTCTAAAAAATTCACGGTACCCTATATTCAATCTGGGAAAGTTTCTAGAAGTTTTGATGAATAGAAAAAAATAGAAGCAAAATTCAAATTCAGGACCATTTTGATTCAATATTTACCCCGAAAACAAGATTTCAAAAAGAAAAAATCCACACTATTCTTAGCTCATTTAACCTGGGAAAGTTTCAAGAAGTTCTTCCAAACAAAAAAAGACAGAAGGAAAAAAAATAAAATTTTCAGGAAGAAAAAACTCAAAATTTGGCATGAAAAATCTCAAAAAAAATCCACACTACCCTTATAATTAGTCTAGGAAGATTTCAAGAAGCTTTCTTGAACAGGAAAAAAACTAAAAGCAAAATTCAAGTTGAGAAGCATTTTTGGCTCAAAAATTGGGTAAAATATTTTTTCTAGGAAAAATATCCAAAAATAAAAGTTCCCGGAAAAATTCCACGAGTACCAACTTAGGAGATGTTAGTTAAACTTCACTATAGAACTTGGCTTTGTAACAATCAGTTGATGCAAATAGAACCAATAATGTAGATCAGGTTCAGGTTCATGTTAGCTCTATGCTGGTTATGGGTCTGAATGGGTCATAGCGGTACTTGTGGACCAAGATGACCCATAGTGGTAGTTATGGGTTGGAATGACCTGTGATGGTAGTTGTGTGTCGGGACTATCATTCAAGGTAGTTGAGGGTCCGGATGATCTGTTATGGTACTTGTGGATCCACACGTCCCAAAGTGGTAGTTGTGGATCCGTATGACCCCTAGTGATAGTTCTATGTTGGTAGTATCTGTAAGGGTAGTCGAGAGACCGTACGACCCATAGTTCTAGTACCGGTGCTGACAACCCATAGTGCTAGTCGTAGACTCGGATTACTCATATTAGTAGTTGTGGGTTTGAATGACCATAGTGCTAGTAGTAGAATTGACGAAGTATGGCTCAATGTGTTAGTCGTGGTCTGGATGACCCGTAGCGGTATTTGTTAGTTCGGATGACCCATACTGCTAGTCGTGGTCCGGACAACCCATCGTGGTGCTTGTGGACCCAGACAACCGATAGTGCTAAGTTCTGGGTTCGGATGGCCCATAGTGCTAGTTGGGGATCAGATGACTCATAGTGTTAGTTGTGAGTCTAGATGGCCAATGGTGCTAGTTGCGGGTTTTGACGACCCATGGTATTATTAGTGTGATCGCCGCAAGTACCGGTCTTACACGTCCGGGCCCACTACTACCGATCTTAGTCGTCCGGACCCACAAGTATCGATCTTACATCCGGGCCCACTCTGCGGATCTTAGTAAATGCGGACCCACAAGTATCGATCTTACTCGTCTAGACTTAAGTACCGGCCTTACTCGTTCGGGCTCATTTCTATCGATCCTAGTCATTAAGAACCACAAGTATCAATCTTAGTCATCCGGACCCACAAGTATCGATTCTAGTCATCCGGACCCATAATACCAGTTTTACTCATTCCGGCTCACTACTATGGATCTTACTCGTTTGGGCACACTACTTTTGATCTTAATCATCCAAAACCACAAGTATCGGTCTTAGTCGGCGGGCCCACAAGTATCGGTCTTAGTCGGCGGGCCCACAAGTATTGGTCTTACTCATTTGGGCTTACTACTATCGGTCCTACTCGTTCGGGCTCACTACTTCATTCTCAATCGTTCGAGACGAGAAGTATCGATCTTAGTTATTTAGGTCCACAAGTATCGATCTTAATTGTCCGGACCCACAAGTACAAATCTTAATCGTTTTCATCCATAAGCATTGATCTTAGTTGTATGTACCCACAAATATCGATCTTACTCATTCAGGCTCGTTACTGTCGATCTTAGTCGGCTCAACTCGCAAGTACCAATCTTAGTCGTTTTCATCCACAAGCATCGATCTTACTCATTTGGGCTCATTTCTATCGATCTTAATCGTCCGGACCCACAAGTACCAATTTTAATCGTTTCCAGCCACAAGCATCGATCTTAGTTTTTTGGACCCATAAGTATCGATCTTACTCATTCAGGCTCGTTACTATCGATCTTAGTCGTCCCAACCCACAAGTATCGATCGATCTTAGTCGTTCGGACCACAAGTACCAATCTTTGTTGTCCATGCCAAGTACCATTCTTACTCATACAGGTCCACAAATACTGATCTTGGTCATCCAAGCCCACTATTATCAATCTTAGTCGTATTGACCCACAAGGCCACAAGTACCGATCTCAGTTGTCGAACCTTAAGTATCGGTCTTGCTCGTACTGACCCACAAGTGCCGATCACAGTTGTCCAGAACCATAAGTATCTGTCTTGCTCGTTTCGACCCTCACTGAAAAAATTATACTTTCTATTTTTATGAAAATATTTCACGCGTTTACAAAAAATACCTTTTCCCCTTCACTAAAAAATATAATCCCGTCACTTTTTCCAAATTTTCGGCCCTTGGCAGCCGGGCACCTACATCAATCACGAAAAAAAACTCCAGCCCCCACGATCTTATCCCCCACGTAGCGATCACTCCACCCCGCACATTCTCCTGCTCCTATCCCCTCCCCCATTATCGCCCCACCAAATCGGAGCTCCTCCGATCCATCAAATCCAGTCTGGTTGAACGCCGCCCCTTCTCATCTGCGGGATCCCGGCCGCCGCCTCACCAACGACCCTCTCCTCCGCTGCCAAGTCTGCTCGAACGCCGCCGCCCTCCTCATTGGCGGGATCGGAGCCGCCGGCCACCGCCCACCTCGCCTGAAGGATCCGATGCCACTGCTCTTCTACGGCGATCCATCACCGGCCACCGGTGGTGCATCACCTGCCGCTGACTGAAGAATCCTTGCGGCGTTTCGAAGAAGCTGTGGGTGGAAATTCCGGAACCGCTGCGCCGACTGTGGTGTGATGCCGGCGATGGGTCCGCTGGCAATTCGATATGCGAGTATGTCACTGCCAACTCGAGAGGTGTGTTCATAGGATGATTCATATCATGCTTGAAAATGCACAATCTTGCCTGCTAAATCTGGATAACCATAATCTAATTATTCCAAATGAATGCTAATTTTGACCCTATAGTGACCTCACGACTGATTCCAAATTTTTTTGTGAGGTTGTATGCCAAGGATATTAGATCATAGACATTTGCTATTTCTATGATTTGTATCCTGCCTCTCCACTGTATCATGTATGTAACTTGTTCTATATCTACAAAAGTTACTTGCTGTAAAATAGACTGTAGATGTATGTGTGCCTTCATCAGTATATTGACCAGGACATGAGAATAAACAAGTGTTATTTTACTCCTTGGTTTTGCAGCGAAAAATGGAATATATGTCAATCTTGTAAAGGATGTTCGGATGCTTTTGAGGAAATGATTTGGTGAAATATTGATTGCGACGGTTTGGAACTAAGTGACAGCAAAAGAATTGGAGTAAAGCTGGAGGTTATCATTTCCCGATAGTAGTGGTGTTACCATGTGCGTAGTTACAGATGATGGAATATATCATGTAGGAGTATATACTTTCTTATACCTTAAACTAAAATCATGTGGTTCTCTATATGTAGGATCTTGTTCCTTTCCATGTAAAAAAAAATGGATCTTGTTCCTTGCGTTCTTCTGTCATTTGACAATGAGCAGATATTAATCTAGAGAGGCAGTGAATGGAACTCTAGATACTCAGCCTCCTATTGGTCTTTTCCACAACAGGGAAATAGATTGGTCCTGGTTTTGGCCTCTGCACTAGCAATTAGTCTATGATGCTTGTAGTTCAGTTTTACTAGTCTAAGGTTATTGGTATTTGCTGCACTAACTCTACTTAGTTTAACCGTTAAATCTGCTTTGTAGCAATTATAATGTTGGTTTCATCATGATTTGCCAAAAATTGCGCCTTTTGTTTATATAAGAAATATGGATTTTTTTCCTTTCATTTGCATCATGATTTTTTTCTTCATTCGTGACATGTTGAGCTTTGTTCGCATACTTTTCAGTCCAGTTGCCATTGACATTCCCACTGCGACGTTTGAAGATCTGAAACAAGGTGAGCAAGAAGTGGATATTGAAAATCTAGAGTTGAAGTAGCTTCAGCACGAGGTTGTTGAACAGATGGATAGTGTAGGACTCCGCAGAACCATCTAGCAATCAGTTATTTGGCTCTGTGACAATTTCAGGCAGAGATAGTGCTTTAGGAGACGATACAAAGCATTGCAGCTTATGTAAGTTGTAAGTCATGGTCTTGTGGATATCTTGATGTACACGTGTGAGCATATACTCATTTTGTTAGGGAGATGAACAAGCATGATTCTGGAAATTATTCGTTCAGGAGACAAACTACCAAGTTTGCTATGTACTAGTATCTGTTAATTATGGTTCATCATATTACGGTGGTGCTATGCCCTCAAAATACAGAGACGAACTCTTGTTTTATCAGTATTTTTGGGTACAGTTCCTCTGTTACTGTTTAGTTCAAGAGATGCCCAAGCCTAGCAAGGCACAATGTCAGCTCAGTTTTAGAAGAGAGGAGTAACACACAACTGAACAGTATGCACACAAGTTGAGAACATCACACTGCATGAAATTTCTTTTTTTTTACTGCATGAAATTTCTCATTGGATTGAGACAGTTACATGTCAAACCGGCAACACACATTACACAGATCGATTACACCTTATTCTGAACAAAAATGGCAGCAAAAAAGACAAGATACAAAACACCACTGGCAACCTCCTGGGCACAATTATATTTCTTCTTAAATCAAGATAATTACCTCATTCTGAAAAAAAATGGCAGCGAAAAAGACAAGATACAAAACACCACAGGGAACCTCCTGGGCACTTCTATTTCTTCTCAAATCAAGATAATTAGCAATCCAGTTGCTGTAACTCATGCTCCTTTTTCTCAATCTTATCCTTCTAGCCTCCCAGTTAAAAGAGCAAAAACAGCAAAACAGGGCGCACATGGTCATAGCCGTCGAATATGAAACCAAGAAAATAATATTAAATCAAAACAGGATCACCTGGCGCGCCTGGGCAGTTCACAATTTTCACATTATCGAAACCAAGTCTCAAATGAAATTTAGTTTTCTACAGATGACTCCAAGGGGAGACGGATCATAATCTAAAACACATTGTCAGCCCATTTGAGAGGCGGTGATCGCTGCCTGGAGCATGGCTTGAGCTTCAGCTTGAAGAGGATCAGCAACTCACTCCAGGTTGCCACTTGCCTACTCCAGTGGCCATCAACAGTCCACAATCAGTATGGATTGTAAAGCCCAATCCTCCTGTGTGTGACGCCTCTCTGAACGAGCCATATGTGTTGATCTTCAGAACATCTTCTGATGGTGGAGACCATCTCTGAATTTTTGTAACGCTTCAGTTTTCTTTCTACTAGCAATGGTGCATGTGCACATGCACATATAGACTAATGTTAATTTATCTACATATATAATAGTTATATTGACCATAGTGATTACTTTTTTGCTGCCGTTAGAATTGATTCACATACGTGATACATACCAAGATTACACAGTTCACAAAATTGAATCTTTGGAGACTGCCCTCATAAACAATTCAGCAACCTTACCTTAACAGCAGTGTAGCAATACCTGTTAGTGCAAAATGTCAAGATCAACCATGCCAAGAAAGTGGAAATAAAGAGGAATTATATAACTATCAAATCATATTTATAGTACTAGCTGTTATGAGAAATATATAAGCTTCAGCTGACCTGATAACCAAGATAAGAGCAAAAAGATTAATCAACACTTGACGTAGTGTCGATGATGGGCAAACAGGATGCAAAGGAAAAAACAGTTTTTTTCATTTTTATTTTCAGAGTGCCCTCCTCTTTTCTTTGTTAGCTCCATGCATGACATCATTTGTGCCAGCTTTTTCCTAAATAACCATTATCTATGTATGTATTCCACATATAAATGAAAGATTATGCATGTATCATGGTGTCTCAGTGGGTAATTTCACATGGATCTAATCCTAGAACATGTAGATTATTTAAAAAAAAATAAAAAAATGAAGGAATAGCCATAAAACAAATTATGTATGACGAGCTATTTGGGTAAGATAAAGATCTGAAAACTGGCCATAGGGCACTGGCTTGTCCCTGATGTAGGACAGGCTAGACCATCCACAACTCTATCTTTTCATTAAATTCAACTTTACTTTGGTTTGAAAGACACAATCATATCCCACACGAACACTTACAATCCTTTCTAACTATAGTCATATTTTATCCTACAACTTTCTAATAGATATGTACATGCAGTGGCATGCTTTATTTGACCATCTACAGTTCACAAAATTTTCAACCAGTTACAAAGACCCAAAAGTTTAGGTAAATCTGTGTGTGGAAAGTCATTAACCACAAAATGAAGCATCGTCAACTACTTGGAAAGCAGGGATCATAGAAAATTGACAACATTATGTTCACTTCTTTAAGCCTTCTGGTAGCATGAAGTACATATAAGGCAAAGAAGAAATGGAATAACAGATCCATACCCTCTGAAAACCAGTTATGATCAAATTCATCCATGAACACTTTATGGCAATCATCATCTTGAGATTCCTACAGAGAATAACAATTATGTTGCTGTATTATTTATGAACCACATGCCAAATTGAATAGGAAAAGGCCACCTTTCAGCCAATAGGGCAAGTAGAAGGATTGCTCCTAGTAAGGGAAACATTGACTACATTTGTGCGCTCAATACTTAGTGGCTCAGCACCAGATGATCATTACACATGATCACATGATCAAATGAATGCCATAACTGCAAATACACGACAAGTAGGAAATGAATGCAAGTTCTGCAAAGGCAGTTAAAACTGAGAATCAATATAAAGTCTGAATCTCCTAGTAACTGTTTTTCACAGCACAAAGGTTCTGAACCCAAGTGTGGTACTCCACATAGCACTAAGAGTTCATACAAAAGGTTATAAGCTATGGTGTTTGCGAGATATCCATAAATTTCTTCCAGTGGTACAAGCCCAGGAAATAGCATTTGCCACAAATAACATGAGGGGGATGAATTGGCACGTTGGTTCTCTAATGCACAATACAACTAGCAAGAGAAATTCCAATGAATTGTACCATGTTGAGTATTACCTACTGACTGAAATCAATGTAATCGAAATCACCGTGACGAGCTCCTTAATGAGAAGGAAGGGGGGGGGGGGATACCTCCCCAATCAAACCACGCTGGCAACTAGCAAGGGGGATGCGCTCATCTAATCAATGACGACGGGCGACATTTGGGTGATGGACGCTGCAGCGATGAGGAAGAGGCCTGGCGCTGCGGCGGGAAGGAATACGGCCTGGGCGCTGCGGGAGGTAGCCCGGGAGGTTGCTGGACAGGAGTATTCCAGGCAGGGAGCCATCACGTCATCACTGCGTACGACGCCAGAATCGGCCGGCGAGGGCTGCCGCGGGGGCGGGACTCCGGCTACGGTGCCCGTGCAGAGGGTGGACTTGGGTCAGGGCTGGCTAGCCTTGGCGGGGCAGATTCGGCGACGAAGGGTTCTCGCGGGGCGGGGCTCTTGGCGGGGCAGATCCGACGACGGAGGACTAGCGATGGATTGGTAGGAGAGGAGGCGGCGGTCGCCGGCGTCGTGGGATAAGAGGCTCTAACATGGGGAATTTTGTGACTGTCAACGAGAGGAGACGACTAGATCGGCCGGACCATATTGCCACGGGGAATTTTACAATGACGGATTTACCCTTTGAAACACTCATTGGTCCCACCAAAATTTTGTACCGGTCCCACCGTTATACGTAATTTCATGTAATTTTAGTTTCGTAACTCCTCGTAACTCCTATTTTCCCACCGTCAGATCAGGGTGGCTGGACGGCTCCTAAAATCGCCAATCACCGTAACAATTGTAATTAATCAGGAGGCCTAGATAGCTACCTAGTTTCTCCTCATGCCAGTCCACCACCTAAAGTCTCGAAGACTCTCCTGCATCACCTGCTCCCGCGAGGGCTCGAGGTCCTCGTCGAGGCCGCTCTCCATGCGGGCGATCTGGTCCTCGAACCATGACTCGTTGCGGCCCAAGCACTCGCGCAGCGTCACCGTGGCCCTGACGCATGCCTCGTCGGCGAGGACGCAGTCGGAGCTGCTGCGCAGCCCCTCGACCGCATCAGGGCGGCACTTTTTCCTGGCCACCCGGAATTCGTCCAAGCACCCGCCCTCCTTCATATGGCGTGAGATCTCTGCCAACTGCCATGGACACCAAGTTCCCCATGGCCGGCGGGGTTAACTGATGTACTGCTGGATTTTAGGGTAAATATGCCTAATGAAACATCGCATCGTAGGCTGCCGCTTGTAGTATATATACACAACAAAGGCGCGAGGCGTGCATACCCCAGACTTGCCAGAACGCGTGACTGGCTCAGCTTCGCCGCCGTCTGCCGCAACTGGGCCCTCGCCGCGCAACTCAACCGCGCACTGATGCCGCCGGCCGTGCCTTGCATCAACCTCGGCGACGGCGCATACCTGAGCCTCACCGATGGCAGGGTGCCCCGATTCAGCAAGCCCAGCGACTGCCGCGTCGAGGCTTCCTTCGGCAGCTGGCTCCTGTACGAACACGAGCCATCCGGTAGATGCTTCCTCCGCGATCCGTTCACCGCTGCCATGCCGACCATCGAAGTTCCGTGCCAATACCGCCGCACCAACCGTGCTTTCAATTTGAACGAACGACACCCCAACGGTGGTTATGACATCGTTGGCACCTGCAGCCCCCCAGGTGAGCAACCGTGCTATATTGAAAACATCGTCGTTCAGTCGCCTCAGCTCGTCGTGGCTACGTTCCACGGTGCCCCGTTCAATGTCGCACCGGCTGTCAACTTTGCTTGTTTCCGGCCAGGCACGCCGCCGCTTTCCTGGTCACATGCGGCCGTCACGTCTGGTGATCTTCACCAATTTCAGGACATGGTCTACGTGGACGTGGCCTTCCACCATGGTAAGATCTTCGCAGTTGGCTGGAACGGGGATCTTTTTTCCCATGAGTTTCTCGCCGGAGAGGCGGTATCTCAGAGTCGCGTCAAGCATGCCATCATCAGCGAACCACCATACGCGACCTATGCAAAACACCACCTGCTCACATCATCTGACAAGCAGACACTTCTGATGGTGCGGTGGAGCATCCCAGAGAGGATTTACGGGGCCAGGATGGATTACCACGAGATGAATCTGCAAGTATTCGCGGCAGACTTGGATAGAGGCCAATGGCTGGAGGTGAATGATTTAGGCCACCAGGTCCTCTTTGTTGGCACAACAGGCTCCAAAGCACTTGCAGTAGTACCAGGCTCATCCGAGCAGTATGACCGGAGGTTTGGAGGAGGAAACCGTGTGACGTGTGTTTCTTCTCGGCGATGACTGGGCATGGGCATGGACACGGAGGCACAATGACAACTACCCATGCAGGTGCTCTGGCTGTCAAAAGCTCCTCCAAAATGGCATTCCTAATTATTGTGTGTACTACATGATGAGCAGAAAAACTAGTCTACTTTCACTTGGCGAAGGTCGTGCTTTCAGTTCAATGAAATCCTCCAGGTCTGAATGGTTTTTCCCCTCGGGATGAAATGCTAAAGGTTCTAAGAGAGATGCACCAATCGATGTTCACACCACTTCAGCATGTATTGATCAACTATAATGAAAATGATTTCTTATGTACAGTTGCGGAAATATTGGTGGTTTGTTCTTTTTGCACATCGCTACTGCCTGATGTAGTATTATTTAATATAATATTATTTTTCATATGCCTATGAACTTCCTTTATTGTCTACATAACGTAGAGTTTGGTCTGCGCCAATATTTAGATCGGATTTCTCTCTGCCTAATCCAACTAACACTAACTGAGCATGTTTTGATCGCATCGGGCATGGTCGGCTGTGCCTCGGTAAGACTACTACATCACCCAAGCCGTATCTCCAGCCCGGCCTCGCCACCCTCATCATGTCTTATCTAGTATCCTAGCAAGACCGCCTCACCTTTGGCGCCGTCGGCCGCGACTAGCTCCTCGTTGTACGGCAGCTCCTACCACCGGCGCTGTAGTGCATCATTCTCAGCGTTGACACCTACCAGAGCACAACGAGGACATGGTGTTTCACTCTAGTCACGATGGCAACATCCTCTCCTTCCGCAGCTACCTCCTCTAGAAGCATGATTGATGACTCATCCTTCGCAATCCTTCGTCTGCCATCGAGATCCTGGGCGACTACAATCGGTGCCTCAACATTTGCTGTGATTGTGATGCCCATTACCGATAGGAGCTACATTTCTTGCTTCCTTGATAGTTGCGTCAAGCGAGATTGTATTTAGTTAGCACAACTCCTCTCCAAGGATCCCACATGAAGATGTTAACTTCTAATGGCATCTTCGATTTCCATATTAGTTTATTATTATTATCTAGAATCTCTGAATGCGATAGTGCACGGTACATTGAATCGACTATAAAGGACCCAGATGTAGTTATATTCCAGTGAAACACATCCCGCCCTTGTGTCAAGTTAATCGAATCCAAACGGGATAGAAGATGGTGCCATGACATAAGGAAGGGGCCAATCAAATCCCTCCTAAATGACACATTTGGCGGGAAGGAGCTGAGCCTGAGCACATGTTCAATTGGAAGATGTTTCGACATGTTAAAACTGTGCATACTGTGCTAGGTGACTGGTCAATCCTTTCACTTTGCTGGGAGCTGAAAGTTGTATTTCCCTAACAGAGGATGAACCGTGGATCTCAGGTATGATGCAAAGCATTCCATGTTGTGTTTACTAATATCGGATTCTCATTCGCATAAGATTTGATTGATTGTTAAATAATAAACAAGTTAAATAATGTTTGCTTGGACTCTAAATTTTCCTCTTATCATGCGTGAATTTTAGCTATTATTCTTATTGATCCATCTTTTCTTCCTGGAAGTTGATATCACAATCGTCGAGTGCTGCTGATCACATGAGATTACTGATCATATTTTCGTGCATGATCAGCCTGATGGGTTGATTGTCTGTCATCTACCGTTAGGTGCAGCTGCATACTTTGGGTCACTTAATGTGGTAAAAGTTCATGTCTATTTTATTCACGACGAGCAGAGGCAGTGTACAGCAGGAGACAAACATTCTTGGCGGCACCTTGTTGTTCCGTTTTTGGAAGGTAACACGGCATGATAGTGTTCTACCAAAAATATTTACTTTACCATTTAACTATCTCTATCAGATCTCACTTTTGCAAGTAACCGTGAAGGGATTGACTACCCCTTTATCGCGTTGGGTACAAGTTTGTTGATTCTTTGTGCACGTATTCGGTGACTTGTGCGTTGTATCCTATTAGTTTGATACCTTGGTTCTCAAACTGAGGGAAATACTTACTCTACTTTGCTGCATCACTCGTTCCTCTTCAAGGAAAAAACCAATCCAAGCTCAAGAAGTAGCACCCGTCTCAGATAGACCGAAACACCCCATATTCCAGCCTAGAGATCTAATCTTCTGGAATACGACACTACTTGGCATAGAACAAATCAGCTCTTATTACAAGTGATATGGTTACAAGGGTTCCGATATAACTGGGAATTACAGTCATGGCGACCCTATGCTTACTCAGGTTGCTCTGTGCTACCAGAGGAAAACTCGTAGCGGCGGAATATTTTGTAGCAGCTAAATAACGACGACAGTGATGGACTCGACGCCGCAAGGACTCTGGCAGGAACGTGTATCCTAGCTCGCGAACTCGGGATCCTCGACAAGCAAGCAATCATAGCATGACCTGCAAACTGGCATGGCACGTCAGGTGAGTACTTTGAATGTACTCGCAAGCTCACAGCAACCAAGAGCAATCAAGACAAACATCAGCATGGCATTTAAATGTTAAAAAAGGATGAGCATGATACAACTAGAACGACATTTCATGAATAAGATGAACATGATACCGCTAGGACATTATCAACATAGCATGAACATATTACTCGAGACATGAACAATGATGATACTAGCATGCAACATGCTTGCAAATATCACTTACTCTCATCGGGGTTACCGTGTAACCCCCAAATATATGTCATTCTTACTTACCATCATGGTCACATGGTCACTTCAATCATTATCAAGAATAGCATCGGATCTTCACAAGATCACCTCATCAATATCAAGAATACCATTGGGATCCTAACAAGATCACCTCATGATTATCAAGGATACCACCGTGATCCTCCCGTGACCACATAAAGATCAATAAACTTGTTTCCTCATCAAACAGGCGAGGTAATAAACTGGTCAGCTCGATTCGATGGCACTATGACTCAGCCAACAGATGTTCAAGTTGTATTAAAGTCCGGTTTAACTTGAATGTAAGGAGCTGAGTCAACATAACATGATGGAATAACAATGCATATGAGCATGGTACCAACAAGAGCATGGGTGAGCAACATCACTCTTTAGCTAGCAACAACAAATCATTTTACCTGTTGGGTGCACATGAGCATGGCATATCAACGATCACGAATAACACCATTATAATAACAACACTTCGTATGAACATAGCATGACCACTAGCATCATAAATAATAACTAGACAAGAGCATGTCAATAATATTTGCAAGTAAACAATTACTCAACAAGACGCAAATGTCACAGCATAAGGATGAGCATGGGTTCACAAGCATATGAAGAGCATTCACAAAATATTAACAGTCACAAAGCATTTAAATATTCAACTAGAAAGCCATTGCTACTGCAAGGCTCTCATACAAGTGGCTGTTGTGGCTAGCCTGAGGATGAAGAATGCACCGGGAGGGAGTGCGGAAAGCTCGCGGAATGGATCGCCAGAAAAGTTTCCGTCTCAAAGGGGGCTGACTAGAAGCAAGGGAAAAAGGGTCATTTTGAATGTGGGATCTGTCGGTGTACAAAAGTAGGGGCTCTCCTTTGTACCCCTTGTGCACGGGCAGTCAGAGCCACGCCTGCGGCCACACTTAGAAGGGCTGAGGAGGGAAGCCAAAACCACAAGACAATCAAGGCAACGCCAAGACCATAAACGCAAAGAGAAAGAGGGCGGGAAAGAGCCTTGCCGGGGCAACTTTCCCAACGCCAGCAGAGCGCGCCACTCTTGAGCCCAAGGGTTCCAACGCCATCAATCATGTTGGAGCCAAGGCTCGGGAGGCACCTCCATGATGGCATGAAGATCTTCGTAAAGATCATAAACACGCAAGATCAGATGAGGACCAGAAGACGATGATCCTCGGCAAGATCCTTGCCAAAGGAATCAGTGAGACCTCCGGCAAGATCCTTGCCAGGGACGACCACGGTGCCCCAGCAAGACCCTTGCCGCGGCCCCGGCAAGACCCTTGCCGAGGACATCAGCGGGGCCGCGGCCAGGCCCGCACGTGGCAAGACTCCACCGCCATTCCCGTTCAGCTCCAGCCCAGCCAGCTAGGCGAGCACCTGTGTGGCGACGTGCGGCCTCTGACCAACTCAGCAAGCACCTACTGTTCGACGAGATTTTGTACTATATATATATTACGAAACAAAGGAGAATGGGTAATAAAAAAAGTTGTTTGACCATAATTTGTACCAATATCTTTTTCTCCCTTCCCTCATAGTTGAGGAGAAACCTAGAATTTTGTGTGTGTGTGTGTGGAGCAGGAAGTGCCCATGGATATTGCATCTGTATCATACACGTGCACAATGTCCGTACATGGAAAATCCTAAGTGAAAGTTATTTTTATGGGCTAATGGCCGGTTAATTAATTAGCTAGCCCAAGTTCTTGATGTACTGCAATTGCACTACATATTGGGCTTCGTACGTACATGTACCAGGGACGAAGCTCTAGTATGCACGCTGGGGTCAATTGACCCCAGTGCCTTCCAGTATTTGAAGCTAACTACGTTCATCAAACTGCGTCTGACCCCAGCCTAAAAAATTACTTGACCCCAGCCCAGCAGCTAATTCCAATTATTCATAGTCTCAGCGCATAACATCCGTAAATTTTACTCAAATTCTAGTAAAAGATAGAAAAAAAAAATCATAGCGTACAACTCTACACAGCGCCAGCACACAAGACCTTTGGCCCAATGCTTAAGACGTGGCTTAGGCTTACACACGTACACGTTGACGTTTGGTCTCGAATTTCTGTAAATATACGCGAAGTCGTGAACAACCGACACATGCCTCTTCGTCTCTTCGCCATCGTCAGTTCGCCTCTCCGTCTCATTGCATTCGCCTATTCTTTTCCTCACCCCAACTCTTCATCCCTAATTCCCAATTTCCACCCGCGATCCCTAATCTCCAAGGGTGACTCCGGCCGGCTGCCGCCGCCGCATAATCTTTAATCTCCCGAGTGTTAGTTGCCCACTTGGCACTTGCCCTCCTCGTCGGCAATTCTCAGGCAGGTACGCTAATCTCTTTCTCAGTTTCTCTTGGTCTCACGCACTAATAACTCATTCCCTCCGGATTATTGAGAGTTGGTACAAACATTGAATAGTGGGGCTAAAGCCATAGATTGTAAACGATAGTCCTATTATGCAATGGCATTATTTGAGATTTCAAAATTTATGAGTTGCTCATGTCGATTGTAGGCTTAACTACATGTATTTGCAGGCGCCAGCTGCCTCCAGGAATTCTGATGTGCGATGGCAATGGTTTGGCTGCAACCGTGGCGGTGATGGCGACCTCAACCTCGGTTCTGGTGAGTCCTTGTTCTCCTCCATCTCTCCTTGTGCCTTGAGATGATCTGGATATCTAGTCATGGCTGATTGTGGTGCTGGCCATCAAGCCGATGATTTGGGGTTTGGTTGTGGTCATGCTGTATGTGGTGGTGGTCTTCCGGCCACTAGTCTTTTGATTGCGATGATCTTGTCATAGAAATTGGTCCCTGTGCTGGCTATGCCCTTGTGCTACTGTATATATGCTATTTGGTGTGGTTTGAAACTTGTTTAGGATGTTGGCATGCTACTGGCCTCACGCACTAACAACTCATTCCCTCCGGATTATTGAGAGTTGGTACAAACATTAGCAAATCAGAATGAAGATGAGAGATCAAGAAGGCAAATTATAAAATGCGACTCTCACATCACTGTAACTTTTTGTTAATGCTATTTATTCTCTATATTATTTATTACACACCATTGTTTTTCCTTTTTTGTGATGGCGTACACATCATTGTTGTGAATATAATATATTTCTTTTGTTCATTCTTTTCAGGAAGTTACAAATGTAATTGTCAGAAGTCATTTTTGCTTATTTTTCTTGAATATGTAACAAAATTATGACTTGTGGAACCGTACTTGGTATGACAATCTTTTATTATGATACCAATTATATCATTGGCTCATTGCATATTTTCACTCTTCATGTTGTCCTTGGATGCTATTTCTATTGAGTTATTGTGCGCATATTTTTGGTTTTTCACCTTTATATTGCGCTCGGCGTGAGTCACGCCATAGCCTGTACTACTATAGTGTGCATTGGTTGACCCCAGTGACCATTTTTTCTAGCTTCGTCCCTGACATGTACTGATGCATGGCAAAACTATCCACGTTGCTAGCACATGCATATGCATGCAGTAAGATTTGATGCAACTACCGTGCGTGTACACGTCTCGGTTAGGGCGTACGCGATTCAAGTACCCTGCCGGTGTATGAATACAAACCCGAATACCCGATCAATGATGTGCCGTACACTGCATGCTTAATTGGTCATGCGTGTGCCACAGGTTAAAAGATAAGCATCGGACGTATCTTAAACAGCTTGCGTCCATATCTCTTCCATGAAGATCGGACCGGCCGGCTAGGGCGCGAGACGCAGCGCCCTACCTTCCACCTATAAATACACAACCAGCACGAAGCACCCGGAGGGGGGCAGGGGAGTCGCCCATGCGGCGGCGTCGACGCGGAACCCAGGCAGGAGGGAGGCAGCGGCCGCGGCCAGGAAGAGACGCGCCCCTGGTGCAGCATCGAGGGGGATTGGGCGGACGCGCGCGCCACGCCGGAGGTTGCCCTGGCTACGTCCCGAGCTCGGTGACGGGCCGACGGCGCACTGCGTGTGCGCTGCCCCCGTGCCGCAGGCATCGTGCAAGCAGAGGAGAAAAAGAACCCGTCCCCGTCGATGTCGACAGCGGAAGATGAAGAACGGCCAGCAACTCATGCCCCGCTGACTAACTTCTTTTGATCTATATGTATGTTTTCGTCTATCAGAAGAGCGTCGAGCAGAACTCTCGCCGGCAGAGGAGCCAGAGGAGAAGGCGCACCCGTGGCGGCGGGGCGCTCGCCTGGCAACATGCACGCGGCTCGGCGCTGCCCGGCCGCGGCAGCGCGTATGTAGGGAGGCACGGCCAGATGAACGTGCATATCCATCCATCACACATCCAGCCTCCATGCATGGAGCATCCGTGAGAAGAACTCACGTCCTGGAGGGACGTACGCATCAGGAGGGGGCGGAAGTGGAGACGCGCCCAAGGCGGCAGCGTCGACGAGATGGACGGAGGAGGCCGAGGAGAGGGCACGCCCAAGGCGGCGGCGCACCTGCCCGATAACATGCACGCAGTCTGGCGCTGTCCGGCAGCGGAAGCGCGTGCGCCGAGGAGGACGTACGACAGCGAGCAGAACGGCACCACGCCCACTCGAAGGTGGCGTGCACTTGTGCAGATCCTGTGCGGGACTCGTGCTATCAATGGCACAACGTGGAGCTTCGTCCAGGTCAACATAATTTTTATACATTCATCTACCTCTTGTGTACCCAGGCCAGTATATTACATGAGTGTCCGGTAGCAGCACCTCCAGGATTGGAGGAAGGTGGACGCGCCCACGGCGGCGGCGGCGGAGAGACACGCTCGCTGGGCAACTCACACGGCCTGCCCTGTCTAGCGGCTGGGCGTGCCCGGATGAGGACGGATGCAGAGAAGAGGGCACGCCAACGTCGGCGGCACACGATCACCGGGCAGCATGCACCACACCTGGCGCTGTCCGGCGGCAGCAGCTCACGCGCCATGCGCCTAGGAGAAGGCGGAAACTGACACACCCAAGAGGCGACGGCGTGCGCGCCATACCCAACGACACGTCCAGCGCCTGACCGACGTCGTATAGCGCAGTGCTGCTCTCTCCGAGAATGCGCAGGAGGCTCACGCCCCAGTGGAAGGAGCCAGCCAGGAGCAGACGCGCCCGCGGTGGCAGCATCGAGGAGGGGCAGCGAGTACGCGCACCGACGGATGCCCAAGCATTTGATACAGTCCCACTCAAGGTGGCCGCGGATAACGCCGGCTGCGCCCTGGGCGTACGGTGCAACCACGTCCAAAAAACAAGAAGTCCCGATGCCATCTCCATGGCGTAGACGTGAAGACTTGGAGGCCGTACCAGAACCATGCATCTGGTTTATTCTCTCTATTATTCCGCTTACCTTCTTCACCATGCAGAGTAGGGATATAAAACCGCGCAACTGGAGAGGCAGCAACGCAGACTGGTGATACATGCGTTGAAGCACCACGGCGAGCGCACACCGGGAGAGGCAACGACGCCGACAGGCCGCTGCTAGCTACACTCGTAGCCGAGGAAGCCGCGGATGACGCGCCGGCGACCACGGAACCTAGATGTACCATGGCGGCAGCATCAAGGAGACCGGGAAGATGCGCCCACGACGGTGACAGCGGGGAGGCCGGCGGCATCCGGCCCACCACCATCTACACCACCACGACGGCGACAGCAGGGAGGCCGGCGGCATCTAGCCCACCATCATCTACACCACCACGACGGCGGCGAGGCTGCCGGTGAGTATCGTGGCGCTAACTCTACCTCGGCGGCGGCATCGGAGAGGCCAGCGGTATCCGGCTCGGTGCCATCTCCATCCTACTGGCGGGTGGTCCAACACCATCTACGGCACCACGACGACGACGAAGCCGCCGACTTATAGCCTGGCGCCGTCTTCTCCATTCCAACATCAACCTGCACCTAAGTTGAGAGCAGCGATACATCGCGCCCAAGAGCTGGGAAGATGATATTCACAAACACATGAATAAGAAGATTCAATTCCATCTCCATGGAGTCGATGAGACACTCGCAGCAGCGATGTAGTACGCGCCACAACAAGGCTCAAGATGGCAGCGACCAGGCGCGCGCCCGTGAAGACCGCGATGACGACGACAAACATCTCAGCGGAGCTTTCTTCCGTACAAGCGGCCACACACTGCATCAACACAAGCATCCCAAGTGCATCCGGGATAGGAATCACGGCTGAGATGGACCGATAATCAGAGCTCAATGGAGAAACCGAAGAAGATGGAATAGGAGTTGCACCGTCTTCACATCTTCATCAACCACACTACCAGTGTCCTCGATGTCCTCATCCGTCTCACCGAGAAGTCGACTACATCGACATAACATTGCCATCGTCATCGACTTCGCACCCGACAAGGACACCGACTACACCGACTCGTCGCCATTCGACTACATCGACACGGCATTGCAATCTCCATCAACTCTTCATCTAGCGAGGACGCCGTGAACATCGGTGCCACCGGACGTCCACGTGATGTCGCCATCTTCTTCCACGTATCGCTGGCGAGGCGCCTACTGCACCGCACGCCGCCATTCTTCGACACCAACCGTCTACACGAGTGGAAGTCGTCCCGTAACTCGCGACGCCCGAGATCCACGTCGGCAAGCTCGTCATCTTCGGGCGACGCCGCATGCTACGCGGCGACACTGAAGTCTACTCCAACTTCTACATCAACACCCTTCCTCAATATCGCCCAAGCTCCGACAAGGCGAAGCCACTTCACCGACATGTCTTTCTTCCGATGAAGCTACCCATATCTTGCCGGGCATCGACGAGGCGAAGGCAAGACACCCAGTCCGACACCGACGAGGCGGACACCACCAGGCCAGGCACCGACGAGGCGAAGGCCGCCCATTTGTCTGAGCTGACGAAGCCGGACATCTTCATCATCGGATATCGACAAGCCGGAGGATATGGCCAAACATCGCCGGACCGGACGGGCGTGCTGCTCCACCCTCTATCCCGCAACATCATCACCATCCTCTATGCGAGCACTTGGAGAAGACGAGACTTGAAGACGACGACCATTGTAGCAGCTTAATCGGAGGTGGCCCGCGACTTCGACTCGCGGACGTAATTAATCGGGAGCCTGCCGAGGCCCCGTGAACCAGAACTTCACAATCGCCCAAGTCCTATCGGCCGCGCTAGCAGGCCATGGAGTGCTTATGTAAAGGGATCATGTAATTTGTTTCTCCGATGAGAGATTAATAAAGTACAAGTTTCCCTATATTTTATTTTGTGTACTTGGTACACGGGCACGCCCACAATGTTTATTTCCCCTGGCGCGTAGAGAGATAATAACACGCCAACCAACGTTGTTTTATTATTTTTCATGTCAAACACCTACGTGGTGGCATGTAGATCTTCGTGAAGACCCTGCCACCGCACCATCTCAGCATCCTGCCAGCCTACATGGCACTACACGCCGCGCTGGCCTGGACACATGTCGAAGCAAGGCGAAGCGGTGACAACAAGAAGGGCACGTCGGCAACGCATTAAATGCGTTTGTCCGACGGTGCCAGAGGATAGACTCAGCCACCGCATGCGCTTTCCACCTCCTGTGTGCCACTGTGGCATCCCCTTTTTCTATAAAAGGAGGCCCGAGGCATACTGGAAAGGGATTCAGCTTTTTGGAGTACGCACGCATCGTAGCTAGTTCAAGCACACAAGAACATTCAGATATACACCAAAGCAGGACTAGGTTATAACGCGATCCTCGCGGCCCAAACTGGGTAAACGTTCCTTGTGCTGGCTCCTAGACCCGCTCTTTCCACAACCTCGCGCCCCGCCGACCGTAGTAGAGATTCCAGTGATCCCATAGGTGTCGTTTCCACCGACATCTTTGGCGCGCCAGGTAGGGGGCGCGGTTGTGAAATCCGGTCTAGCAGCTAGTCTAGCAGTTCTTCGTCACCATGGCTCCCCGTTAAACATTTTCAAAATCCTCAAAAACCTAACAGAAAAAAGTTACGGGGCTTTCAAGATCTAGAGGCAAAAAAATTAAAAAAAAATCAAACTTACTAGTGGCGCACCATTTGCTAGGTGCGCCATTAGTAACAGAAAAAAAAATTGGTTTCGAATTTTTTTTTTGGAATTTTTTTCAAAAAATTATATGTAATATGACTGGGAAGTTTGAAATATTTTCAAAATTTCATCA
Source organism: Aegilops longissima (assembly GCA_021605205.1). Taxonomy (NCBI): domain Eukaryota; kingdom Viridiplantae; phylum Streptophyta; class Magnoliopsida; order Poales; family Poaceae; genus Aegilops; species Aegilops longissima. Next base: position 747,051,879 of record CM038679.1, read on the forward strand.
TACTCATGAACATGAACAAAGTCCTAGACATCAACAAGGTTTAATAGGATTGATATGATAGATATATCAACAAGTGCCTGTTAAGTGAGGTGGTGCTGGGGTTGGATAGAACTGCGAAGTTAAGCGTGCTCGGGCTGGAGTAGTGTGAGGATGGGTGACCTTTTGGAAAGTTTGACCACTTAGTGCGATTTGACTTGAGATTAGGCATATTGACCCGAGATTAAGCCATAGTGACCCGAGATTAAAAAGAATTGAATAAAAAATATCTGAAAAATATTTGAAAAAAAATTGTTACTAATGGCGCACTTCTATGTGGTGCGCCATTAACAAGTCAGATAGTAATGGCGCACCGTGGGCTATACTAATGGCGCACCTGTGGTGCGCCATTAATATCTGGTATACTAATGGCGCACCTGTGGTGCACCATTAGTAAAAAATTCTAATGGCGTGGTGCTAGTGGCGCACCTGTAGCACACCATTAGTAGACAAAACAGGTGCGCCACTAGCAGGCATTTTCCTTGTAGTGCCCACATGTCGCCATGGCAACACCCCTTCATGTGAAGCCTCGGCCGCGGTGGCTAGTCGACCTCCAGCACACTCGCGAATGCCCGGGGAAGACGAAGGCTGCGACGCGGCGACCCACGTAGCTGCAAGACGAACTCGGGCGCCGAATCCCCGACATGACCACTTGGCGAAGCATGAGGAGATGGCGAAGGAGACGGAGATGATGCAGGCATTCCCCTTCCACGCCCACCTCTGCCTCGACCGCCTCACCGACCGCGGCCCTGCAGCTCTCTGGCAGGAGGAGGACCTAGTCGCCTCCACAGAAGAACGGCCTTGGCCACGCCCCCTCGCCATGACCGTGGGTGAGGATGAAGACAAGAGGGAGACGCAGGGAGATGCTTTACCCCCTGCCCCTGAGTCCCCCTTTTCTAGTTGGGAAAGGGAGGCCGACGGACTGGCTCTACGCCCCCAAAGAACCCGCTCGAATCCGGCTCATTGAAGTGGCAGCAGGCGAGGCCATCGACCACCCTCCTCGCCCAATGGGAGGTGCGTGGGTATCGGCCCGCGCACGCCTTCCCATGTTCCATGCGTCTGTCACCTACCCCAGGCCGTGCATGTGGCATACGTGGCACAAGGGGCGGGCGTAGTGGGAAACGTGGAACGACGGTTCCAAGTCGGAGAAAGTAAATGAGTAGCGTCCCTGCAGTCTTAAAGGGACACGCGGGCCGCATCTTTACTATTCACCACAAGATGACATAGGCGTGCTTCGGTCACCCCACGCACGATCCCCACGCCACGGATTCAACGCAGGTCATGGGGAAGCGCAGCGGACGAAGGTGTTACTGCGGTAAAAATCCGTCCCGCCTGCCCGCGCACCGTTCTGGGCCTAGCCCAACAACGTGTCGCGCTTATGTGTGTCCCAGGCCCGGGGGCTCCTGTCAGTGTACAAAAGGAGGGGCTCTCCTTTGTACCCCTTTACTTGTGCACGGGTAGTCAGAGCCACGCCTGCGGCCACACTTAGCAGGGCCGAGGAGGGAAGCCAAAACCACAAGACAATCAAGGCAACGCCAAGTCCAGAAACGCAAAGAGCAAGAGGGTGAGGTGGACTCCCCCGGCAAGATCCTTGCCGGGGCAGCCTCCGCAGCCCCGGCAAGAGCCTTGCCGGGGCAACTTGCCGAACGCCAGCAGAGCGCGCCACCCTTGAGCCCAAGGGGTCCAATGCCATCAATCACGTTGGAGCGAAGGCTCGGAAGGCACCTCCATGATGGCATGCAGATCTTCATAAAGATCATAAACACGCAAGATCAGATGAGGACCAGAAGACGACGATCCTCGGCAAGATCCTTGCCGATGGAATTCGCGAGACCACCAGCAAGATCCTTGCCGGGGACGACCGCGGTGCCATGGCAAGACCCTTGCCGAGGACATCAGCGGGGCGCGGCCAGGCCCGCACCTGCCAAGACTACACCGTCGTTCCCATGCAGCTGCCAGCCCAGCCAGCTAGGTGAGCACCTGCGTGGCGATGTGCGGCCTCCGACCAACTCAGCAAGCACCTGCATGGTGGCATGCAGATCTTCATGAAGACCCTGCCACCGCACCAGCTCAGCAGCCTGCCAGCTTACATGGAGCTACACGCCGCGCTGGCCTAGACGCGTGTCGAAGCAAGGCAAAGCGGCGACAGCAAGAAGGGCACGTCGGCAGCGCATTATATGCATTTGTAGGATGGTGCCAGAGGATAGACTCATCCACCGCATGCTCTTTCCACCTCCTGTGTGCCACTTTGGCATCCCCTTTTTCTATAAAAGGAGGCCCGAGGCATACTGGAAAGGGATTCAGCTTTTTGGAGTACGCACGCATCGTAGCTAGTTCAAGAACACAAGAACATTCAGATATACACCGAAGCAGAACTCGGTTATTACGCAATCCTCGCGGCCCGAACTGGGTAAACGTTCCTTGTGTTGGCTCCTAGACCCGCTCTTTCCACAACCTCGCGCCACGCCGACTGTAGTAGGGATTCCAGTGATCCCATAGGTGTCGTTTCCACCGACATCTTTGGCGCGCCAGGTAGGGGGCGCGGTTGTGAAATCCGGTCTAGCAGCTAGTCTAGCAGTTCTTCGTCGCCATGGCTCCCCGTTAAACATTTTCAAAATCCTCAAAAACCTAACAAAAAAAAGTTACGGGGCTTTCAAGATCTAGAGGCAAAAAAATTCAAAAAAAATCAAACTTACTAGTGGCGCACCATTTGCTAGGTGCGCCACTAGTAACAGAAAAAAAAATTGGTTTCGAATTTTATTTGGATTTTTTTTTCAAAAAATTATATGTAATATGACTGGGAAGTTTCAAATATTTTCAAAATTTCATCATACTCATGAACATGAACAAAGTCCTAGACATCAACAAGGTTTAATAGGATTGATATGATAGATATATCAACAAGTGCCTGTTAAGTGAGGTGGTGCTGGGGTTGGAGATAACTGCGAAGTTAAGCGTGCTCGGGCTGGAATAGTGTGAGGATGGGTGACATTTCGGGAAGTTTGACCACTTAGTGCGATTTGACTTGAGATTAGGTATATTGACCCGAGATTAAGCCATAGTGACCCGAGATTAAAAAGAATTGAATAAAAAATATCTGAAAAATATTTGAAAAAAATTTGTTACTAATGGCGCACTTCTATGTGGTGCGCCATTACTAAGTCGGATAGTAATGGCGCACCGTGGGCTATACTAATGGCGCACCTGTGGTGCGCCATTAATATCTGGTATACTAATGGTGAAAAATTCTAATGGCGTGGTCCTAGTGGCGCACCTGTAGTACACCATTAGTAGGTAAAACAGGTGCGCCACTAGCAGGCCTTTTCCTAGTAGTGCCCACATGTCGCCATGGCAACACCCCTTCATGTGAAGCCTCGGCCACGGTGGCTGGTCGACCTCCAGCACACTCGCGAATGTCCGGGGAAGACGAAGGCTGCGGCGCGGCGACCCACGCAGCTGCAAGACGAACTCGGGCGCCGAATCCCCGACATGACCACTCGGCGAAGCAGGAGGAGATGGCGAAGGAGACGGAGACGATGCAGGCATTCCCCTTCCACGCCCACCTCTGCCTCGACCACCTCACCGACCGCGGCCCTGCAGCTCTCTGGCAGGAGGAGGACCTAGTCGCCTCCACAGAAGAACGGCCTTGGCCACGCCCCCTCGCCATGACCGTGGGTGAGGATGAAGACAAGAGGGAGACGCAGGGAGATGCTTTACCTCCTGCCCCTGAGTCTCCCTTTTCTAGTTGGGAAAGGGAGGCCGACGGACTGGCTCTACGGCCCCAAAGAACCCGCTCGAATCCGGCTCATTGAAGTGGCAGCAGGCGAGGCCATCGACCGCCCTCCTCGCCCAATGGGAGGTGCGTGGGTATCGGCCCGCGCACGCCTTCCCATGTTCCATGCGTCTGTCACCTACCCCAGGCCGTGCATGTGGCATACGTGGCGCAAGGGGCGGGCGTAGTGGGAAACGTGGAACGACGGTTCCAAGTCGGAGAAAGTAAATGAGTAGCGTCCCTGCAGTCTTAAAGGGACACGCGGGCCGCATCTTTACTATTCACTACAAGATGACGCACGCGTGCTTCGGTCACCCCACGCACGATCCCCACGGTGCGGATTCAACGCAGGTCATGGGGAAGCGCAGCGGACGAAGGAGTCACTGCGGTAAAAATCCGTCCCGCCTGCCCGCGCACCATTCTGGGCCTAGCCCAACAACGCGTCGCGCTTATGTGTGGCCCAGGCCCGGGGGCTCCTGTCGGTGTACAAAAGTAGGGGCTCTCCTTTGTACCCCTTTACTTGTGCACGGGTAGTCAGAGCCACGCCTGCGGCCACACTTAGCAGGGCCGAGGAGGGAAGCCAAAACCACAAGACAATCAAGGCAACGCCAAGACCAGAAACGCAAAGAGCAAGAGGGCGAGGTGGACTCCCCCGGCAAGATCCTTGCCGGGGCAGCCTCCGCAGCCCCGGCAAGAGCCTTGCTGGGGCAACTTTCCCAACGCCAGCAGAGCGCGCCACCCTTGAGCCCAAGGGGTCCAATGCCATCAATCATGTTGGAGCGAAGGCTCGAAAGGCACCTCCATGATGGCATGCAGATCTTCATAAAGATCATAAACACGCAAGATCAGATGAGGACCAGAAGACGACGATCCTCGGCAAGATCCTTGCCGATGGAATTCAGCGAGACCACACCAGCAAGATCCTTGCGGGGGCGACAGCAGTGCCATGGCAAGACCCTTGCGGGGCCCCGCAAGACCCTTGCCGAGGACATCGGCGGGGCGCGGCCGAGCCCACACCGCCAAGACTCCACCGTCGTTCCCATGCAGCTGCCAGCCCAGCCAGCTAGGTGAGCACTGCGTGGCGATATCGACCTCCAACCAACTCAGCAAGCACCTGCATGGTGGCATGCAGATCTTCATGAAGACCCTGCCACCGCACCATCTCAGCAGCCTGCCAGCTTACATGGCGCTACACGCCGCGTTGGCCTGGACACGTGTCGAAGCAAGGCAAAGCGGTGACAACAAGAAGGGCACGTCGGCATCGCATTATATGCATTTGTACGACGTTGCCAGAGGATAGACTCAGCCACCACATGCACTTTCCACCTCCTGTGTGCCACTGTGGCATCCCCTTTTTCTATAAAAGGAGGCCCGAGGCATACTGGAAAGGGATTCAGCTTTTTGGAGTACGCACGCATCGTAGCTAGTTCAAGCACACAAGAACATTCAGATATACACCAAAGCAGGACTAGGTTATACGCGATCCTCGCGCCCAAACTGGTAGCGTTCCTTGTCTTTGGCTCCTAGACCCGCTCTTTCCACAACCTCGCGCCCCGCCGACCGTAGTAGAGATTCCAGTGATCCCATAGGTGTCGTTTCCACCGACAGTATCACATAGTGAATATGATACCAACAGATAGTGCTTGATGAGACGAAAAAAATGGGCTTTGGATTCACCTCATCGGAGTTACGAGCAAGAAGTTGTGATAATTTTTCAGCCAGGGACCTATCTGTAAAAAGTTTTCTGCAAACAAGCCCTAATTGAGAAAACTGAAAGCTCCTTCGAAAGGAATACGCCTTCCGAAAATAAAAACGCAATTTCAGCTACAGTAGAAAGAAAATACGCTTTCAGTAGTGGAAAACGTATTTTGATCTGAAGAAGGGCAGAAGTACGCTTTCACTTAAACGAAAGCGTATACTAAAGAAGTGTGTTTCCACTTACTCCAGGTCAGCGGCTGGGTCAGCGTCCAAGTGGATAACGAGTGGGACCCGCAGGCAGGTGGGGTCTGTCGGCAGGGCTTCTTCTTCCTCCACCCGCTCCCGTGTGTGGAGGAGGCTAGAGCCGGCCTCGACGGCGCTTGCCACCGGCACAGGCCACCGCAGGCGACGCCCAGCGTACCGATGAGGGAGACTGAGCCGGACCCATACGTGCATGGCATGTCCGGCGAGGAGCACGGAGGTAAGCGGATTGTCGGCCGCGGTAGATGGCTGCTTCAGGCACTGGAGAACTCGAGGCCAAAAGCCACCAGAGGAGGAGAAGTGCAGGGGTTGCTCCGGGGTGGTGCTGGAGGAATGGAGAGGAGGGCTCGACAGCGACCGAATTTTGCAGGCGGGGAGCGGCGGCCCTAGCGACCAACAGAGGCGAAGAGGAGCTTCGGGAGTGAATGGATGGGTCGAGGAGAGGTGTGGCGAGCGGGGAGGCCGTTTGCGAGGGCGAGAGGGCTCGGGGATGCCTTAAATAGGCAGGGCAATGCGGTGCCGAGATGGCTGCGGCCACGCACGCGTGGAAGGAGCCGCAGACACATGGGCACGCGAGCTCGCTCAATGGAAGCTGACGGGAGGGTACACGGGGTAGAGGAGGCCAAGGGGCATGGGGAGGATACAACAAGGAAAGAGGAAGACGACGACCTCACGAGCATGCACTTTGCATCAATCGGGACGGCTCACCGACGAAGCAAACGGAGGGGTCAAGAGCTCCAGAGTGAGGGTAACGACACGGGGAAGACACTAGAAATGGCTAGGGGACTAGGGATCAAGTTCACGGGCAGAGAGGAAGAGGTCGAGGCGCCAGAGCGAGTATTTGCGTGCGAGACTCGTAATCACCGTGTGCTCTGGTGCACATAGTGCACCCTGTCATGCCAAAACATGTCTGGCATATGGTCCTTTCTCCCAGGAGTAGACAGGAGGTGATGGACCAAGGCATGCTTTGGCTTGATGGGATTACTCCACTGAAGTTTGTTCTTGCAAACTGTTGCATGAAACAATGGAGAACAGAGAAGTCGTAACAGCCAGAGCTGATCTCTGGGCGGTTTAAGATCGAGGCAACAAGCATCCTGTGAAGTTTGGAGGGATTTGGACCACTAACTAATATAGTTGCTTAACAACTGCATAATCTGGTGCAAAAAAAATCTTGATGTGGCACTCACATAGTGTGTTGCCTTGGGCTGAAAATGGTCCTGACATGATGATTATGTCATATGAGGGTGCCATAAAAATTTCACTCCATTTGGACAAGCCAAAATGGTACTTCCTTCATAATGCACCTCTCTCGACAAAATCTTAGGAAACTTCTAGAGAAGAATTGTCTTGATGAAATGAGCCAAAATTTTATGGAGAGGGTTTATAATGGTAGGAGAAGGTCCTGGTAAATTTTTAGCAATAATGAAGCAATATACAAAATAGTTGCTTCACAATGCAAAAATCTGACCAAAAACGAAGATTTGATGCTGAGCTCACATAGATGGATTACATAAGCTCAAATTTGGAGGAGACCTATGATTTTATCATATAGAGGTCATGTAAAAATTTCAACTCATTTGGATATGCCTGGCTAGTACCCCCTTCACAAAGTTTCTTCTTGGTCAAAAACTTTGGAAATTAGCTGAAAAATATTAACTAAGCAAATGAAGTTGAATTTTGGCATGAGGAAATGATATGGAGAGTAAAGGGTGTCCAAAAAGTTTGGGGGCAATCAAAAAGATATAAATAACACTTCCTTCACAAAGTGCCATTTAGGGTCGAATAGGAAAATGAATCTTGGTGAATTATTTTTGGTCATGACAAGGAAGGGTTTTGACATATCTTAGGAAGATATGTCTCAAAGGATTTATGAGAATTATTTGGGAATTTGGCGGATGAAAGAAAGGTAGGTTGCTTCACAACCTAGGGCAAATAGGGTTTTTCCTTTAATAGTAAAACGAATATTTCCAAGAAAAGAATAGTGGGATAGGGGTAATAGGAAAATGACCAAGACTTGGGATGGCTTTGAGGATGACAAGCCACTTGGGAGGGAAATCAAAGGTGATCTCTCCAGGTTTGAAGACCACTAAGCCACGGAAAAGGAAATCCAAACCAAAATTCAAATAAATCAAAAGAAAAAGAAATGGGAAATATCCAGGGTGTTACATTCGCGCATCGGCCCGCCCATCGATCCACACCATCCGCCTTCGCCGCGTCTACACGACGGCCCTACGGTCTGCCTCGCCGGCCTCGTCCCCGGCTGCGTCGGGCCGACTGTGTCAGGCTCTTCGGCCGCCTTAGCTCGGGCACCGCTGCTATGTTGGTCGCCCAGGCCTTGCTGCCCAGGTGCCGGCGCTGACGTGCTCGTCCGCACGACATCCCATGTTGTTTGTCACCACCGGCTTCATCTTAGTCTCCGTCGCCACCCCGCCTCAACCGAGCGGCGTCCCCGACCTTGTGCGCGATCGGCTTGATCACCCGCTCGCCGCCACGATTCACCTCATCTACGCCCTGCGACCGACCTAGCCTGTCGGTTGCTCGTGCCACCGTAGGTCCTGTGAACATCGCCCCCAAGTTCAGCGCGCCCCTCCACCAATCAAGCAACGGGCTGCCGCTGCGTCGGTTGGGCCGTAGGGCCGCCGCCCCATGGTACTCCTCATGGCTGCATCGACTCACGTGTCACCGCTGTGTCTCCCCTTCGGGTCGTAGTGCGTGATACGCGGTCCTCGCCGCCGGCCTGAGGTCGTCCCCGCGGTTCCACCGACCCGTGCTCCGCCGCTGTGCCACCCCTTCGGGTTGTAGAGCCGCGATCCGTAGTCCCCGCAGCCGCCCGAGGTCTTCCAGCCGTCGCCCCGACTCACATGCTCCCGCCACGTAGTCCCTTCGGGTCGGAGAGCCGCGAACTGCGGTCCACTTTGCAGTCACCGCGCGTCGACCTGCCATGGTATGTGTCGTGCCGTCTCCCTCAGCACGGGAACTCCACCATCCGCGTCGGTCTTCGTCACATTGTCGGGTACTTCGCCTCCTTCGAGCACCGATGCCGTGGTCCTAACCTAGCCACCGTCGCTGCCTCCGTCAGGCTGCTGTCGCGGCTCTTCTTTGGTCGTCGTTGCCGCTACCCCCTTAGCCGCCACCGTCGCCCGTCCACCTTCTTCGTCTTCATCCAGCACCAGCCCTTCGCCTGCATCTCCATCATCTACCCCGACCACATCATCTACTCCGACAACCGCGGCTGACATCGACCCTGCGCCGATTGGAGCAGCATCATCGTCGAGTCCTTCTCTACTGGTCTTTCCTACTACTTCGACATGGCATACAGCTCGTGCAGTTCCCAGTCTACGCATGCCGGGTGTTGGCAACACCGATGTGTGCCTTCGTGCACGACGTGTCCCCGGGCCTACGAAGCCTGGCATGATGCTTCATCCACTTCGTCTTCGTCCGTCTACGCATGCCCGGTGCTGGCAACCCTGATGTGTGCCTTCGTCCACGATATGTCCCCGGACTTGGCAAACCCGCGGCGACTCGTTGTCAACAACATCTTCTTCCCGGCGCATCACTACTTTGACACCACTGCGCCCATAACTAACTCGGCACCTCCTTGCGCCCACGGCCCCACGTCGACTTCCTCAACGCCGCCTACCCCGACTCGACATCGACCACGGCATTCTTCACACGGCTACCACGACCACGAGTATAGCATCCTTCGCTCTTGGCTACCTTGAAAAACGACACAAAGGCCTACCTCGTCGGTTTCCACTCCAGCCACGACTTCTGCGATGCATCGACCATTACGATTGTGTGTGTGTGTGTGTGTGTGTGTGTGTGTGTGTGTGTGTGTGTGTGTGTGTGGGGGGGTCTATCAGCTTGCCTTCGGATTCTTCTCCAGTCTCACCGTCTGCGTCGCTATCGTTGTGACTGCGGGGGGATGTTGATTATAATGTTTATTTTGGAAACATAGTATAGCGTAGGGTTTGTTCCTGCCTTGACTTGTACTCCAAGATGACCATGTACTCCTACATAGATGCCCATGAGGCTCAAACAATACAATCAACTATTCCGCCAATCCCTATCTCTCCCTTCTAACATACCACATCGTGTACAAAAGAATAGAACCGTGGAGATTCGGTGTTCTTCTGTTGATGTTAATCACTACCGTTAGGGTCGATCGGTATAGTGCGAACTACAAGCCTTACGAGCATCCATGGCGAATAGCCCCATTGCTCATGACTGAAGGAAATATGCCCTAGAGGCAATAATAAAGTTATTATTTACTTCCTCATATCATGATAAATGTTTATTATTCATGCTAGAATTGTATTAACCGGAAACATGATACATGTGTGAATACATAGACAAACATATAGTCACTAGTATGCCTCTACTTGACTAGCTCATTAATCAAAGATGGTTATGTTTCCTAACCATAGACATGTGTTGTTATTTGATTAATGGGATCACATCATTAGGAGAATGATGTGATTGACATGACCCATTTCGTTAGCCTAGCACTTGATCGTTTAGTATATTGCTATTGCTTTCTTCATGACCTATACATGTTCCCGTAACTATGAGATTATGCAACTCCGTTTACGGAGGAACACTTTGGTGCTACCAAGCGTCCTGGCGTAACTGGGTGATTATAAAGGAGTACTACAGGTGTCTCCAAAGGTACATGTTGGGTTGGCGTATTTCGAGATTAGGTTTTGTCACTCCGATTGTCGGAGAGGTATCTCTGGGCCCTCTCGGTAATGCACATCACTATAAGCCTTGCAAGAAATGTAGCTAATGAGTTAGTTACGGAATGATGCCTTACGTAACGAGTAAAGAGACTTGCCGGTAACGAGATTGAACTAGGTATTGGATACCGACGATCAAATCTCGGGCAAGTAACATACCGATGACAAAGGGAACAAAACGTATGTTGTTATGCGGTTTGACCGATAAAGATCTTCGTAGAATATGTAGGAACCAATATGGGCATCCAGGTTCCGCTATTGGTTATTGACCGAGAATAGTTCTAGGCCATGTATACATAGTTCTCGAACCCGTAGGGTCCGCACGCTTAACGTTACGATGACAGTTTTATTATGAGTTTATAAGTTTTGATGTACCGAAGTTTGTTCGGAGTCCCGGATGTGATCACGGACATGACGAGGAGTCTCGAAATGGTTGAGACATAAAGATTGATATATTGGAAGCCTATGTTTGGACATCGGAAGTGTTCCGGGTGAAATCGGCATTTTAGCGGAGTACCGGGAGGTTACCGGAACCCCCCGGTGACCTAATGGGCCTTAGTGGGCCTAGTGGAGAAAGAGGAGAAGGGCCAAGGGCAGCCGCCCCCCCCCCAAGTCCGAATAGGACAAGGAGGCGGCGCCCTTTCCTTTTCCCCTCTCCTCCTTCCCCCAAGTCCTAGTCCAACTATAGGACTCCTCCGGCGCGCCTCCTCCTAGGGCCGGCCGCACCCCCCCTTGCTCCTTTATATACGGGGGCAGGGGGCACCCCATAGACACAAGTTGATCTACGGATCGTTCCTTAGCCGTGTGCGGTGCCCCCTCCACCATATTCCACCTCGGTCATATCGTCGCGGAGTTTAGGCGAAGCCTGCGCCGCTAGAGCATCATCATCGCCACCACGCCGTCGTCTTGAAGGAACTCATCCCGACACTTTGCTAGATCGGAGTCCGGGATCGTCATCGAGCTAAGCGTGTGCTGAACTTCGGAGGTGCCGTATGTTCGGTACTTGGATCGGTCGGATCGTGAAGACATCGACTACATCAACCGCGTTGTCATAGCGCTTCCGCCACGGTCTCACGAGGGTACGTGGACAATACTCTCCCCTCTCGTTGCTATGCCATCACCATGATCTTGCGTGTGCGTAGGAAATTTTTTGAAATTACTACGTTCCCCAACAATGACGTGTGCTCGCATTCTCTCGAAGGAAAAGTGCAGGTTGCGCAGAAATGCTGAACTGCTCGACATTGATGGCAGCAGCCGGTTTGACGGTCTGCAACAAGGATAGTGGCTTCTGGCGCAGGCGACGTGGCCCAGATGACCATGGGAACAAGGAGGCGCGGGAGCTCAAGCAGCGCGCTCTCGCCTGGATAACAAGGGTCGCCGGCTCCAAGCACGGACAAATTTATGGGCCCGCCACCTTGAAGCACCTTCACTCTGTGCTCCTACCGCGAACTCTGGCACGCTCCCAGCTCAGGGTAGCACCACGGCCTGGTCTAGCTTCCGGTTGCTGCGACCACCAGGGGCGTAGCCACGCCCAGGGCTACCAGGGCATGGCCTAGGTGTGCGGTGAGTTTTCTTTGTTAATTTTAGCTACAGCCATGCACTGTAGGTATAGTATTCATTGTGCATATACTGCTGGCCCAGGGTGTAAGAGAAACCTGGCTACGGCACTAGCGACCACAAGTACGGGCCGCGGACACCGACCTCTTCATGGGTGCAGACAAAGTGTTGGGCAGAATGACCAGCCCAATCACTAGTAGAAAAAGGGTCAAATGTTCAGCACATTAGTACCGGTTTGCAGATGAACCTGTACTAATGGTCACATTAGTGCTGGTTCAAACGGCTGGGCAGTCGTCGATCATTTGTACCGGTTCGTGGAGAACCTTTAGTACCGGTTCATGTCACGAACCGGTACTAATGAGGCTGTGGCAGGCTTTTGTCAGGCTGGGGCTCACCCAGCACGTTTAGTACCGGTTCGTGCCACAAAACGGTGCTAAAGTTATTAGTTGCAGCTGTTTTTTAGTCCCCCCCTCGCTCAGCTAAAAAGGTTTTTGTCACCTTAAATATGTTATTTCTCAAACTATCACAACCAGTTAGTCTTCAGTGAACTTTATGTGTAGGATCTGAAAGAACATGCGGTGCCCCCATGTTTGGTTTTGGTAATTGATGACAATCTCTATGGACTAATGGTTGCCTTGAGTTATATTTGAAGGTTTTGTCCATAGGCTTTTCTTGGAGTACATGTGTTGGTTTCAAGGAGAGTGTGTGTCGACCAAGGTGCTATTCAAGGAATTACCTAAAAGATTGTTCTTGTGAGAGGTTGATCAAGACTAAGTCAAAGAGTGAATCAAGTTGATCAACACACAAAGCGTAGAAGATGTACCGAGAGGGATCAAGTGATCCCATGGTATGGTAAGCATTGTCAATTATGCTTTGTGTACTAACCCATGGTCTTCGTGAGAGTTCTTTGTGGGGTTAGGATGCAGTGTGCAAGTTCAAGTGATGCATCACGAAGAGATCAAGTGCTTGAAGCTTGCCGTCCATTGTGGTGACAATGGACTTGTGAAGATGAGCCAAAGAGTGGCTCACCCATAGTGGACTATGGGGGAGCAATCATCTAGTCTTCATCGAGCCAACGCAATCAAGAAAGGTGGTCCATCTTGAGGAGGAGTAGATCGGCATCATCTAGCTCAAGTGGATTGTGTGCAAGGCAGAGGTTTGCCCTTGATAGGTTTTCTATTTTACCGGTCTCATGGTGGTAGTTGGGAGACCGGGTTTTAGGATCGATTGTCGTACTATCAAGGGGGGCTCTCAATGAGTTGCTTGATCGTATCGTCCGTAGAGAGCTCAAACCATTGCATCCTTGCATCATATTTATTGGTTCTTGTTTGGTTCTTCTCCTTGTGAGATTTGGAGCTTTTGGTCATTTTCATGACAAGCTCGAGTTCATCGAAAACAGAGTTCACATGCATCTTCTATGATGTTTTCGATGTTGGAGGTTCTGCCGGTTCTTATCTATTGGAGGTTTCTCTCCTCTCTTGTTAGGCATACCTCCCCTGTCTCTATTTTGATGCTACTCTTTGTCTTGTATCCAACAAGCTTGAGTTTGCTCAATTCGGAGCTCATTTGCAGAAGTTATGGCAGTTCTGGTTTTATTGTTTCCCTCTGTTGTCTTCTCTGCAAAATGAAGGACTCCTAGTGTTGCTGATCTGGGGCATGCGGTAGTACTTCTCTCCGGAGCGGTAGTACCGCACGCCCTTGCGGTAGTACCGCAGTCCCCTGCGGTAGTACTGTAGGTGCTCACGGTAGTACCGCTCTAAGGGAGCGGTAGTACCGTGGCCTCCGGCCAGGCGCAGCTGCTCGAGCGGTTGTAGGGGCGGATGTAATTTTTTACATCTGCGCCCTACGCGGTAGTACCGCGCCGCGGGCGCGATAGTACCGTGGGCTCTGGCCAGGCTTAGCAGCATGAGCGGAAGTAGGGGCGGATGTATTTTTTTTTTACATCCGTGCCCTACGCGGTAGTACCGCTCTTCGGGTGCGGTAGTACCATGCCGGAGTTTTGCGCAGGTCCTCCCTCAGCGGAAGTAGGTACGGAAATAATGTTTTACTTCCGTGCTTTCTCTGCGCCTAGTGTTGCCTGCCTTACGGTAGTATCGTAGGGGCGCGCGGTAGTACCGCTCCGGCGGTTCTACCACCCGTTGCCCTGTGCAACAGGTCTTCATCTGGCCAGTACTGCATATGCGGTAGTACCGCAACCTGCAGCAGTAGTACCGCAGCCAACCGCGGTAGTACCGCAGCTCCGTGCGGTAGTACCGCGTCGTGCGGGCTGAGTGAGGGGATTACGGTTGGATTTCTCCCCACCTATAAGAGGGGGTCTTCTTCCCCATTGAGACTAATCCTTTGAGCTCGTGTTCTTCCCCCATTTTTGACCTTCTTCGAGCTTGCTAACTCTCAATCCCTCCAATGATTCTTGCTAGTTCTTGAGGGAAAAGAGAGAGGAGATCTAGATCCACGTTTCCACCAATCACTTTCTCCTCTAAGTGAGGGGAACCCCTTGGATCTAGATCTTGGAGTTCTTCGTGATCTTCTTTCGTTCTTCCTCTCATTTTCCTCCCTAGCATTAGTTGCTTTGGTGGGATTTGGGAGAGAAGGACTTGGGCACTCCGTGTGCCCTTGCCATTGCATTTGGTGCATCTGTTTGAGTTCTCCACGTGATACATGGAAGTTACAAGTTGAGAAGCTTATTACTCTTGGGTGCTTGGTGCCCTTGAGCTTGTTCCTCTTGGGTGCTTGGGCGCCCTAGACGGTTGGTGGTGTTCGGAGCTCTATCATTGTGGTGTAAAGCTCCGGGCAAGCGTTGGGGTCTCCAATTAGGTTGTGGAGATCGCCCCGAGCAATTTGACGGGTTCCGGTGACCGCCCCCAAGGGTTGCCAAAGTGTACGGGTTCGGTGACCGCCCCCAAGGGTTGCCAAAGTGTACGGGTTCGGTGACCGCCCCCAAGGGTTGCCATTTGTACGGGTTCGGTGACCGCCCTCAAGGGTCCCTTAGTGGAATCACGGCATCTTGCATTGTCCTAGGGCGTGAGGAGATTACGGTGGCCCTAGTGGCTTCTGAGCATTGTGCCTCCACACCGCTCCAAACGGAGATTAGCATCCCCAAGGGTGTGAACTTCGGGATACATCGTCGTCTCTGCGTGCCTCGGTTATCTTTACCCGAGCCCTTTACTTATGCACTTTACTTTGTGATAGCCATATTGTTCTTGTCATATATCTTGCTATCACATAGTTGCTTATCTTGCTTAGCATAAGTTGTTGGTGCACATAGGTGAGCCTAATTGTTGTAGGTTTTGTGCTTGACAAATTAACCGTTAGGTTTATTCCGCATTTGTTCAAGCCTAAACCGTAATTATTTTAAAACGCCTATTCACCCCCTCTAGGCGACATCCATGATTTTTCATTTTTCAGGATCTGTGGCTGCAATAGGAGTCTTCGCCGGTTCTTAAACCGGGGTAGATTCCTATTGACAATTTAGATTCTACACAAAAAGATCATTGATGATCAATGTATTTTTTATGTATATTTTTACATGTTTACACGGACGAAAACTTACACCGACATCAAACTTTCAACCCTTTCTGACATCACGAAAACTCATCTGTTACACCGGCACTTCATTTTTTGCGTTCAATATGCACCATTCAAAGACACGCCATAAACATTCAATCCTTTCTGACATCATTTGCTATTTTTCATGCATTTAAAGATTTGTTTTGAGCTTAATGACCCTGAAATTGAAAAGCACTACAAATGAACTCTCAAAAGGTTGAAACTTGGCATGGTATCATCATTTCACCCACATAGCATGTGCGAAAAAGTAGAGAGGGTTACGGCAAAAACTGGATGCACCTCGTGTACAACCTGGACAATCTTTTTTGAAGTATGAGGGTTTCGGATGAAAGCTCATCTGTTACACCGGCACTTCATTTTTTTTAACTTATTACAACTCCAGCCTTTTTTTGCGTTCAGTATGCACAATTCAAGCACGTCATAAACTTTCAACCCTTTCTGACATCATTTGCTATTTTTCATGCATTTAAAGATTTGTTTTGAGCTAGATGACCCTGAAATTGAAAATCACTACAAATGAACTCTGAAAAGGCTGGAACTTGGCATGGTATCATCATTTCACCCACATAGCATGTGCGAAAAACTAGAGAGGGTTACGGGAAAAACTGGATGCACCTCGTGTACAAACTGGACAATCTCTTTCGCAGTATCAGGTTTCAGACGAAAACTCATCTGTTACACTCGCACTTCATTTTTTAAAACTTATTACAACTCCAGACTTTTTTTGCGTTCAGTATGCACCATTCAAGGCCACGTCATAAACTTTCAACTCTTTCTGACATCATTTGTTATTTTTCATGCATTTAAAGATTTTTTTGAGCTAAATGACCCTGAAATTGAAAAGAAGATAAATAAATAAAAGAAAATAAATAAAAAAACTCAGAAATAAATAAAAGAAACTCTAAATACAGCATAAAACAACTCAGAAATAAATAAAGCAAAAAAGAAAAAAACAACATCAACAAAAACTTTGCGCGCTGCCTAGTGGGCCTGCCTGGCCTTGGGCCTGAAAGCAGGGCCATAAGGCCAAGCAAGCCCACAGGGCAGCGCGACAAAGTTAGGCCCAAAAGCCTGCTAAAGAGAGGAGCTCGAGAGAGCTACCGCACTGGGGCTTACAAACCAGTGCAGAAGCCTCTTGGCTAGCGAGGTGGGACTAAACTTGTCGCACCGGACCTAAGCCTTTATTACCGGTTCATTGCTCTAACCAGTACTAAAGGTTTAACTATAGTACCGGTTCTAGCTATGAACCGGTACTAAAGGTTGTTGCTTACCGCCATTTGGCCTGGCCGAATTTGATGTTTAGTGCCGGTTTGTGTTACGAACCAGTACTAAAAGCCTTTTCTATATATATAGCACTTACGAAAATTTAGTTACTTTTCATCCATGTGCTTCTTCATCTCGTCGTCGTCGTGCCTGCCGCTTCGCCGCCCGCCCCTTCGTCCCCATCGCCCCATCGCCCTTCGCCTCGTCGCCCCGCTGATCAGCCGTCCCATCGCCGCCTTCGCCTTCGCCCCGTCGCCTTCGCCTCTTCGCCTGGCCCCCGCCCGCCCTGCCATCCTGTTCGTCTCCCGTCCTGGCGCCCGTCGCCTGCCTGTCATGCGCTGCCATGCCAGTCGTCCCCACACCATCGATCGTCCCCGGCCGTCGCCGCCGTAGTACATCATATACAACTCTTATATATTCTTTTTTCAGTTTTTTCTTTTTTTATACTTTTAGTTAAAAGATTTAAAAGTGTACTATATATGATATTTTAGTAAGAAGCTTAGAACTAGTTTATTTTTAATAAGTGCTTAGTAGTTGAATTAATAGAGCTAGTTGAATTAATAGAACTAGCTAGTTGAATTAATAGAACTGCTAGTATATCAATTCTTTTTATTCCAAGGCGAAGATTGAATCACTTAGACAACATCCAGAAGCTATTGGCACATTGTAGAATCAAGATAAAGAATACCACTCTTTGATGATTTTGTCGGCATCCAGCTGTTCCCGAATTGGTTTATTTAAGAATTCAAAACATCCCAATGCGATAAAAGAATGGAATCCTAGAATTCCTATTCGAGAAATTTTTGGGCCCTTAGGCGCTATTGTAGCTAGTATATCACATTTTTTCTTTATCTTACTATTTACTAACGCATAATAAAATCCTGTTAAAAAATATTTGTTCGTTGAAAATTTAAAACAAACCTTCCAAGTACTTTAAGAACTTAAATACTCTTTAATAGATGAAAATAAAAGGATTTCTAATTTTCAGAGTAACATAATGTTGGATCCATTCCTTTTGAATTGTCACTTTGTCCATCATGATTCTCGGGAAGAGACATTGGCAATAATTCACCTTGGACGATTTATTTATGAAAATTTATGTCTATTTAAATCGCACAAGTATTTATATCAATTAATGTTTCAACTATATATGAGCATCGGAAATGTCTGACGACGAGAATGATTTCGTTATGTGCGAGTACTACGAAGACAAGCGCGGCACGTGCGACAGAAATTTCCTAGTTGATGGGAGACGCTTCAGCATCAAGCTGGATGAGACCTTCGAAGTGAATGCAGTAAGTCACAACGACAAGTCTTTTTTCGTAATTAAGCATATGCTTCATTTGCTTCAACTTATAATTTTATTTTTTTATTATTCAACTATAGCGTATCCCCTGCCATGCAAGAATTTTTTATTGGATAAGATAGATTTCAGTACTATGGAAACTATGGCGGTAAAGAAAGTTTACTTGAAGACCGAGCATGGTTATACTTTCCATGCAAAATTATACAATGCAGACACCTACACCTATTTTGAATGCAAAACTTGGCAAGCACTATGCAAGGCTTATGCATTTGAGCCTGATATGGTTATCACCTTTGATATTCGTCCGGAAGATGATATTGAAGGTAATACCGATATCTGGGTCGATGTGCAGACGCCTCTAGTTCTACCATTATGTGAGTGTTGCTCAACTATATTTATGTCTTCGATATTGTTTATTTTAAAAAAAGTTGACAACTAATTTCTATTGACAGCTTATTTCTATTCAAGCAAACATGTCCGGCGCTTGGTAGACTGGACCTTCCACTGTCCCGGGGCTGAACTACACTGCGAGGAGATAAGTCAATATGTTTCATGGCTTGAGGATCTTGATGCTGTCCAGAGAAATAATTTTCCTAGACTTCAAATCTTAGTACTCAAAACGTGCGACCAATAGTGTTCGTATTGAACTACGGTCACATGTATTTAGGAAAGATGGTAAGATTTTTACTATTTATCCTCAGTGCATCTTTTGCATAAATTATTTTTTAAGCTAAACTTCATTGCTAAGTATGTTACTATACGATGTTCTTCAACAGGGACTCCTGATGATAGTTCTGCCTCAGTGGATCTCGACTAACGGTCGCATGTCAATTGTTAGCTTAGGGCCAAGACATACTACATTGCACACGAGTGCATTCAGGATTTCTAGAACCGAGGAATGCTTAATAGTGAAAGACTGGAGCAAAAGTGTGAATGATCGTAGAGAAGTACTAGGGACAGGTTCATCTGCATGCTCCAATATGATGAATCAGGAGAGCCACACATGGTCTATGCCATTTTACCTGAGAGAGAGCAACAGGAGTGATATTAGCTAGTTCCTGCTATTAGTACTTGTCTCATGTCCGTGTTTCGTCCTGAACTTAATTATTAGTGATTTGCTTTTGTGGTCTTAGTTATGAACGCTTATAAATAATCTCATGACCATGTTGAACTCGATGATATCTTTGCTTTTGGACAAGTGAATGTTTCTTCTTTAAGCTACTGTTGGTGATGATTACATAACGATTATAAAAATAGTGGTAATGACTATATATATATATATATATATATATATATATATATATATATATATATATATATATATATATATATATATATATATATATATATATATATATATATATATAATTAGCTACTGTTGTTGTTGGTGATGATATGAGATGCAAGAGTTTTTATATTAAATAAATGGAAAAAATCTCTAAATTAAATGGAAAATACAAAATTAAAGGGAAAATAAATAATAAAACCAAAACCCCCCAAACCTTTTAGTACTGGTTGGTGTTACCAACCGGTACTAAAGGGATCCCCGCCCCCGGCATTGGCACGTGCCATGTGGTGGCCCATTAGCGGCGGTTCGTGCAGAACCGGTACTAAAGGGGGACCTTAAATCCTCACCCTTTAGCGCCGGTTACAGAACCGACACTAAAGTGCCTTACGAACCGGTGCTATAGCCCGGTTCTGCACTAGTGAATGGTGCCTTCCCCACTCCGCTACATAGGCAAAACCGCCGTAAAAAAGGCTAAATAGGCTCAGGGGTGATTTGTCTGGTTTTCAATAGTGAAGGGGATTAAGATCCTGGTTTATTACGTGAGGGGTGAAGTGGCCCAAACAGGAAACTTCTGGGGGCTATCTTTACTTTTTACATTTGTCTTTGGTCACACGCACCGATCCACTCTGTTTGGTAGTACACTAAACATGCAGCCAAGTTTGGTGTAAACGTTTTGTTTGCATGTGTGTGGGGTTGGCACGGGCGTAGATGCAGCAGACATCACCGCGTGTAGGTACGTGGTCGCTGTTTGGGCCTACATATATATACAGTACCCATCGCAAGTAATGTGGTTTGCTGGATCCTGTCGTGCTCCGTACAATGATAGCAAAGCTGCAGGCTCCACCACCCACACCCACCCACACGGCCAATTTTAGCAACTTGAATCTCCCTCCGACCGGCCTTGATTTGTCTGGCATGAATGATTTGTCCGGCATGAATGATTTGTACGGTGGACGGGCCCCAGCGCTCTGGCGCTGCATGTGGATAACACTGGCCGGGCATGCATACGATGACTGTCTCAGCAACTTAAAAAGCCTGGATATAGGTCGGCCACAGTTGCTAGCTCCAGTAGAGAGCACAGTCTGCGTATGGTGTGAGTTTAATTCGTGCAGAGACCAAAACAAATATGGTGGCTGCGTGAAGCGTCGAGAGTACACCGGAGCAAGCGCGAGCGGGCGCCAAGGAACAAAAATTCTACAAAACTTCCGAACATTCGATGGTGTTGAGGGTGAGCAAAATATTTTGTGTTTGGAAAATGTTGGTATGTAAAAATTACGCTTATAAAAGAAGGTGAAATCCTTGTTAAGGTCATCTCCAACCATGGGTGCTAGGGGAGGGCGCTAGGAAAATTCTCCCAGCCGGTTGGATCGTCCATTCCTGGCGTCCGGTGCCGCAAACTCCTTCGCCTAGCGCAATGCTAGGTAGCTGTACTCGTGCTTCAGTTTCAGTGTATGCATGTTGTATGAAACTTTGTTTGTAAAATCACGTAGCTGAGATTTTAACCTGGGTTCGTGACGAATTGGATGTAAAGATCTCACAATTTTCATCGATAATTTTTTTCGTAAAATTACAGCCACAACAGCAATTTATCCGATTGTTTAAATTTGAATAATTCAAATTTAAATAAAAACTTTGTTGATTTTTCAGAACAAATAATGATATTTACCAAATCTTGTGAATTTTGATGATTTTGAGGGTAATCAAAATTTAGGGATTCAGCCTATGGAATGTCGTCGAAGTCCCCTCTCCCCGATACAAGATGGATAACCTTGCCCCCATATCCTAGATACAGGCTTGGGTTGAACCACACGCTTCCATTATATACATAGCGACCTTTTCTGATGTGCTTTTCGAGGACGAACGTGTGCGGTCGGCAAATACGCTAATGAAGTTCCTTCTTGAGGAGTACTGCTTACTAGGAGAGGTCACTGTTGACCGGGCGAAGGGCCTAAGGCCTTATATACAATGTTAGCTGCTTAGGGATGTTCTTAGCAAAATAAACCGGATTTTTCTGAAGCATCAGTGTCTATTTCTATAGGAGAGACGCCTAATATTAAGCGTCTGCCCTCTACAAATAAGCACCGGTGCTTAAAAAACTAATTTATTTCTCTAAGCACCTCCTCTAAATCTCTTGCACTGTAGAAGGCCTAATGATGCTGCCATATTTTTAACCTCTTGACGTTGTCATATGGCTTATCTTGCTACCACTTATCATGAACCACTTTTTGATGTTGTCGTGCGACTTGTTTGAGTCCTTTTTGTGGTAGATTGCACTACTGGAGGGAACGCCCGGCGTAACGAAAATATCAGAGAAGGCAAAGCAAGCCAACATCTGCTGGCGAGGGGAATCTAGTCCGCCCTGCCTGGGTCTACATATACAGTACCCATCATAAGTAATGTATGATTGATTGTTGGATCCGCTGGTGCTCCGACAATGATAGCAAAGCTACCGGCTCCACCACCAACAGCCACACCCACGGCCATTTTTAGCAACGTGAATCTCTCCCAGCGAACAGCCTTGATTTGTTCTCCAGGTATGCATGACTGGCACCCGCCCGTGCGATGGCCGGCCTCTGGCGCTCTGACGTTGCATGTGGATAGGCCTGGCCGCCTGCCGGGCATGCATACGATGACGGTCTCAGCAGCTCAGCGTGGATAGGCCTGGCCGCCTGCCGGGCATGCATACGATGACGGTCTCAGCAGCTGAAAAAGGCTGCAGCTAGGTCGGTCACAATTGCTCCAGCAGATCACAGGCGCAAGTGGCTTTGATTTAATTCTGTCAGAGAAAACAAAATATGGTGGTGCGAGCTGAGGCTGCGTGAAGCGTCGAGAGTACACAAGAGCGCGGGTGGGGCCGCCTACTATGCAGAATCTCGTTGGCCTCCCTATATCGTCGCTCCAAGATATAGAGCATCTATGGCCCCCTGTCTCCTACATACTCCCTCTGTAAAAAAAATTATAAGAGCGTTTAGACCATTGCTTGAGTGATCTAAGCACTCCTCTATCTCTTTACAGGGGCACCGTTAGTGTTGAACCACACAATTCAATCATGGCGACTTTGTGTGTTGTGCATGTTTTCCAGGAACCAACCGTACATTCACGATCAGCAATTTGGTCACCTTCTGGTGAAAATACCATCTTATATTTACTAATTGAAGGCATTATACGAGTGTCCGTGTTAATCCACATCATTAAAAAAATCTTAACCGTCGATCAATGTAATTGATCTATCTTAACCACAAGATTTATGTTACTTTTGTGGTCAAAAAAAGACCCAGCCTACACGTATACAAACCATGTTGTAGTGCCAACTAAAAAAACCACGTTATATCCCCTCAAAAAAAGAAAAAGAAAAACCACGTTTTAGAGTCCATGTTATGGAATAGGAGTCCCAATCTCTCACGAGTCCTTCTTTAGATCTGATTTTTTCTTTGTCTCAAATTGCTGCAGGATCCTCACCTACCTCTCGGTCCGCAAAAACCTTCCTCGAGATTTCTGATGGTTGATTCATGTTACGTCTAAGCAGCCTCTCCCTCCCCGTCGTTGCTTCCTCCTCCTCGATATTTGCATAGCTTCGGCGGGATTTGATAGTATTCTCCATCCTTCTTCTAGGTTTATGCTCCTCAAGTTCTTTAACAACCAAGTTCCTCAATCTGGCCTTCCAATTAAGACTAAAGCCTCCCGTCTCCTGGTGTGACTCTTCCCTGTCCGTGGAAAACGAATCAACTGTAACCTTCACCTCGAGTGCTATCTGGCAGCGCGTGTTCGATCTGGCAGCTATGCACTTCATGAAGTTTCTCTCATTGATCCCTAATATATTTTGGTGACCTCTTTGCGTTTTGCAGGTCATGGAGACGTCGGAGTTTGTGCCATGACTGAAAGCAGCTGCAATTTTGCACAACTGTTAGGTGAGCTATCCACTTTTTCAATAAGAGATCCATTAGTTCCTCAACCAGTATTGACTAATTGATGCACCAGCTGCGTGACTATCTTATGCATCTGACCAAGGTTTAATCTTGGCTGGTCAAAATACTTGCATGATGGGATCCATTTAGTGGTCCAAAATTTTTTATGTCGGCCAGTGGTTGATTGCAGATGTATGGAGGAGGCCCAGATTCCAGTGGACTCTCGGGAAGCTGCATCATATGATAAGGGCCACGATATTTGATGCACACTGAATCCGGTAAGCATCCGATCAACAAAACCAACCATAGGCTGGCATAAAGGTTATAGTTAATTGCTGTGAAAGTTTTGAGTAGGCGTATTCATGCGTGTACCCAGATCGAAAAATCGACATATGAGATAGCAGCATGGTTTAGTCGTACTCTCTTTACTTCAATTATTTTCCTTTTATTGACTCCTTATAGCAGAACTTGATCAACGTATACTTGCACTCAGGTTGTTACTGTTCTGTCGTGTAGCAGATGCTCAGTTGTATAGTTTATTAATGGACAAAAAGCACCGCTTGCTTCATTGGGACTCTCAGCTCCAAGGTTTGAGGGATTTAAAATTTTCCCTTCTAACTAAGTATGACTAAGGATATTAAATTATTGTTCTAAAAGAAGACATGTGTATATGTATATTTTCATACTGGTGGATGTTTGTTAGATTTTCTGGAGGGAAGAAGTCTATGCAGTACAGATTAAAACACAACTGATTTGAGGAATGTTACCCATGGACATGCACACGGATGTAGTAGCTGTTAAGAAACTAGCTTATCATTTCCATCATCTAAACATGCATCTCAGACTCCCAGTTTCCTATTTCGTCTCATATTTCGTTCCTCACGGACCAGTATGGCTGGGCTAATGGAGGCAACTCAATATTAAATACCGATTACTGATCGTTACGTAACTCCTCCATCTTAAAAGAGAGCTAGCCAACTGTCTTCAGAACGGGTCTGCTAGCTAGCTATAGATTTGGTTCTGAATCATTTAGATGACAAGATCAGACATCTACAATATTAGGTTAACTAATCTTAATCTCATTACCAGTTATGGGTAATCACTAGCATATATGGATCATTGCTCCATGTTTCCAGATGTGTGTATCCCAATATGTCTCTGCCTATATGTATGAATCAAGATAGGTTGTGATTGCGAAAATAGTACTTATTACTGGTTTTTTCCACCATCATGTATCCTTAAATACATCATCATAAGGAGTATAAAGAGTAGGAATTCCCACATTATCACAAACATTATGTCTATGGTCTTCTGGTATAGCTCTGAGTTTGACCTAATTTCCTACTTCCTTATAGGCTCAATAAATAAAATGTCCCCACATACCTAAATCTTTAGATCTCTTGGTAGGAGCCTGACATAGCTGCACACCATGATCGAATGTCCACAAAATCATTTTACTATGATGGATTACCGTGAGTGAAATGCTTGAGTTGTTTCATTCTGTGTATATATTAGTTTGAATAAACACAGAATTATATAAGTATCATCTTCTTTTATGTGGAGGTGCTCTACAATATATAAAAAGGACGATAGTAGATATTATGGCTTTATGTTATTCGCAAGACCGACTGATTTTCAATTGTCAATGTTTTTTGTACTAACTCAACAATAGCCATTGAGCTCATGTTCTTTGCTTTGTTAATCTTTGTTGCAGTCCAACACAAATTATGCTGGGGTAATAGTACCGATTGATTAGTTTGTATGTCCAAAACAAGTTGGGAATCTACCGTCTGTAGTGATGTAATATACAATGTAACAATATATTTTGTTTCGTGATTTTAGTTAAACAATAGTATTTCTCAAGCTAACAATGCTAGATAAAAAATTGCCCGTGCGGATGCACGGGTTGACGACTAGTTTATCTAGATACAGTTCTGTGTCCTTGTGCTACCACTAACCATGAACAGTGAAGCGCAATTAGATCACAGGCGCAAGTAGCTTGGATTTAATTCGTTCAGACAAAAAAAATGGTGGTGCTAGCTGAGGCTCGTGAAGCGTCCAGAGTACACGAGAGAAAGAGTGGGGCCGTACAAGATGGATCATCTATGCCCCCGTGTCTCCTACATATACACGGTTAGGGTTGAATAACACGGTTCAACCATTGCGACCTTGTGCGTTGTGCATGCTTTCCAAGAACCAACCATACTTGCACGATCTGCAATTAGGTCACCTTTCGTGAAAGTACCATTTATCAACATACGTTGTGCGTCAGTAATACCTTCTTGTGTTATCACTAATCGGGAACTGCTCTGATGTTGTCATGTGACTGTCACAGCCCTTTATGTGCTATACACTGGACGTAACACTCCATTACATAATTTGACTTATTATGTTCTTTCAAAATGTATATAGCGAGTTCTTGAATTCTGACCCGACAACTGAACCACATTGACTTGTTTAGCATTGAGCAAAAAATAACTGAAATATGGAGATGTTGGGAATCACAAGCAGGAGAACGGGTAACAAAAAAAACAATCACAATTAGTTGTAGTTGTAACTGCGCACCAATGGTTTTGTTAAGTGACATACATGATCAACTTACCTCTTCGAGCCGCCAACCTGCCACGCTGCCGTCCAAAGCCCTTTGTCCTAATTGGTTATACATGTTTTGTATTAGATATTTGTAGAACAAACTAGGCGATAACTATAAGAAACCACATTCTGAGACTATTTCTTATGAAACTAATTCGAGAAGTCAGATGATAAAATCCACTGGTATTTCCCAATGCAAGCTCAGCGGAGATGAGTTTCCAGTATTTTAGGGCCTTGGGTGAAAAATTTATCCAGAAAGAATATGCGTTGACATAAATGTCATCAATATGACTCACGCCCCCGTGTTACCACCCAGTTGGGTGACTCGGGGGGACCCTCGAACCCTAGCCACCAAGGCCGCCACAATTCCTGTTCCTCCCTCCATCGCCGCTGGAGGAAGCCACCGGGAAAAGCCCGGCGGCTGACGGCGTTGGCGGAGGCTCTCTCCTCTCCCGTGCAAGTTCGGGTGATGCAGGGCACCCATGGGCGTGGGGGTACCTACCTGGATCTGGGTCACTGGCGGCAAGGCGTCTTGCCTCCGGCGATGGCATGTGGCGGCGATGCTGTGGTGGGTGGTGGTGCCGGTGCTACATGGTCGCCAGGGAGAGCTGGTGATGCAGTTGTCGGCGGTGACATGCAGGTTGGCTACCGGCCAGCCCAAACTTCTGGCCAGTTGGCGGCACATGGAGGGGCCGGTGATGGGTGGCTGGAACCCTCTGCTAGTGATTTGGTAGCTGTGTTAGTCTTCACGGCGTGGATCCACACAGATCCAGTCAACCGGATGATCTAAATGGCGCGACTACCGGTGAAAAACGTGTCGACCTTGGTAATGGTGGACGATGGCGGCGCATTTGTCGTCGTCCCCTTGCCGAAGGCATCGTCGGTTGCAATCATCGTCACCTCGGTCTAGCTACTCTAGGGAAACCCTAAATCTGGGATTCCCGGATCGGATGATGACAGTGTCTTCGGGGCCGTCCTCCCTCTTGTGGGCATTGTATTATAGTTGATGTTGGCTGGAGGGGACAAGAGGAGGTGCGGTGTTGCTTCTACCGCGGCGACGACAATGTGTCTCAGCGGTGTGGCGTAGTGGAGCCTCGGTGGCAGATGTGTGCTGATGGACATGCAAAGGTGGTGGCGCTGTCAAGCATCATGGTGGCGTTGACGATAGTACGGCCGGGGAAGGTGAATGAGTTTATTGCTCCTGAAGGTGGGATGGCGGAAGATGGCGGTGTATGATTCTAGAGCGTGTGTATGCGGTGCGCACTTAGGGTCTGCTAGACCGGTTGATGCTCTCGGCATGCCGGCGGCAGTTTGGTGAGGCCACCGAATTATATGGTGTGTGTTGACGCGTGGTTGGGGCGCATAATCTAGTTGCTAGGTGTAGCAACTATGTTTGTGAGGAAGGTCGCTTCGGTTCGATCAATGTTCTTGTTTTGGGGTTCTGTTGAATAATTTAGTGAAATCTTTGTTTGCATTTTGATGCAGAGACCGGGGGTTATCCTCCTTTTCGAAAAAAAGTCAACAATGATGTTAATTCATTTTCCGGCGAGAAATAGAGCACACGTCATTGGGGGGGGGGGGGGGGATGGGATTTTGTCATTTATCTGCATCAATGTTACAGCAGGTATGCTATCAATCCTCGTAAATGGAGCAAAGGAGGACTGCCCCGCAAAAAAAAAAAACTTGACTCCCAGATCTGTGGTGTTTCTCCACACCTCTTGACTATGACAAACATGTACTCCCTCCTTTCCAATTTGTTAGCCTCATCTTGTAAATCTTCAATCAAGGAGGACTCACATAAGTTCTAGGCAACCTATTAATTCTACATGCATGGCCCTCTCAGTCCTTCATGCATTGGTTGATTATACAATGGCAACAAAAAATTGAAATAATTTAGTGTGGACAAAGTCATGTTTGCATTTTCCCAAGACAAATGAGCCTTACAAATTGGAAAAATCTGATTTTTGAGATAGGCCATCAAAATGGAAAGGAGCGAATACTTCAATATGTTGTTGACACTACACACTTTATGGAACATGATCTGAAGCAATAAAACTTATAGCATATTTTAATTTTCTTTGACACCATTCATGTCCTAAAAACAACTTTCTCAACAGTTCACTTTTTGGTTGCGGTCTGGGCTCGTTTCCATTCAAATACCTCTGCATTCCAATTTGTAGTTGGAGACTACGAAATGAGATTAAAGAAGGACATTAGTTTCTATAGATTGAGATATGTTACTAGTTGGAGGTCCAAAAGCCAGAGGTTAGCTACACCTAAATTTCATGATTGTTTTATACTAGAGACCCCTAATTGGCTATAAGGATTTAGATTTGGGTAGATCTGGATTTTTCTGCAATGTGATTAGCATGAGAAGGCATACAAACCGGAGAAATGAAGAATTTTGTATCATTTCAAGGACCAGGAAGGTTTGGGCATTCAATACAAAGATCTTGTAAACAAAATCAACTAGAAGAGCCGATGAATCTAACAATGCCCAACATGGGCTTGAAAGAAAACGGTTGATCAAATTGTTGCTATACGAGCCAGAAGGTAAAACATTTTTTTTCCAAACCAAAGTAGCTAGATTCTGACTTACCTAGCAGGAAATAACACGAATCCTCCTATATTAGAAGATCGATGGAGGGATCGCTTATAGCCGGAGAGACAAGTCCACCTCGTCGTCGTCACCGCGCTTCGACGAGCTCCCACCCTGCTTGCCGTCTGCAGGCTCAGGCATCGGAGTAGTAGTAGTAGCAGCATCCCTCCCCGCCGTCCTAGACCTTGATTTTTGTGCGCGGATGGCGGCCGCAGCGGCCTCTCGCCGGCGCTTGGCGACGGCACGTTCTTGCTTGTGTGCGTTCTGGTGGCCTCCGAGCGCCTGCGAGCTGCGGAACATGCGGTCGCAGTGGACGCAGAGGAAGAAGCCCTCCGGTGTGCCAAGCACCGGGGCCACGGCGCCC
The DNA here is from genome assembly GCA_021605205.1 of Aegilops longissima. Classification (NCBI taxonomy): domain Eukaryota; kingdom Viridiplantae; phylum Streptophyta; class Magnoliopsida; order Poales; family Poaceae; genus Aegilops; species Aegilops longissima. Next base: position 747,080,823 of record CM038679.1, read on the forward strand.
AGGGTAAGCTCAAGGCTGAGCTTATCGTCCTGTGCGCTGCCGCTGCTCGCTCGTTCCATAATGCTCGCTCCTGGCTGGTCTATGGCCGTGTCTCGTATATGGTGTGTGTGTGTGTGTGTGTGTGTGAGAGGTAAGCTAGCTAGGTTCAAATCTAGAGAGGACATCACGCCAAGCACACATCCCGACGGCGGTGTATGGTGCCAATTAGACATGGCAGCGTTCTCCGGGGTGTGGTCATGTCTAGCCGGGATTGAGGCCCTAGCTAGTTTTGTACACACGTGATATTAACCCCTGCAGATTAGTTCCTCCCTTTTTAAATATAAGGTGTATAGTTTTTGGTGTGAAAATAAAAGAACGCATGTGGAGAAAAAATTTCACAAGTTTTGGACGGGATTACACCTGACTAATTGACATGAGAAAATAAAGGAGCTTGCCTGATATAAGAAAATGTAATCAAATCCCTAAAGAAATATCCAAACGAGTGGTGCAACGCAATACACCTTATATTTTGGACTTTTTTTTTCAAAAATCTATACACTATTTATCAAGGAACAGAGGGGGTATAAAACAGTAAAGGGACCGGCTATTGACCAATCAACTGAAAACATAATTAGGGTCAGTCGAATCATTTTTAGCCTTCCGATGCAGATCCAACGGCTAGGACGTCTTTTCGTACCTCTTAATGTTTTCATGTTCATCTACTTCCCCGATCGAGCCACCAACAACCACCGGCCTAATCGCCGGCCCCTGCCGCCCGCGGCCGGCTGCACTCTCACAACCGCCTCGCTTCCTCGCCCTCCCCGAAACCAACCCCCTCCCCCCACACACCACCACCGGTCTTCTGCCGCCCCCGGCCATCCCTCTAAACCCCTACGTGCTGACTTTTTTCTCCGACGAAGCGGCACACCACTATCCCCCAACACCGCCGTACATCATCGCCCCCACCCTGAATCTCAAGATAGATACTGGGGTAGCCTGCCCAGCGAGCTTCTTCCTCCCCTGTGTTGTTTCTTCCTTGAACCAAAATCGATTGACCCAAAATTCAGAAGTCAGACGGACACGTAGCTATTATGAACCGTAAAATGATGAAATGCGTGGAGAAAATGAGCGACTAGCCGGGTTACTGGGTACCGTTATCATTCTGCACAATTTATGCCTCTTTTGCAACAAAGGAAATTCATAGAAATTTTATAGGATTTATTTAGCATTCGCTCGAAACAAAGTAGTAACTCACCTAGATTCCAATGAAATTCTTATGGGACCGTGTTAGGCTAAAACAGAAGCTCAAAAAAATAGTTTCATTTGTTGAGCTTGAAAACCTGTATTGAAACCTAGTCGTCGCGGCTTTTTCCTCCCAACAAACCACTCCTTACCCCGGTACCCTTGCCTCTCCACGCTGACGCTACCACGGTGAGTAGCGTTGTCCCCACCCACTATAGGGAAAACCCTAGTAGTAGTGCGGGTTTTCATGCTATCAGTAGTGCGGGTGGTCGCGCTAGTAATAAGGCACTACAGCTAACAGATAGTAGTAGCGCTCTACGTACCCGCGCTACTAGTATTGACTGTATCAATAGCGGTTTTCCAACATGCGGTACTAATAAGTAGCTGTAGCGCGTTTCTTTGCCCGCGCTATTGTTGTATCTTTCAACATTGTTTCCCTGCTTCCTATTGATCTAGAACAGTACCCCGTTTCAATAAACTGTAATTTCACATATACAAGATAACAATATCATTAACCATAATACCATATAGTCATACAGTAGTGATACGATATCATTAAGCATTATAGTTACTCATATATAGTCAACAAGCATCCTCACACACATATATGGTTCATACAGGAGCATATATGATAAGCAATACTAGGTAGTCATACAACATATAGCAGTCTACTAGGGGTAGTCATACAGCCACACACATGTGTAGTTCTAGACGATATCGATGACGACCATCATCCTCAAGCCATGGCGGTGGGGTGTTCCTGATAGTAATTAGGATGGCATGTCCAACACGAAGATTCTTGCCAACGAGGAAGTTCTTTCACCCAACCGAGCTGAAGTGTGTGCGACCGTCCGTGTCCACGCTGTACGCACAGGTGGTGATGGAGTCCCTTGCGGTAAGGCGTATTCCAGCAGAGCCTTCTTCATCCGGCTCGATACCACAACTAACATATAGGCTCTTTGGCAATTTCTAAAAAAGAAAAACATATCAATTAATAAGTAGCCTCGCACATACTCTTGCAAATATATTTCTACTAAGTATAGGTTTTTACATTATCAAAAATAGTACACTAGTAGAAAAGGGGCCTATTAACCCGGTTGGTGAGGGCCTTTAGTCCCGGTTCATGAACCGGGACTAAAGGGTCGGTACTAATACCCTGGCCCTTTAGTCCCGGTTCAATCCAGAACCGGGACTGATGGGCCTCCACGTGGCATGTGCGCTGAGCCCAGGCAGGAGGGCCTTTGGTCCCGGTTGGTAGCACCAACCGGGACCAATAGGCATCCACGCGTCAGCATTTCTGTGGCTGGGGTTTTTTTTAAAGGGGGAGGGGTTGGGGGTTTTGGGGGTTAATTTAGGTGTTTCATATATTGTGTTAGCTAGCTAATTAATAGAGAGAAGTGTCCTCTCTTTTGTCCATGCTTGGTCGACTCTACGTAATATACATACGTATAGAGAGGACTAGCTAGACACGCTAGCTAGCTAGTAAGCAAACGAAGGAGACAGAAGATCGTCATGAACATATATGCATACAGAGGGAAGTGATATCACCACCTCTCCTTCTCCGAGATTGGTCGAACAACAAGTTCTCGTATATCTATCCGACACTACCGGCTACATATATACAATAATTATCTTTTACAAAATAATCTCCTAACATATGGACGCGTGGTCCACATAGTATTCTCCGTCTTCAGCGATCACGTGGTCAAGAAAGAATGCAGCCAATTCCTCTTGAATTGCTCGCATGCGATCTGGTGCTAGTAGTTCATCCGCATCCAAACATCTAATTTTAAGAAGGGGTCTATATATATATATATATATATATATATATATATATATATATATATATATATATATATATATATATATATATATAGGAAAATGCATCCTACTACCGGGTGTAGCTACACCCATTTCTTATATACTACCATATGGTAGTATATACTACCATATACTACCATATGGTAGTATATACTCTACTTTATTATTTTTACTATGTTCATATACTATATTTAAAATACTTTAAAGTGAGTTATATGAAAAAATTGCAAGTGAGCTTATAGTTTTATTGTATTTGTGACATACGTACATATTTTATGTAAATGAAATATGCACAAAATATGGTATATACTATCAAAAAGTAGTATATATACTACCTAAACGTTCTTATATACTACATACTACACGTATATACTCTTCGATATGTTAGATACTACCTAGAACGTATGAAACAAAAGTGGGAGTAACTACACCCGTAGTAGGAAAATTTTTCATATATATATATATATATATATATATATATATATATATATATATATATATATATATATATATATATATATATATATGAATGAATGGAACTCAACACAAATGATGGTAATAAAATAAAATTGTGAATATTGTTATTTCCGCACTTCATATTGTTTGTCAGAGTAGCCCCGCTCACAGGTCGTGTGGCGGATGGACTCGCAAATGTAGTATTCATAGAAATCATTCCCTTGTTCCTGCCACAACCACTTTACAAGAAATAGAGGTCAATCAAACTGATATTAGCAAGCATGTTAAATGGTATTGATGAAACTAGCGCTTGAATGACTAGGAGATGCGTGGAATATGCTACTATAGTACTTACTTTCGGGTGTCTAAATTGCAGTTTCTTCGGCAGTCCCGGAGCTTTTTTGGTGAATTTTCTGCAAACCCTGCCATACAAAGAAAACAATTACTTGATATCAGAAATGAATAAAGTTGCTGATATGATGGATAATGATCGATTTAACTTACTTCTCGAGCATTTCAGTCATGTCCGCATACTCCTTGGGATCTTTTCGTTTGGAGTCTAAGACAGTTACTACTCCCTGCTCAAGCTTAATCTCTAGGAGAATATAGTGGTACCTGCGCATGCATGCATAACTCATCAATATTATATTACTATAACCTGGACTAATAAGGGAAACCGAATATGCCACAAGACAGTAACACTCACTTGAAGTTGTAAGGAAAGAGTATTATATCCTTGTGTTCATTTATTACCAACGATTGTAGCAAGTTGGCCTCGGTATTTTCGCATGAAATTCAACCTCGTTGCATCTATGAGATATGTGTTAATGAACCCAATGGAACTCACTTGTCTTTTCTTCAATTCGCGATCTTCAATCTGCATAATATAGTGAGGATAATTATAAATACATGCAATGAAAGAGCTGAGTTATATAGAGACTTAATGATGTAGTAGTACTACTTACAGACAGTAGCAGGTGACCGTTGCTTTATCGAGGGCCAATTGATTGAAAACTGATAGAACTCCTCAAATGGAATAGGCAACAGTTCAATTCCAACGAGGTCATGCTCCCTTTAACTCGCTCATACAAAGTACTCCTCCCTCGACTCTCGCAGGTTTTCATGTACCAATCATGCAATCTTCGTGATCATCGTTGATAGAGAGCTTTCATCTTTGACGAGAGGCTTCCCGTATCAGATCTTTGTATCTGCACCTCCAAGAAATCATAATGTACATCGTCGGGCAGGTAATCTTCAGGATTGCCATAACCGGCACCATCCTCGGATCGACGATGTCGCTAGCGTGCACCTTCAGCGGGGGCACGATTGCTTGCTTGTTCGCCGAGCTGGGCAATTTGTTTCCCAGCTCGTCGTTCTTTCATTCTTTGATCACTTTTAGTACTTCCCGACCTCTCCGCTTCGGCAAATGCCTTTCCAATAATGCGCTCATAGTTGCCTTTCGGCGGAGACTTGGGTGGTTTTGTCAGGGCAGCCAGAGTGCGCTTCGCTTTGACCGGATCTACCTTCTCCTCCGGAGGTGGATGTCTCTTTGCTTTCAACCCTTGAAACCAGTCATCCACTTCGGTCTGCGCGATCTTCGCGTTTTCCTCCTCGCTCCTCTCGTACGATAACTTCTCTAGAGTCTTCAGAGAAGGACCGAATCTGTATCTCCTCCCGCCTTTGGCTGTACTGCTAGACGCCGGCAAAGCAGACTGAGCGGTATGTCTTCTTTCCTTGCTTACGAGGCGGAGGAGAAGGACTACGACGCGCCGGAGCAGCCGGAGCGGCGGCGGGTCTCTTCCGCCCTTGCTGACGAGGCGGAGAAGGAGGAGGCTGGCTGCTCGGGCGCGCCGGCGCAGGCGGAGAAGGAGGCGGAGTGCCGCCACGCGCCGGAGAAGGAGGCGGAGTGCCGCCACGCGTGCCCTGATCGTCACTCGCCGGAGGAGGAGGCGGTGGAGGAGGCGGAGTGACCTGACTTGCCGGAGGAGGAGGAGGAGGCGGAGGCGTCCAGTTCAGAAGGTTGATGAGCTCCTTCCGCCATAGGCATGGAGTCTTCAGAGCAGAACCCAGCCTAGTCTCCCCTTCACCGGTAGGGTGGTCATGCGGGAGGTCCTCAAATCCTTCCGTTATTTCATCCACCATCACCTTAGCATATCCTTCTGGAATCGGCTGGCAGTGATAAGTTGTGCCGGGTCCACTAGGATAAACTTGGCCAAAAGCCGCCTTGACCTTCAAAGTCATCCATCGCGCCATAATGTGGCAACTTTGAGACTCCGTGATACCATCCACGGGATAGCCGGCAGGAGCCGTCAAAACATGCTCCGGCTGAAGCAGCTCGGTGGAAGCCACGCTGCTTCTCCGCTGAGATGGCGGGGTAGCTTGGGGGGAAGCTTCGGCAGGTCGTTTGCTGCGATCTGCTGCTTCTCGTTCCTCTAGCCCCATTACCCTTTCGTGCAGCGCCTGCAGTTGGTCCTGCTCCAGTTTCTTCCTCCTCTCGTGGGTTTTGTAACCCCCTGCGTCCGGAAAACCAACCTTCCACGAAAGGGAGCCTGGCGTGCCTCGTGTCCGTCCAGGGTGCTCAGGATTCCCAAGGGCCATTGTGAGCTCGTCCTTCTCCCTGTTTGGAAGGAACGTCCGTCGCTGCGCTGCATCGATATAGTGTCGAAGCTTCCTGACTGGTATTTGCAGTTGCTCGTCCGTCCACTGGCACTTCCCTGTTACAGGGTCCAAGGTTCCGCCAGCCCCGAAGAACCAAGTCCGGCAAGCGGTCTGGCCAGTACATTGTCTCTGGTTCTTCCTCCTTAGGCTTATATCATTGACATAAGACACCTCGGGGTCTTCCTCCTTAGGCTTATACCATTGATGGATGCTGATCGGGATCTTGTCCCTAACAAGAACCCCGCACTGAGCAGAAAATGCCTTCCTTGTCCGCATGGGTTCAATCGGTTCGCCGTCGGGCGCGATTTCTATGATCTCAAACTTTTCATCCGAGCTTAACTTTTCTTCGGCCTCGCTTCCTTCAAGTGGTGCTCGATCCGGAGGGCTAGAAATTATAAGGAAGAAAGACGAAAGTAATTAATATGTGTACATATACCAAAACAATGGATGCATCAATTAACTAGTCAGCACGGGCTTAACTAATATATATATATATATACCTGGCCGGACTCGGTTTGGTCACCGGAGCAGTCAGCACGGTCTCCTTCTGCTTGTACCTCCATTGTGTCACCGGAGCCATCATGAACATAGTCCTCTTCTTGTACCGGCATTAATGGGTCGAAGCCATCATGAACATAGCCCTCTTCTTCACCCAGTCCGGTGTCGTTGAGAAATGATGCAACTTCATCACTTCCTTGTGTGATTATGTGCCCCCACATCGCTTCTGTTTCTTCGTCTCGGGAGTGCTCCATAGTTTTTGCAAATATTTACAACATGTCAATTATTATTCAAACATGGTACAGATGGAGGAGGTGAGCCGTCTGTCCAAGGTGTAGGCCCAGGTCTCCGAGGTCAAGGGCATCATGATGGAGAACATCGACAAGGTACCTAACCTTCCTCATCTTCTTCTTCTAACTGCAATGCAACATGATAATGCTGGTTTGCTTGCTAATTTCATCTTTCAAATGACGACATCAACGATGGTTTGTATGTATAATGTTCGTGGGATCATATCAGGTGATCGATCGCGGGGAGCAGATCGAGGGCCTGGTGACGAGGACCGAGCAGCTCCACGACCATGCCTTGGATTTCAGGACTGAGGGCACGCGGATCCGCCGCAGGATGTGGTACCAGAACATGAAGATCAAGCTCATCGTCGCCGGCATCGTCGTCGCCATCATCCTCATCATTGTCCTCTCCATCTGCCATAGGGACCACTGCAAGTCCTAAGCCTAGCCTAGCTTCATCACCTCGTTTGAACAAAGAGTCAATACATCCAGAAAAAAGAGTCGGAGTGGTTGCTCCGGTCACTGGCATGTGGGCCCTGCATGTCATGTCTCGCATAATAACCAGAAATTTTTTATGTTTTTTTGTTTGTTATATTGTTACTTAGAGCATCTCTTATAGCCTTGTTTCATCCGTTTGTCGAAAGGTTTTGTGATAACTAATCGTATATACTCGACAATTTGTAGTAGAGTTTGAGTACCACACAGATTAAGCATGAAAGTTTTGACCATCAATTCTACTACAAACTCGAATAGCAACAAAAAATTCTACTACAAATTCTCATGATCATCACAAGTTATGATGAATCAAAACAAGTTACATATGGTAGATCTACTCAACTGAAGAAGAAACAGAAACAAACAGTGTACTACTACAGTAGTAACGATTTATAACTTGTATAGTCATAATTGATTTTTTCTTAACGACGCCCACCGCGGCCGCCACCGCCGGCGTAGTACTCCTCCTCCCCCTCCTCCTCCTCATCTGCCACCACGCCGTGCCCCTTCTGCTCTGGCGCCACCGTCTCGTCCACGAAGGCAGCAGCAGCAGGAGGAGGATAATCGGCCGCGACCTGCCGCTCGCCCACCACGACCACCCGCACGGGCGCGGCGGCCGGCTTGGCCTTGGGCCGCGGCACCGGGAGCAGCGGCGGCAGGCGGCGGCGAGCCGGCGCGGCCGCGCGCGCCGCCCCGGCACCTCGCCCTCGTTCTTCCTGATGTCCGTGAGCGCGGCGAACGCCTGCTTGACGAGCTTGAGCGCGCCGGCCACGGCCGCGCTCGACTTGTCGGCCTCGAACGCGTCGCAGAGCGCCTTGTGCTGGGCCTTGACGGCGTCGTGGGACTCCTTGGTGGGCCTGCCGCCGGGCGGCGCCGCGACGCCGAGGACGCCGTAGTGGTCGGCCTTGTTGCTGTTGGCGGCTGCGAGCACCCTGTAGGCGGCGCGCGCGCACTGGGCCTCCGGGCAGGCCCCGGAGCGGTCCATGGCCACGGCCATGTCGACGTGCATCTTGGCCCTCCTCAGGTCGCCGGCCGCGAGCAGCTTGTCCGCGGCCTCCAGCTGCGCCTCCAGCTGCTTCTTCTTCACCGCCTCCATGATCTGCTGCCTCGAGTTGCAACCAGTCGATCGCCGGCTCGCCGCGAGTTGGGTCACAAGCTCGAGTTCTTGCAATGGATCGATCTGCGTCGGGTGTGCTTGTGCTTGGTTTGATTTCCTGCGTCTGCGTGAGAATTTAAACACTCGATCCTGTCCGATACATGGCCGGCGTCGGATTCGTGTCGTGTCCGCCTCCGGCACATGTCCGGTCACGTTGGATTAGGCAAATCAACCGGAGGAACACAAGCTGAATACTAGTCGGACAAGATTCGTCACTGATTACATGCTACCTCTGCATCAAAATATAAGACGTTTTTTAGCCTATATAAGACGTTTAGATTGAATATTTTGGTGCCAGCGGCGCCACTGGCGCTAAGTGTACGTTTAATTAAAGTTTCGAGTCTGCCTTTTGCGTCATAAGCTTATGGGGATACCACGGTCCCTCTAACAATTTGAGTCTAAAAGGTACGGTCTCGTGGATGAACAAACCGAGTTACCAAGTTGCCACGATCGCACCACAAGGAATCATGTTAGTTTGGGTGGCCTCGAGAGAGTTAATTTGTCGGGTAGGGGCGCGGCGGGAGGGAGTAGGAGACCAACATCGTTTTTGTCTCTAGGGTTTGGGGTCGCCTCGACACAACGCTTCAAGGATTAATTTGGGTGGCCTCGAGAGAGTTAATTTGTCGGGTAGGGGAGCGGCGGGAGGGGGTAGGAGACCAACATCGTTTTCTCTCTAGGGTTTGGGTGTCCTCGAGAGTTTTGGTCGAGCGAGAGGGCCGAGGAGGGTGCTGCCATTGTATAAGTTATCACGGTCGAGAGGGGGTATATATATATCGACCGCCCCTCATGTCGAAGTTATCTCGAGGGGGTTATATCGACAACGACGCGACATACATATACATGGGAAAATAATGTTATCGGGAGGGGTATCGTACCCCCTCGTGTTGAAGTTTCTTCTTTCTCCTCTATTCCTTTCTTCTTCTACTACTCTTCTTTTTCTTCTTCTCGCGAGAAAGGAAAATAAGGAAAAGGAAGAAAAGAGGAAGAAGAAAAAAAAAGAAGAAAAAAAAGAGGATCTATTTTTCTTCTTCTCCTCTATTCCTTTCTTCTTCTCCTCTTCTTTTTCTTCTTATTTCCTCTTCTTATTTATTTCTCCTCTTCTTCCTCTCCTCTTCTTCTCCTTTCTTCCTCTTCTTATTTTCCTTTTTCCTCTCATTGTTTTAAAAGCTTGTTTTAAAAAATGTTCAAATAGAAAATTTTGAAAAAACAAAGGTTTTGCCTAATGCATTGTTCATATGAATATACAAACATTTGCATATTTCTACAATAATTAATATCATCAAAAAATCTATGAACAGAAAAAAAACCTAACTTTTCTAAAATCTATCTTTTGCATATATGAAAACATTAATACAGATATGAACAAAAATACATATATGAAGAAAAACATGCTCTGAACAATTTTTTATACATTTTGAACATCTACATACACATAGCCACCTACATACACATATACATTATATATATATGAAAAAAAATTAAACTAGTAAAAGTGAAAAAAAAGAGCAGAGCATGTCTTGTGCGGCTCACAGCGGGGCGGCTAGATGACGATGGCGACGGTGGGCGGCGAGGCCGGCCGCAGCAGGGGCGGACGACGGGCAGGGGCTCGGGCGGCGCTGGGCGGACGGGCGCTGGTTTCGGGGGGCCGGGCGACGAGGACGGCGCGGGTTGGGGGCGCGGCCTTGGCGGCGGCGGCGGCGACGGCGAGGTGGAGCAGCCTGGCAGCGTCGAGGAGGGTCGGCGTCGTCGGGGGGGGGCAACTGGCGATGAGATTCTGAATTTTTGCAAAGTGTTTGCTTATATAGCAAAGCCATTGGTCCCGATTCGTGAAACCAACCGGGACTAATGCACCCTTTAGTCCCGGTTGGTGCCACCAACCGGGACCAAAGGCCTCTTTTTCGGAAGCCCAAAGGGCGGGAAGCGGCGGCCTTTGGTACCGGTTGATGCCACGAACCAGTACCAATGCCCCACCTTTAGTCCCGGTTGGTGCCACCAAATGCCCATGTGCTGCACGCGTCGGGGCCAAAGTTTAGTCCCACCTCGCTAGCTGAGAGGGCCGCACAGTGGTTTATAAGCCCCACTGTCGTGCCCCTCTCAACCTCCTCTCCATTGCAGGCTTACGGGCCTACTTGTTACTGCTATGCCTGATGGGCCTGCTGGCCCTACTGCGGGCCTGAATCCTGACCCATGGATGGGTTTCTAGTCGTATTCAGGCTGTGGTGGCCCAGTAGGTGGCAATTTTTTTGTTTTTTTGTTTTCTTTACTTATTGTTGCTATTTAATTTTTTTTCCAGTTTTTTTTTCTGCATTATTTATTTTTTTGTTTTTTGCTTTATTTTTTAATTCTTTTTGCTTTTAGTTTTAGGAAAATTATAAACTTTCTGTTAGTGCCATTACTTTTCAAATTTGAAAACATTTTTTTTGTTTTCTTTGTTGCTTTATTTATTTTATTTTGTTTCTACTTACAACAAAATACTTATTGTTGTTTTTTTGTTTTGATTTCTGCATTATTTCTTTTCTTTTGTTTTTGCTTTATTTTTCAATTCTTTTTGCTTTTAGTTTTAGGAAAATTATAAACTTTCTGTTAGTGCCATTAGTTTTCAAATTTGAAAACACTATTTTTGTTTTTTGTTTTCTTTCTTGCTTTATTTATTTTATTTTGTTTCTACTTACAACAAAAACTTATTGTTGCTATTTTTAATTATTACGAGGGCGAACCATAAGACATTAAAGCATTTCAATGAACTCTGAAAAAGTTGAAAGTTGGCATGGTATCATACTCGCTGGCCATAAAGTTGGCATGGTATCATCATAATAGTTGAGGGAGAAAGTCTTCACTTTTTCTTTGCTTATGTCATTTCCTTATTGCGCCGTAACCATGGATAATCTTCATCGTTTATCAGGATGCTGGGGTCAGCCTTGACTTTGAAGGGAGGAATTTCATGAAACTTTTCATAATCTTCAGACATGTCTGTCTTGTCCTCCACTCCCACGATGTCCCTTTTTCCTGAAAGAACTATGTGGCGCTTTGGCTCATCGTATGATGTATTCGCTTCCTTATCTTTTCTCTTTCTCGGTCTGGTAGACATGTCCTTCACATAGATAACCTGTGCCACATCATTGGCTAGGACGAACGGTTCGTCATTGTACCCAAGATTTTTCAGATCCACTGTTGTCATTCCGTACTGTGGGTCTACCTATACCCCGCCTCCTGACAGATTGACCCATTTGCACTTAAACAAAGGGACCTTAAAATCATGTCCGTAGTCAAGTTCCCATATGGCCACTATGTAACCATAATATGTGTCCTTTCCCCTCTCGGTTGTTGCATCAAAGCGGACACGGCTATTTTGGTTGGTGCTCTTTTGATCTTGGTCAATCGTGTAAAATGTATTCCCATTTATCTCGTATCCTTGCCAAATCAATACAGTCAAAGATGGTCCCCTGGACAAGTACAGCTCATCACAAACAGTGTTGTCACCTCTGATACGTGCTTCCAACCAACTGCTGAAAGTCCTGATGTGTCCACATGTAATCCAGTCGTCGCACTGCTCCGGGTGTTTGGAGCGCAGACTGTTCTTGTGTTCATCGACATAAGGGGTCACCAAGGTAGAGTTATGTAGAACTGTGTAGTGTGCTTGAGACTAAGAATATCTGTCCCTGCATATTATTGAGTCCCTTCCAAGCATGCCTTTTCCAGTCAGTCTCCCCTCATACCGCGATTTAGGGAGACCTATCTTCTTAAGGCCAGGAATGAAGTCAACACAAAACCCGATGACATCCTCTGTTTGATGGCCCATGGAGATGCTTCCTTCTGGCCTAGCGCGGTTACGGACATATTTCTTTGGGACTCCCATGAACCTCTCAAAGGGGTACATATTGTGTAGAAATACGGGGCCCAGAATGACAATCTCGTCAACTAGATGAAATAGGACGTGCGTCATGATATTGAAGAAGGATGGTGGGAACACCAGCTCGAAACTGACAAGACATTGCACCACATCACTCCTTAGCCTTGGTATGATTTCTGGATCGATCACCTTCTGAGAGATAGCATTGAGGAATGCACATAGCTTCACAATGGCTAATCGGACGTTTTCCGGTAGAAGCCCCCTCAATGCAACCGGAAGCGGTTGCGTCATAATCACGTGGCAGTCATGAGAGTTTAGGTTCTGGAACTTTTTCCCTAGCATATTTATTATTCCCTTTATATTCGACGAGAAGCCAGTCGGGACCTTCATACTGAGCAGGCATTCAAAGAAGATTGCTTTCTCTTCTTTCGAAGAGCGTAGCTGGCAGGACCTTCGATCGCTTCGGAGGCATGCCCTCTTTTTTCGTGCAAGCGTTGCAGGTCCTCCGTGCCTCGGTGTATCTTTTGTCGTCCCATACACGCCCAAGAAGCCTAGCAGGTTCACGCAAAGGTTCTTCGTCACACGCATCACGTCGATCAAGAGCGGACCTCTAGGTCTTTCCAGTAGGGTAGGTCCCAAAATATAGATTTCTTCTTCCACATGGGTGCGTGATTCTCAGCGTCATTCAAACAGCTAGTCCGTCGGGACCCTTTCCAAAGATTACGTGTAAATCATTGACCATAGCAAGTACGTGATCACCGGTACGCATGGCGGGCTTCTTCCGGTGATCTGCCTCGCCTTTGAAATGCTTGCCTTTCTTTCGACAGTGATGGTTGGTCGGAAGAAATCGACGATGGCCCAGGTACACATTCTTCCTGTAGCTTGCCAGGTATATACTATCAGTGTCAAGTAAACAGTGCGTTCATGCGTGGTATCCCTTGTTTGTCTGTCCTGAAAGGTTACTGAGAGCGGGCCAATCGTTGATGGTCATGAACAGCAACGCCTTTAGGTTAAATTCCTCATGTTTGTGCTCATTCCACGTACGTACACCGTTTCCATTCCACAGCTGTAAAAGTTCTTCAACTAATGGCCTTAGGTACACATCAATGTCGTTGCCGGGTTGCTTAGGGCCTTGGATGAGAACTGGCATCATAATGAACTTCTGCTTCATGCACATCCAAGGAGGAAGGTTATACATACATAGAGTCACGGGCCAGGTGCTGTGATTGCTGCTCTGCTCCCGAAAGGATTAATGCCATCCGCGCTTAAAGCAAACCATACGTTCCTTGGCTCACTTGCAAACTCATCCCAGATTTCCTCTCGATTTTTCTCCATCTGCGACCCGTCGGCGGGTGCTCTCAACTTCCCGTCTTTCTTACGGTCCTCACTGTGCCATCGCATCAACTTGGCATGCTCTCCGTTTCGAACAGACGCTTCAACCGTGGTATTATAGGAGCATACCACATCACCTTCGCAGAACCCTCTTCCGGGGGCTCGCCGTCAACATCACCAGGTCATCTCGCCTCGATCTTATACCGTAATGCACCGCATACCGGCATGCGCTCAGATCCTTGTACGCACCGTGTAGAGGATGCAGTCATTAGGGCATGCATGTATCTTCTGCACCTCCAATCCTAGAGGGCATACGACCTTCTTTGTTGCGTATGTATTGTCGGGCAATTCGTTATCCTTTGGAAGCTTCTTCTTCAATATTTTCAGTAGCTTCTCAAATCCTTTGTCAGGCACAACATTCTCTGCCTTCCACTGCAGCAATTCCAGTACGGTACCGAGCTTTGTGTTGCCATCTTCGCTATTGGGGTACAACCCTCTTTTGTGGTCCTCTAACATGCGATCGAACTTCAGCTTCTCCTTTTGACTTTCGCATTGCGTCCTTGCATCGACAATGAACCTGCGGAGATCATCATCATCGGGCACATCGTCTGGTTCCTCTTGATCTTCAGCAGCTTCGCCCATTGCAGCATCAACGTGCACATCGTCTGGTTCCTCTTGATGTTCAAGAGCATCACCGTATTCAGGGGCACATAGTTGTCATCGTATTCTTCTTCTTCGCCGCCTTCCATCATAACCCCTATTTCTCCGTGCCTCGTCCAAACATTATAGTGTGGCATGAAACCCTTTTAAAGCAGGTGGGTGTGGAGGATTTTCCGGTCAGAGTAAGACTTCGTATTCCCACATATAGGGCATGAACAACACATACAACCATTCTGCTTGTTTGCCTCGGCCACTTCGAGAAAATCATACACGCCCTTAATGTACTCGGAGGTGTGTCTTGAACCGTACATCCATTCCCGGTTCATCTGCGTGCATTATATATTAAGTGTGTCAAAAATCATTATAGAACATCATGAATAGATAATTAAGTGACCAAATTAATAGAAGTTCATCATCACATTAAAACCAAAGTACATACATAGTTCTCATCTAACAACATAAAGCTCTGCAGAGCATCTAAATTAATTAAACCATACACTGAAACTATGTAAACATTTCAATGCGAAAACAAATGCGATCATAATCGCAACCAATGTAACAACTGATCCAACGGCATAATGATACCAAGCCTCGGTATGAATGACATATTTTCTAATCTTCAAGCGCCTTGCATCCATCTTGATTTTGTGATCATCGACGACATCCGTAACATGCAACTCCAATATCATCTTCTCTTCCTCAATTTTTCTAATTTTTTCCTTCAACAAATTGTTTTCTTCTTCAACTAAATTTAACCTCTCGACAATAGGGTCGGTTGGAATTTCCGGTTCAACAACCTCCTAGATAAATAAAATCTATGTCACGTTGGTCGGCATAATTGTCATAAACAATAAATGAACCAATAGTTATGAAAAGATAATATATACCACATCTGAATCATAGACAGGACGAGGGCCGACGGGGGCGGATACCAAAACCATCGCACTAGATAAGATGCAATAATAAAAGTAAGAAAATTATACAATTATCTATATAAACATACAAGTAAGAATTTTTTTTCCTTTCAGAAAGAAGATAAGATAAGAACAAGAGGCTCACCACGGTGGTGCCGGCGACGAGATCGGCGCGGGCGATCGACGGCGGTGAAGACGGGGACGGGACGTGACAGACCGCTAAACCTAGACAAATATTGAGGAAAATGGAGCTTGGAGGTCGAGCTTGAGAGGAGAAAGCTTAGTAGTGTGGCTCGGCATTCCATCGAACACCTCGTGTGCATAGGAGGTGAGCTAGAGCACCACAAAGCTCTCCCCTCGCCTGCCACGAAAAACAGTGCACTGGGAGTGCTCTGCTCGCGGGCGAGGGGTATATATAGGCAACTAATTGGTCGCGGTTGGTGACTTGAACCGGGACTAAAGGGCAGCGTTTGGTCCCGGTTCGTCCCACCAACCGGGACCAATGGTGGTGGGCTAGGAGCGAGGCCCATTGGTCCCGGTTCGTCCCACCAACCGGGACCAAAAGGTCCAGACGAACCGGGACCAATGGCCCACGTGGCCCGGCCGGCCCCCGGGGCTCACAAACTGGGTCCAATGCCCCCATTGGTCCCGGTTCTGGATTGAACTGGGACTAATGGGCTGGCCGGGCCTGGACCATTGCCCTGTTTTCTACTAGTGGTACTACATTTCTACTAAGCTTGAATTCTACTAAGTAAGCATGTAATCGGATTGTACACTAAATATAACATACCATAACATGTCGATCACCCATGGTACTTGTTAGGTGATAACCCACAAGTGTAGGGGATCACAACAGCTTTCTAGGGTAAAGTATTCAACCCAAATTTATTGATTCGACACAAGGGGAGCCAAAGAATATTCTTAAGTATTAGCAGTTGAGTTGTCAATTCAACCACACCTGGATAACTTAGTATCTGCAGCAAAGTATTTAGTAGCAAAGTAGTATAAAAGTAATGGTAGCAAAAGTAAAGATAAATGTTTTGGGGTTTTTTGTAGTAGTTGTAACAGTAGCAACGGAAAAGTAAATAAGCGAAGAACAATATGTGAAAAGATCGTAGGCAATGGATCAGTGATGGATAATTATGCCGGATGCGATTCCTCACGCAATAGTTATAACATAGGGTGATACAGAACTAGCTCCAATTCATCAATGTAATGTAGGCATGTATTCCGTAAATAGTCATACGTGCTTATGTAAAAGAACTTGCATGACATCTTTTGTCCTACCCTCCCGTGGCAGCGGGGTCCTAGTGGAAACTAAGGGGTATTAAGGCCTCCTTTTAATAGAGAACCGGAACAAGGCATTAGCACATAGTGAATACATGAACTCCTCAAACTACGGTCATCACCGAGAAGTATCCCGATTATTGTCACTTTGGGGTTGTCGGATCATAACACATAATAGGTGACTATAGACTTGCAATAAAGGATCAAGAACACACATATATTCATGAAAGCATAATAGGTTCAGATCTGAAATCATGGCACTCGGGCCCTAGTGACAAGCATTAAGCATAGCAAACACTAGTAGAAAAAGGGTCAAACGTGAAGCACATTAGTGCCGGTTTGAATTTGAGCCGGCACTAATGTATACGTTAGTGCCGGTTCCAACGGCTAGCCGGGCCGCTTTCATTAGTACCGGTTCGTGGCGAACCTTTAGCACCGGTTCGTGCCACGAACCGGTACTAATGAGAGTGGTGACAGGATGTTGTCAGACTGGGGCCCCTCCAGGCCCTTTAGTACCGGTTCTTGGCACGAACCGGTACTAAAGGTTTTCCTACATAAACCCTTCGTCCACCCGAGCTCGCTCTGTTCTTCACCTTTCCCCTCTCCTCTCTGTTCTTCCCCTCTTCCTCTCGAGCTCATCACACATTTTGCACAAAATTTGTCAAGATTTGAAGGCCCCCATCCATTCAAATGATCACAAAGGTTAGCAACTTTGTCCTTTCATCTCTCATTGCTAGATTAGCTCTTGCAATGCTTTATATAGTGATTAATTTGTGAGTTTAGTAATTTGGGAGGATATATATATATATATATATATATATATATATATATATATATATATATATATATGTGTGTGTGTGTGTGTGTGTGTGTGTGTGTGTGTGTGTGTGTGCTAGTATTTGATCTATATGCAATTTGAGGTCAAAATAACACTTAGTTTGCATATGTAGGTGTGGTTTACTTAGTGCCTTCTAAATCTCCGTCAGAACCACCGCCGATCGCCCGCACTGTCTCTGTCGCCGCCACCACCTTGTGGTGAGCCTCTTGTTCATGAAATTTTATATAAAAATTGATGTTTGTGTGATTTGAATATATAGTTACTCGTATAATTATCTTACCCGTACGTTGTTTGTTATACATATAGTGCCATGGTTTTGATATCCGTCCCCGTCGGCCCTCGTCCTTGTTATGATTCGGATGTGGTATATATATTCTCTTTTAAAACTAGTTGCATTTCGTGTTTATGACTAATTATGCCCATAAAGTTGACATAGAAATTTTTTCTAGGTGGTATGTGAACCGGAAATTCCAACCGACCCTATTGTCGAGAGGTTAAATTTAGTTGAAAGAGAAAATGAGTACTTGAAAGAAAAATTGAAAAGAATTTAGGGGGAGAAGATGGAATTGGAGTTGCATGTTGCCGATGTCGTCGATGATCACAAGATCAAGATGGAGAAAATGCGCTTGAAGATTACAAAGATTAGAAAATATGCCATCGATAGTGAGGCTTGGTATCATTATGCTGTTGGATCAATTGTTACCTTAGTTGCGATCTTGATCACATTTGTTGTTGCATTTAAATGCTTTAGCTAGAGAGTTATTAGTTTGTTGCATTTAAGTGTTGTATGAACTTTATGTATGAACTTGTATTAATTTGGTCTATTCGGTGTTGTGTAATGAAGATGAGCCGGCAATGGATGTAGGATGACCGATGCTCTCCCCAGTTCGTTGAGGGCGTGCATACTTTTCTGCTTGCGGCTGAGGCAAACAAGCGGGCGGATGGTTTTATGCCTTTTCCATGTGTTGGCTGTAAGAATGGTCGCAATTACTCTACGTAAAGAACCATTCACGTCCACCTGTTTGAGTCCGGTTTCATGCCCCACTATAATGTTTGGACCAAGCACGGAGAAGAAATAGGGGTTATGATGGAAGACAATGAAGAAGACGAGGACGACGACAGCTATCCTGGCCATGGGTTCCCTGAATACGATGATACAACAATGGGGGAAGAAACTGAGCCGGTAATGCGGGAAGAAGCTGAGCCGGCAATGCGGGAAGAAGCTGAAGAAGAGGCATCAGATGAGCCCGTTGATGATCTAGGTCGGGCCATTGCTGATGCAAAGAGAAACTACGCAAGTGATTTGGAGAAGAAGAAGTTGCAGCGCATGTTAGAGGATCACAAAAAATTGTTGTACCCGAATTGCGTAGGTGACAAGAAAAAGTTGGGCACCACACTAGAATTGCTGCAATGGAAGGCAGAGAATGGTGTATCTGACAAGGGATTTGGAAAGTTGCTGGTAATGATAAAGGATATGCTTCCAAAGGACAACGAATTGCCCGAGAGTACTGAAGTTAAAGAAGGTTGTCTGCCCTCTAGGGTTAGAGGTGCAGAAGATACATGCATGCCCTAATGATTGCATCCTCTACCGCGGTGAATACGAGGATTTGAACGCTTGCCCGGTATGTGGTGCATTGCGCTATAAGATCAGCCGCAATGACCCTGGTGATGTCGAGGGCGAGCGCCCCAGGATGAAGATTCCTGCCAAGGTGATGTGGTATTCTCCTATAATACCACGGTTGAAACGTTTGTTCCAAAACAAAGAGCATGCCAAGGCGATGCGATGGCACAGAGAAGACCGTAAGAAAGACGGAAAGTTGAGAGTACCCGCTGACGGGTCGCAGTGGAGAAAAATCGAAAGAAAGTACGGGAAGGAGTTTGCAGATGACCAAGGAGCGTATGGTTTGGTCTAAGCGCAGATGGCATTAATCCTTTTGGGGAGCAGAGCAGCAACCATAGCACCTGGCCTGTGACTCTATGTTTGTATAACCTTCCTCCTTGGTTGTGCATGAAGCGGAAGTTCATTATGATGCCTGTGCTCATCCAAGGCCCTAAGCAACCCGGCAACGACATTGATGTGTACCTAAGGCCATTAGTTGAAGAACTCTTACAACTATGGAATGGAACAGGTGTACGTGCGTGGGATGAGCACATGGGGGAAGAATTTGACCTAAAGGCGTTATTTTTCGTGACCATCAATGATTGGCCTGCTCTCAGTAACCTTTCACGACAGACAAACAAGGGATACCGCGGATGCACGCACTGTCTGGATGATACTGACAATATATATTTGAATAGTTGTAAGAAGAATGTGTACCTGGGACATTGTCGATTTCTTCCGAGCAGGCATCCCGTAAGAAAGAAAGGCAAGCATTTCAAAGGTGAGGCGGATCATCGGACGAATCCTCGCCACCGTACTGGTGCTGATGTACATGATATGGTCAAGGATTTGAAGGTGATATTTGGAAAGGTCCCGCGGACAACCTGTTCGAAGGACGCCGACGGACGCGCACCCATGTGGAAGAAGAAATCTATATTTTGGGACCTGCCATATTGGAAAGACCTAGAGGTCCGCTCCGCAATCGACGTGATGCACGTGACGAAGAATCTTTGTGTGACCCTGCTTGGCTTCTTGGGCGTGTATGGGAAGACAAAAGATACACCTGGGGCACGCGAGGACCAGCAACGTATGCACGGAGAAGACGGCATACATCAGGGTCATGCAAGCTACGCTCTTACCAAAGAAGAGAAGGAAATCTTCTTTGAATGCGTGCTTTCGATATTAAGGTACCGTCGGCTTTCGTCGAATATAAAGGGAATAATAAACATGGCAGAGAAAAGTTCCGAACCTAAAGTCTCATGACTGCCACGTGATTATGACGCAACTGCTTCCGGTTGCATTGAGGGGGCTTCTACCGGAAAACGTTCGATTAGCCATTGTGAAGCTATGTGCATTTCTCAATGCAATCTCTCATAAGGTAATCGATCCAGAAATCATACCAAGGTTACAGAATGATTTGGTGTAATGTCTTGTCAGTTTCGAGTTGGTGTTCCCACCATCCTTCTTCAACTTCATGACGCACGTCCTAGTTCACCTATGCAAAGAGATTAATGTTTTGGGTCCTGTATTTCTACACAATATGTTCCCCTTTGAGAGGTTCATGGGAGTCTTAAAGAAATATGTTCATAACCGTGCTAGGCCAGAAGGAAGCATCTCCAAGGGCCATCAAAATGAGGAGGTCATTGAGTTTTGTATTGACTTTATTCCTGACCTTAAGCCGATTGGTGTTCCTGAATCGCGGCATAAGGGCAGACTGGATGGAAAAGGCACGCTAGGAGGGGAACAAATAATATGTATGGACGGACATTCTCTCACTGAAGCACACTACACAGTTCTACGGAATTCCGCCTTGGTGGCTCCGTATATGGATGAACACAAGAATTTGCTACGCCCAAACACCGGAGCGGTCGATGACTGGATTACACGTGAACAAACCAGGAGTTTCGCCAGCTGGTTGCGTACACGCACCAGGCATGACACCTCTATTGAAGATGACATGTACTTGCTGTCCCAGTTACCATCTTGAATATAATGACTTTCAAAGGGTACGAGATAAATGGTAATACATTTTACACGATCGCCCAAGATAAGAAGAGCACCAACCAAAACAGTGGTGTCCGCTTTGATGCAGAAACCAAGACGGAAAGGAAACATATTATGGTTATATACAGGACATATGGGAACTTGACTATCGACGTGGTTTAAAGGTCCCTTTGTTTCGTGCAAATGGGTCAATATGACACGAGGCGGGTAACGGAAGACCCATGAGACGGAATGACAACAGTGGATCTCAACAATCTTATGTATGCAGATTTAACCATTCGCCCTAGCCAATGATGTGGCACAGGTTTTCTATGTGAAGGACATGTCTACCAAGCCAAGAAAAGAAAAGATAAGGAAGCGAATGCATCGTACGATGAGCCAAAGCGGCACATAGTTCTTTACGGGAAGAGAAACATCGTGGGAGTGGATGACAAGATGACAAGTCGAAGATTATGAAAAGTTTGATGAAATTGCTCCATTCACGGTGAATATTGACCCGAGCATCCCGTTAAATGATGAAGATTTTCCATGGTTACGACGCAAAGGGACACACGCGAGGAAAAAGTTTCACACCCAAAGATCTGGGATGTGATCGGCTTCACTATCATCACTTTCTTCTGTGTTTCACACCCAGAGGGGAATCTTTGTAATAGTTAGGGTAGTTATATGTTTTGGCATTTGAAACGCGAAGAAATTTTATGTGCAAAAAATTCTTTCATGCCTTTACTAATTTTTAAAGTAAAATTATTCACAAACTAGTGACTCACACTAATTTCAAATAATTCAAAATTTAAACTATTCAAATTTGAAAACTACGGGCACTAACAGAAAGTTTGTAATTTTTTGTACCTAAAGCAAAAATATTCACAAAGAAACTCTAAATACACAAAAAAAACAACACAAAAATAAATAAAGCAAAAAAAATTAAAAAAAGCCCGCCTTCTAGGCCAGAGCGGCCTGCATACGACTAGAAACCCAACCTGTTGTTGGGCCAGGATGCAGGCCCGCAAAGGCCAAGTGGGCCCACATGGCAGCAAAGAACACGTAGGCCCAGTAGGCCTGCTTCGGAGAGGAGCTCGAGAGAGCGACCGCACGGGGGTTTATAAACCAGTGCGGTCGCCTCGGCTAGCGAGGTGGGACTAAACTTGCCTCACCGCACTGCTTAATAAGACCCCTTTAGTACCGGTCGTGGCACAAACCGGTACTAAAGGGGGCCTTTAGTACCGGTTTGTGCCACCACCGGTACTAAAGGGGTCGCTTCCGCCGCTTTGGCTGGCCAAAACTGGCCTTTAGTACTGGTTGGTGGCACAAACCGTACTAAAGGCCCTCCTATAAACAACACTTACGAAAATTTCAGTTTCTCATCTGGCTTCTTCTCCTCTGCACTGCCGCCGCCGCCCAGACGTCTCCATCCTCGTCGCCGCCTCAGTAGCCGCCCGTCCCGTCCTCGTCGTCCCGTCGTAACCGCCGCCCGTCCCGCCCGCCCGCGTCGTCCCTGTCCCGTCATCGGCGCCGCCTTTACGCCCGTCGTCGTTGCCGCCGCCTGCCCGTCCGTCCCGTCCCGTCGTCGCCGCCGCCCTGTCCCGTCGTCGTCATCCCGTCGCTGCCTTGCGCCGTCGCCGCCCGTCGCCTTGGCCGCCCCTTCGCCGCCCCCCATCGTCCCTCGCCTCGCCGGTGAGCGCCACACACACACATACATTTTTTGTTTTTTAGTTATACAAATAGTTAGAAATTTTTCTGTTTTTTAGAAATTGTTAGAAATTTTTCTGTTTTTCAGAAATAGTTAGAAATGTTAGAATTGTTAGAATAGTTAGAAATGTTAGAATAGTTAGAAATGTTAGAATTGTTATACAAATGTTAGTTATATATATAGAAATGTTATAATTTTTTTTCTGTTTTTTAGTTATAAAAATATTAGAAATGTTATAGAAATGTTAGTTATATATAGCATTGTTAGAAATGTTATAGAAATGTTAGTTATATAGAAATGTTAGAAATTTTAGTTATCAAAATCCAATCATTAAAAAATGTTACTTTTTTGGGCATATAGCTAGTATTTGTTCTCGGCGATGCCCGACCCGTATCCTCGCCGTCGACACGTCATGATGACATCCGCTGACCCATGTCCGGACTGGCTCACTGGCTGGCACTGGGAGGTGCTGCTGGAGGGGCGCTCTTGATGAGGAACCCGGCCCGGGTCCCGTCGTCGACCCTGATCTCGTTTGGTGGCGTTCGCGTGGGCCAGTTTGGTGCGGAGGAGCGGCCCGCCGGAGGTGATACGTCGCCGTGTCGTGGAGGAGGACGAGCACGCCCATCGCTACATGGTTGCGTTATGAGGCGGCAGGTTCTCCAATACCGGCAGTTTCTTGAGGATCTCACTTCAGCTATGATCCTGTGAGGTTCCTTCTCTTTGGGTGTCCACAGCCCGCGCCGCGAGAACCATGAGTGTCCTAGATTCTTCTGTAGTATTCGATCTTTATTAGCTACCTAGCCAGTGATGTATTCAAGATTATATCTATTATTCGAGATGATGTATTCGAGATTATATCTATTATTCGAGACGATGTTTTCGAGATTATATCTATTATTCGAGATGATGTAATTTGAATACTAAATTGTTTTATATTTATTTTGGATTAGTTAAATAAAAGCTATGGCGGACAATACCGGCAGAGAGGGAGAACAGGCCATGTTCGATATGATACGCCATCCTCACGGGCTAGATGATGATCAGAATGAAGAAGATTATGACGGCTCCGAATTTCTAAACAACACCGGAGAGGGTGATATGATATTCGATCGCGACGACCGAATTGATGAAGTCATGAACTATGATTATGATGATGACGAAGAAAACGTTGATCTTGAAACAACAAAGACCGGCGAGGTATATATATTTATATAAGCAGGCATCTGGTGATCATCACATGTTTTAAATGACTTTAAGATATATTAACGAATCGATCTTTGTTCTTTCAGCCATCCGGATCGAGCAAATCTTCAGGCAAAAGGACGAAACAAGGCCCGAACAAAAAGTTGAAGGAGGGCGTAAAGTACAATATCGAGGCAATCAGACCTAATGGCGAACCATTAGCGCCTAAGAAGATTGCAGAAAAGTTCGTTCGTCAGTGCGGAGTTGTTGTGAAGGACCAACTCCCGATCTCCTTTCAAGAATGGAGAGAGCCAGCAAAAGACAAAATACAAAAAGACAAAAAGGACGCTGCTCCACGTCCAGATGTTACTTTTGTCGACAAAAGACAAAAAGAACTGCTTTGGGATACTCTAATGGAACATTTCACCCTACCAGATCATTTCACAGAAGCAGATGTGCAGAAAGTCAAGGACGCTGCTCTTAGGAAGATGGCGGTTGCATTCAAGAACCACAAGAATCGTGAATGGGACAAGTACGTCAAGGGAGGAAGGAAGACTCCAGTATTCGAGGGAACACTAGAGAACCAACGTGCTCATTGGGACGATTTCGTGAAATTCAAGGATTCAGAATTAGCTAAGGAACGGTCGACAATAAACAAGAAGAATGCCGAAAAAAAGGATAAGTTCCATAAGCTGGGGCCAGGTGGCTATGCGGTGGCAATGCCTAAGTGGGATAAGTCTGAGAAAGAGATGTAGGATGCAGGTGTCACTCCGGTTACTAAGAGCTGGCCCCCCAGGTGCAGGACCTAGTTCTATGCGCATGGGGGGAGTTGGACCCGAAGACAGGCAATGTTTCGACGAGGGCAAGTCTGAAGGGAGTCGAGGATGCGATACTTGTTGCAATAGAAGAGGCACGATCGGGGGTGTTCCAGCCCAACAGAGAGAATGACGAGCTTACGCGTGCCCCGGGAAATCCTGAACACCCGGGAAGAACACGAGGCAAGGCGCTATTCCGTGGTATGAGGGGTTTTCAGACTGGAACAACGATTACAGAACCCGTGCAAGAAGATTGCGGAGGAGAAAAAGAGGAAGATGGAGGAGGAGCAGAGGAAGCGGGATTATGAACGCCTTCAAGGACTAGAAGCAAGTCAAGCGGAATTGGCAGTCAAATTCCAGCGGCAGCAGGAGCAGATCGACTCACTTAGCCAGCAAAGGGGGTCTCAGCAGCTGCAGCAGCTAGCGGATGATCCAGCATTGGATAGCACCACCCCATCCATGCCGAGAAGCAGCGTGGGTTCCGTCCCGGACGACGCAATGCTGGATAGATACCCCGTGGATGACATCACGGATAACACTAACTGCGAGCTACACGTCAAAATGAAGAACATATCCATGAAGGTGGCGGACGCCGTTGCTTTTACAAATCCCCCCAAGGCAACCTTCCATTGCAACCCGATTCCAGCGGGCTATGCTCGTGTCTTGGTTGATGAGGTGGTGGACCCATATTCGAGCTACAGCTTGACACTCCCCGGAGGTGACGACGAGCACTTTCTGAGAGGCCAAACATCGTATCATCCTATGGAAAAAGGATTGCATCATCTTTCAAGGCCACCGACACCGCGTCGGCCGACTCCTCGTCAAGTCCGCCACCGAGTCAGCAGACTCCCGCTCCTGCAAGTCCACCAAGTCCGCAAAGTTTCAGGCCACTCCTCCTCCAAGTCCGCAAACTGTCAGCCACTCCTCCTCCTCCAAGTCCGCCACAGCGTCGACGTCCTCCTCCTCCAAGTCCGCACAACCTTAGGCCACTCCTCCTCCAAGTCCGGCAAAGTGCCAGGCCACTCCTCCTCCTCCAAGTCCGCCACAGGCGTGGACGCCCTCCTCCTCCAACCCGGCACAACCTCAGGCCACTCCTCCTCCAAGTCCGGCACAGCTTCAGCCCTCCTCCTCGTCCAACTCAGCCCGTCGGCCGTCTCCGCCGCCTCAGCAATCACAGAAGAGACACCCGCACCTATGATGCGTGGCACGAGTCGAGGTAGTACAGAAGTACAAAGCGGAGGCAAGCGATATAAATATGGTCCAAGCCTCAAGCCCCTTCCGCAGAGGCCTTATGACAGGTCCGAGGAGGAAAACGCAGCCATATCGAAGGCCCAGGTGGAAGCCCATTTTCCACCGAAACCGCCACCGCCGCCAAGGGAGAAAGTGCCTGAGGAAACGATTGACCACTTCATTCGTATGGCTCAACCACCAGCTCCCAAGCCTGTTGACACAGACTATGAGCGCCACATCAGGAAGTTAAATCAAGCACGTCTACGTAAGGAGGCGAGCTCGGGATCGAGCAAAACAACAAGCAGCTATTAAAAAATGCGGGAAAACCATTCCCCAGCTGGGAGAACAGGCGGCGCAATCGATCCCCTCGCTTGTTGTGCCAACAACACGTGACAGTACGCGAGCCCAATATTATTGTGGGCAAACCGTTTACGTTCCCGAGGTGGGCAATGTGGTAATAACCAACGACCGTATAATGCAGGCTGAAGTTCTCAACATCACTGTTGGACAACTCCTCGAGATCGAGCCCATAACTGTGCTTATAGAGGATGAAATAAAACGGAAATATGTCCGGGGCCAACCTTTGGTCGAGCCAGACAAGGTCAAGAACCTCCGAACGAGAATGTATGAATTGCATCAATGGTACATGAACATTACCAAGATTTCCAATCGATTGTCCCTCATGGTGAATGTCAAGGAGGAGCATTACTTCCATGAGAAAGCTCTGTCCGTTGAGTATTCTGAACTGTTTCAGTTATACAATCAAGACGCACTCGACAAATCTATAAATCGAGTTGCTATTGTCGTAAGTGATTTCTTTCTGTAATTTAAGTCTCAAGCTAGCTATAGTGATCCTTTTGATCAATCATTACCTGTAATTATCCTCACTATATTCTTTTCTGTGGTATTTGCAGGATGAAGATGTATGAAATGAGAAAAGGTGGACGCTTTGGCATTTGGTTCATTGACCCAAACACCGTTAATGAATACACATGGAAAATAAATCCACGTCATGAAAAGGCCGTAGAGGACAACATGCTAGAGTTCTTGAAGCGCTTTATTCATTTACAATGAAGATATACTACTTCCTTACAACTTCCAGTGAGTCACACTGTCTTGTACTACAAATTCTCTGTTTTTGCCTACTAGCTAGTTACATGTTTTTGCTTACATATGCCCGCTTAATTAAGACATGCAAACGTGTGTGCATGCAGATTTCACTAGATCTTGTGTATCATTAAAGTTGGCCTTGAACAGTTGAAATCTGGACTCACTACTCAAAGCAAATACTGACTATAACATGTTGTTTGGGATAGTCAACAGGTAATTTCAATCATTATTAACTATATATCTCGGCCTATTTAGTTCGTCATTTCATGATATGAACTATTTAATAACCCCTTTATTCATTTTCTTTGTCGGCAAGGTTCATCAGCGTCATGGAAGGCGAATGGAAAAAAAAAGCTTAAATGGTTTCGACCCAAGGTAAGTAATTAAGTAGTACTAGCTAGCTAGCTAGCTGCCATCTCTTTAATTATCATGCTTGATTAATTATTATCTGATCAAATTCCATTCTCGTAAAGGCCTGAAGCAGTAGCTAGGGACTGATCTGTGTGCATTCTGCGCTTGCGAGAACATTCGCATGATGGCGTCCGAAAGGAGCAGATCTCAAAGACAGGAATGGGTACGCTTGTCAGAACACTGTTCACAATTTTTACACCATTATCGATATCTAGTCACACAACTAATACACATGCATATTGATCTCCTTCTTAACAGTTCACAGAGGTGCGGGACAAGCTCCTAGAAACGGAGTGCGTAGAAGCACTTCAAGAGGAAATAGCGGGATTTTTGCTCGACCAGGTCATAAATTCGAAGGGAGAATACTATTACCCGCTACCGCCGCCATGAAAACCACTTCCAATTGTCATCGTGCTCCGAAGGCACCAATTAGGCTAATGCCACTGGCTCCGAAGGCAACATGCATATGTAGGAGAAATTGTATATAGCTATACATGTGTGTAAGTGTGAATTAATTAATATGGTGGTTTGTGAGACATTGATGATATATATATGCATGATTGGTTCTACTAGAAATTCTATATATATATATATATATATATATATATATATATATATATATATATATATATATATATATATATATATATATATATATATATATATATGCATAACGTGTACAATGTGTAGTATCGTAAAATACCTGCAAACAAAAAACGAACTAAAACGGAAACACAAAATTAAATGAAAAGAAATCATAAAACTAAAAACCCCCCAAACCTTATAGTACCGGTTGGTCTTACCAACCGGTACTAAAGGGCTCGAGCCCCGAGCTGGCTCGTGCCACGTTGTTTCCTTTTTAGCACCGGTTCGTGCTGAACCGGTACTAAAGGGGGGCTTTAGTGCCCACACTTTAGTGCGGTTATGGAACCGCACTGAAGGCCTTACGAACGGTGCTATTGCCGGTTCTGCACTAGTGAAAGTCATAGCAACATCAATCTCAGAACATAGTAGATACTAGGGATCAAACCCTAACAAAACTAACTTGATTACATGGTAAATCTCATCCAACCCATCACCGTCCAGCAAGCCTACGATGGAATTACTCACGCACGGCGGTGAGCCTCATGAAATTGGTGATGGAGGATGGTTGATGATGACAACGGCGATGAATCCCCTCTCCGGAGCCCCGAACGGACTCCAGATCAGCCCTCCCGAGAGAGATTAGGGCTTGGCGGCGCCTCCGTGTCATAAAACACGATGAAACTTTCTCTCTGATTTTTTTCTCCCCGAACGTGAATATACGGAGTTGGAGTTGAGGTCGGTGGAGGTCCAGGGGGCCCACAAGATAGGGGGCGCGCCCTACAGGGGGGCGCCCCCTGTCTCATGGACAGGCCCTGGGCCCCCTGGTGTATTTCTTTCGCCTAGAAATTCTTATTAATTCCAAAAAGTGCCTCCGTGGATTTTCAGGACATTCCGAGAACTTTTCTTTTCTACACATAAAACAACATCATGGCAGTTCTGCTGAAAAGAGCGTCAGTCCAGGTTAGTTTCATTCAAATCATGCAACTTAGAGTCCAAAACAAGGGCAAAAGTGTTTGGAAAAGTAGATACGTTGAAGACGTATCAACTCCCCCGAGCTTAAACCTTTGCTTATCCTCAAGCAATTCAGTTGATAAACTGAAAGTGAGAAAGAAAAACTTTTACAAACTCTATTTGCCCTTGTTGTTGTAAACATGAAAAGCCATCATTCAAGTTTCAGCAAATATTATGAACTAACCATACTCACAATAACACTTAGCTCTCACAATTACTCGTATGAATAACATAATCAGCTAGCGAGCCATAATAATAAAACTCGGATGACAACACTTTCTCAAAATAATTATAACATGATATAACAAAATGGTATCTCGCTGCCCTTTCTGAGACCGCAAAAAATAAATGCAGAGCACCTTTAAAGATCAAGGAATGACTAAATATTGTAATTCATGGTAAAAGAGATCCAGTCAAGTCATACCCAATATAAACCAATAGTAATGAATGCAAATGACAGTGTGCTCTCCAGCGGGTGCAATTGATAAGAAGGGTGATGACTCATCATAAAAGTAAATAGATAGGCCCTTCGCAGAGGGAAGCAGGGATTTGTAGAGGTGCCAGAGCTCGATTTTAAAATAGAGATTGAATAACATTTTGAGCGGCATACTTACTCTGTCAACGCAACAACTATGAGATGGTTGTATCTTCCATACTACATGCATTATAGGCAGTTCCCAAACAGAATGGTAAAGGTTTATACTCCCCCAACCACCAACAAGCATCAATCCATGGCTTGCTCGAAAGAATGAGTGCCTCCAACTAACAACAACCCTGGGTGAGTTTTGTTTAATTATTTTGATTTGCTTTGATATTTTTGGATCATGGGACTGGGCATCCCGGTTACCGTCCCTTTCTCGTGAATGAGGAGCGGAGTCCACTCGTCTTGAGAATAACCCACCTAGCATGGAAGATATAGGCAGCCCTAGTTGAAACATGAGCCGCTCGAACATACAAAACAGAATTTCATTTGAAGGTTTAGAGTTTGGCACATACAAATTTACTTGGAACGGAAGGTAAATACCACATATAGGTAGGTATAGTGGACTCATATGGAACAACTTTGTGGTTTAAGGAGTTTGGATGCACAAGCAGTATTCCCGCTTAATACAGGTGAAGGCTAGCAAAAGACTGGGAAGCGACCAACTAAGAGAGCGACAACAGTCATAAACATGCATTAAAATTAATTTACACCTAGTACAAGCACAAGTAGGATATAATCCACCATGAACATAAATATCGTGAAGGCTATGTTGATTTGCTTCAATTATATGCGTGAACATGTGCCAAGTCGAGTCACTCAATTCATTTAAAGGAGGATACCATCCCATCATACAACATCATAATCATTCTAATAGCATGTTGGCACGCAAGGTAAACCATTATAACTCATAGCTAATCAGGCATGGCACAAGCAACTATAATCTCACTAGTAGAAAACAGGGCTACCGTTCGGCCCTGGCCAGCCCATTAGTCCCGGTTCTTCAAGAACCGGGACAAATGGGGGGTATTAGACCCGGTTCGTGAGCTCAGGGGGCCGGCCGGGGCCTCGTGGGCATTGGTCCCGATTCGTGTGGAACCATTTGTCCCGGTTCGAGCCATGAATCGGGACCAATGGTCCTCGCTGCTGGCCCACAACCATTGGTCCCGGTTCTTGGCTTGAACCGGGATGTAAAGGTAACTTTAGTCCGGTTCATGCCACGAACCGGGACAAATAACTTGCCTATATATACCCCATCGCCGCGGCAGAGCACTCCACAGTGCTCTGTTTTGTCAAGCCGGCGAGGGGAGGGCATTTGGGTGCTCTATTTCACCTCCTATGCACATGAGGTGTTCGATAAAATGCCCGAGCCACACTAGTTAAGATTTCTCCTCTCGAAACTCGACCTCTGAGCTCCATTTTCTACGAGATTTGTCTAGATTTAGTGGTCCGTCACGCCCCGTCCCCGCCCCGTCTTCACCGTCGTCGATCGCCCGCGCCGATCTCGTCGCCGGCACCACCGTGGTGAGCCTCTTGTTCTTATCTTCTTTCTGAAAGAAAAAAGTTCTGACTTCAGATAGATACTTGTCTAATTTTCTTACTTTTATTATTTCTTGTTATTATATAGCGATGGTTTTGGTATCCGCCTCCGGCACTAAATCCTGTCTATGATTCAGATGTGGTATATATTATCTTTTCATAACTATTTGGTTCATTTATTGTTTATGACAATTATGCCGACCAATGTGACATAGATTTTATTTATCTAGGAGGTTGTTGAACCGGAAATTCCAACCGACCCTATTGTCGAGAGGTTAAATTTAGTTGAAGAAGAAAACAATTACTTGATGGAAAAAATAAGAAAAAATGAGGAGGAGAAGATGATATTGGAGTTGCATGTTGCGGATGTCGTCGATGATCACAAGATCAAGATGGATGCAATGCGGTTGAAGATTAAAAAGATTAGAAAATATGCCATTCATACCGAGGCTTGGTATCATTATGCAGTTGGACCAGTTTTTACCTTGGTTGCGGTTATGATCGCATTTGTTTTTGCATTGAAATGTTTTACATAATTTCAATATATGGTTTAATTAGATGCTCTGGAGAGCTATATGTTGTTCAATGAGAACTATGTATGTACTTTGGTTTTAATGCTGTGGAGAACTATGTATCTACTTTGGTTTCAGAGTTCATTTCAAATGCTTTTCAACTTCATGGTCTTATAGCTCAAAATAATCAGTAAATGCATGAAAAATAACAAATGAAGTTAGAAAGGGTTGTAAATTGATGATGTGGCTTTGAATGGTGCATTTTGAACACAGAAAAACAAGGGGGTTCAAATAAGTTCAAAAAAATGAAATCCCTTTGTAACAGACGAGTTTCCGTATGAAACCCTGATACTTGAAGGAGACTGTCATTTTGTACACGAAGTGCATCCAGTTTTGCCGTAAGCCTCTCTACTTTCTTGCACATGCTATGTGGGTGAAATCATGATACCATGCCAACTTGGAACCTTATCAGAGTTTATTTCAAATGATTTTCAATTTCATGGTCTTATAGCTCAAAATAATCAGTAAATGTATGAAGAATAAAAAATGAAGTCAGAAAGGGTTGTAAATTGATGATGTGGCTTTGAATGGTGCATTTTGAACACAGAAAAACAAGGGGGTTCAAATAAGTTCAAAATAAATGAAATCCCTTTGTAACAGACGAGTTTCCGTATGAAACCCTGATACTTCGAAAGAGATTGTCTGTTTTGTACACGAAGTGCATCCAGTTTTTGCTGTAAGCCTCTCTACTTTCTTGCACATGCTATGTGGGTGCAATGATGATACCATGCCAACTTGGAACCTTTTCAGAGTTCATTTCAAATGCTTTTCAATTTCATGGTCTTATAGCTCAAAATAATCAGTAAATGCATGAAATATAACAAATGAAGTCAGAAAGGGTTGTAAATTGATGATGTGGCTTTGAATGGTGCATTTTGAACACAGAAAAACAAGGGGGTTCAAATAAGTTCAAAAGAAATGAAATCCCTTTGTAACAGACTAGTTTCCATATGAAACCCTGATACTTCGAAGGAGATTGTCTGTTTTGTACACGAAGTGCATCCAGTTTTTGCCGTAAGCCTCTCTACTTTCTTGCACATGCTATGTGGGTGAAATGATGATACCATCCCAACTTGGAACCTTCTCAGAGTTCATTTCAAATGCTTTTCAATTTCATGGTCTTATAGCTCGAATAATAATAAATGAATGAAAATTAACAAATGAAGTCGAAAGGGTTGTAAATTGATGATGTGGCTTTGAATGGTGCATTTTGAACACAGTAAAACAAGGAGTTCAAATAAGTTTAAGAGAAATGAAATCCCTTTGTAATGCAGCGAGTTTCCGTATGAAACCCTCATACTTCGAAAGAGATTGTCAGTTTTGTACACGAAGTGCATCCAGTTTTTGCCGTAAGCCTCTCTACTTTCGTGCACATGCTATGTGGGTGAAATGATGATACCATGCCAACTTGGAACCTTTTCAGAGTTCATTTCAAATGCTTTTCAATTTCATGGTCTTATAGCTCAAAATAATCAGTAAATGCATGAAAAATAACAAAAGAAGTCAGAAAGGGTTGTAAATTGATGATGTGGCTTTGAATGGTGCATTTTGAACACAGAAAAACAAGGGGGTTCAAATAGGTTCAAAAGAAATGAAATCCCTTTGTAACAGACGAGTTTCCGTATGAAACCCTGATACTTCGAAGGAGATTGTCTGTTTTGTACACGAAGTGCATCCAGTTTTTGCCGTAAGCCTCTCTACTTTCTTGCACACGCTATGTGCGTGAAATGATGATACCATGCCAACTTGGAACCTTTTCAGTGTTCATTTCAAATGCTTTTCAATTTCATGGTCTTATAGCTCAAAATAATCAGTAAATGCATGAAAAATAACAAATGAAGTCAGAAAGGGTTGTAAATTGATGATGTGGCTTTGAATGGTGCATTTTGAATACAGAAAAACAAGGGGGTTCAAATAAGTTCAAAAGAAATGAAATCCCTTTGTAACAGACGAGTTTCCATATGAAACCCTGATACTTCGAAGGAGATTGTCTGTTTTGTACACGAAGTGCATCCAGTTTTTGCCGTAAGCCTCTCTACTTTCTTGCACATGCTATGTGGGTGAAATCATGATACCATGCCAAGTTGGAACCTTATCAGAGTTTATTTCAAATGATTTTCAATTTCATGGTCTTATAGCTCAAAATAATCGGTAAATGTATGAAGAATAAAAATGAAGTCGAAAGGGTTGTAAATTGATGATGTGGCTTTGAATGGTGCATTTTGAACACGAAAAACAAGGGGTTCAAATAAGTTCAAAATAAATGAAATCCTTTGTAATGCACGAGTTTTCGTATGAAACCCCGATACTTCAAGGAGATTGTCATTTTGTACACGAAGTGCATCCAGTTTTTGCCGTAAGCCTCTCTACTTTCTTGCACA
The DNA here is from genome assembly GCA_021605205.1 of Aegilops longissima. Classification (NCBI taxonomy): domain Eukaryota; kingdom Viridiplantae; phylum Streptophyta; class Magnoliopsida; order Poales; family Poaceae; genus Aegilops; species Aegilops longissima. The sequence goes on from CM038679.1 coordinate 747,114,910, forward strand.
TGCTATGTGGGTGCAATGATGATACCATGCCAACTTGGAACCTTTTCAGAGTTCATTTCAAATGCTTTTCAATTTCATGGTCTTATAGCTCAAAATAATCAGTAAATGCATGAAAAATAACAAATGAAGTCAGAAAGGGTTGTAAATTGATGATGTGGCTTTGAATGGTGCATTTTGAACACAGAAAAACAAGGGGGTTCAAATAAGTTCAAGAGAAATGCAATCCCTTTGTAACAGACGAGTTTCCGTATGAAACCCTGATACTTCAAGGAGATTTCTGCATTTTGTACACGAAGTGCATCCAGTTTTGCCGTAAGCCTCTCTACTTTCTTGCACATGCTATGTGCGTGAAATGATGATACCATGCCAACTTGGAACCTTTTCAGTGTTCATTTCAAATGCTTTTCAATTTCATGGTCTTATAGCTCAAAATAATCAGTAAATGCATGAAAAATAACAAATGAAGTCAGAAAGGGTTGTAAATTGATGATGTGGCTTTGAATGGTGCATTTTGAATACAGAAAAACAAGGGGTTCAAATAAGTTCAAAAGAAATGAAATCCTTTGTAATGCATTTAGTTTCCATATGAAACCCCGATACTTCAAGGAGATTGTCTGCATTTTGTACACGAAGTGCATCCAGTTTTGCCATAAGCTCTCTACTTTCTTGCACATGCTATGTGGGTTAAATGATGATACCATGCCAACTTGGAACATTTTCAGAGTTCATTTCAAATGCTTTTCAATTTCATGGTCTTATAGGTCAAAATAATCAGTAAATGCATGAAAAATAACAAATGAAGTCAGAAAGGGTTGTAAATTCATGATGTGGCTTTGAATGGTGCATTTTGAACACAGAAAAACAAGGGGGTTCAAATAAGTTCAAAAGAAATGAAATCCCTTTGTAACAGACGACTTTCCATATGAAACCATGATACTTCGAAGGAGATTGTCTGTTTTGTACACGAAGTGCATCCAGTTTTTGCCGTAAGCCTCTCTATTTTCTTGCACATGCTATGTGGGTGAAATGATGATACCATGCCAACTTGGAACCTTTTCAGAGTTCATTTCAAATGCTTTTCAATTTCATGGTCTTATAGCTCAGAATAATCAGTAAATGGATGAAAATTAAGAAATGAAGTCAGAAAGGGTTGTAAATTGATGATGTGGCTTTGAATGGTGCATTTTGAACACAGTAAAACAAGGGAGTTCAAATAAGTTCAAAGAAATGAAATCCCTTTGTAAGAGACGAGTTTCCGTATGAAACCCTGATACTTCGAAGGAGATTGTCTGTTTTGTACACGAAGTGCATCCAGTTTTTACCGTAAGCCTCTCTACTTTCTTGCACATGCTATGTGGGTGAAATGATGATAGCATGCCAACTTGGAACCTTTTCAGAGTTCATTTCAAATGCTTTTCAATTTCATGGTCTTATAGCTCAAAATAATCAGTAAATGCATGAAAAATAACAAATGAAGTCAGAAAGGGTTGTAAATTGATGATGTGGCTTTGAATGGTGCATTTTGAACACAGTAAAACTAGGGAGTTCAAATAAGTTCAAAAGAAATGAAATCCCTTTGTAACAGACGGGTTTCCGTATGAAACCCTAATACTTCGAAGGAGATTGTCTGTTTTGTACACGAAGTTCATCCAGTTTTTGCCGTAAGCCTCTCTACTTTCTTGCACATGCTATGTGGGTGAAATTATGATACCATGACAACTTGGAACCTTTTCAGAGTTCATTTCAAATGCTTTTCAATTTCATGGTCTTATAGCTCAAAATAATCAGTAAATGCATGAAAATTAAGAAATGAAGTCAGAAAGGGTTGTAAATTGATGATGTGGCTTTGAATGGTGCATTTTGAACACAGAAAAACAAGGGGGTTCAAATAGGTTCAAAAGAAATGAAATCCCTTTGTAACATACGAAGTTTCGTATGAAACCACGATACTTGAAGGAGATTGTCTGCATTTTGTACAAGTGCATCCAGTTTTGCCGTTAGCCTCTCTACTTTCGTGCACATGCTATGTGGGTGAAATGATGATACCATGCCAACTTGGAACCTTTTCAGAGTTCATTTCAAATGCTTTTCAATTTCATGGTCTTATAGCTCAAAATAATCAGTAAATGCATGAAAAATAACAAATGAAGTCAGAAAGGGTTGTAAATTGATGATGTGGCTTTGAATGGTGCATTTTGAATACAGAAAAACAAGGGGGTTCAAATAAGTTCAAAAGAAATGAAATCCCTTTGTAACAGACGAGTTTCCATATGAAACCCTGATACTTCGAAGGAGATTGTCTGTTTTGTACACGAAGTGCATCCAGTTTTTGCCGTAAGCCTCTCTACTTTCTTGCACATGCTATGTGGGTGAAATCATGATACCATGCCAAGTTGGAACCTTATCAGAGTTTATTTCAAATGATTTTCAATTTCATGGTCTTATAGCTCAAAATAATCAGTAAATGTATGAAGAATAAAAAATGAAGTCAGAAAGGGTTGTAAATTGATGATGTGGCTTTGAATGGTGCATTTTGAACACAGAAAAACAAGGGGGTTCAAATAAGTTCAAAATAAATGAAATCCCTTTGTAATGCATTTAGCCGTATGAAACCCCGATACTTCAAGGAGATTGTCATTTTGTACACGAAGTGCATCCAGTTTTTGCCGTAAGCCTCTCTACTTTCTTGCACATGCTATGTGGGTGCAATGATGATACCATGCCAACTTGGAACCTTTTCAGAGTTCATTTCAAATGCTTTTCAATTTCATGGTCTTATAGCTCAAAATAATCAGTAAATGCATGAAAAATAACAAATGAAGTCAGAAAGGGTTGTAAATTGATGATGTGGCTTTGAATGGTGCATTTTGAACACAGAAAAACAAGGGGGTTCAAATAAGTTCAAGAGAAATGCAATCCCTTTGTAACAGACGAGTTTCCGTATGAAACCCTGATACTTCGAAGGAGATTGTCTGTTTTGTACACGAAGTGCATCCAGTTTTTGCCGTAAGCCTCTCTACTTTCTTGCACATGCTATGTGCGTGAAATGATGATACCATGCCAACTTGGAACCTTTTCAGTGTTCATTTCAAATGCTTTTCAATTTCATGGTCTTATAGCTCAAAATAATCAGTAAATGCATGAAAAATAACAAATGAAGTCAGAAAGGGTTGTAAATTGATGATGTGGCTTTGAATGGTGCATTTTGAATACAGAAAAACAAGGGGGTTCAAATAAGTTCAAAAGAAATGAAATCCCTTTGTAACAGACGAGTTTCCATATGAAACCCTGATACTTCGAAGGAGATTGTCTGTTTTGTACACGAAGTGCATCCAGTTTTTGCCATAAGCCTCTCTACTTTCTTGCACATGCTATGTGGGTTAAATGATGATACCATGCCAACTTGGAACATTTTCAGAGTTCATTTCAAATGCTTTTCAATTTCATGGTCTTATAGGTCAAAATAATCAGTAAATGCATGAAAAATAACAAATGAAGTCAGAAAGGGTTGTAAATTCATGATGTGGCTTTGAATGGTGCATTTTGAACACAGAAAAACAAGGGGTTCAAATAAGTTCAAAAGAAATGAAATCCCTTTGTAATGCGATTTTTCCATGTGAAACCATGATACTTCAAGGAGATTGTCTTTTGTGTACGAAGTGCATCCAGTTTTGCCGTAAGCCTCTATTTTCTTGCACATGCTATGTGGGTGAAATGATGATACCATGCCAACTTGGAACCTTTTCAGAGTTCATTTCAAATGCTTTTCAATTTCATGGTCTTATAGCTCAGAATAATCAGTAAATGGATGAAAATTAAGAAATGAAGTCAGAAAGGGTTGTAAATTGATGATGTGGCTTTGAATGGTGCATTTTGAACACAGTAAAACAAGGGAGTTCAAATAAGTTCAAAGAAATGAAATCCCTTTGTAAGAGACGAGTTTCAGTATGAAACCCCGATACTTCAAGGAGATTGTGCATTTTGTACGAAGTGCATCCAGTTTTACCGTAAGCCTCTCTACTTTCTTGCACATGCTATGTGGGTGAAATGATGATAGCATGCCAACTTGGAACCTTTTCAGAGTTCATTTCAAATGCTTTTCAATTTCATGGTCTTATAGCTCAAAATAATCAATAAATGCATGAAAATAACAAATGAAGTCGAGAAAGGGTTGTAAATTGATGATGTGGCTTTGAATGGTGCATTTTGAACACAGTAAAACTAGGGAGTTCAAATAAGTTCAAAAGAAATGAAATCCCTTTGTAATGCAGCGGGTTTCCGTATGAAACCCTAATACTTCAAGGAGATTGTGCATTTTGTACACGAAGTTCATCCAGTTTTTGCCGTAAGCCTCTCTACTTTCTTGCACATGCTATGTGGGTGAAATTATGATACCATGACAACTTGGAACCTTTTCAGAGTTCATTTCAAATGCTTTTCAATTTCATGGTCTTATAGCTCAAAATAATCAGTAAATGCATGAAAATTAAGAAATGAAGTCAGAAAGGGTTGTAAATTGATGATGTGGCTTTGAATGGTGCATTTTGAACACAGAAAAACAAGGGGGTTCAAATAGGTTCAAAAGAAATGAAATCCCTTTGTAACATACGAGTTTCCGTATGAAACCCTGATACTTCGAAGGAGATTGTCTGTTTTGTACACGAAGTGCATCCAGTTTTTGCCGTTAGCCTCTCTACTTTCGTGCACATGCTATGTGGGTGAAATGATGATACCATGCCAACTTGGAACCTTTTCAGAGTTCATTTCAAATGCTTTTCAATTTCATGGTCTTATAGCTCAAAATAATCAGTAAATGCATGAAAAATAACAAATGAAGTCAGAAAGGGTTGTAAATTGACGATGTGGCTTTGAATGGTGCATTTTGAACACAGTAAAACAAGGGAGTTCAAATAAGTTCAAAAGAAATGAAATCCCTTTGTAACCGACGAGTTTCCGTTATGAAACCCTGATACTTCGAAGGAGATTGTCTGTTTTGTACACGAAGTGCATCCAGTTTTTGCCATAAGCCTCTCTATTTTCTTACACATGCTATGTGGGTGAAATGATGATACCATGCCAACTTGGAACCTTTTCAGAGTTCATTTCAAATGCTTTTCAATTTCATGGTCTTATAGCTCAAAATAATCAGTAAATGCATGAACATTAACAAATGAAGTCAGAAAGGGTTGTAAATTGATGATGTGGCTTTTAATGGTGCATTTTGAACACAATAAAACAAGGGAGTTCAAATATGTTCAAAAGAAATGAAATCCCTTTGTAACAGACGAGTTTCCGTATGAAACCCTGATACTTCGAAGGAGATTGTCTGTTTTGTACACGAAGTGCATCCAGTTTTTGCCGTAAGCCTCTCTACTTTCTTGCACATGCTATGTGGGTGAAATGATGATACCATGCCAACTTGGAACCTTTTCAGAGTTCATTTCAAATGCTTTTCAATTTCATGGTCTTATAGCTCAAAATAATCAGTAAATGCATGAAAATTAAGAAATGAAGTCAGAAAGGGTTGTAAATTGATGATGTGGCTTTGAATAGTGCATTTTGAACACAGTTAAACTAGGGAGTTCAAATAAGTTCAAAAGAAATGAAATCCCTTTGTAATGCAGACGAGTTTCCGTATGAAACCACGATACTTGAAGGAGATTGTCATTTTGTACGAAGTTCATCCATTTTTTGCCGTAAGCCTCTCTACTTTCTTGCACATGCTATGTGGGTGAAATTATGATACCATGACAACTTGGAACCTTTTCAGAGTTCATTTCAAATACTTTTCAATTTCATGGTCTTATAGCTCAAAATAATCAGTAAATGCATGAAAAATAAAAAATGAAGTCAGAAATGGTTGTAAATTGATGATGTGGCTTTTTATGGTGCATTTTGAACACAGAAAAGCAAGGGGGTTCAAATAAGTTCAAAAGAAATGAAATCCCTTTGTAACAGACGAGTTTCCATATGAAACCCTGATACTTCGAAGGAGATTGTCTGTTTTGTACACGAAGTGCATCTAGTTTTTGCCATAAGCCTCTCTACTTTCTTGCACATGCTATGTGGGTTAAATGATGATACCATGCCAACTTGGAACCTTTTCAGAGTTCATTTCAAATGCTTTTCAATTTCATGGTCTTATAGGTCAAAATAATCAGTAAATGCATGAAAAATAACAAATGTAGTCAGAAAGGGTTGTAAATTCATGATGTGGCTTTGAATGGTGCATTTTGAACACAGAAAAACAAGGGGGTTCAAATAAGTTCAAAAGAAATGAAATCCCTTTGTAATGCACGACTTTCCATATGAAACCATGATACTTGAAGGAGATTGTCTGCATTTTGTACGAAGTGCATCCAGTTTTGCCGTAAGCCTCCCTATTTTCTTGCACATGCTATGTGGGTGAAATGATGATACCATGCCAACTTGGAACCTTTTCGAGTTCATTTCAAATGCTTTTCAATTTCATGGTCTTATAGCTCAAAATAATCAAGTAAATGCATGAAAATTAAGAAATGAAGTCAGAAATGGTTGTAAATTGATGATGTGGCTTTGAATGGTGCATTTTGAACACAGTAAAACAAGGAGTTCAAATAAGTTCAAAAGAAATGAAATCCCTTTGTAAGAGACGAGTTTCGTATGAAACCCCGATACTTCAAGGAGATTGTCTGCATTTTGTACGAAGTGCATCCAGTTTTGCCGTAAGCCTCTCTACTTTCTTGCACATGCTATGTGGGTGAAATGATGATACCATGCCAACTTGGAACCTTTTCAGAGTTCATTTCAAATGCTTTTCAATTTCATGGTCTTATAGCTCAAAATAATCAATAAATGCATGAAAAATAACAAATGAAGTCAGAAAGGGTTGTAAATTGATGATGTGGCTTTGAATGGTGCATTTTGAACACAGTAAAACTAGGGAGTTCAAATAAGTTCAAAAGAAATGAAATCCTTTATAATGCGGGTTTCCGATGAAACCCTAATACTTCAAGGAGATTGTGCATTTTGTACACGAAGTTCATCCAGTTTTTGCCGTAAGCCTCTCTACTTTCTTGCACATGCTATGTGGGTGAAATTATGATACCATGACAACTTGGAACCTTTTCAGAGTTCATTTCAAATGCTTTTCAATTTCATGGTCTTATAGCTCAAAATAATCAGTAAATGCATGAAAATTAAGAAATGAAGTCAGAAAGGGTTGTACATTGATGATGTGGCTTTGAATGGTGCATTTTGAACACAGTAAAACAAGGGAGTTCAAATAAGTTCAAAATAAATGAAATCCCTTTGTAAGAGACGAGTTTCCGTATGAAACCCTGATACTTCGAAGGAGATTGTCTGTTCTGTACACGAAGTGCATCTAGTTTTTGCCGTACGCCTCTCTACTTTCTTGCACATGCTATGTGGGTGAAATGATGATACCATGCCAACTTGGAACTGTTTCAGAGTTAATTTCAAATGCTTTTCAATTTCATGGTCTTATAGCTCAAAATAATCAGTAAATGCATGAAATATAACAAATGAAGTCAGAAAGGGTTGTAAATTGATGATGTGGCTTTGAATGGTGCATTTTGAACACAGAAAAACAAGGGGGTTCAAATAAGTTCAAAAGAAATGAAATCCCTTTGTAACAGACTAGTTTCCATATGAAACCACGTACTTCAAGGAGATTGTCATTTTGTACGAAGTGCATCCAGTTTTTGCCGTCAGCCTCTCTACTTTCTTGCACATGCTTTGTGGGTGAAATGATGATACCATCCCAACTTGGAACCTTCTCAGAGTTCATTTCAAATGCTTTTCAATTTCATGGTCTTATAGCTCAAAATAATCAGTAAATGCATGAAAATTAACAAATGAAGTCAGAAAGGGTTGTAAATTGATGATGTGGCATTGAATGGTGCATTTTGAAAACAGTAAAACAAGGGAGTTCAAATAAGTTTAAGAGAAATGAAATCCCTTTGTAACAGACGAGTTTCCGTATGAAACCCTGATACTTCGAAGGAGATTGTCTGTTTTGTACACGAAGTGCATCCAGTTTTTGCCGTAAGCCTCTCTACTTTCGTGCACATGCTATGTGGGTGAAATGATGATACCATGCCAACTTGGAACCTTTTCAGAGTTCATTTCAAATGCTTTTCAATTTCATGGTCTTATAGCTCAAAATAATCAGTAAATGCATGAAAAATAACAAATGAAGTCAGAAAGGGTTGTAAATTGACGATGTGGCTTTGAATGGTGCATTTTGAACACAGTAAAACAAGGGAGTTCAAATAAGTTCAAAAGAAATGAAATCCCTTTGTAATGCGAGTTTCCGTTATGAAACCTCGATACTTGAAGGAGATTGTCATTTTGTACGAAGTGCATCCAGTTTTTGCCGTAAGCCTCTCTATTTTCTTACACATGCTATGTGTGTGAAATGATGATACCATGCCAACTTGGAACCTTTTCAGAGTTCATTTCAAATGCTTTTCAATTTCATGGTCTTATAGCTCAAAATAATCAGTAAATGCATGAACATTAACAAATAAAGTCAGAAAGGGTTGTAAATTGATGATGTGGCTTTGAATGGTGCATTTTGAACACAGTAAAACAAGGAGTTCAAATATGTTCAAAATAAATGAAATCCCTTTGTAATGCACGAGTTTCCGTATGAAACCGATACTTCAAGGAGATTGTCATTTTGTACACGAAGTGCATCCATTTTGCCGTAAGCCTCTCTACTTTCTTGCACATGCTATGTGGGTGAAATGATGATACCATGCCAACTTGGAACCTTTTCAGAGTTCATTTCAAATGCTTTTCAATTTCATGGTCTTATAGCTCAAAATAATCAGTAAATGCATGAAAATTAAGAAATGAAGTCAGAAAGGGTTGTAAATTGATGATGTGGCTTTGAATAGTGCATTTTGAACACAGTTAAACTAGGGAGTTCAAATAAGTTCAAAAGAAATGAAATCCCTTTGTAACAGACGAGTTTCCGTATGAAACCCTGATACTTCGAAGGAGATTGTCTGTTTTGTACACGAAGTTCATCCATTTTTTGCCGTAAGCCTCTCTATGTTCTTGCACATGCTATGTGGGTGAAATTATGATACCATGACAACTTGGAACCTTTTCAGAGTTCATTGCAAATACTTTTCAATTTCATGGTCTTATAGCTCAAAATAATCAGTAAATGCATGAAAAATAAAAAATGAAGTCAGAAATGGTTGTAAATTGATGATGTGGCTTTTTATGGTGCATTTTGAACACAGAAAAGCAAGGGGGTTCAAATAAGTTCAAAAGAAATGAAATCCCTTTGTAACAGACGAGTTTCCATATGAAACCCTGATACTTCGAAGGAGATTGTCTGTTTTGTACACGAAGTGCATCTAGTTTTTTCCATAAGCTTCTCTACTTTCCTGCACATGCTATGTGGGTTAAATGATGATACCATGCCAACTTGGAACCTTTTCAGAGTTCATTTCAAATGCTTTTCAATTTCATGGTCTTATAGGTCAAAATAATCAGTAAATGCATGAAAAATAACAAATGTAGTCAGAAAGGGTTGTAAATTCATGATGTGGCTTTGAATGGTGCATTTTGAACACAGAAAAACAAGGGGGTTCAAATAAGTTCAAAAGAAATGAAATCCCTTTGTAACAGACGACTTTCCATATGAAACCATGATACTTCGAAGAAGATTGTCTGTTTTGTACACGAAGTGCATCCAGTTTTTGCCGTAAGCCTCCCTATTTTCTTGCACATGCTATGTGGGTGAAATGATGATACCATGCCAACTTGGAACCTTTTCAGAGTTCATTTCAAATGCTTTTCAATTTCATGGTCTTATAGCTCAAAATAATCAGTAAATGCATGAAAATTAAGAAATGAAGTCAGAAATGGTTGTAAATTGATGATGTGGCTTTGAATGGTGCATTTTGAACACAGTAAAACAAGGGAGTTCAAATAAGTTCAAAAGAAATGAAATCCCTTTGTAAGAGACGAGTTTCCGTATGAAACACTGATACTTCGAAGGAGATTGTCTGTTTTGTACACGAAGTGCATCCAGTTTTTGCCGTAAGCCTCTCTACTTTCTTGCACATGCTATGTGGGTGAAATGATGATACCATGCCAACTTGGAACCTTTTCAGAGTTCATTTCAAATGCTTTTCAATTTCATGGTCTTATAGCTCAAAATAATCAGTAAATGCATGAAAATTAAGAAATGAAGTCAGAAAGGGTTGTAAATTGATGATGTGGCTTTGAATAGTGCATTTTGAACACAGTTAAACTAGGGAGTTCAAATAAGTTCAAAAGAAATGAAATCCCTTTGTAACAGACGAGTTTCCGTATGAAACCCTGATACTTCGAAGGAGATTGTCTATTTTGTACACGAAGTTCATCCATTTTTTGCCGTAAGCCTCTCTATGTTCTTGCACATGCTATGTGGGTGAAATTATGATACCATGACAACTTGGAACCTTTTCAGAGTTCATTGCAAATACTTTTCAATTTCATGGTCTTATAGCTCAAAATAATCAGTAAATGCATGAAAAATAAAAAATGAAGTCAGAAATGGTTGTAAATTGATGATGTGGCTTTTTATGGTGCATTTTGAACACAGAAAAGCAAGGGGGTTCAAATAAGTTCAAAAGAAATGAAATCCCTTTGTAACAGACGAGTTTCCATATGAAACCCTGATACTTCGAAGGAGATTGTCTGTTTTGTACACGAAGTGCATCTAGTTTTTTCCATAAGCTTCTCTACTTTCTTGCACATGCTATGTGGGTTAAATGATGATACCATGCCAACTTGGAACCTTTTCAGAGTTCATTTCAAATGCTTTTCAATTTCATGGTCTTATAGGTCAAAATAATCGGTAAATGCATGAAAATAACAAATGTAGTCGAAAGGGTTGTAAATTCATGATGTGGCTTTGAATGGTGCATTTTGAACACAGAAAAACAAGGGGTTCAAATAAGTTCAAAAGAAATGAAATCCCTTTGTAATGCACGACTTTCCATATGAAACCATGATACTTCAAGAAGATTGTGCATTTTGTACACGAAGTGCATCCAATTTTGCCGTAAGCCTCCTATTTTCTTGCACATGCTATGTGGGTGAAATGATGATACCATGCCAACTTGGAACCTTTTCAGAGTTCATTTCAAATGCTTTTCAATTTCATGGTCTTATAGCTCAAAATAATCAAGTAAATGCATGAAAATTAAGAAATGAAGTCGAAATGGTTGTAAATTGATGATGTGGCTTTGAATGGTGCATTTTGAACACAGTAAAACAAGGGAGTTCAAATAAGTTCAAAAGAAATGAAATCCCTTTGTAAGAGACGAGTTTCCGTATGAAACACTGATACTTCAAGGAGATTGTCATTTTGTACACGAAGTGCATCCAGTTTTTGCCGTAAGCCTCTCTACTTTCTTGCACATGCTATGTGGGTGAAATGATGATACCATGCCAACTTGGAACCTTTTCAGAGTTCATTTCAAATGCTTTTCAATTTCATGGTCTTATAGCTCAAAATAATCAGTAAATGCATGAAAATTAAGAAATGAAGTCAGAAAGGGTTGTAAATTGATGATGTGGCTTTGAATAGTGCATTTTGAACACAGTTAAACTAGGGAGTTCAAATAAGTTCAAAAGAAATGAAATCCCTTTGTAACAGACGAGTTTCCGTATGAAACCCTGATACTTCGAAGGAGATTGTCTATTTTGTACACGAAGTTCATCCATTTTTGCCGTAAGCCTCTATGTTCTTGCACATGCTATGTGGGTGAAATTATGATACCATGACAACTTGGAACCTTTTCAGAGTTCATTGCAAATACTTTTCAATTTCATGGTCTTATAGCTCAAAATAATCATAAATGCATGAAAAATAAAAATGAAGTCGAAATGGTTGTAAATTGATGATGTGGCTTTTTATGGTGCATTTTGAACACAGAAAAGCAAGGGGTTCAAATAAGTTCAAAAGAAATGAAATCCCTTTGTAATGCAGACGAGTTTCCATATGAAACCCGATACTTCAAGGAGATTGTGCATTTTGTACACGAAGTGCATCTAGTTTTTCCATAAGCTTTCTACTTTCTTGCACATGCTATGTGGGTTAAATGATGATACCATGCCAACTTGGAACCTTTTCAGAGTTCATTTCAAATGCTTTTCAATTTCATGGTCTTATAGGTCAAAATAATCATAAATGCATGAAAATAACAAATGTAGTCGAAGGGTTGTAAATTCATGATGTGGCTTTGAATGGTGCATTTTGAACACAGAAAAACAAGGGGTTCAAATAAGTTCAAAAGAAATGAAATCCCTTTGTAATGCATTTACTTTCCATATGAAACCATGATACTTCAAGAAGATTGTCATTTTGTACACGAAGTGCATCCAGTTTTGCCGTAAGCCTCCTATTTTCTTGCACATGCTATGTGGGTGAAATGATGATACCATGCCAACTTGGAACCTTTTCAGAGTTCATTTCAAATGCTTTTCAATTTCATGGTCTTATAGCTCAAAATAATCAGTAAATGCATGAAAATTAAGAAATGAAGTCAGAAATGGTTGTAAATTGATGATGTGGCTTTGAATGGTGCATTTTGAACACAGTAAAACAAGGGAGTTCAAATAAGTTCAAAAGAAATGAAATCCCTTTGTAAGAGACGAGTTTCCGTATGAAACACTGATACTTCGAAGGAGATTGTCTGTTTTGTACACGAAGTGCATCCAGTTTTTGCCGTAAGCCTCTCTACTTTCTTGCACATGCTTTGTGGGTGAAATGATGATACCATGCCAACTTGGAACCTTTTCAGAGTTCATTTCAAATGCTTTTCAATTTCATGGTCTTATAGCTCAAAATAATCAGTAAATGCATGAAAAATAACAAATGAAGTCAGAAAGGGTTGTAAATTGATGATGTGGCTTTGAATGGTGCATTTTGAACACAGTAAAACTAGGGAGTTCAAATAAGTTCAAAAGAAATGAAATCCCTTTGTAACAGACGGGTTTCCGTATGAAACCCTAATACTTCGAAGGAGATTGTCTGTTTTGTACACGAAGTTCATCCAGTTTTTGCCGTAAGCCTCTATACTTTCTTGCACATGCTATGTGGGTGAAATTATGATACCATGACAACTTGGAACCTTTTCAGAGTCCATTTCAAATGCTTTTCAATTTCATGGTCTTATAGCTCAAAATAATCAGTAAATGCATGAAAATTAAGAAATGAAGTCAGAAAGGGTTGTACATTGATGATGTGGCTTTGAATGGTGCATTTTGAACACAGTAAAACAAGGGAGTTCAAATAAGTTAAAAAGAAATGAAATCCTTTGTAAGAGACGAGTTTCAGATGAAACCACGATACTTCAAGGAGATTGTATGCATTTGTACGAAGTGCATCTAGTTTTGCCGACGCCTCTCTACTTTCTTGCACATGCTATGTGGGTGAAATGATGATACCATGCCAACTTGGAACTGTTTTTGAGTTCATTTCAAATGCTTTTCAATTTCATGGTCTTATAGCTCAAAATAATCAGTAAATGCATGAAATATAACAAATGAAGTCAGAAAGGGTTGTAAATTGATGATGTGGCTTTGAATGGTGCATTTTGAACACAGAAAAACAAGGGGGTTCAAATAAGTTCAAAAGAAATGAAATCCCTTTGTAATGACTAGTTTCCATATGAAACCCGTACTTCAAGGAGATTGTCATTTTGTACACGAAGTGCATCCAGTTTTGCCGTAAGCCTCTCTACTTTCTTGCACATGCTATGTGGGTGAAATGATGATACCATCCCAACTTGGAACCTTCTCGAGTTCATTTCAAATGCTTTTCAATTTCATGGTCTTATAGCTCAAAATAATCAGTAAATGCATGAAAATTAACAAATGAAGTCAGAAAGGGTTGTAAATTGATGATGTGGCTTTGAATGGTGCATTTTGAACACAGTAAAACAAGGGAGTTCAAATAAGTTTAAGAGAAATGAAATCCCTTTGTAACAGACGAGTTTCCGTATGAAACCCTCATACTTCGAAGGAGATTGTCAGTTTTGTACACGAAGTGCATCCAGTTTTTGCCGTAAGCCTCTCTACTTTCGTGCACATGCTATGTGGGTGAAATGATGATACCATGCCAACTTGGAACCTTTTCAGAGTTCATTTCAAATGCTTTTCAATTTCATGGTCTTATAGCTCAAAATAATCAAGTAAATGCATGAAAATAACAAATGAAGTCGAGAAAGGGTTGTAAATTGACGATGTGGCTTTGAATGGTGCATTTTGAACACAGTAAACAAGGGAGTTCAAATAAGTTCAAAAGAAATGAAATCCCTTTGTAATGCACGAGTTTCGTTATGAAACCCCGATACTTCAAGGAGATTGTCATTTTGTACACGAAGTGCATCCAGTTTTGCCGTAAGCCTCTCTATTTTCTTGCACATGCTATGTGGGTGAAATGATGATACCATGCCAACTTGGAACCTTTTCAGAGTTCATTTCAAATGCTTTTCAATTTCATGGTCTTATAGCTCAAAATAATCGTAAATGCATGAACATTAACAAATAAAGTCGAAAGGGTTGTAAATTGATGATGTGGCTTTGAATGGTGCATTTTGAACACAGTAAAACAAGGAGTTCAAATATGTTCAAAAGAAATGAAATCCCTTTGTAATGCACGAGTTTCGTATGAAACCACGATACTTGAAGGAGATTGTCTGCATTTTGTACACGAAGTGCATACAGTTTTTGCCGTAAGCCTCTCTACTTTCTTGCACATGCTATGTGGATGAAATGATGATACCATGCCAACTTGGAACCTTTTCAGAGTTCATTTCAAATGCTTTTCAATTTCATGGTCTTATAGCTCAAAATAATCAAGTAAATGCATGAAAATTAAGAAATGAAGTCGAGAAAGGGTTGTAAATTGATGATGTGGTTTGAATAGTGCATTTTGAACACAGTAAAACTAGGGAGTTCAAATAAGTTCAAAAGAAATGAAATCCCTTTGTAATGCATTTTCCGTGTGAAACCCCGATACTTCAAGGAGATTGTCTGCTTTGTACACGAAGTTCATCCATTTTTGCCGTAAGCCTCTCTACTTTCTTGCACATGCTATGTGGGTGAAATTATGATACCATGACAACTTGGAACCTTTTCAGAGTTCATTTCAAATACTTTTCAATTTCATGGTCTTATAGCTCAAAATAATCAGTAAATGCATGAAAAATAAAAAACGAAGTCAGAAATGGTTGTAAATTGATGATGTGGCTTTTTATGGTGCATTTTGAACACAGAAAAGCAAGGGGGTTCAAATAAGTTCAAAAGAAATGAAATCCCTTTGTAACAGACGAGTTTCCATATGAAACCCTGATACTTCGAAGGAGATTGTCTGTTTTGTACACGAAGTGCATCCAGTTTTTGCCATAAGCCTCTCTACTTTCTTCCACAAGCTATGTGGGTTAAATGATGATACCATGCCAACTTGGAACCTTTTCAGAGTTCATTTCAAATGCTTTTCAATTTCATGGTCTTATAGGTCAAAATAATCAGTAAATGCATGAAAAATAACAAATGAAGTCAGAAAGGGTTGTAAATTCATGATGTGGCTTTGAATGGTGCATTTTGAACACAGAAAAACAAGGGGGTTCAAATAAGTTCAAAAGAAATGAAATCCCTTTGTAACAGATGCATTTACTCTTCATATGAAACCATGATACTTCAAGGAGATTGTCATTTTGTACGAAGTGCATCCAATTTTGCCGTAAGCCCTCTATTTTCTTGCACATGCTATGTGGGTGAAATGATGATACCATGCCAACTTGGAACCTTTTCGAGTTCATTTCAAATGCTTTTCAATTTCATGGTCTTATAGCTCAAAATAATCAAGTAAATGCATGAAAATTAAGAAATGAAGTCGAAAGGGTTGTAAATTGATGATGTGGCTTTGAATGGTGCATTTTGAACACAGTAAAACAAGGAGTTCAAATAAGTTCAAAAGAAATGAAATCCCTTTGTAAGAGACGAGTTCAGTATGAAACCACGATACTTCAAGGAGATTGTCATTTTGTACACGAAGTGCATCCAGTTTTGCCGTAAGCCTCTCTACTTTCTTGCACATGCTATGTGGGTGAAATGATGACACCATGCCAACTTGGAACCTTTTCAGAGTTCATTTCAAATGCTTTTCAATTTCATGGTCTTATAGCTCAAAATAATCAAGTAAATGCATGAAAATAACAAATGAAGTCGAAAGGGTTGTAAATTGATGATGTGGCTTTGAATGGTGCATTTTGAACATAGTAAAACAAGGAGTTCAAATAAGTTCAAAATAAATGAAATCCTTTGTAATGCAGACGGGTTTCGTGATGAAACCCCGATACTTCAAGGAGATTGTCTATTTTGTACACGAAGTTCATCCAGTTTTTGCCGTAAGCCTCTCTACTTTCTTGCACATGCTATGTGGGTGAAATTATGATACCATGACAACTTGGAACCTTTTCAGAGTTCATTTCAAATGCTTTTCAATTTCATGGTCTTATAGCTCAAAATAATCAGTAAATGCATGAAAATTAAGAAATGAAGTCAGAAAGGGTTGTAAATTGATGATGTGGCTTTGAATGGTGCATTTTGAACACAGTAAAACAAGGGAGTTCAAATAAGTTCAAAAGAAATGAAATCCCTTTGTAAGAGACGAGTTTCCGTATGAAACCCTGATACTTCGAAGGAGATTGTCTGTTTTGTACACGAAGTGCATCTAGTTTTTGCCGTACGCCTCTATACTTTCTTGCACATGCTATGTGGGTGAAATGATGATACCATGCCAACTTGGAACTGTTTCAGAGTTTATTTCAAATGCTTTTCAATTTCATGGTCTTATAGCTCAAAATAATCAGTAGATGCATGAAATATAACAAATGAAGTCAGAAAGGGTTGTAAATTGATGATGTGGCTTTGAATGGTGCATTTTGAACACAGAAAAACAAGGGGGTTCAAATAAGTTCAAAAGAAATGAAGTCCCTTTGTAACAGACTAGTTTCCATATGAAACCCTGATACTACGAAGGAGATTGTCTGTTTTGTACACGAAGTGCATCCAGTTTTTGCCGTAAGCCTCTCTACTTTCTTGCACATGCTATGTGGGTGAAATGATGATACCATCCCAACTTGGAACCTTCTCAGAGTTCATTTCAAATGCTTTTCAATTTCATGGTCTTATAGCTCAAAATAATCAGTAAATGCATGAAAATTAACAAATGAAGTCAGAAAGGGTTGTAAATTGATGATGTGGCTTTGAATGGTGCATTTTGAACACAGTAAAACAAGGGAGTTCAAATAAGTTTAAGAGAAATGAAATCCCTTTGTAACAGACGAGTTTCCATATGAAACCCTCATACTTCGAAGGAGATTGTCAGTTTTGTACACGAAGTGCATCCAGTTTTTGCCGTAAGCCTCTCTACTTTCGTGCACATGCTATGTGGGTGAAATGATGATACCATGCCAACTTGGAACCTTTTCAGAGTTCATTTCAAATGCTTTTCAATTTCATGGTCTTATAGCTCAAAATAATCAGTAAATGCATGAAAAATAACAAATGAAGTCAGAAAGGGTTGTAAATTGACGATGTGGCTTTGAATGGTGCATTTTGAACACAGTAAACAAGGGAGTTCAAATAAGTTCAAAAGAAATGAAATCCCTTTGTAACAGACGAGTTTCCGTTATGAAACCCTGATACTTCGAAGGAGATTGTCTGTTTTGTACACGAAGTGCATCCAGTTTTTGCCGTAAGCCTCTCTATTTTCTTGCACATGCTATGTGGGTGAAATGATGATACCATGCCAACTTGGAACCTTTTCAGAGTTCATTTCAAATGCTTTTCAATTTCATGGTCTTATAGCTCAAAATAATCAGTAAATGCATGAACATTAACAAATAAAGTCAGAAAGGGTTGTAAATTGATGATGTGGCTTTGAATGGTGCATTTTGAACACAGTAAAACAAGGGAGTTCAAATATGTTCAAAAGAAATGAAATCCCTTTGTAACAGACGAGTTTCCGTATGAAACCCTGATACTTCGAAGGAGATTGTCTGTTTTGTACACGAAGTGCATACAGTTTTTGCCGTAAGCCTCTCTACTTTCTTGCACATGCTATGTGGATGAAATGATGATACCATGCCAACTTGGAACCTTTTCAGAGTTCATTTCAAATGCTTTTCAATTTCATGGTCTTATAGCTCAAAATAATCAGTAAATGCATGAAAATTAAGAAATGAAGTCAGAAAGGGTTGTAAATTGATGATGTGGCTTCGAATAGTGCATTTTGAACACAGTAAAACTAGGGAGTTCAAATAAGTTCAAAAGAAATGAAATCCCTTTGTAACAGACGAGTTTCCGTGTGAAACCCTGATACTTCGAAGGAGATTGTCTGTTTTGTACACGAAGTTCATCCATTTTTTGCCGTAAGCCTCTCTACTTTCTTGCACATGCTATGTGGGTGAAATTATGATACCATGACAACTTGGAACCTTTTCAGAGTTCATTTCAAATACTTTTCAATTTCATGGTCTTATAGCTCAAAATAATCAGTAAATGCATGAAAAATAAAAAACGAAGTCAGAAATGGTTGTAAATTGATGATGTGGCTTTTTATGGTGCATTTTGAACACAGAAAAGCAAGGGGGTTCAAATAAGTTCAAAAGAAATGAAATCCCTTTGTAATGCACGAGTTTCCATATGAAACCCCGATACTTCAAGGAGATTGTCATTTTGTACACGAAGTGCATCCAGTTTTGCCATAAGCCTCTCTACTTTCTTCCACAAGCTATGTGGGTTAAATGATGATACCATGCCAACTTGGAACCTTTTCAGAGTTCATTTCAAATGCTTTTCAATTTCATGGTCTTATAGGTCAAAATAATCAGTAAATGCATGAAAAATAACAAATGAAGTCAGAAAGGGTTGTAAATTCATGATGTGGCTTTGAATGGTGCATTTTGAACACAGAAAAACAAGGGGGTTCAAATAAGTTCAAAAGAAATGAAATCCCTTTGTAACAGACGACTCTTCATATGAAACCATGATACTTCGAAGGAGATTGTCTGTTTTGTACACGAAGTGCATCCAATTTTTGCCGTAAGCCCCTCTATTTTCTTGCACATGCTATGTGGGTGAAATGATGATACCATGCCAACTTGGAACCTTTTCAGAGTTCATTTCAAATGCTTTTCAATTTCATGGTCTTATAGCTCAAAATAATCAGTAAATGCATGAAAATTAAGAAATGAAGTCAGAAAGGGTTGTAAATTGATGATGTGGCTTTGAATGGTGCATTTTGAACACAGTAAAACAAGGGAGTTCAAATAAGTTCAAAAGAAATGAAATCCCTTTGTAAGAGACGAGTTTCCGTATGAAACCCTGATACTTCGAAGGAGATTGTCTGTTTTGTACACGAAGTGCATCCAGTTTTTGCCGTAAGCCTCTCTACTTTCTTGCACATGCTATGTGGGTGAAATGATGACACCATGCCAACTTGGAACCTTTTCAGAGTTCATTTCAAATGCTTTTCAATTTCATGGTCTTATAGCTCAAAATAATCAGTAAATGCATGAAAAATAACAAATGAAGTCAGAAAGGGTTGTAAATTGATGATGTGGCTTTGAATGGTGCATTTTGAACATAGTAAAACAAGGGAGTTCAAATAAGTTCAAAATAAATGAAATCCCTTTGTAACAGACGGGTTTCCGTATGAAACCCTGATACTTCGAAGGAGATTGTCTGTTTTGTACACGAAGTTCATCCAGTTTTTGCCGTAAGCCTCTCTACTTTCTTGCACATGCTATGTGGGTGAAATTATGATACCATGACAACTTGGAACCTTTTCAGAGTTCATTTCAAATGCTTTTCAATTTCATGGTCTTATAGCTCAAAATAATCAGTAAATGCATGAAAATTAAGAAATGAAGTCAGAAAGGGTTGTAAATTGATGATGTGGCTTTGAATGGTGCATTTTGAACACAGTAAAACAAGGGAGTTCAAATAAGTTCAAAAGAAATGAAATCCCTTTGTAAGAGACGAGTTTCCGTATGAAACCCTGATACTTCGAAGGAGATTGTCTGTTTTGTACACGAAGTGCATCTAGTTTTTGCCGTACGCCTCTATACTTTCTTGCACATGCTATGTGGGTGAAATGATGATACCATGCCAACTTGGAACTGTTTGAGTTTATTTCAAATGCTTTTCAATTTCATGGTCTTATAGCTCAAAATAATCAGTAGATGCATGAAATATAACAAATGAAGTCAGAAAGGGTTGTAAATTGATGATGTGGCTTTGAATGGTGCATTTTGAACACAGAAAAACAAGGGGGTTCAAATAAGTTCAAAAGAAATGAAGTCCCTTTGTAACAGACTAGTTTCCATATGAAACCCTGATACTACGAAGGAGATTGTCTGTTTTGTACACGAAGTGCATCCAGTTTTTGCCGTAAGCCTCTCTACTTTCTTGCACATGCTATGTGGGTGAAATGATGATACCATCCCAACTTGGAACCTTCTCAGAGTTCATTTCAAATGCTTTTCAATTTCATGGTCTTATAGCTCAAAATAATCAGTAAATGCATGAAAATTAACAAATGAAGTCAGAAAGGGTTGTAAATTGATGATGTGGCTTTGAATGGTGCATTTTGAACACAGTAAAACAAGGGAGTTCAAATAAGTTTAAGAGAAATGAAATCCCTTTGTAACAGACGAGTTTCCGTATGAAACCCTCATACTTCAAGGAGATTGTCATTTTGTACACGGTGCATCCAGTTTTGCCGTAAGCCTCTCTACTTTCGTGCACATGCTATGTGGGTGAAATGATGATACCATGCCAACTTGGAACCTTTTCAGAGTTCATTTCAAATGCTTTTCAATTTCATGGTCTTATAGCTCAAAATAATCAGTAAATGCATGAACATTAACAAATAAAGTCGAAAGGGTTGTAAATTGATGATGTGGCTTTGAATGGTGCATTTTGAACACAGTAAAACAAGGGAGTTCAAATATGTTCAAAAGAAATGAAATCCCTTTGTAATGCATTTTCCGTATGAAACCACGATACTTCAAGGAGATTGTCTATTTTGTACACGAAGTGCATCCAGTTTTTGCCGTAAGCCTCTCTACTTTCTTGCACATGCTATGTGGATGAAATGATGATACCATGCCAACTTGGAACCTTTTCAGAGTTTATTTCAAATGATTGTCAATTTCATGGTCTTATAGCTCAAAATAATCAGTAAATGCATGAAAATTAAGAAATGAAGTCAGAAAGGGTTGTAAATTGATGATGTGGCTTCGAATAGTGCATTTTGAACACAGTAAAACTAGGGAGTTCAAATAAGTTCAAAAGAAATGAAATCCCTTTGTAGCAGACGAGTTTCCGTATGAAACCCTGATACTTCGAAGGAGATTGTCTGTTTTGTACACGAAGTTCATCTATTTTTTGCCGTAAGCCTCTCTACTTTCTTGCACATGCTATGTGGGTGAAATTATGATACCATGACAACTTGGAACCTTTTCAGAGTTCATCTCAAATACTTTTCAATTTCATGGTCTTATAGCTCAAATAATCAGTAAATGCATGAAAAATAAAAAATGAAGTCAGAAATGGTTGTAAATTGATGATGTGGCTTTTTATTGTGCATTTTGAACACAGAAAAGCAAGGGGCTTCAAATAAGTTCAAAAGAAATGAAATCCCTTTGTAACAGACGAGTTTCCATATGAAATCCTGATACTTCGAAGGAGATTATCTGTTTTGTACACGAAGTGCATCTAGTTTTTGCCGTACGCCTCTCTACTTTCTTGCACATGCTATGTGGGTGAAATGATGATACCATGCCAACTTGGAACTGTTTCAGAGTTCATTTCAAATGCTTTTCAATTTCATGGTCTTATAGCTCAAAATAATCAGTAAATGCATGAAATATAACAAATGAAGTCAGAAAGGGTTGTAAATTGATGATGTGGCTTTGAATGGTGCATTTTGAACACAGAAAAACAAGGGGGTTCAAATAAGTTCAAAAGAAATGAAATCCCTTTGTAACAGACTAGTTTCCATATGAAACCCTGATACTTCGAAGGAGATTGTCTGTTTTGTACACGAAGTGCATCCAGTTTTTGCCGTAAGCCTCTCTACTTTCTTGCACATGCTATGTGGGTGAAATGATGATACCATGCCAACTTGGAACCTTTTCAGAGTTCATTTCAAATGCTTTTCAATTTCATGGTCTTATAGCTCAAAATAATCAGTAAATGCATGAAAATTAAGAAATGAAGTCAGAAAGGGTTGTAAATTGATGATGTGGCTTTGAATGGTGCATTTTGAACACAGTAAAACTAGGGAGTTCAAATAAGTTCAAAAGAAATGAAATCCCTTTGTAACAGACGAGTTTCCGTATGAAACCCTGATACTTCGAAGGAGATTGTCTGTTTTGTACACGAAGTTCATCCAGTTTTTGCCGTAAGCCTCTCTACTTTCTTGCACATGCTATGTGGGTGAAATTATGATACCATGACAACTTGGAACCTTTTCAGAGTTCATTTCAAATGCTTTTCAATTTCATGGTCTTATAGCTCGAAATAATCAGTAAATGCATGAAAAATAAAAAATGAAGTCAGAAAGGGTTGTAAATTGATGATGTGGCTTTTTATGGTGCATTTTGAACACAGAAAAGCAAGGGGGTTCAAATAAGTTCAAAAGAAATGAAATCCCTTTGTAACAGACGAGTTTCCATATGAAACCCTGATACTTCGAAGGAGATTGTCTGTTTTGTACACGAAGTGCATCTAGTTTTTGCCGTACGCCTCTCTACTTTCTTGCACATGCTATGTGGGTGAAATGATGATACCATGCCAACTTGGAACTGTTTCAGAGTTCATTTCAAATGCTTTTCAATTTCATGGTCTTATAGGTCAAAATAATCAGTAAATGCATGAAATATAACAAATGAAGTCAGAAAGGGTTGTAAATTGATGATGTGGCTTTGATGGTGCATTTTGAACACAGAAAAACAAGGGGGTTCAAATAAGTTCAAAAGAAATGAAATCCCTTTGTAACAGACTAGTTTCCATATGAAACCCTGATACTTCGAAGGAGATTGTCTGTTTTGTACACGAAGTGCATCCAGTTTTTGCCGTAAGCCTCTCTACTTTCTTGCACATGCTATGTGGGTATAATGATGATACCATCCCAACTTGGAACCTTCTCAGAGTTCATTTCAAATGCTTTTCAATTTCATGGTCTTATAGCTCAAAATAATCAGTAAATGCATGAAAATTAACAAATGAAGTCAGAAAGGGTTGTAAATTGATGATGTGGCTTTGAATGGTGCATTTTGAACACAGTAAAACAAGGGAGTTCAAATAAGTTTAAAAGAAATGAAATCCCTTTGTAACAGACGAGTTTCCGTATGAAACCCTGATACTTCGAAGGAGATTGTCTGTTTTGTACACGAAGTGCATCCAGTTTTTGTCGTAAGCCTCTCTACTTTAGTGCACATGCTATGTGGGTGAAATGATGATACCATGCCAACTTGGAACCTTTTCAGAGTTCATTTCAAATGCTTTTCAATTTCATGGTCTTATAGCTCAAAATAATCAGTAAATGCATGAAAAATAACAAATGAAGTCAGAAAGGGTTGTAAATTGATGATGTGGCTTTCAATGGTGCATTTTGAACACAGTAAAACAAGGGAGTTCAAATATGTTCAAAAGAAATGAAATCCCTTTGTAACAGACGAGTTTCCGTTATGAAACCCTGATACTTCGAAGGAGATTGTCTGTTTTGTACACGAAGTGCATCCAGTTTTTGCCGTAAGCCTTTCTACTTTCTTGCACATGCTATGTGGGTGAAATGATGATACCATGCCAACTTGGAACCTTTTCAGAGTTCATTTCAAATGCTTTTCAATTTCATGGTCTTATAGCTCAAAATAATCAGTAAATTCATGAAAAAATAACAAATGAAGTCAGAAAGGGTTGTAAATTGATGATGTGGCTTTTTATGGTGCATTTTGAACACAGAAAAGCAAGAGGGTTCAAATAAGTTCAAAAGAAATGAAATCCCTTTGTAACAGACGAGTTTCCGTATGAAACCCTGATACTTCGAAGGAGATTGTCTGTTTTGTACACGAAGTGCATCCAGTTTTTGCCGTAAGCCTCTCTACTTTCTTGCACATGCTATGTGGGTGAAATGATGATACCATGCCAACTTGGAACCTTTTCAGAGTTCATTTCAAATGCTTTTCAATTTCATGGTCTTATAGCTCAAAATAATCAGTAAATGCATGAAAAAATAACAAATGAAGTCATAAAGGGTTGTAAATTGATGATGTGGCTTTTTATGGTGCATTTTGAACACAGAAAAGCAAGGGGGTTCAAATAAGTTCAAAAGAAATGAAATCCCTTTGTAACAGACGAGTTTCCATATGAAACCCTCATACTTTGAAGGAGATTGTCTGTTTTGTACACGAAGTGGATACTGTTTTTGCCGTAAGCCTCTCTACTTTCTTGCACATGCTATGTGGGTGAAATGATGAGCCAACTTGGAACCTTTTCAGAGTTCATTTCAAATGATTTTCAATTTCATGGTCTTATAGCTCAAAATAAAATAAATATGTAATTTGAAACAAAATATTATAAACTTTAATAAAATAGATAATTAGAAACAAAAAGAACTTTGATAACATAAATAAAATTTATGAAAGTAATATTATCAAAGTATGTTCATTCAAAACATTATAAGCAACTTCTAGTATTATTGAAACTAAAATATATAAAATTGATTCAACCAAAATTATCAAAGTATTTTCTGTTCAAAATCATTAAAAGCAAAAAGAATTTTCATAAAGAACTTTTTTGTTAGAAACTTTAATAGAAAAAGCATTATCATAAAATAAAATTAATAAGTAATTATAAACAAAATAAAATAAAATAAATAAGTATTTTTTTTGTAAGTAGAAACAAAACAAAATAAATAAAGCAAAAAAGAAAACCAAAAAACTGGGAAAAATCAAAAATTTGCCACCAACTGGGCCACCACGGCCTGAATACGACTAGAAACCCATCCATGGGCCAGGATTCAGGCCCGCGGTAGGCCCACAAGGCCCATCAGGCAAAGTAGTAGGAAGTAGGCCCGCAAGCCTGCGGTAGAGAGGAGCTCGAGAGGGGTGCGGCAGTGGGGCTTATAAACCACTGCGCGCCCCTCTCAACTAGCGAGGTGGGACTAAACTTTGGCCCCGACGCTGGCAACCTGAGGCCTTTGGTCTCAGTTGGTGGCACCAACCGGGACTAAAGGGGAGCATTGGTACTGGTTGGTGCCACGAACCGGTATTAATGCTCATTTTTAGTCCCGGTTGGTGCCACCAACCGGGACCAAAGGTTGGATTTTCGGACGCAGGCGGTTACAAATGCCAAGAGAGAAGGAGGAAAGTGGAGCAGAGCAAACTGCAGGAGCTGCACGCTAGGGTACAAAAGCTAGAGGAACGAGATGCAGTTCGAAACAAGCGACCTGCCGAAGCTACACCACCACCTTAGCGGAGAAGCAGCGTGGCTTCCACCGAGCTGCTTCAGCTGGAGCCTGTCTTCACGGCTCCTGCTAGCTACCCCATGGATGCTATCACGGAGTATCAACATTGCCACCTTATGACGCAATGGCAGAACTACAAAGTCAAGGCGGTTGTCGGCTCTGTTCGACCTCTTGAACCCGACGCAACTTTTCACTGCCATCCAATTCCAGAAGGATATGCTAGGGTGACGGTGGAAGAAATGGAGGGATTTAAGGAGCTCGTGCTTGACCACCCTACCGGTGAAGGGGAGACTTGGCTAGGTTCTGCTCTAAAGACTCCATGCCTATGGCGGAAGGAGCTCATGAACCTCCCGAACTGGACGCCTCCGCCTCCTCCTCCTCCTCCAGCGAGCCAGGGAAATCCGCCTCCTCCTCCGCCTGCTCCTCCGGCGAGTGATCAGGGCACTTTGCCTCCTTCTTCGGCGAGTGGCGGCACTCCGCCTCCTTCTCCGCCTGCGCCGGCGCGCCCGACCAGCCAGCCTCCTCCTTCTCCGCCTCGTCAGCAAGGGCGGAAGAGACCATTGTCGTGCATACCCAGAGCATACCGGACACATGTAGCAAGGGTAGGCAACCCTTGCCGTGCACACCACCGACCGAGCATTTAATGCCCAGACGGGCTACGTGATGTAGCCGCCACGTGTCTATGAAGGAGGGTCATCATCATGATGACTAGGGGTGACGGGCGATGCGACTATACTCTAGTGCGACTGAAGACTAAAGATGAGTGGTGCAACACGTCGTGTCAAGCTGGAGCACTGCAGCACCTGACACCACGCAGTGTCAGGTCATGCACTAGGCGTACATAGAACAAGTTGCATGCATCGCCTACCATTTCTTATCTGTGTTCACACGAGTGTCTATGGCCAATGTGGTGGCCCCAGGCCTATATAAGGGGAGGACCAAGGTTACAGGGGAAGAACAGGTACACACCCACCAGTATACACTAGCATATCAAGCATCTAGTAGCAAGTTCACTCGAGAGGAGACTAGAGTTAGGAGTGATCAATCAATCTAACTAGATGTGACACCCTGGATTTTGTCTTTTTCTTTTTCTTTTGATTTCCTATGGATTATTGCATCGATTTGCTTTTCTGTGGCTCTGTGATCTTAAAACTTGGGAATAATATATCTTCCTGGGTTCCATAGTGGCTTGTCATCCTCTAAATCATCCCAAGACCCAGTCATTTATCATATTGGACCTATCCCAATATCCTTTTTATTGGGAACATTCCTTTTTTTATTAAGGGAATAACCCTCTTTGCCCTAGGTTGTGAAGCAACCTATATTTCTGTCACTCCTTAAATTCCCAAATAATTCTCATAAGTTGTTTGGGTCATATCTTGCTCAAACATGTCAAAACTCATCCTTGCTGTGTTCAAAAATAATTCACCAATATTTCTTTTACTATGCTGCCCTAAATGGCACATTGTAAAGCAAGTGCTATTTATCTTTGATTGATTGACCCCAAACTTTTTGGGACACCTTTTCATGTCCATGTAATTTCCTCATTCAAATTTTCAACTTCATTTGCCTAGTAAATATTTCACAGCAAATTTCCAAAGTTTCTGTCCAGGAAGGAACTTTTTGAAGGAGGTACAAGCTAGGCATATCCAAATGAATTGAAAATTTGCCACATCCTTCATTTGATCAAATTATAGCTCTGTTCCAAGTTTGAGCTCACACTAGTAGAAAACGGGTCTTTTGTCCCGGTTCTGGAGGGCCTTTAGTCCCAGTTCTGGAACCGGGACAAAAGGGTCGAGACTAAAGCCCCCCCCCCCTTTAGTCTCGGTTGTGTTACGAACCGGGACTAAAGGCCCTCCACGTGGCCGCTCTCTGGAGCTCCACCTTTAGTCCCAGTTGGTAACACCAACAGATACTGAAGGAATTTTTTTGAAATTTTGTTTTTCTTAATTTTTTCTTATTTTCAATTTTCTGAATTATTTGACAATTCAATCTCTAATCACCCACTCTAATCACCCCTCATCACTGCTCAATTATGAACCACTCATTCCAAATCGTCTAACTTCCCGGTGGGTCACCCATCCTGTCACTACTCCAGCCTGGGCACGCTTAAATTTGAGCATATCTTTTTTTCCTTTAAGAATTTGAGGATTCTAAAAATTTGCAAATAGGCCTACTTTTTCATATATTATGCGTTTTTTTCGACATTGTATGCAAAAGATATAGCCGTTTTACTTTTTCATAACACTTTTTTGCGAAACATGTCCAAATTTAAGTTTTTTAATTTTCCTAACTAGTAGATATAGTAACATAACTACACCTCGAAGGATTTTAATTTTTGAAGTTTTTATCATTTTTCTTTTTTTTTACAAAACTGAAAAGGCGATACACAGGGGGGTAGAGTTTGAACCTTTAGTCCCGATTTGTGGCAAGAACCGGGACTAAAGGGCATCGCACCCTTTAGTCCCGATTTGTGTCTCAAACCGGGACTAAAGGTCCCATTTGAACCGGGACTAATGCCTTCCCCATTCCTTAGCCGCTCGAACCGAGACTAATGCTCACATTAGTCCCGGTTCATGATGTAACCGGGACTAATGTGTACAATGAGCTGTGACCAAAGCCTTGTTTTCTTCTAGTGTCATGTCGCTCCTCCATGTGAGCTCAACATTAATTATTGGTTTCTGGTCAGATTCTCGTTTGTTAACCAACTATATTTTATATTGCTTCATTTAAGCTGAAAATTTACGATGACATGCCCCCATCCATATTAACTCTCTTCTCCATGTTTTACCTCATTTAATCTAGCCATTTTCCCTTTCCAGTTTTTCTAAGTTTCTATCCAGATTGAAGCTCTGTGAAGCAAGTACCATTTTGGTAGTTTCCAAATGGCATGAAACTTTTACAGCAGCTTCATATCATCAAATAACTCATCTCCTCCAAATTTCAACTCATGCCAATTAGTTACGTGAGTGTTACTTCGTGTTTTCCAATTCTGACCAGTGGAGCCCTTTCTGCAGCATGTACCCTCTAGACTCCTCCGTTTGGGCTGATATTTTGCCTACACAGTCACCTTATCATGTGATCAAACCATGCCAAAGCTCCGAGTGCATCTCCTAGCATGTGAGCCACACCAGGCAACAGACACCTTGTTGTTCAGCTGATCATCTGCAAGTTGTGGTCATGCCTCACATGACTATGCTTGGCTCCCTCCTCCTTGGCAACATCCTCTGTTCGCCTTATCTGTCAGACACGGTCTGCAGGGCCTTGGTGCACCAGTCCACTCGGTGACTGCGTGGCTGGCATGCACACCAACGTGCTCTGGCAAACTGCGGGCTCTGTTGTTGTCGTTTTCCTCTGCCTCTTGCATCCAAATCATGTCTAGTAGCTCCCCCGTGAGCCTGCCACGCCCTGCATAGCCGTGGTCGCGTCGCTGTCGCCATGCTTGTGAGGCTAACCTCCTCTGCTCCCTCATTGGCATGTCGGCCGAGCACTCTAGAGCATCCCCAAGACCTCCCGGGGCCTATAAAGAGGACCCTCGACCTCCCCTGCTCCTCGCAGCTCCTTCCATCGGAGCTCGCGGTATCGATCTCAATCCGCCATGGCCGTCGCGGTTCCTCCTCGGTCCCGGCGCGCCTAGTCGTCATCTCTACCTCTAGCCACCACAATCGTCTTCCCCTCATCCCGCCGAAGCCTCTCTGGCTGCTCCTCCCCGGAGTTGGCCCCGCCTCCCACCCCTGCCTCCTCTTTTCCAGCTCCTCCTCCAGTGCTGCTGCTACTCCAGGCAGGAGCAACACTCCACCCCATGTCTTCCGGTGGCCTCGGCTCGGCCGAAGACGGCCAGAGCCGGCCGGGCCATCGCAGGCGCAGCCCCTCCCTTGCCTCCTCCCCTGTTTCTGTCAGGGGGACAGCGAGGAAGAGGACGATCGCGAGCCAGGCAGGCCCACACCTCCCCTCGGCCCCACGTGTAAGTTACACAGCCACGGGCCCATCTGTTTTAAGTGGATGCGCATTTCTTCGGAATACATCTTCGCGTGTTGAAAGTGTATTCTATTTCTTCTTTGGCCCAAAGTACGCTTTCTCTTTCTGAAAGCGTATTTTTCTAAAGTCGCTTTATGTTTTTCAGCCCAGGGGCCTATTTGTGGGGAAATATTTATAGATTGGTCCTTAAACTTCCACCTCTCATATCGCCGCGACCGTAACTCCAATTTAGGTGAATCCAAAGCCCATGTTTTCGTCTCGTCGGGCCCTATCTGTTGGTATCATTTTCACGAGGTTTTCACACTATGAAAATGACCATTATGCCCATGCCCCTAATCATCCCCCCTGGAGAGAGAAGTACTTCCAGCAACCATTTCCGTAGCTTCACCGCACTTCTTCCCGGAGTATTCTTCATTCTCAAGCAAGCCACGACAACCACTTGCATGATGGATTTGCAGTAGCCATGGTTCCCACTTGAATATTTAATATTTGTTTGCTCAGTTACTACTGTTAGTATTGCTTCGGTTATGCTTATGGATACATGCTTATCTTCATGCTATGTTCTTATGCACCTTGTTAGTATGTACTACTTACTAGTATTATTCTCATATGTCATGCCCGGTACTAGTACATGGTGGTAATAGTGATGTTCATTTGATGCATGATTATCGTCTGTTAGGAAAGTACCTGTGTTATGCTTGATCATCGCTATGCCATGTTCATCTACATCAAGTAGACTAAGGGATTTATTATTGTTGATGCTAATGATTCATGTGTTAAGTGGTTATGCTTCTCACCCATGTTCATGTTGATATCATGATCATATGCATGTCAGTTCATCATGTTATATTGTATGACTCAGCATCATTTGCATTCATGTTTAACCGGACTTAATCGAACTTGAACACCTGTTGGCTGAGTCATAGTGCCATCGAGGCAAGCTGACCAGTGCAACCATATTTGCCTTTATGGGAGGCCCTAATTGGGTCTATTGTCATGCCTCTCGCCGGCGCCTCCAACTAGTAAAGGTTATGTGCACGCGGTAGCCTGATCAGCTAGGCGGCCACTACTAGGAAAAGGGCTATAGATAGGATTGATACTAATGGCGCACTGCAAGCGATGCGCCACTACTATATACTAATGGCGCACGGTTGGAGGTGCGCCATTAGTAAGGAAGACACTAATGGCGCACTGGCACAGTGCGCCACTAGTATTGAATTTTTTTCATTTTCCATACATTCTAATGGCGCATGACGCCAAAGTGTGTCATTACTAGTTCTAACAAGTAATGGCGCACCTTGTAAACAGTGTGCCATTAGTATATAATTTTTTTTTACTTTTTTGCAAAACTGCTAATGGCGCACCGTGTATATTTTCATGGACACTTTTTGATCTCGATCTCGATCCCACCCGCACCCTCCCCACTAGCTCCACCGCCAACGACCCACCGCAACTCTCCCCGCTCCACCGCGCCGACGAGCACCAGCCCCCCCGCACCTCCCCGCTCCCCACCGCCAACGGCACCCCTTACCTCCCGCTAGCTCCACCGCCACCGATGACCCACCACAACCTCCCCGCTCCACCGCCGCCCGACGAGCTCTCGGTCCCCGCACCTCCCCGCTCCACCGCCAACGGCACCCCGCACCTCCCCGCTCCACCGCCGTCGTCGATGATATTTTCAAGTAACAAATTTGAACATATTTTTAAAAATTATTACTGTTTTATAAAAAATATTATTGTTATGATTTAAACAAGTTTGAACATATTTAACCACAAATAAATATCAAACAGGATTTAAAATGCATAAAAAATATTGGGAGCTCAGGAATCGAACCCAGACCTCCTGGTCTGTGGTGTCTTGTCTTGACCAGTCGGGCTAGTGGGCGGGTTCTTTTATCTCGATCTCGATCCCACCCACACCTCCCCGCTAGCTCCACCGCCGACGACCCACCGCAACCTCCCGCTCCACCGCCCGACGAGCACCCGCCCCCAGACCTCCCCGCTCACCGCCGCCAACGGGCACCCCCCGCACCTTCCCCCCGCTCCACCGCCGCCGCCGATGATATTTTCAAGTAACAAATTTGAACATATTTTCTAAAAAATTATTACTGTTTTATAAAAAAATATTACTGTTATGATTTAAACAAGTTTGAACATATTTAAACACAAATAAATATCAAACAGGATTTAAAATGCATAAAAAAATATTGGGGAGCCTGGGAATCGAACCCAGGACCCCCTGATGTGTGTGTTGCGTACTGACCAGTCGGGCTAGTGGGCAGGTTCTGTTGTAGATAGGGTTAGGTGGTATATAAGACAAGTCGGGCTAGATTAAATTACTTATGGCGCACCCTTCTGTGGTGCGCCATTGATATGGATGTACTTATGGCGCACCCCGGGTGGTGCGCCATCGCTAAGCCTCCCCCACAGTAAAATCCCCAATCCCCAATCCACACTCTAATCCCTCCCCGCCTCATCTCACCCGCCGTCCCCGCGCTACGACTATTATTTCGTATTTTATTTCTTTTTTATTTCATGTTGTATACATACACCTTTACACAAGTTTTCATACAACAGGAATTTAGAGATTGTTTTTACATCATAATGAGTTATTACATCACGGGGTGAAAGAACCGTGGACTAGTTTCAAGTGGATGTCCATCCACTTGAAACGAATCCGAGGTTCTTTCACCCAATGATATAATAAATATCATCATCATCATCATATCATTAACAACTTATCATCATAATACATCATTGTCATATAACACCTCCTCAAGATCATCGTTTTCATCAATGTCATCACATCGCAAATTGGTCACTAGTCGTAATCACAAGTACTCCTCATCATCAGTTCTAACACATTGTACCACATAATAAACATATTGTACCTCATGGGACCTACTACATTCTCTTAGGACCTACTACATTCTCTAAGGTAAAATAGCAAAAAACAAGATAGCCCCAGACTCTCCATTATGGAGAATGGAGATTATCCTGTCTCCAATTCTTGCCTTTCGCTTAATGTTACTTCCAAGAACCTCCTTGCGAATGTCTAAACATTTTTTCCATTCTTTGATGAGCATGTGTTCACCGGTTTTAGAAATCCGATATGCACAGGTGAGCTCCCTAGATTGACCTAGTAGTATGTTCAGAACTCTAAGGCGACCATTCAGATACATCAGATGAGGCACACAATCCATCGGGATTTTCTGTTGAAAAACATAGTAATAACTTCGTAGTTAGCAATAATGTACTAGTTTTAGAAGTATGCATAAGATGCACGGATGTCGTAATAGTAAAAAATCTTACTAGGGTATCTCCATAGAAGTTACCGTGGTTCAACACATGCACTAGTGGCACGTATTCACCATAATTTGGAGGAGTTTGATAATAGGTATTGTAATTCTCAAGATAAGTACAATAAGCGATCATATGACTTTTCTCCTTATAACTTAATTTGGAGCCATCAGTGTAGTGGGTTTTGTCTACCATCTTCCGCACAATCTTTGAAGAATCAAAATAAGCTGTCAACTATTTTGAAATAAACAATATAAATTAGTTAATAACTATGTTTGAGAAACTCACATTGCGGTAGAATCGGAAGCGTATCAACAAGGACCCAAATGCCCATATTGTCTTGCTCAATGTCAGGATCACCATGATCCATGGTGACAATCATACCCTCATAAAAACCATACATTTTATAAAGTGCTTCCCAATTTTGGCAACCAAAATGGGTTATGCTCTGAGCATTGCACATATTTACTTCAAAATCCATATCATGATGGGTCCTTAGGTGTATTTTCTTTGTTTCAAAATTTTCATGGTCTTCAAAACCCATCCTCTCCAAGACATTGCGCCTTGCATGGCATGGGATAAGCTAGTCGAATTGTAAAAGATGAAAATTAGACGTAGAAATAGTTGAAGTCATGCTTAATTACGAAAAAAAGACTTGTCATTGTTGCGTACCGTTTCAACATCGAATGTCTCCTCGAGCTTAATGCTGAAGCGTCGATCTTCGTCCAGCTCAACAAACGTGTCGCACATACCTCGATCGTCGTGGCACTAGCTGCACTCCCCCGGGAGACTGTCGTCGTCCGAGTACGACATTTCCTACGTTCATAATTCAAAGATTAAACTTGTACACATTCTAGCACAAGTCATGCCAGAATTCACGGAAAAATCCGGCATGACCTTTGCTAAAAAAGGACATATCGAGCACCTTAAATTTGCCGGAACGGAAATTAATCAACACTCCGGCAAAACATAGGCCACTCGGAGGTGTAACCTGAACTTGACCGGCTACTTGGGAAACCACATATCCTATATGAGCAACACAAGATATACATGGATATTTGGCAGGTCTCACCTCGAGGTCGGAGGGGGTCGGTGACGGGGACGACGGCGGGGATGATGGAGGGGCTCCTTGATTTCTACAAAAGCAAAAACCCTATAAGTTATCACCAATACATCCCGAATAATTGCTTCAACTAAAAAAATAACAACAAATATGACATGTTCAACTAGTTCTATTAATTCAACTAGTTCTTACTAAATATAAACTTATTATAAATAGAAAAAAAACTAGTTCTTTCTAAAAATAAAGTAGTTCAACTAGTTATATTAATTTACTTACTAAACTAGTTCAACTAAAACTAAACTAGTTCAACTAGTTTATTAATTTACTTACTAAAAATACATTAGTTCTATTAATTCAACTAGTTCAACTAGTTTATTAATTTACTTACTAAACTAGTTCAACTAAAACTAAACTAGTTCAACTACTAAAACGATTATCTATGAACCCTAAATTAACATCTACTACTACTTAAAACATCTAGTACTAACTAGCAGAGAGAGACAGGGGTGGGGAGGGTGGGGGCTTAAAGAGAGGGAGAGCGGTGGCGGGAGGTGCTCGGCACGGAGAGGTAGGGGCGGCGAGGCGAGCTCGGGATCAGGAGGCGTTGGTGCTGGGCAGGCTCAGGCGGGCGGTGAGGTCGAGGGCGGCGACGGTGAGGTCGAGAGCGGCATGGCGGCATGGCTGAGGTTAAGGGGCGGGCGGCGGTGAGGGCAGGCTCAGGCGGTGACAGAGGAGTAGGGGAAAAGGGGTGAATGGAGGACTTAGCAAAATTTTGAGCCGGCTGGTGGTTAATTCAGAAGTAGCAGTAGCGCGTTCCAGAAAGCGCAATGCTGCTAAGTTAGCTACAGCGCGTTCTGGTATACACGCTACTGCTACTCCTTTCTCTTTTTTCCCTTTTTCATTTATTTTTCTTCACATTTTATTTTTTTCCTTTCACCTTATTCTATTTCTTTCATTTTCAATTACCTTTCTATTTGCTTTCCATTTAATTTTAGAAGAAAACGCGCTGCTACAAAGGAAGTAGCAGTAGCGCGGTTCAATATGGATCGCTACTACTTATGTGTAGCCTATAGCCTAAGCCGTGGGAATTATAGTGGTAGCGCTTGTTTCCAAACATGCGCTACTGCTAAAGTTTGAGCTATAGCGCGCTTTGCATGAACGTGCTACTACAAATTAGCAATAGCGCCATATTTTAACCAGCGCTACTGTTATACCTCTGTGTATAGGCTTTTCCCTAGTAGTGTGATTCGACCCCGTCGGAGATTTAAGGCTCTCGTCTTCCTCTATCTCCGTTGGTGTGTATACAAGATACGCACAAAGCCGCTTCGGCTGCTCCCGCGCGTCGTAGCAGTCCGCCTCCGGCTGCTCCGTCTCTTAAGCAGTGAAAGAAGACAACAACAGCCGCGCTGGCTGCTCCGGCGTCTAGCAGTACAGCCAGAGGCGAGAGGCAATACAGATTCGGTCCATCGTCTCTCAAGCCTCTAGGGAACTTACCATACGAGAGGAGCGAGGAGGAAAACCAGAAGATCTATGAAGGCCAAGTGAGGGACTTCTTTGAATCGGTAAAAGCTAAGAAACATCCACCTCTAGAGGAGAAGATAGATCCGGTGAAAGCGAAGCACACTTTGGATGCCCTGCAGCGACCATCACCGCCTCCGCCGTAATCCTACTATGACCGCATCATTGAAAGGGCATATAAGGAAGTGGAGCGGTCGGAAAGTACTTGCACTGATCGAAGGCTAGCAGAACGAAGAAGAGGGGAAAAAATTCCCCAGCTCGGCGAACAAGCGAAGCAATCGTGCCCCCGCTCAATGTGTCTAGCCATATCGTCGCTAATCTTCCAGGGATGCCGCCTGGTACCAATCCTGGAGATTACATGCCCGATGATGCACTTTTTGATACAATGGAGGTGGACACATTAAAATTCCGGCACGGGAATCCTCTCGTCAAACCTGGTACTCCTCTAACAACGATGATGCGAAGATTCCATGATTGGTACATGGACATCTGCAGGAAGTCTCAGACTGATACTTTGATGCTGAGAGTTAAAGAGGAGCACGACCTCGTTGGAATTGATGTGTTGTCTGTTCCATATGAGGAGTTCTTTCAGTTTTTCAATCAAAATGCCTTCGATAAAATAATCATCACTTCCTACTCACTAGTAGAAAAAGGACCTAATGTGAGAAACATTAGTCCCGGTTCGATTTTGGCCCGGTACTAATGGTACCAATAGTGTCGGTTCGAACGGCTATGCATTAATGCCGGTTCATTTTGAACCTTTAGTACCGGTTTGTGCCACGAACCGGTACTAAAGGGGTGGTGGTACGCTGGCATCAGGCCGGGGCCCACGATCACCTTTAGTACCGGTTTGTGGCACAATCCGATACTAAAGGGCTAACCTTTCGTGCCGGTTCGTGCCACGAACCGGGACTAAAGGGGTTTGACATATAGTCCCGGTTGGAGACACAAACCGACAATAGGGAAACCCCGTGTATCGCCATTTCAGTTTTGAAAAATACAAAATAAAATGATAAAAAATTCAAAAAATAAAATTCTTCAAGATGTAGTTATATTACTACATCTAGTAGTAAGGAAAATTAAAAAACTTAAATTTGGACATGTTTTGCAAAAAGTGCAGGGAAAATGTAAAACAGCTATAACTTTTGCATCCCATTTTGACAGCCTACGGCCTGTTTGTAATTTTTTAGAATCCTCAAATTCCAAAAGGAAAAAAAGATATGCTCAAATTTCAGTTTTTTTAAATTTTGGTTAAATTTGGTCAAACTATGGTCAAAATACTTATTCAAGAATTATTAATGTTGCTACATAATTATTCAAGAATATTAGTTTTACTAAATAATTATTTCAATTTTTTGAATTTTGGTCAAATCTGGTCAAACTATGGTCAAATTTATTCAAGAAATATTAGTGTTACTAACTGTTTTTTAGAATAATAGTTCCAAACTCAAACGGTGAAACGTGTGACCTAATGCTCAAGCTAAACTGCTGAGGGTTAATAGGATTGACAGCTTACATTTATCAGGAAAACAACAAATGCAGACTTGGAAAGTAGGGGGAATAGAACTCTGAAGTTAAGCGTGCTCAGGCTGGGGGGGTGAGAGGATGGGTGACCGGCAGGGAAGTTAGACGATTTGAAATGAGTGATCCACACTTGAGCAGTTAAGAGGGGTGATTATAGACTAAATCATCAAATAATTCAGAAAATTGAAAATCGAAAAAAAATCAAATATTTTTTACAAAATTTTCAAAAAGAAAATACAAAAAACCTTTAGTACCGGTTGGTAACGCCAACCCGTACTAAAGGTCCCCCATACCACTGCGCGAGCTCACGCCACGTGGTGGGCCTTTAGTGGCGGTTCGTGCCGAACCGGTACTAAAGGGGGGGCGGCTTTAATCTCCACCCTTTAGTGCCGGTTGCAAAACCGGCACTAAAGGCCCTTACGAACCGGTTTTAAAGCTCCGTTTTCTACTAGTGACTGTCTGTAAGTACTACTTCTCTGTAATTAATTAAGTCTCTATATATAGCTCAGCTCTTTCATTGCATGTATATATAATTATCCTCACTATATTATGCAGATTGAAGATCGCCGAATTGAAGAAAAGACAAATAGGTGATATTGGGTTCATTAACACAAACCTCATGGATGAATGGATTTCACACATGATGCCAAACTAACCGAGGCCAACTTGCTCGCATTGTTACTTCGAAATCAAAACAAGGATACAATACTCGTTCCTTACCAATACAGGTGAGTGTTACTATCTTGTGCATATTCGGTTTCCCTTATTACTCGAGGTTATAGTAATGTAATTGATGAGTTATGCATGTGTGCGCAGCTTCCACTTTATTCTGCTAAAGATTAAGCTTGAGAAGGGACTAGTAACCGTCATCGACTCGAAATGAAAAAATCCGAAGGAGTATGCGACCATGACTAAAATGCTCGAGAAGTAAGTTCAATCGATCATTATCACACCATATCGGCAACTTTGTTCGTTTCCTGATATCAAGTAATTGTTTTCTTTGTCTGGCAGGGTTTCAAAAAAGTTCACCGCACAAGCTCTGGGACTGCCGACGCGGCTGCTATTTAACCACCAGAAAGTAAGTACTAGTAGCTAGTTCCGCGCATTTCCCATTGATTATAGCTAGTTTCATCAATACCATTGAGCATGCTTGCTTATCAGTTTGATTGACCTCTATTTCTTGTAAAGTGGTTGTGGCATGAACCCGGGAATGATTTCTGTGGATACTACATTTGCGAGTTCATCCGCCACACGACCTGTGAGCGGGGCTACTCTAAACAACAATATGAAGTGCGTAAGCAATAATATTCACAATTTTATTTTATTACCATCATTTTTGTTGAGTTTCATTCATATATATGTATTGACCCCCTTCTTCAAATTAGATGTTTCAGATGCGCGATGAACTCCTACCACAAAATCACATACGAGCAATTCAAGAGGAACTGGCGGGATTCTTTCTTGACCACGTCATCGACAAACACGGAGAATATCATGTGGAATTTGAGTTCAGATGTTAGGGGATTTTGTAAGAGATCTTATATTATATATATATATATATATATATATATATATATATATATATATATATATATATATATATATATATATATATATATATATATATATATATATATATATATATATAGCCAGTAGCGTCGGATAGATATACGAAAACTTGTTGTTCGTCAATGTATCGGAGGAGAGGTCGATCACTTCTCTCTGTATATGTTCATGACGATCTTCTGTACTTAATGGTTTCCTTCATTTGCTTACTAGCTAGCTAGTGTGTCGAATCCTCTCTATACGTATAGTACGTAGCGTCGACCAAGCACGAACATAAGAGAGGACACTTCTTTCTATTAGCTAGCTAACACAATATATGAAACCTCTAAATTAACCCTACAAAACCCCCAAAACCCCAACTCCCCTCCCCTTTCAGAAAAAAACAAAGACCCTGGCCCAGAACTGCTGATGCGTGGAAGCCTTTTGGTCCCGGTTGGTAGCACCAACCGGGACAAAAGGCCCTCCTGCCTGGGCAAGCCGCAGCAGCCACGTGGAGCCCCATCTGTCCCAGTTCGTGGGCGAACCGGGACTAAAGGTATTGGGCTTTAGTACCGACCCTTTAGTCCCGGTTCGGCAACCGGGACAAATGGGCCTCATGAACCGGGACAAATGGGGCATTTTCTACTAGTAACTATGGGTCAATAGTAATAATAACCTAACAAATGAACAACCCTGGTTCGATGAGGAAAGTAGCTGGTTGATCTTTATGTGATCGTGAGAGGATCACAGTGGTGTCGGGGATACCGAAGTTGGTTGATGTTTGTGGTGTTATGCGAAAATCACGGGTAAAGGTCAAGCTCCTTGTGGTCATGTAATGATTACTATTATATTGTAATACTAAGCTTGATTGGATCGTGAGGTGATCGTGTAATGTCCATGATGGTAAGTGATGCATATGGTGGTTATGAGATAACCCCAACAGAGTAAGTTGGTGCATGATATTGTAACCTGTTGCATGCTAGTACCATCTTGTTCATATGCTCATGTCATGCTCATAATATTCTAGCTATATCATGTTCACTTTGTAAATGCCATGTTATTCTGATAGTATCATGTCATCAATGCTAAGTAACATGTAAATGCCATGTTGTTGATTGTCTGGATTGCTTTTGGTTGTTGTGAGCTTGCAAGTACATTTAATGTACTGACCTGGCGTGTCATGCCAATTTGCAGGTCATGCCTTGTCTGCTTGCTTGTTTGTCGTGGATCCCTTGTTGGCGCGCTAGGATAAATGTTTCAGCCAGAGTCCCTGCAGAGTGGAGTCCATCGTCGTCGTCGTTGTCCCACTGCTAGTTGTTTTTCCGCTGCTTCGAGTTGTTCTGCTGCTTGCATAGAGCAACAGTGGTAGGCGTAGTGTCACCATGCCGATGTAATCCCCTTGTATCCATATCGACTGTAATAAGAGCTGATTTGTTCAATGCTAAGTAGTGTCGTATTCTAGAAGACTTACCTCGATCTCTAGGCTGGAATATGGGTGTTCCGGTCTCTCTGAGCCGGGATGCCACACCAGAACTCCGATCACCACCAGTCGCACACCAACCACCATCTTTGTAACACCAGAGCACTTGCATTCTTCCCATTCATATCAGTACCAACAGGAAGTAGAGTTTTACGTTCAGATAATGGCCTGAACCTGTATAAAAACCCTTTTGTTCGTGTGTAATCTCTTTGCCTTTGATTGACAAAGTGTTTTAGTGCATGGCCGAACTAAAATATATAGGGTATTGTCGATTCCTTTTGTCCCGAGTACACACTCCAACAGTGCTCCTATTACCGCTCTTGGCAAGGAATATGGAAGCGGCGAGCAATAAACGGGCTAGGTGTAATGTTTTCTATAGTTTTTGTTATAAATATTTTCTTTTTAGTGTGTGTGTGCGCGCGCGCATGCGTGTGTTCGTTTATTGTTTTCTTATTTCATAATCATT
Source organism: Aegilops longissima (assembly GCA_021605205.1). Classification (NCBI taxonomy): domain Eukaryota; kingdom Viridiplantae; phylum Streptophyta; class Magnoliopsida; order Poales; family Poaceae; genus Aegilops; species Aegilops longissima. The sequence continues at coordinate 747,155,345 of CM038679.1, forward strand.
TTTTAATATTATTTCTTTTTTCATTTTATGCCTTTTCATCAATACGTTTTTTAGTCTGCAAAGTATATTTTCGTTAATGCTCATCTGATGTACTGTTTTATTACTAATAAAGTTTCTTTTTGAACATCAGTACAGACAGAAGCGCTCATATACACGCCCATACACTCATCCATATGAACGCGCGCGCATACACACCCTACCTCTATGAGCACCTCCGAAAGACTGATCCGGCATACGCATCGTCGTCGACGGGAATGTCTTCTCCCACTGAATGTGCATCGCCGGAAATCCGGAAATAAATCTAAAAATAAATGCGAGCATCAGGATTTGAACTTTACTGGGCTGGGGATACCACAGTCCCTCTAACCATCGAACCACAGGTGGGTTCGCACTAATAAAGTTTGTTAACATTAAGTTTATTATGAAAAATAGTAAGGGTTCTAAAACTCAAATAAGCCAGTATTTCTATTAATATTTTTTGTTCAAACCGCAGAACTTGAGGGATCGTGGAAACACCACTATGTGGACTGACCGATGAGTAAAAGCATCATCCAGATACTCGGTCTTGCTTGGAACGCACGAATCATGATCTAGCTTTTGCCACCAGGTTGCTTGAATTCATATGGAAACGGAGAAAAACAGAAGATATTCAAGGGAAGCACCTCGGATGTAGACGTAAACGGATCTAATCTGTTAACTTACTGTCACGCACCACCAATGCATTTTTCTTTCGGGAGACGCATCAAACATGCTGGAGAAACCTTCATCAATTATGTCGGACGGGTCGGTAGAAGCGCAGGGCAAGACCGATTTAGCAGTACTATCAGTTCAACCCGTGAAGACTTTCGGTGGCTGGATGCTGAGTGGTGTCGCACTGTGCCCTAACCATTGCAAAAAGCCACCCACCCGGAAGCTTGCAGCGTGACTGTCAATTCAAGTATACACCATCACGAAAACAATTCGAGACAAATTAATGTGACTGACGAACCTGATCTAGACGAGGAAGAGGATTTTGATGGGATAAGCTGCGTGAGCACACCGGATCAATCAACCCACTTTCTTGATTTAGTTTGAGTTTCAGAGCATCTGGATCCGCTTTAAGAGAGAACAGTGGACTTGTTTCCTACAGGGGGAGAGGGAGGCAACGTAGATTCCATGGGGCAAGATTGCTTCACGAAAGATTTTTTAACGGGGAGGGAAAGAGATAGATGATGTAGGTAGCACTAGATAGATTGGAGTTTGAACGGTGTTGGCTTCTATTTTCCCAACCAATTTTTCTACCAGCGACCCCTCAACTGAGCCACTCATTATTTCAATTTTTTTAATGATAAACGGATATTTGTATTTCTTGACGAACAGTTTAACATAGGACCAGATATTTCTATTTCTATTTCATAATTGTATGGTATTTCTTGACGAACTGTTAGGATGACTCTCTTATGAATATAGGCTTCAAATCGTTTGCCAATGTTATTTTAAGATTATATACATGTATTAAACATATTTACACAAATATAAACCACCAAGTTGTTTTATTTTATTATTTTACTTTGAGTGTAAAGAATGTATACCTATTGTTTTGTCAGTAAAAAAAGTTAATTCGGATTTCTTCCAAATATTTTTTGTTGCAATGGTCCTCCAGAAGTCCAACGTTAGCTAAAGGCTTCACATCACGGCGGTGGATGGAGAGGCTCTAAATATTAATCTGGTGGTTGTTAGGTGTCAGTGGTTGCACCGATAGGGATATCCATCTGGTCATTGAAAGTCAATTAGTGAACACAATTAATCCGGCAGTCGTTAGCCGTCTTTGTAGGCCCGGTCATTAAAAACAAATGACAGCCACCCTTCATGGCATATTTCTTTCTAGCGACAGGATAAGATGGATGGTGTGTCCTCAAACTAGCCACAGTGTGGAGTAACTTATAATAGTAACATGTATATGTTACTAGTCTATGTTACTATCACTATAGCGGGAAGTAATATATATGCAACACTTCATTTATTAGGTTGTAGAATCATCTTGTCTTGATACCTAATTCCTCTAGTATGAGTAACATCACACATTTCCCTTTATCGAAAATGTGTGATGTTACTCATACTAGAGGAACTAGGTATTTTACCACATGTCTCTTTTTTTTCATTAATTACTTGTCACATTAACCATTAATTGTGAGATTCCCCACACAACAATATTGTGAGAAATTAACAACGATGACCAGATTATATCACCATCGACTAATTTCCTGGTAGCTAACAACCTTTCGTGGTTGTTAAAATATTTAGGTGCCCGCTGGATGGAATCACTGATCCAACCAGGTCGATCTCAGCATAGATGAGCGGGAAGATGTCACCGGACGGAGCTCGGATGGGTGCCATTTTTAGCAACGTGCTTCTTTTCCTTTATGGACCAGCCTGTGGCTGTCTATAGCATGATTGGCCACGGACAAGCCGGGCAGGGAGTCATTTGGACCTTGCATATCATGGCAAGGCAGCAGCTGCAATATAAGGCTGCAGACGGTACGTGGAAATGCTGGGCATCACGGGGCACTGGGCACTCTCCATTAATTGTGAAAAACAAAGTAGGAAAAAATTGGCATGCAGAGCCGAGTGAGAGGCTGCCTGGAGCTTCCAGAGTAGTACTACATTTTATGGTTTACGGTGAGAGCTTTACGGCTCACGGGCTCGTCGTTAGTGTCTTCTCATGCTACCACACTCATATTGCACCGCTTGTCATTGGCACACTAATATTGAATGGATTATTGCACACTATTAAAAACGCTTATCGTACAACGAATTGTACGAAACACTAAAAAACACTAAAAACCATATCTGGCAAAAAATGTTTTTCTATGAAAAAAAAGAAAAGAAAGAAGCGATCAAGCTGGCGAGTGGAGTTCTTGCCTTCTGATATGTCCAGGCTACGCCAATGAAGCATGTTAACTTCTTCAGCATAAAACAAGACCAGAATATTATTTGACATACGTGCTTGTGAGAGGTTAACTTATCGCCGATACACATTAGTGGTGTTGTCAAGCAGCGTACCAACTTGCCACAGATGCCATTTATTTAGATGATAGGCGCATGGCCAGGCCACAGACGGCTTCACTAACGGGGCTGAATGACACTATGTTGGTGGCCACTTATGAAATACTCTCTCTGTAAAGAAATATAGGAGTGTTTAGATCACTACTAATACTACTTGCTGATATATGTTGTGCCAATATGCAGGCTCCCTGCCACCCCCCACCCCCACCCCCAACTCCATGATAGCACTAAATATGTTTGTGCTTTGAAGTTTTTCAACATGTACATCGGACCCTAGTTCCATCATCGACCAACTGCTAGTTGTGTCAACTATCCCTAGCATCACCAATGCCTCATCCTCGGGTTGAGTGTCGCTGGTCTAATTTACCGGTTCCCATGTACCCCCCCTCAAGTAAAGGACATTTAATTGAATTGATATATCGAGGTGGTACAACTGCATCGAAAGAATGTCTGGCGTCTACATAGCATGATGCACGCAGCCAAGAAGCCCCCCCTCCTGCGCGTCCTGCCCGAGTCGAGAAATATCACCACCCTCCATAAGTCTAGCACATCTTCTCCCCTCCCACCCTTGTCATCCAAATAACTAGATGATGCATTCGCCCAAAGCCCTAAGCTGAATAGGTTCATAATTTTATGACATTATTCCACATGAGGATTTTTGCTAAACAAACAAGGCCGCGGTTAGAAGAAAATATATTGTGACTATTCCTTATGAATTTCTTTAACTTTGTGATAATGTCCGCCTGTCTTTCCTCCAGCAAGCTATATGGAAAGGGTAGTTCCCTACCTGGCAAGCCTGAGTGAACAATTTTATCCAGAAAGGACGTGTCAAGTATTATCAGCGGTGATGTTTGTTTGTTTTTTTTCAAGGTAAAGAAATTAATGGGCTACGTAAAGGGAACCCTTTTGCCATACATCTTATTTAAAATTATTGTGTATATACTAGCTATCCTCGCAACAAAGCTATGGAGGATGCACTAATAGAAAAAGGGCCTATTGTCCCGGTTCATAAGGGCCTTCCCTTTAGTCCCGGTTCTTACACGAACCGGGACTAAAGGCTCTCCACGTGGCCGCTGCCAGGAGGTCCACCTTTAGTCCCGGTTGGTAACACCAACCGGTACTAAAGGAAATTTTATGATTTTTTTTAAAAAAAAATTGAAATTTTTTTTTGGAATTTTTTTTATTTTCAAATTTCTGAATTATTTTAACCTCTCATCTCTAATTACCCCTCACCCCTCACCCCTTATCACTTCTCAATTTAACCTCTAACCTCAAATTCGGATGTAACTTTTCGAGTAGATGATTTTTCATATAAAAAACTTTTTCATCCGAGTTAGTATGCAAAAGTTATGCCCATTTTTACAAATTCCAGACAGATTTTGCAAATAAAGTCGAAATTCACATTTGCAAATTTTCCCAACAACTAGACCACATATCACATGGGAAACTTATTTTCTTTTATTGTTTTGACATTTCCATCATTTTCTTTTATTTTTTAAACTGAAAAGGCGATCCGGGGTAGAGTTTGAAAATGGGACCTTTAGTACCGGTTCCTGGCACGAACTTGGACTATAGGTCTCAACCCCATTAGTACCGGTTCGTGTCTCAAACCGGGACTAAAGGTCTAATCTTTAGTCCCGGTTTGAGGCACGAACCGACTAAAACATCGACCTTTAGTCCCGGTTTGAGGCATAAACCGGGACTAAAGGGCTCAGGTGAACCGGGACTAATGCCTTAGCCGCACGAACCGGGACCAATGCTCACATTAGTCCCGGTTCGTGACTGAACCGGGACTAATGTGAATATTGCCCCGGACCAAAGCCCTGTTTTCTACTAGTGATGGTAAAGTTCGAGGCATGTTGTGCATCTTGTGGACGATGAGTAATCTACATGCCGATATGCTGATTACATTATACTCTGTATGGGGATCTTAACTGTCTTTGTGCAGCTTTTAGATCTTAAAATTAACTTTTACAACTACAGAATTATTGCCTCTGTAAGGTGAAATAGGACGAGAAGCTGGAGCAAATCCAAATGTTTGGATGTAAATTGCAATTCATTGTCATAGACTATGTAACAGATATTGCAAATGCACAGAGGTTCTTAAACCGTTTTGAGAGATTCTTAAAGGTCATAGGTCCAAAATCTCTCTTACATTGGTTAACTAGTGTACTTAATCCACACCGTGTTGGATAACGTCCCTATTTTCATTGTGTCCTTTAAATATCGTAACTTGAACATTTAGACTTACATAGATCCAGATTTTTCTTTCAAAGTATCAAATGCCAATGTCATTACAGTCTGTTGAAATGGGAATTTTTTGTGTCAACCCAAATACCAGGAAGGTCTCTAGAAATCCAGTACCTTGGAAACTATTCCAACTAAATAAGAGTGCCGATGAATCCACTGTATGCATTACAGGAGTTTGAGACAAAGTACTCCATCAGATCCATAATAAGTGTCGCAATTTTGAACTAAAGTTGAACCAACCTTAATGCAAAACTGCAACACTTATTTTGAATCCGAGGTAGTAGCTAAACTCTCACCTACCTAGCATCAGAAATAGAGGGGTGCGGAGCAAGGATACTGCTAGAGATCTATCGATTTGCGGACCGATTATAGCCTGAGGGACAAGTCGAGCTCGTGGTCGCGCCCCGGCGAGATCCTGCTGCGCTTGTGCGCCATGCCACCTGCTGCTGCTGGCTCCTCGGACACCCATACAGCGCTGGCAGCCCTCCCCGGCGTCCAAGGGTGTGCGGTGGCAGCGGCCATCTCCCGGCGGCGCTTGTCGGCGCGCTCTTGCTTGTGCGCGTTCTGGTGGCCACCGAGCGCCTGCGAAGTGCGAAACTTGCGGTGGCAGTAGACGCATAGGAAGAAGCCAGGCGCCGGCGCCACGACCGCGGCAGCCAGGGTAAGCTCGAGGCTCAGCTCGTCCTGCGCGTGCTCCATTGTGCTCGCTGGTGCAGGTGGATGTGTGTCGTATTGGCTTATGGCTGTGGCTGTGTGTGACTGTGAGCCGAGCTCGCTAGCTAGCCAGGTTCAAATCTGGGGAGGACAAATGGCCAGGCGAATCGTGGAGGTAGCTTGGACGGCCAGCCTGCATGTGGTGCTAATTGTCCTTGGCACTGTTCCCCGCTGTAGGTCTGTCCGGGAGGGCGACGTACGGACCCGCCGGCGTCGTCACCGGGGCCCGGGTTTTCTGACTGCCTGAATGCATGGCCCAACCAAGATTCCTTATGTCTGAAAGAAAAAGAGCATCTGTGAACTTATGTACACACACACGGACTATATATTAGGAAAGGGTTCAGCCTTTTTTCCATAGAGTTTTTGAGCTCGAGCTCGAATGAGCTCGGTGAATTGTAAATTAAGAAAAAAAAAATGAAAACAAATTCAAAAAATTCTGAAGTTTTTCGGGGGCAAATAATGACAGAAGTTTGCAGTGCTTACAAAAATTCAACAAAGAATCACATGTGTGGAAGTCTTGGCACAAAAAGAAAATTGATGGTCCAAAAGTGTTATTTTCAAAAGCATTTTGAAATGCTTTTTTTTGCCATGACTTCCACAAATATGATTTCATGCTGAAACTTTGCACGCACTTAAATTTTTTATCAAAGTACATCATACAAAAAATTTAGAATTTTTTTATCTTGTTTTCTTTTTTATTTTATTGTTTCATCATGAGCTCAATTGAACTCACGAGCAGAACATGAATTTCGCCATTTTTCTTCCTTTTTCTCTTGCAATGTCCTACGGGGCACAAGCAGGTGTGTGTGTGTGACTATGTGTACTTTCCTTTCCTAAGATAGTACATGTGGTTGAATAATTTCAGAATAATGTGTAATTCTCAAAGAGGGTTCACCAGGCCTACAGTTTTGAAAACATCAGCACCAAAAATTGTGATATAAGGTGAAACCGGTTGATGATTTGGAGTCTTGATTTATTACTTTTTATCTTAAGGTTTTGAAGAAACAAAATGTACTCCCACATCAAGGAGTCATTGTGAGCGACACATATCAAGCAAGGAGAGGATTCACTTATCTAGTGGATGCATGGATCCCTAGCTAACCTTTACAAAGAGTAACTTTTTTGTATTGATTGAAATTAATTACATAGTTCTCCGCGTCACAAGACGCTGACATGTAATAAGGGCATCTCCAATAGTTTTGTGGATAGCTTACTTGTAAAAGTAGCAATGTTATGGACCAACAACTTATCATACAACTACGCAAATAGAACTTACGTACTTTTCCAAACGTAAGTTGGGATAATGTGCAAGGCTTCTCTCCCAATCTATCTTAAAGCCCATGCAGATGTCGTTGATTCATGAACACACAATATTGCTATTTCTCCTCATTTATTCCATGTCACCTTTGGAATCTTGTGCATTCTTTTCACCATCATTGGACAAATTAGATACACCTTATTGGAGTAGTTGTTGATCGATGACGTGCAGATATTACCAAGAAGCAAACAAACAAACTATTGGAGGTGCCCTACGAACAATTATATTATAGAGCTATAAGCCTACTTTAATGACATTTATTTCTACATGGGGGGATAAGAAAAAAGGGACAGAGTGGACTCTCATACAAAAGCCAACGTCTACACGTGCTCCTAGGTGTAAAGAGTAAATGAGTGGAAAAAGAAAAAGAAAAAAGACAACGGGAAACAAATAACTAACTTAATAACCAACCTATATGAGTGATTATAATACTAGATCTTGATTACATGGCATTCTTATATAACGAGTCGATGAATGTATTATTGGCATTGCTCTTATAGGTAACACAATTCATCATCCTTTTTTGCGGGTCATCCAACTGGCCTTTTTGGCCCAATCCACAAGCACGTACAAATCCATGGGTGACCAAAATCGTAACAGACCAGACCTACCAGCACATGGTAAAAATATTGTCAAATTACTTCCTTTGTCCTAGTTTATTGACACCCCTCACATTTTGGGTCAAACTTTGACCACATTAAACTAGAAAATACTTTCTCTGTTCACAAATATAAGATGTTTTCACTTTTTGTGAATAGGATGTATATAGACACATCTTAGTGTGTTTGTTCACTCATTTCAATCCGTATGTAATCCATATGAAATATAAAAAACATCTGATATTTGTTAACGAGGGAGAAAAAGTTATGTGGCAGAACAATATATTTGTATAGCATATAACTTATATTTTTCTAGTCAAATTTAGGATTAATTTTGAACCAAAATACAAAGGGTACTACGAAACAGGACGGGCGAATTACTCATTAAAAGATTGTCAACTCTAGCTAGAGGCGTCCGCTTGACACCGAACCCTTAGATTCATGGGGATTCTCTGAATATTTGAATTGGACGTGTTGTTGGAGAGAAAGGGTGTTGCGCCACACTCATACTTTTAGAAGGGTTCGAAGATTGCGGTGCCCACCACCATGGGAAGTTCACCACTTCTCCCTTCATCCCATTGCACAATCTATGCTATGTTGCACTCATAAGGTGTGCACACATGGCTAAGAAAATATTGTTAACGAGATGACTCGTGGTCATTAAAACTCATAATGTAGTTGCTAGCCGTCGTCATAACCTCTGTCGTTGAAAGCAATAACAACGCATATCAGCTTGTCCATATTAATTGTGAGAAAATAATAATTAACGATGACAACATGTCCTTACTAATCGGTGAAACCTTTCATCGCCGTTAAATATGTTTAGATGGTCGTTGGATGTCATTAATGAGCGCTTGGGATTATATGAACGTGCCGCCGCAGTCTGAGTAAACTCTTGCCTTCTCGACAACCTCACCGGCCACCTGTTATTGGGGAGCGTGACGATGGAGTACCTGTATCACGAGCTCGACTGTCGCTGGCGTACGGCGCGCCCGGGTACCTCGAGAGAAGATGGATCTGCTGATCCATCCAACCACATCGATCTCCCATAGATGAGTGCCATTTTCAGCAACGTGCCTCCTTTCTTTTTATGGACCTGCCTTTGTTCGTCCAGCATGATTGGTGATGGACAAGCTTGTCAGGGGTTCATTTGGACCTTGCATATGATTACGATGGTATCAGGCAGCAGCTGTAATATTAGGACTGCAGACCGTACGTGGATATGATGTGCACCATCGAGCTCCGGTCGGTCACCATTAGTTGTAATGAACAATGGAATAAAAATGGCTGAGCTGAGTCAGAGGCTGCCTGGCCCTTGTGTGCGTTCAAAGGGGTGAGTGTATGCGCGTGTATATGCGCGCTTGTGTCTGTACCGTGTTCTAAAAAAAGGAGTAGTATTAAAAGTGTGCATGTGCGACTGGAGGCGGTACGCTGCGCGCAGCAGCTAGCCCGGCCGCAAAATCTCATCCAAAGCCCCCTCGCAGCTACAGTGCGACACCTCGTTAATTGCATACGGACATACTGTCGAAAATGTATGGTTGAGTGCATCACAATGATGCATATGATGAAAGATTCAATCTTTTTTTAAAGAATACGACCGAGGCATTTAAAACCATATCTAATGTGCAACCATTCGAGTATACCATAGGGAGCGTGTGAATTTGCCATGGTTGATAACTTAGACGACTAAAGCCATGTCTACATGAATTTAGTTAGTTTGAAGGAATGTGGGGAACATGACACGAGGTCGGTATATATAGTAGGTGGGGAAAAATTCCATGAGTCTAGCATTTCTGAATTATGACTCAGTGTGTACTGGTTTGCCATTGGGAATAATGTAAAAAAAAAAACATGTGTGACGTTTGTGCATGTCACTCAAGTTAACATCTAGTTAAACTACAACTTACCATTAGAGATTTGTCGCTGACCGGTGGAGAGAATTGCTCGTCAGTAGTGTCTTTTGTGCTACCACTCATTGTGGACCACTTGACGATTGCCGTCAGACTTGTTGTTGTACTTTTTAGAATGGGGCGGACCGAACACCCAAATGCATAATGCAGAGATTTTTTGCTAGAAAATAAAATAAAATAAGCATTGCTATGGTGAGTTTAGTTCTTGCCCTCCGACGTGTCCAGCCACGACAATTGAACCATGTAGACTTGTTCAGAATAAACCAACAAGAATATTATTTGACCAGCTTCCTTGCAACAGGTGAACTTAGCGACAAGACACGTCAGTGGGTTGCCAAGCTGTGTGATCAACATGCCACCGATGGGTTCAGTAAAGGGGTTGGATGACACCGTGTTCGTGTAGTGAGTTCTTGTGAAATACCACTTACCGATACACCGGTTACCACTACATGAACACGCTGACCTGACACCACACGCACGCATATCTGCCACACACACACACACACATGCTTGCACGCGTCGGTTGTGCTTCGTGATAGCACTTAATTGGTGCACACTTCATGTATTTTGAGCTTGCACGTCGGACCATAGTTCCCTCGTTGACTAGCTGCAACCATCTCTTCTCCTGAGTGCCACCACCGCCTTCTCCTCGTTGAATTGATCATCGCTGCCAAGATTCACCCATTCCCGAGCACCTCCCACACATCTCCAAGTCGACTAATACAACAACCCTCCCTGATTTGAGTGCCTATCTTCCCCTCCCCCCTCACCCGGTCCTTCGCAGAACTAGCCTTGCCATCTCCTATATCCCTAGCCTATTAGGATCGTACTTTATGAGATTGTGTCATCAGAGGTTTTGCAAAACAAACAAGGCCAGAGTATAAGAAAGTCTTTCGCGAGACTTATTCCTATGATTTTTTAACGTTATGAAAAAGTTTGCCAGTATTTCCTTCAGCGCGCTATGTGGAAAGGGTTTTCCAACATCTGGCAAACTTAGGTGAATGATTTTAATCAAAAAATGAGGCGTCGAGTAATGCAACGATGATGTTAAAAAATTTCAAGCTAAAAAATTAAAGGCCTACATCAACAGAACCCTTTTTTCCATCCCCTTCTTGTTAATAGATATGCTACCTATCCTTGTAATAGAGCTAAGGTGGACAGCCAAGTTCGAGGTGTCTTCTGCATCATGTGGACGATGAGTTATTTAACTTCGAGTTGTTGATGAAATTATTATATTTTTTGGGATTTGAGTAAGCAACTAATTTAAAGATTCTTTTGAGTGTCGGACAACTTTTGGGTCTTAAGATAAATTTTTACAATTTATTGCCTCGGGGAGGCTAGTAAATAGCACAAGAAGGAGAGTGTTTAATAGACACTAGAAATACATAGAAATTTGTAAATCGGTTTCGGAGATGTCTTAAAGGGGTAGATGTCCAAAAAAATTCCTACGGAATATTCCCTGTAAAGTGTACTAAAACAACGACACTTATTTTGAGACCCAGGGAGCACTTATCAACACAGTGTTGACCATGTCCCTATTTTCTCAATGTCTTCTAAATGCCTCTAAAGTGGACATTCAGGCATATATAGATCCAGATTTTTCTGGCAACGTCATTAGTCTGATGAATTGTGAAATTTAGTGTCAATCCAAGGACCAGGAAGGTCTAGACCTTAAAAACAAATATCCAATAAACTACAAGAGCGCTGATATGAATCCAACGCAGACACAGCAGGAGCTTCAAACAAATGGTTGTGACTAGACTCTAACGTACCTAGCACCGGAAAGGGGTGCGGACCATGGATGGGTTTGATGGATCTGCCGACCGGTTAAAGCCGGAGAGACAAGTCCAGCTCGTGGTCGCGCTCCGATGAGCTCCTGCCGCGCTTGTACGCCACGGAGCCTGCTGCAGGCTCCCCGGAGATCCGAGAAATGGCGGCAGCCCTCCACGCGTCCCGGCAGTGCTTGGCGACGGCGCGCTCTAGCTTATGCGCGTTCTGGTGGCCGCCGAGCGCCTGCGCGCTTCGGAACTTGCGGTCGCAGTACACGCACAGGAAGAAGCCGGGGCGTGGCCGGGCCGGCGCCACGCACACGGCAAAGGCCAGGGTGAGCTCGAGGCTGAGATCCTCCTTCGCGCTGCTGGCCGCTTGCTCCATGGTTGTCGTATCGTATCGTATATGGCTGTGTGTGTGAGGCGAGCTAGCTAAGTTCATTCAAAATCTGGAGAGAGAGCACGACGAGATCGGACGGCCGGGGTGTGGCGCTGATTGTACTTGGTACTATTCTACCGCATCCGGCATTGGGAGGACGACGTACGGCCAACCGAATATGTGTTTGCTCAGTCAGTTGATTGGGAACCAACGTAGCCCTGCATGGCCCATATGCTCCCATTGGCAACCGAAAAAAAAACGGATCGTGCGTGCCAAACTTGACTGCAGGAGTAACGGCAGCCTAAATCAGATCCACGCCTTGGCGTTCATGAATGCATGCTTGCCCACGTTAATTAATTAGCTTCTGGGGTGACTCAAGTTCATTGTCCATTTCGTAAATGGATAACTTAGGGCATCTCCAATGCCGACCCGCAAACCTCCCGCTTGTATTTGGATGTGTAGTCAGGATCACGAAAGCCATTCAAAACGGTTTTGTATTGGTCTGGGGAGCGCTCCGAACGCATTTTCTTTTGCAAACCAAAGACAAACGTGGGGCAATTTGCGGTAGTCCGGACCGCTGTTACACCCGCTTCCGACTGCCCTGGCCCACCCGGAACCCTTCCCCCGTGCGCATGTGCTTCCCGCCCGTCGTCTAGCTGCCCGCATTGATGTCGTTGTAGAGCGCACCGCTCCACATTGGAGGTGGCTCAGAGCGGACGCGACCTCTCACTACCTCCACCATTGAAGCGGCACGCCGACCGAGGGCGCCGCCCGCTGCACGCTTGGCTGAAAATGCCTCCTCGCCGCATTCAAACACCTCCATTAAATTTGCATGGCAGCCGAGAAACATGTCTGTTCATGAGCGGACCAGCATTCACTAGTAGACAACGGCCCATTAATCCCGGTTCCAGAGGCCCTTTAGCCCCGGTTCTGGAATCAGGACAAAAGGGTCGGGACTAAAGCCCAAAACCTTTTGTCCAGGTTCGCTTACGAATCGGGACAGAAGGGGCTCCACGTGGCCGCTGCAGGGTGCCCAGGCAGGAGGACTGTCGGTGTCAAAACCGGCGGATCTCGGGTAGGGGGTCCCGAACTGTGCGTCTAGGCGGATGGTAACAGGAGACAAGGGACACGATGTTTTTACCTAGGTTCGGGCCCTCTCGATGGAGGTAATACCCTACTCCTGCTTGATTAATATTGATGATATGGGTAGTACAAGAGTAGATCTACCACCAGATCAAGGAGGCTAAACCCTAGAAGCTAGCCTATGGTATGATTGTTGTTCGTCCTACGGACTAAAACCCTCCGGTTTATATAGACACCGGATAGGGTTAGGGTTACATAGAGTCGGTTACAATGGTAGGAGATCTACATATCCGTATCGCCAAGCTTTCCTTCCACGCCAAGGATAGTCCCATCCGGACACGGGACGAAGTCTTCAATCTTGTATCTTCATAGTCTTGAAGTCCGGCCAAAGATGATAGTTCAGCTATCCGGACACCCCCTAGTCCGGGACTCCCTCAGTAGCCCCTGAACCAGGCTTCAATGACGACGAGTCCGGCGCGCATATTGTCTTCGGCATTGCAAGGCGGGTTCTTCCTCCGAATACTTCATAGAAGGTTTTGAACACAAGGATAGTGTCCGGCTCTGCAAAACAAGTTTCACAAACCACCGTAGAGAGAATAATTTTTGCACAGATCTGCTGACGTATTCCGCGGCGTGACATCACACCACGGCTAGACCTTTATACGAATCGTTTTTTACTGTTCCACCTTAGCGCGTTTAGCGAGGCGGTTTCTTTGGCACGTCTTATCAAAGCATAGATCGTGCCCCCTTATTCCGGGATTCCCATCAATACGGACGTGGGTAACCCATCCGCGCCATTGATTACGTCGCTTGGGAGATAAGCGAGTTTTACCAGGCTGGCGGGGGACGCATAGCTTCGTTCGTCCATATAAGGGGATAAGGATCCACCTTTTCACCTACGCCTTCTTCCTCCTGTGCTCATCCATTTCCGCGCACTCGAGCTCCAGCGCCCAAGTCCGCACATCGCACCTCAACCTTCTCCAACTATGTCCGGAGCGGGAGGTAGGTGGATGGCCTCCTCCGCCACGGAGGGGCACATCACAAAGCTGCGGGAGGCCAGATACTTGTCCGGCGACATCGCGTGTCGGCTCCCCAACAAGGGGCAGCTCGTCCCCACTCCCAGGCCCCATGAGAGGGTGGTGTTCCTCACCCACTTCCTCCGCGGACTAGGTTTTCCACTTCACCCATTTGTCCGGGGGGCTCATGTTCTACTACGGCCTGGATTTCCATGATCTGTCCCCAAACTTCATCCTCAATATCTCGACGTTCATCGTCGTGTGCGAGGCTTTCCTCTGATTCAGCCCCACTTCGGCTTATGGCTGAAGATCTTCAATGTCAAGCCGAAGGTAGTGGGCGGCTGCCAAGCGGAATGCGGAGGCGCCATGGTTGGCAAGATGGCCAAAGTCCTATGGCTCGAGGGCTCCTTTGTGGAGACCATAAAGGGGTGGCAATCGGGGTGGTTCTACATCACCGAGCCGCGCGACTCCAAATGGGCGGCGGCCCCCGAATTCAGATCTGGCTTCCCCACACGGCTCTCATCATGGAAAGAGACGGGCCTGACGTGGGGGAATTCGGACGAGCTGTCCGGACTCAAAACATGTGTCCGAAACCTGGTGGACAAGCACTACTAGGGAAAAGGCTAGCAGCAGCGCGGGTTTTAGATGTATCAGTAGCGCGGGGATAGGCGCTACTAATAAGGCGCTACAGCTAACATATAGCAGTAGTGCGTGCTTACAGGTGCTACTGCTACACAAGTGTAGCAGCAGCGCTGTTTGCGGAAGCTCGCTACTGCTAGTATCTCTAGCGCGCTTTACCTTGACGCGCTACTGCTATCGCGGCGCTGCTGCTAACTTTTGTACACTCACTACTGCTAATTTAAGTAGGTTTTTTTGCTATTTTTTTGGCATATTTGTTTTGTATTTGAACAGGCTTTATAGAAGATTCTTTAGCACATAGAAATGTCATCATGATACACATACAAATGTCTGCGAGACCACAAATGTAATCATAGCATGTACATACAAATAGTCTCATCATAATCATCATCCAACACAAAGTGATATCTTGTCATCATCTCGAAAATAGCGATACATGCAAGTCTCGAATACTTGCAACTACAACAATGTCATCCATCTAAACAAAGGTATACGCAAGAAGTGCTATCACTATGAGTGAGAGCGGAACTATGCAGTACATGAGGTGGCGGTTACGAGTCCTCTCTCGCGCTAGCGTGAACCTCAAGTAACTAGCTTCTCCTTCTTGTCTGCTTTTGAAGCCTTTATGGCTGGCGCCCGTGAACCCATTCACTTGCGCCTGACACTCATGCCACTCTATGTACACCCCCGGAACCTTCCCTTTGTACACGACATAGCAATTCCATCTCGCCATCAAGAAACTAGGTACCTGTTAGAGATGCATGTTCATGAAGAGGATGTACAATCATATATATGCAACAAAATATACTAGAGCAACACCGAAAAAGAAAGGGTTAGCAACTAGATGCAACATACAGTACGCAAATTAATTAACTAGAGGTACGCAGGTCATCGTACGCAAACTAACAAAGTAGCGTTACGCAAGTTCGGCACATGGACCGTGGACATCACAAAGTTTCATCGCTACAAGAAGTATACAAGTTCAACCGACACATATCATCATCATCGACATCATAAATCACTAGAAGTTCCATCCTTCCATATCATCGAGGACGAACCCTAGCTTCTTGAACGGCGTGAGGTCTAGAGGTTGCATGCCTATGCGAGTTCGGACGTCAGCTCGCAATATAGGGCCGTGGTGGAACATCCCCTTCTCATCGACGACATCTTTCATGATGATCGTCGCAATGTCGCTTTGGATGCGAAAGAAGTCATCTCTAAGTTTATAATCCGCTTCTCCATGAGATTCTAGCCACTTGTGGATACGATCATCATTTCTGCTATTAATGCGAAGCTTTTGGTGATCCTATTGAACTGAATCATGAGATGGACGATGTAGAATCCATCCTTCTTGCTTGGTTTTGGGACATGGATGCAGGAGAAGTTAGTTTTATGCGCGAAACCCATCTTCTTGTTCCTTTGTTTCTTGATCTGCACATGGCCACCTCTAAAACTGAAGCCTTGGAGAGCATCATCTAGAATATTCATTATGTGGGTGTAGTCTTTTTTCTCGTAGTCTCTGGAAGGGTCAAAATACACGGCGTGGGAGACTTGCGGGTAAAGAACGATAAGGACGGCGCGCCTGTTGCTGCGGGGAAAAGACACCTCAAATTATTCCCCATATGAGAGAGAAGGAATGATTGAAATGTACGAAAGGGTTGTCCGAAACTCACTTACTTTGGATGATAAGGCACGAGGACAATTTCCCGGTCCTTATTCTGTGCCATGAAGTTTTGGAGGTACTCCCTAGCAGTTTCACGCTTAAAGTCGCCGAGACTCAAGAAAGACTCGTGCATGTAGTACGGATCCGCCACACAGATTTGCGAGACTTCTTCACTCTTCATGACGGAGCTCATATGTAGCGCAAAAAGGCGGACGATAGTAAAATCAAGCCGCCTTGTTAGAAACATCTCAAAGATATGGTCAAACCGCAGGAAGAACATCTCCGCGGGCTGTGTGTCGACGTAGCACTTCCCCTCAGGCACACGAGCCGTGTATGTCGGATATCCTGGATCCTTTGAGGCTAGTAGGCTTTTCTCAGTCGACAGCACATGGTCGTGCAGTCTCCTGAGATCCCCTGATAGTGCCTCCAGCGGTTTCGGCGGTAGCATCGGCTCGCCCGTGAGATGGAACATGACCGCACTTTTCACGGGTACACGCTCTTCAGAATGCATCGTCTGGCTGCTATGTGCTCTGGCTTGTTTGGAGGCAGTTACCTTCCCCGATCTCTTCCTCTCCTTTTTCTTGGGCACACCTTCCAGACCCTTCCTTAACCCCTGCCCCAGTGTTCCCGGGCTAAGTACTGTACGACCCTCGCGCCCGGCTAGTTGAGCCTGTGTTGAGGCGGCATCTTCAGGCATGTCCTGTGAGGATTTCATGAAGAGAGACTTTTTGCAATCCATGGTACGACCCTGCCCGGGCATATCATCCATATCCTCATTAGCAAGCTGATAGCCCGATTCGTCATATGGTTGACTCATCATATCTGTGTCACAGTCATACGCGTTTGTATTGAGGTAATCCATAGGGTCGACCTCCGTCTCATCATCCATTCTCTGTTCTACAGGAGAAATTACATCAGCCAGTACTATTGCACCCCCTTCATCATGTCGTCCGCCGCTCTCACCCGGCACTACAGGAGCTGGTAATTGCGTAGGCGGGGTGGTGGTCTTCGCACATGCTTGTTGATGTGTGGTAGTTATTGGTGTGCTCTCGGCGGCTCCGCATTTAATAAGATTCTTCGCCATAGCAGCACCCAATTCTTGCAGCTTCAATCCAGGCGGCGGGGTCTCGTCGTCCGCTCCCACATGCTGTCTTCGAGGAGGCAAACTCGTGCCCGATTTCACACTGGTCAAGCTAACCTGAAGTGCCTAGCGGGATCGGCTGGTTGTGGAACGGCGTTGAGAGGGTCCATTATCATCCCCTTTCCCACGCCCACCTTCCGGCATTTGATCAAGTAGAGTATGGTGCACAGGGTTTCTTTCGCCTGCAAACACATATGTATGTGGCATAAAACAACGAAAGGCAACAAAATGGAATATTAATATATATATATATATATATATATATATATATATATATATATATATATATATATATATATATATATATATATATATATATATATATATATATATATATATATATATATATATATATATGTTGGTGCGACATGTAATTACCGTGTGGCGTCGAGCTCAGCTAAAGACGAAGGCCCACCTAGCGCTGAGACCGAGGACGGCTGCTATGAGCGGAGCGCTGCTAGAGGTGGCCGGTTGCGTGAGCAAGTGATGGTGCGATGGTGTTGTTGTTCATGGAGTTGCTCCCGATGAAACTGGGCATCGGGAAATCATGTACCGTCTTGTCTGGATTTTCCTTCGCCCAGTTGATGATAACTGGAACCAAGTTAGTAGCGAAATCATTTCTGCTGGCAGTTATAGCTGCATTGACTGCCTGCTGTAGCAACTCATATTTGTCCTCAGCTGCTTTTTTCGCGTCCTCAGCTGCTTTTTTCTCGAGCGCAAGATTCACCTTCGTGTTGATGTCCGCCTGACTAAACTTCGTTTTCAGCTTCTAGGCCTCCGGGGCCTCGTTGTAAAACACCTTCCACGTGGCGCCGTCTCCAGCGCCGTGCACACGATCATATTGCGGCCGCTGATCCAAAGGGATTCCCTTAAGTTCGTTCAAGGCCCGGTTGAGAGGGGTGTCCCACTTGGGCCTCATCGGAGAAGTAGGGCTTTCGGCTGCAAGCTGGTGTTGCTTCTCCAGTAGTCTAATCAATTTCCTCGTGATCTTGTCCGTGTAAAAAACCTTTTTCTCCCTGTCCCACTTATAGCGGGCCCCGATGAAGTCATGCTCCAAGGGGTTGGTGAACTTGCAAGGGGTCTGGGAGACCATGCTTCACGTTCCGCGTCCTCCTTATCCCATATGGGCCTTTTACCGAGGTAGCCACGGCTTCCGAGGCGATGCTTCCCCGTGTTCCTTTGCTGAAGGCTCTTGAATTTCGCAGCCTTAGCCTTGGCTGCCTCGGTAGCGCAAGTGTCCTTGAACTTTTCGAACTCCTCTTCCGTAAGTGTTGGATTTTCCTCCAGAATCTTGGACAGGGGTTCATCAGCCTCAATAGCTCGTTTCACCCTCGTTTTCCAGGAGGCCAAATCATTGCTGAACATGCCCATGGCGTGATTGTTAATCTTTTTCATCTTTGGATCATCCCACGGTTGTTCTATGTTATCATCCCGGTCGGGGAACTTGAATCTCTTGTGCAACTTTGTTAGGAGCAACTGCGTCAAATGTTCTTTACTCCTTAAGTCATCGTCGTTGATGCTCACAAGATTCCGTGAGGATGCATCCTACTTGGTTCCCATAGCACTTGCGAGGTTCTTCCGGCTCTAACGGCTCAAACTTGCCAAGTGCCATCTTTGTGATCACAAGTCGTCCAATCCCTAGTTTGTTAGGTTTTCGTATCCTCTGCTTCTTATGCTTCCTCTTTTCGGTACCTTCCCCGCTGGTACCTTCCCCACCGGTCTCGGTGCCGCCATCGGTGCCGGCGCTGTCGGTGTCGATGTCGGCGTCAGTACCATCATCGAGGCCGACCTGCAAACCTTGCTTAGCAGTCAAATAGTCGAGGTACTCTTGTTCACCCTAAAAACCCATCTGTCTGCATCTTGGTCAGAAGGCCCAGTTTCTTCGTTGTTCGACATGTTTCCTATGATTAAGTGTCCTCATTTATTTCTAAAAGTATGAATAAATGATAAATGACATAAAAAGAAATCTATGTGCCAGCACTCGATATGCCAACTATGTAGCACAAAATCATGCCTTTATTCACGGGAAATTTCGGCATGACCTTTGCTAAAAAATGGACATATCGAGCGCCTGAAATTCACCGGAACGGAAATGAATCAACATTCCGGCGTAACATAGGCCACTCGGATCATTTTCCAAACATGACATGTCCAAAACATGACATATGCACATATCACATGTCCAGTTCAAATTTTGAAACCTGCTAAATTCATAACTAAATAGATAACCTAATTAACATACCGCCCTAACTAAAACCTAAGTAAATTAACCAAGAACCCTAGCAGAGAGAGAGGGGGGGTTTACAGAGGTGCAGGGCGAGGAGGCAGGCCCGACGACGGCCGGGAGGGAGAGGAGGAGGCGAGGCCGACGGTCGGGGCGGCGGCTGGGTCGGGCGAAGCGCCGGCGCGCGGGTCGGGGCGAGGGCTGGTCGGGGCGAGCGCTGGGTCGGGTCGGGGCGAGGGCTGGTCGGGGCGAGCGCGGGTCGGGGCTAAGCGCCGGCGCCGGAGTCGGGGCGAGCGGGGGCTGGTCAAGGCGGTGCGACGGGGAGAGTGGGGATTTGGGGGGTGGGAGGCGGATGAAGCAGGCGGGTGAGAATTTTGGGTTAGTGGACGTAGCAAGATGGCGCATTTGGACAAAACGCTGCTACTACCTTCAGTAGTTGTAGCGCTTTACACGAAATTCGCTTCTACTAACTTCAGTATCTGTAGCGGTTTAGGAAAAACGCGCTGCTACTACCTTCGCTACTGCCAGTTTTCCTTCTCCTTTATTTTATCCCACTTTTATTTCCCGAGGGCAGTGAACAAAGGGAGGGCGATATATATTGCATCATTTGACGGTTAAATATGTACGCAAAATAGGAACATATATATTACATCATTTGACCGATAACATAAGTTTCCTCATTGCTGACGTTTTCGTTTTTGAGTCAGCTTCTTTCCCTTCTTGTTCATCGAAGAATAATTGAGCCCCTCATTGTGACTTTGCCTTTTCCATGGAGTACGATTTTTCTTAGGTAATGTAGTATTGATTCTTCTTTTGACGTATACTTCATCATCATCGTCATCTTCCCTCATTGGGTTGCCGTACTGATCATAGTCTTCCTCCACTACTAGGGAAAAGCCTAGAAGCAGCGTGGGTTTTGGGCCTATTAGTAGCGCGGGGGCGGGCGCTACTAATAAGGCGCCATAGTTAACGATAGCAGATGGCTGGTGCCACCCGCGCTACTACTATGTCCTTTAGTAGTAGCGTGGGTAAAAACCCGCGCTACTACTACCAGCGCGGGTTTTTTTGATTTTTTTCAAAAAAATATTTCAATTTTTTCCCCTAATTTTCAAATTTCTGAATTATTTTAACCTCAACTCTCTAATCACCCCTCATTGCTGCTCAATTTAATCTCTAATCACCCCTCATCATTCCAAATCATCTAACTTCCCAGACGGTCACCCATCCTCTCACTACTCCTGCCTGAGCACGCTTAACTTCCGGGTTCTATTCTCCCTCGTTTCCAAGTCTGCACTTGTTGTTTTCCTAACAATAGTAAGATGTCAATCCTATTAACCTCAGGAATTTAGCTTGAGCATGAAGTCACACATTTCACTATTTGAGTTTAAAACTATTGTTATAAAAAATTAGTAACACTAATATTTCTTGAATAATTAGTTTGACCACAGTTTGACCATAGTTTGACCACGGTTTGACCATAGTTTGACCAGATTTGACCAAAATTCAAAAAAACAAAAATAATTATTTAGTAACACTAATATTCTAGAATAATTAGTTTGACCATTGTTTGACCACAGTTTGACCACACAGTTTGAATTTTTTTCGATTTTTTTCCACTTTAGATCTTAAAAGCCCCGTAACTTTTTTTCTGTTTGGTTTTTGAGGATTTTTCATCCGAGTTAGTATGCAAAAGTTATGCCCATTTTTACAAATTCTCGAGAGATTTTGCAAATAAAGTTGAAATTCATATTTGCAAATTTTCCCAACAACTAGACCACATATCACATGGGAAACTTATTTTCTTTTATTTTTTTGACATTTTCATCATTTTCTTTTAATTTTTTAAAACTGAAAAGGCGATCCACAGGGGGGAGGGGGTAGAGTCTGAAAATGGGACCTTTAGTAGTAGCGCGGTATTTTACCCCCTCGCTACTACTATGGCACCACTTAGTAGTAGTGAGGACTAAAAACCAACGCTACTGCTATCAAACTTAGTAGTAGCGAGGTTTTAAAACCCGCTACTACTATAGCATGTCCCGGGGCACGGTAGAGATCGCTTAGTAGTAGCGAGGTTAAAACCCTCGCATCGCTATCAACTTAGTAGTAGCGAGGTTTAAAAACCTGCGCTACTGGTAAGTAGCAGTAGCGAGGGTTTTTAACCCTCGCTACTAGTAACTTTCTGTGTATAGGCTTTTCCCTAGTAGTGCTCGTTGGCGACTCCATCCATTCCAATGATGTTCATTTTGCCTCTCCTCAAGACAACACGGCTGGGATTGCGCGGGTCAGTTATGAAGAAGCATTGTGTCACGTTCTTAGCGTGTACCCATGGCTCGTTTTTTGCGATAGCGTTCACGGTAGCGCTCTTGGCGTCGGGTATAGTCATGGTAGTGAAAATCCGGCTTTCTCTTTCGACATTCTTAGCCCATCTGACACGGAACATCGCCGTGTTGTGCAGTCCAGAGTAGTCAAGCTCCCAGATCTCCTCGACCCTTCCATAAAATCATTCAGTTGCGCCGTTGTCGCTGCCGGTCATGCATTCCATCGTCACCCCTGAGTTCTGATCATCACTGTCCATATCTTTGGCCTCCGTGTAGAACGTGTATCCGTTGATATCATATGCCTAATAGGTTACGAGGTTGGGCGAGGGGCCATGTGCTAAGGCGTATATGAGCAATCCGTCTTTAGAGCCCTCCTCCGGAGGATTAGCAATAATATGCTCTTTGAACCAATGCAGGAAAGTGGAGTTGTGCTCTCTAGTAACTTCGGCGTTCGTCCTGCATACCCCCCGGTCACGATACTTCTTTGCGATAATTTCTTTGTGCAGTGCCACGAAAGGATCTACCTCGTCTAGGTGTTGTAGCACTACCAAGTTTGCTCTGTCAAAGTTGCTGCGTCGATCTGAGTATGCCACGTGCAGTTCCCTGCGACCGTTGCAGTGACCATCTCCTTCGAGCCTCCCATCATGCTTGTTAACGGGCAAACCAACACTAACACCAGGCGGCTGGTGTTGGGGAACGTAGTAATTTCAAAAAATTTCCTACGATCACGCAAGACCATGGTGATGGCATAGCAACGAGAGGGAGAGTGTCCGTCCACGCACTCGTGAGACCGAAAGCGAAGCGTTATAACAACGCTGTTGATGTAGTCGACGCCTTCACGATCCGACCGATCCAAGCACCGAACGACGGCACCTCCGAGTTCTGCACACGCTCAGCTCGATGACGATCCCGGACTCGATCCAGCAAAGTGTCGGGATGAGTTCCGTCAAGACGACGACAGCGTGGGACGATGATGATGCTCCACCGACGCAGGGCTTCGCCTAAGCTCGCTGACGATATGACTTACACCGGCGAGGGCTTCGCCTAAGCTCGCGACGATATGACCGAAGTGGAATATGGTGGAGGGGGCACCGCACACGGCTAAGGAACGATCCGTAGATCAACTTGTGTGTCATGGGGTGCCCCCTGCCCCGTATATAAAGGAGGAGGGAGGAGGAGGCCGCCCTAGGAGGAGGGCGCCAAGGGGAGTCCTACTCCCACGG
The DNA here is from genome assembly GCA_021605205.1 of Aegilops longissima. NCBI lineage: Eukaryota > Viridiplantae > Streptophyta > Magnoliopsida > Poales > Poaceae > Aegilops > Aegilops longissima. The sequence continues at coordinate 747,178,636 of CM038679.1, forward strand.
GAGTAGGACTCCTTCTTCCTAGTCCAACTAGGAGAAGGGGGAAAGGGGAAGTGGAGAAGGAAGGGAGAGGTGGGCTGCGCCCAAACCCCTTGTCCAATTCGGACTGGGCTTGGGAGGGCGCGCCACCTCCCCGGCTCCTTCCCACTAAGGCCCATTAAGGCCCAATACTCTTCCCCGTATTCCCGTAACTCCCGGTACTCAAAAATACCGAATCACTCGGAACCTTTCCGAACTCCGAATATAGTCGTCCAATATATCGATCTTTACGTCTCGACCATTTCGAGACTCCTCGTCATGTCCCCGATCTCATCCGGGACTCGAACTCCTTCGGTACATCAAAACTCATAAACTCATAATATAACTCATCGAAACCTTGTTGCGGACCCTACGGGTTCGAGAACTATGTAGACATGACCTAGAACTATTCTTGGTCAATAACCAATAGCGGGACCTGGATGCCCATATTGGCTCCTACATATTCTACGAAGATCTTTATCGGTCAAACCGCATAACAACATACGTTGTTCCTTTGTCATCGGTATGTTACTTGCCCGAGATTCGATCGTCGGTATCCAATACCTAGTTCAATCTCGTCACCGCAAGTCTCTTTACTCGCTCTGTAATACATCATCTCATAACTAACTCATTAGTTACAATGCTTGCAAGGCTTAGGTGATGAGTATTACCGAGAAGGCCCAGAGATACCTCTCCGACAATCGGAGTGACAAAACCTAATCTCAAATACGCCAACCCAACATGTACCTTTGGAGACACCTGTAGTACTCCTTTATAATCACCCATTACGTTGTGACGCTTGGTAGCACCAAAGTGTTCCTCCGTAAACGGAGTTGCATAATCTCATAGTTACAGGAACATGTATAAGTCATGAAGAAAGCAATAGCAACATACTAAACGATCATGTGCTAGGCTAACGGAATGGGTCATGTCAATCACATCATTCTCCTAATGATGTGATCCCGTTAATCAAATGACAACTCATGTCTATGGCTAGGAAACTTAACCATCTTTGATTCAACGAGCTAGTCAAGTAGAGGCATACTAGTGACACTATGTTTGTCTATGTATTCACACATGTATTATGTTTCCGTTAATACAATTCTAGCATGAATAATAAACATTTATCATGAAATAAGGAAATAAATAATAACTTTATTATTGCCTCTAGGGCATATTTCCTTCAGTCTCCCACTTGCACTAGAGTCAATAATCTAGTTCACATCGCCATGTGATTTAACATCAATAGTTCACATCTATATGTGGTTAACACCCATAGTTCACATCGACATGTGACCAACACCCAAAGGGTTTACTAGAGTCAGTAATCTAGTTCACATCGCTATGTGATTAACACCCAAAGAGTACTAAGGTGTGATCATGTTTTTGCTTGTGAGATAATTTTAGTCAACGGGTCTGTCACATTCAGAGCCGTAAGTATTTTGCAAATTTCTATGTCTACAATGCTCTGCATGGAGCTACTCTAGCTAATTGCTCCTACTTTCAATATGTATCCAGATTGAGACTCAGAGTCATCTAGATTAGTGTTAAAACTTGCATCGACGTAACCTTTTACGATGAACCTTTTTTCACTTCCATAATCGAGAAACATATCCTTATTCTACTAAGGATAATTTTGACCGCTGTCCATTGATCTACTCCTAGATCTCTATTGCACTCCCTTGCCAATCTTAGTGGTAGGGTATGCAATAGATCTGGTACACAGCATGACATACTTTATAGAACCTATGGCTGATGCATAGGGAATGACTTTCATTCTCTTTCTATCCTCTGCCGTGGTCGGGTTTTGAGTCTTACTCAATCTCACACCTTGTAACACAGGCAAGAACTCTTTCTTTGACTGTTCCATTTTGAACTACTTCAAAATCTTGTCAAGGTATGTATTCATTGAAAAACTTATCAAGCGTCTTGATCTATCTCTATAGATCTTGATGCTCAATATGTAAGCAGCTTCACCGAGGTCCTTCTTTGAAAAACTCCTTTCAAATACTCCTTTATGCTTTGCAGAATAATTCTACATCATTTCCGATCAACAATATGTCATTCACATATACTTATCAGAAATGTTGTAGTGCTCCCACTCACTTTCTTGTAAATACAGGCTTCTCCAAAAGTCTCATATAAAACCATATGCTTTGATCACACTATCAAAGCGTTTATTCCAACTCCGAGATGCTTGCACCAGTCCATAGATGGATCGCTGGAGCTTGCACATTTTGTTAGCTCCTTTAGGATTGACAAAATCTTCTGGTTGCATCATATACAACTCTTCTTTAATAAATCCATTAAAGAATGTAGTTTTGACATCCATTTGCCAGATTTCATAAAATGTGGCAATTGCTAACATGATTCGGACAGACTTAAGCATCGCTACAGTTGAGAAAATCTCATTGTAGTCAACACCTTGAACTTGTCGAAAACCTTTTTGTGACAAGTCGAGCTTTGTAGATAGTAACACTACTATCAGTGTCCGTCTTCCTCTTGAAGATCCATTTATCTACATGGCTTGCTGATCATCGAGCAAGTCAATCAAAGTCCATACTTTGTTCTCATACATGGATCCTATCTCAGATTTTATGGCCTCAAGCCATTTCGCATGAATCTGGGCTCATCATCGCTTCCTCATAGTTCGTAGGTTCATCATGGTCTAGTAACATGACTTCCAGAACATGATTACCGTACCACTCTGGTGCGGATCTTACTCTGGAAGACCTACGAGGTTTGGTAGCAACTTGATCTGAAGTTTCATGATCATCATCATTAACTTCCTTACTAATTGGTGTAGGAATCATCGAACTGATTTCTGTGATGAACTACTTTCCAATAAGGGAGAAGGTACAATTACCTCATCAAGTTTCTACTTTCCTCCCACTCACTTCTTTCGAGAGAAACTCCTTCTCTAGAAAGGATCCATTTTAGCAACAAATGTTTTGCTTTTAGATCTGTGATAGAAGGTGTACCCAACAGTTTCTTTTGGGTATTCTATGAAGACGCACTTCTCCGATTTGGGTTCGAGCTTATCAGGTGAAAACTTTTTCACATAAGCATCACAACTCCAAACTTTAAGAAACGACAGCTTAGGTTTACTGCTAAACCATAGTTCATACGGTGTCATCTCAACGGATTTAGATGGTGCCCTATTAAACGTGAATGCAGCTGTCTCTAATGCATAACCCAAAACGATAGTGGTAAATCGGTAAGATACATCATAGATTGCACCATATCCAATAAAGTGCGGTTCTGACGCTCGACACACCATTATGTTGTGGTGTTCCATGTGGCGTGAGCTGTGAAACTATTCCACATTGTTTTAATTGAAGACCAAACTCGTAACTCAAAAATTCATCTCCACGATCAGATCGCAGAAACTTTATTTTCTTGTTACGATGATTTTCCACTTCACTCTGAAATTCTTTGAACCTTTCAACTATTTCAGACTTATGTTTCATCAAGTAGATATACCCATATCTGCTCAAATCATCTTGTGAAGGTCAGAAAATAATGATACTTGCCACGAGCATCAACACTCATTGGATCGCATACATCGGTATGTATTATTTCCAATAAGTCAGTAGCTTGTTCCATTGTTCCGGAGAACGGAGTTTTAGTCATCTTGCCCAAACGGCACGGTTCGCAAGTACCAAGTGATTCATAATCAAGTGATTCCAAAAGTCCATCAGTATGGAGTTTCTTCATGCGTTTTACACCGATATGACCCAAACGGCAGTGCCACAAATAAGTTGCACTATCATTATTAACTTTGCATCTTTTGGCATCAATATTATGAATATGTGTATCACTACGATCGAGATCCAACAAACTATTTTATTGGGTGTATGACCATTGAAGGTTTTATTCATTTAAACAGAACAACAATTATTCTTTGACTTTAAATGAATAACCGTTTTGAAATAAACATGATCAAATCATATTCATGCTCAACGCAAACACCAAATAACATTTATTTAGGTTTAACACTAATCTCGAAAGTATAGGGAGTGTGCGATGATGATCATATAAATCTTGGAACTACTTCCAACACTCATCTTCACTTCCCCTTCAACTAGTCTCTGTTTATTCTGAACTCCTGTTTCGAGTTACTAATCTTAGTAACCTAACAAGTATCAAATACTGTGGGATACTATAAACACTAGTAAGGCACACATCAATAACCTGTATATCAAATATACTCTTGTTCACTTTGCCATCCTTCTTATCCACCAAATATTTGGGGTATTTCCGCTTCAAAGGACCATTTCCTATGCAGTGTAAGCACTCAGTTTCAGGCTTTGGTTCAGCTTTGGGTTTCTTCATGGAGTGACAACTTGCTTGTCATTCTACTTGAAATTCCCTTTCTTTCCTTTGCCCTTTTCTTGAAACTAGTGGTCTTGTCAATCATCAACACTTGATGCTCTTTCTCGATTTCTACCTTCGTCGATTTCAACATCACGAAGAGCTTGGGAATCGTTTTCGCCATCCCTTGCATACTATAGTTCATCACGAAGTTCTAGTAACTTAGTGATGGTGACTAGAGAATTCTGTCAATCACTATCTTATCCGGAAGATTAACTCCCACTTGATTCAAGCGATTGAAGTACTCGGACAATCTGAGCACATGCTCACTAGTTGAGCGATTCTCCTCCATCTTTTAGCTATAGAACTTGTTGGAGACTTCATATCTCTCAACTCGGTATTTGCTTGAAATATTAACTTCAATTCCTGGAACATCTCATATGGTCCATGACGCTCAAAACGCCTTGAAGTCCCGATTCTAAGCCGTTAAGCATGGTGCACTAAACTATCAAGTAGTCATCATATTGAGCTAGCCAAACGCTCATAACGCCCTGCATCTGCTCCTGCAATAGGTCTGTCACCTAGCGTGCATTAAGGACATAATTCTTCTCATGCAGCAATGAGGATAAACCTCAGATCACGGATCCAATCCGCATCATTGCTACTAACATTTTTCAATACAATTTTCTAGGAACACATTAAAATAATGAAAGCAACAACGCGAGCTATTGATCTACAACATAATTTGCAAAATACTACCAGGACTAAGTTCATGATAAATTAAAGTTCAATTAATCATATTACTTAAGAACTCCCACTTAGATAGACATCTCTCTAGTCATCTAAGTGATCACGTGATCCAAATCAACTAAACCATGTCCGATCATCACGTGAGATGGAGTAGTTTCAATGGTGAACATCACTATGTTGATCATATCTACTATATGATTCACGTTCGACCTTTCGGTCTCCGTGTTCCGAGGCCATATCTGTTATATGCTAGGCTCGTCAAGTTTAACCTGAGTATTCGCGTGCGCAACTGTTTTGCACCCGCTGTATTTGAACGAGAGCCTATCACACCCGATCATCACGTGGTGTCTCAGCACGAAGAACTTTCGCAACGGTGCATACTCAGGGAGAACACTTCTTGATAATTAGTGAGAGATCATCTTAAAATGCTACCGTCAATCAAAGCAAGATAAGATGCATAAAGGATAAACATCACATGCAATCAATATAAGTGATATGATATGGTCATCATCATCTTGTGCTTGTGATCTCCATCGCCAAGCACCGCCATGATCACCATCGCCACCGGCGCGACACCTTGATCTCCATCGTAGCATCGTTTGCCTCGCCAACTATTGCTTCTACGACTATCGCTACTGCTTAGTGATAAAGTAAAGCAATTACATGGCGCTTGCATTTCATACAATAAAGCGACAACCATATGGCTCCTGCCGATTGTCGATAACTCGGTTACAAAACATGATCATCTCATACAATAAAATATAGCATCACGCCTTGACCATATCACATCACAACATGCCCTGCAAAAACAAGTTAGACGTCCTCTACTTTGTTGTTGCAAGTTTTACGTGGCTGCTACGGGCTGAGCAAGAACCGTTTTACCTACGCATCAAAACCACAACGATAGTTTTTCAAATAGACTCCGTTTAACCTTCTCAAGGACCGGGCGAGTCATACTCGGTTCAACTAAAGTGAGAGAGACAGACACCGCCGGTCACCTTTAAGCAACGAGTGCTCGGAGCGGTGAAACCAGTCTCGCGAAGCGCACGCGTAATGTCGGTCCGGCCGCTTCATCTCACAATACCGCTGAACCAAAGTATGACATGCTGGTAGGCAGTATGACTTGTATCGCCCACAACTCACTTGTGTTCTACTCGTGCACATGACATCAACGCATAAAACCAGGCTCGGATGCCACTGTTGGGGAACGAGTAATTTCAAAAATTTCCTACGATCACGCAAGACCATGGTGATGGCATAGCAACGAGAGGGAGAGTGTCCGTCCATGTACCCTCGAGACCGAAAGCGGAAGCGTTATAACAACGCTGTTGATGTAGTCGACGCCTTCACGATCCGACCGATCCAAGCACCGAACGACGGCACCTCCGAGTTCTGCACACGCTCAGCTCGATGACGATCCCGGACTCCGATCCAGCAAAGTGTCGGGATGAGTTCCACAAGACGACGGCGCAGGACGATGATGATGCTCCACCGACGCAGGGCTTCGCCTAAGCTCCGCGACGATATGACTTCACGGCGCAGGGCTTCGCCTAAGCTCCGCGACGATATGACCAAGTGGAATATGGTGGAGGGGGCACCGACACGGCTAAGGAACGATCCGAGATCAACTTGTGTGTCATGGGGTGCCCCCTGCCCCAGATATAAAGGAGGGAGGGAGGAGGAGGCCGGCCCTAGGAGGAGGCGCGCCAGGGGAGTCCTACTCCCACCGGGAGTAGGGAAAGGGGAAGTGGAGAAGGAAGGGAGAGGTGGGCTGCGCCCAAACCCCTTGTCCAACCCGGACTGGGCTTGGGAGGGCGCGCCACCTCCCCGGCTCCTTCCCACTAAGGCCCATTAAGGCCCAATACTCTTCCCCGTATTCCGTAACTCCCGGTACTCGAAAAATACCGAATCACTCGGAACCTTTCCGAACTCCGAATATAGTCGTCCAATATATCGATCTTTACGTCTCGACCATTTCGAGACTCCTCGTCATGTCCCCGATCTCATCCGGGACTCGAACTCCTTCGGTACATCAAAACTCATAAACTCATAATATAACCATCATCGAAACCTTGCGTGCGGATTCTACGGGTTCGAGAACTATGTAGACATGACCTAGAACTATTCTTGGTCAATAACCAATAGCGGACCTGGATGCCCATATTGGCTCCTACATATTCTACGAAGATCTTTATCGGTCAAACCGCATAACAACATACGTTGTTCCTTTGTCATCGGTATGTTACTTGCCCGAGATTCGATCGTCGGTATCCAATACCTAGTTCAATCTCGCCACCGCAAGTCTCTTTACTCGCTCTGTAATACATCATCTCATAACTAACTCATTAGTTACAATGCTTGCAAGGCTTAGGTGATGAGTATTACCGAGAAGGCCCAGAGATACCTCTCCGACAATCGGAGTGACAAAACCTAATCTCAAATACGCCAACCCAACATGTACCTTTGGAGACACCTGTAGTACTCCTTTATAATCACCCAGATTACGTTGTGACGCTTGGTAGCACCAAAGTGTTCCTCCGTAAACGGAGTTGCATAATCTCATAGTTACAGGAACATGTATAAGTCATGAAGAAAGCAATAGCAACATACTAAACGATCATGTGCTAGGCTAACGGAATGGGTCATGTCAATCACATCATTCTCCTAATGATGTGATCCCGTTAATCAAATGACAACTCATGTCTATGGCTAGGAAACTTAACCATCTTTGATTCAACGAGCTAGTCAAGTAGAGGCATACTAGTGACACTATGTTTGTCTATGTATTCACACATGTATTATGTTTCCGGTTAATACAATTCCAGCATGAATAATAAACATTTATCATGAAATAAGGAAATAAATAATAACTTTATTATTGCCTCTAGGGCATATTTCCTTCAGCTGGTCTGCGCCATATAGAAAATTCTCACAGAAAGAGATGCACTCTTGTGCCAAATAGCCCTGGACGATGCTTCCATCCGGATGGGACATGTTACGAACGAATCCTTTGATGATCCCATTCATCCTCTCAAATGGCATCATGTTGTGCAGGAATGACGGCCCCTGTGTCTATTATTTCATCCACAATATGGACACACAGATGCACCATCACGCCAAAGAACGCTGGCGGAAGTACATCTCAAGCTCATTCAAGATCACAACGATCTCTTCCTGTAGCCTTTGGAGCTGCTTCACACCGATCGACTTTTGAGAGATGACGTCGAAAAAGTTGCAGAGACCAATAAGCGTGTCACGGACGTGTTTGTCCATTATCCTCTAAGGGCAACAGGTAGTATCTGCGTCATCATCACATGACAGTCATGAGACTTCATCCCGCTGAACCTTTTCTTGTCCGTGTTCAGATATCCGCTTATCTTGCCACGAAGAATCGGAACTAACTTTGACTCCGGTAAGGCACTTAAAGAAGGCATTGATCTCAGCCTGACTTAAGGTGAAGCAAGAAGGGGGGCAATAATCCTCTTTCTTTATTTTCTTGCCCTTCTTCTCCCGTGCCTCTGTCTCCGTCACTGTCTCGTCTGACATTTTACGGGGCGGCATGTGCAGATCATCCCTAATTTTCAAATCTTGCAAGTCTTTTCTTGCCTTCGGCCCATCCTTGGTCTTATCCAGCATGTTCATCAGTGTTGCGAGCAAGCTCTCAAGGACATTCTTACAGATATGCATTTGATCAAGGCAATGAGGTGTATCGAGTTTGTGCCAATACTCAAGTCCCGAACACAGACCTCGCCTTCCATACCTTTAGCAGCGGCTCCGGCGCCTTTCTCATCGTCTTTCGGCGCGGGCACTCCTTCCAGTTTTTCAACAGCTCATCGATTTCGGCACCGCCCGCTTACGTGGAGGTCCTCGATGCTCAGCGTGACCATTGAATAGATCTCCACGGTTTCTCCACGGGTCGTCTGTTCAAGCCATCTTCGATGCCCCATGTACACGATTTTCCTGCACCCGCCATCTTTCCTTGACGTTAGCTGCCGAGACGTCAGATCATCCATGCACCGCGTGCATCCGCAATATCCATGGCACACCTGGCCTGACACATATCCGTAACCGAGATAGTCCTGCACTGTCGTGATCAACGCGACTCTCATGTTGAAATACTCACCTTTGCTGGCGTCCAATGTCTTGGCCGGTGTTTTCCATAACGTGTCTAACTCCTCTTGAAGTAGCCCCAGATACAAATTAATATTATTTCCTGGTTGTTTCGGCCCTTGAATAAGCATGCTCATGTGAATGTACTTCGATTTCATGCACAACCAGGGGGGAGGTTGTACATACATACAAACACGGGCCATGTGCTATGGTTGGTGTTCTTGTTGCCAAACGGATTCATGCCATCGGTACACGCGCCGAGCACGATGTTCCTTGCATCACATTCAAAATACCGATAGATGTTGTTCAACGCTCTCCACTGGCTTCCATCCTTCACGTGTCTCAGCTTCGGATCATCTCCATCGTCGGGCTTCTTCCTCTCCGCGTGCCAGCGCATTTGCTTTGCTTCCTTGGGATCTACAAAATACCTCTGGAGACGGGAGTGGTCGGTAAGTACCATACAACTTTCTGGGGACATTTCTTCCCGGCTTTCTTGTATCGAGAAGCATTGCACACCGGACAGCTTGTTTTTTTCACGTGCTCCTTCCGATAAATATTGCAATCATTGATGCATGCATGGTATCTAACGTGTGGCAGATCAAGAGGGCACACGATCTTCTTGGCCTCATCAACACTAGTAGGACATACATTACCCGCAGGAAGAACATCCTTTAGGTACTTGAGATGCTCATCAAGGCTAGTGTCGGTCCATTTGTTTTTAGCCTTCGTCTTCAGGAGTTGGAGCGTGAAACTCAAGCGGGTCACCTCAGGATTGCAACCATCATACAATGGAGTGTTCGAGTCTACCACCAGTCGCTCCAGCTTAGCCTCCTCTCTAGAAGCAGCTCTCTCAAGATTGCCTCCTCATGAAGCAATGCTTGAACATGAGGGTCCCGCATGATTGAACTTAGTACCGATTTAACTCTGCTGCGTGGAGTCCATGTCGTTCTCTCCGCCGCCATGTCCGGCTCCTTCTCCTCCGCCATGTCCGCCCTTTCTCCACCGCCATGTCCGCCTCTTCCCGCCGCCATTATCGATCATCTCTTCGTCTTGCCCTGTGTCATCATTGCCTGCCCGTCAAGATCCTCAACATCGTCATCCTCATCTTAAATTATCCATCACAGATAGCCATCCATGAAACCAGTCATGAGCAGGTGCGCTTCGACACGACCATCGTCATGGGGGTCGAGCCAAACTATTCCTTTGCATTTTCTACACGGACATAAAACCTCTGTCCGGTTATTTTCTTTCATGTCCTGCACCACCGACCGCAACCACCTGTCCACCATCGTCAACTCTGTACGGTAATAATAAACAAATTGATTATAAAAATGCATGCATGCATAAAAGTCATACAAAAATTTGGCATGACCTTCCCTAAAAATAGGACATATATGGATCTAGAGTTTGCCCGGAATTCGCCGAAACGGAAATAAATCGACATTTCGGCAAAACATAGGCAACTCAAAAGCACAATTTGGCGTGCCACACACACAATTTCCACAAACATATCACACACACATAAACATATTTTCATTTTGCAAAAGCATGAAATTTTCATCACCTCGATCGAGATCGAGCACACGATGGAGATGATGTTGTAGGGAGATCAAAAGTGCACAAAGCTCTTGTTGACAAAGATAGATCTAGTTAGGGGGCAAATAGGTCACTTAACTAAATGCTACATCTACCTAGCTAGCTAATTTGGGAGGAGACAACTTCAACTAGTGGAGGGGAAAGGCAAAAGAGAAAGGAGATGCATTAATGGAGGTGGTGTAGTTAGGTAGGAGTAATGAAGAGAGAGAAAGGTGGATAGAAGAGAAAGAGTAATGGGGGAGAAGTATTGAGGAAGAAGAAGAGTGAGAGTGGGAGCATGTGGGGAGGTAGGGGAAGGGAAGAGAGGAGGGGAGGGAGGCACGGTGGGGAAAGGTGGTGGGTTGGTGCGGGTTAGCAGTAGCGCGGGAGAAGAAACGCGTTGCTGCTAAAGAATTAGCAGCAGCACGCTTTGGGCAACGGCGCTACTGCTAACAGTGACAAAAAAATTGCCAATTTGAAATGTAGCAGCAGCGATCCCAGTAAAAGCGCGCTATCCGTAGCAGTAGCGCGGTTCGGGCAACGGCGCTACTGCTAAATGGAGCTCGGTGAACACCGCCGGTGGATATTTGTAGCAGCGCGGTTTACATACAGCGCGCTACTGCTAAAAACTTATCAGCAGCGAGTTTCTCGCACACTCGCTACTACTAATTAGCAGCAGCGCTCCTTTTTGACCCGCGCTGCTGCTAAGATTATGTGTATAGGCTTTTCCCTAGTAGTGAAGAATCTCAGGCTTGTCAACGTAATCCAGGTGATGCTCATCCGCCGGATTCTCCCATGCCAACGACAGGCCTTCAAATTGTGGGAGTTCGATCCGGCACATCACTCAACGCTGAAAAGGCTCTTCGACACTACGTACGAGGATGCCTGGAAGGTGATGTTCAAGGGCACCGAGGCTCCCACATCCGCTACCGAAGACCGCGGATTCAGCTCGCAGCGTCAAGCCAACGAGGTAATTTATTTTATCCTTTATGGGACTCTTTTTTCATAGTTTGACTCTATGCGGGATCTAAAACTCCCTAACCTTTAACAGGACTGGCTGAAGACGTCCGGACAGGTTAACTGTCCGGCCCCTTTGCCAGAAGACCCAGTGGACGCCCGATTGACAGGGCTGCTGGCTCCTGTACCTCACGTGGTGCCGGAGAAGAAGGCCAAGAAGGAGGCCACGGGAACTGGAAAGAGCTCCCGGCACCAGGCGCCGTCGGACTCACCGCCCTACAACTCTGAGGCGGAATCCTCCTCTGAGGAAGAGGAGGAAGAAAAAGAAGCCTCTCCCCCAGCGGGGAGAGAGAAGAAAAGGAAGGCCGCCCCAACTGGGGAGGCCGGAGGCTCCAAGAAGGGAAGGACCCTTCATCCGGACTTCTCCACCAACGCCGACGACGACGAGGAGGAGTGGCCAACAAGGGCGAAGCCCCTGGCGAGATCGTAAGTGTCCGGATACCCATGGTTTTTTTCATTGCATAGTGTTCTCTAATGCCGAACAATCATGCAGCCCGCCCAAGGACGAGTTTGCCGCTTGCCGGCGGGTCCCCGAGTTCGCCGGAAATGGAGAGTACTTCACTTCCGACCGCCTCACCTCACGCCATGGACGATGCCGAGGTGGGGCCCCAAGGGGCCTGGTCAAGAAGAGGTGGCGCAGGAGGCGCCGCAAGGCAACCTCCCGGACTCCAGCGCGGTGGGGGCGAGACCCCTCAGGCTCTAAGCCCGACCTCGTCCGGACTCCATACCGGAACCTTCAGCGGTTCAAGTCCCGCAAGCGGGCCCTTCAGAGGAAGGAAGAACGCCGTGTCCTCCGTCCAACCGGAGGCACCGGATAGCTTATTGGAGGCGCTTAACAGCGCTTCCATCGAGGAGGAGCACCGCACTGTTATGAGTGTGGTGATCCAGAAAGTTCAGTCCGCCAAGAGCGGGCTGACCGAAGCCTGTACCAGCCTTCTAACAGGCTTTGAGGTAAGTTTAGAATATGTAAAAATATTACCGCATAAACAGCAGCCCCTGATGCTTAGTTCGGTGTTCGGAAAGAAAAGCCGGACTAAGGATCTAAAAAGATATACGCAGGAGTCTAACATAAGTATGTCAATATGGGAATGCAGGCTACGCTGCTGACCTCTGCCAAGACCGATCATGGAGGACAATGCATTGAAGCAGAGCCTCGAGCGGTCCGAGAACGAGCTCGGCCTTGCCAAGAAGCAGCTCGAGGACAAGGAAGGTAAGTAAGACCTTATGAAAGAAATACCTTATAGAAAGGATTTGGTTGCAAAAAATATCAGGAATAACATGGGTACTGCAGGGGCCACGAGCAAGGTGGCGACCCTGAAGGAGGCGGTGTCCGCGGCCGAAAATGAAGCGGCTGCGGAGCGCACCGAGCGAGAGAAGGGGGAGGCACAGCTGGCAGAGGTGCGGCAAGAGCTCCAGGCTCTCGTGTAAGAACACGAGAGTTTGGAGCGTGACTCGAAGACTCGAGAGTCCGAGCTCCCCTCGGCTCTTGAGAGTGCCAAAGCCGCTAAGACCGAAGCCCAAAAAGCCCTCCAAGAAATTGAATCATTAAAGAAGATAGTGGCGGGTAAGGCATTCTTCATGCAAAGCAAGCATGTGAAAGTGAATTACCTATTACTTACCCGGATTCGGAGCTCTCCAGGAGCATTCGCATATCTGCCCCATAGTGTGTCTGATGCTGCCGCATTCTACCGCGCCAAGGAGGGGAGCTCGACGGAGAAGGTGTTTTGGTCTCAGTATGCTGAGGCCGGACATCCGGTGCCCCTAAGCGACCAGCTGAAGCAGCTGGTCGAGCTCCACAAGGTCGCCGAACAGGCCATGAGGGGCCTCATAGTTCGGCTGTGGCCATTGGAAGCCATGCCTGGGAGCTACTTTGGGCTAGTGCGGCGGCTGGTGGACGCCTGTCCAAGGACTGAAGTCATCAAGCGCTCCGTCTGCATTGAAGGTGCCCGTCGGGCCCTTGCCCGTGCTAAAGTGCACTGGGGCAAGCTGGATGCGGAGAAGCTTGTGACGGACGGGCCACCGAAGGGCAAGGAGCATCGTACGCCCAAAATGTACTATGAGGGCCTCCTGAAGGGTGCCCGCCGTATAGCGGATGAGTGCTCTAAAGATGTAATTTTTGAATAGACTCGCATTTGTTATCTTGTACGCTGAAAACTTGTTCATATGCGCTAAGCAACGCTTGTTAATTTAAAATATTACCTTATGTGCGGCCGTTTATCAAATTTGAGAGATGGCAAGTCGTTATTTCAGCCCCATGCCACGAAAGTGCTGGGGTGTTCGGGATAAACTTGAGCGCTCTTGTTCCCGTTCTTGGGTCCATCGAGGGAGGCGCTCAACACAACGAACAAGGCAACCGGACTTATAATGCTTGAACACTCTCACTTAGCCATAGAATTCTATAATTTTAAAGTTCAGAGAAGCCCCTAGTATTAGGAAGACCAAGTTCGGGGCGCTATCCACGCCTTGGCCAGACAATGCGGTTCCTCGCTCTAAGCGGCATAAGTCTTTAGGGACCGAAAAACCTCTCGAACAGCGATCGCTCTCGCCTCTATCATGACGGTCAGTTTTAGCTTTCCATCGAGGTGCTCAACCCAGCTCAACCAGGGCACAATCGCAGTGGTTCTCCTATTGCTACCTTAGCCGATATAACGGAACGTAAGGTACCAAAACATAGGAGCCGGGCAAACCCAACTATTGACCCAAGACATGATTCGGAGCCGATGCATATAATGCTATAAGTTCGGGTGCCGACTTGTGAAAGTGTTCGGACTTATCACACCATACTTTTGGGGTACTTAAGCCCCTGGTGTATTGGCCGTACCAAAGTGTACGGGTGCAACATGTCATGAAATGAACATATATATAGATAAAGAAAGGAGTGCAATAGTAGGCAAAAGCTATGCATTGTTTATTCAAAAAGGTACTGCAATGGAAGCAGAACGATACAAATAGTGCGATAAGCAAGGGATGGGACTATTTAACATGTCACCCTCCATGGGTAAGCTGCGGGATGGTATGTAAAATAGGTATAATGCTCGTACTAGAGACCACCTGAACACTCGACGTAGCTTTCTGCTTTCCTGGCTGTTGCATCGTGAGTTCGGCGATTCTAGTGCCGGACAGGACTTCTGGAAGACGGAGTCCTGAAAGTAAGAAAAAGAAAAATGAAAAAGAATGACACAATCGGGAGCCCCTGGTGCGGTTGAGCCGCATTCTGGGCGTGCCGTGGTCGTGCCTCTCCCCTTATGCCCATGGTATCTCCAGAGCGTAGTTATGTACGCGTAGTACAGGCTTCACTGTTTCGCGAGGGCTGGGGTTGGGGCCGGATTGCTACGCGTGCTTGAATCGTGCCAGGCGGTCTTGTTGTAGGTTACTCCGGGCGCGCTTGACAGTGTCCGGACGTTTAGTGGCCGGACTCGAGAAATGCTGTGAGAGGCTGCTTTGCACCTCCGCCGCGAGGGCCGCCGTGTGCTCCTCCGTTCAGAGCGAGCGTTCGGTGTTTCCATTGACCATGATTACTCCTCGAGGGCCTGGCATCTTGAGCTTGAGGTATGCGTAGTGCGGCACCGCATTGAACTTTGCAAATGCGGTTCGTCCGAGCAGTGTGTGATAGCCGCTGCGGAACGGGACTATGTCGAAGATTAACTCTTCGCTTCGGAAGTTATCCAGGGATCCGAAGACCACTTCGAGTGTAACTGAGCCTGTACAATTTGCCTCTACACGCGGTATGACGCCTTTAAAGGTCGTCTTTGTAGGTTTAACTTTAGGGTCTATGCCCATTTTGCGCGACCGTATCCCGGTAAAGCAGGTTCAGGCTGCTACCGCCGTCCATCAGGACTCTAGTGAGGTGAAATCCACGATAATTGGGACAAGAACCAATGCGACGTAAACCGCCATGACGAATGCTAGTGGGTGGTCCTTCGATCGAAGGTGATCGGGCAGGAAGACCATGGGTTGAACTTCGGGGCGACTGGCTCCATCGCATATACGTCCCTTAGTGCACGCTTCCGCTCCCTTTTGGGTATGTGGGTTGCGTATATCATGTTCACCGTCCGCACTTGTGTGTGAAAGCCCTTCTGTCCTCTATTGTTCGGCGGCCGGGGTTCTTCCTCGTCATCGCTATGCAGCCCCTTGTCATTGAGTTCGGCGCTTAACTTGCCTGCTTGCTTGAACACCCAACAATCCCTGTTGGTGTGATTGGATGGTTTTTCGGGGGTGCCATGTATCTGGCACAAGCGATCGAGTATTCGGTCCAAGTTGGACGGGCCCTCGGTATTTCTTTTGAATGGCTTCTTCCGCTGACCGGTTTAGAGCTCTGAATCCGCATTGACTGCCGATCTTCATCATTGTCGCCGTTGATGCGGCGCTTGTTCTTGTTATGACGCCGACCTGCCATTGCTGTCCTTGGTATCCAAACTACCAGGGTTTTTGGTCAAGTTGTTACTACGAGCTAGCCAGCTGTCCTCTCCCGCAAAAGCGGGTCATGAGTGTGGTGAGGGCTGCCATGGATTTCGCTTTTCTTGTCCTAGGTGCCGGGCTAGCCACTCGTCATGATGTTATGTTTGAAGGCTGCAAGGGCCTCTCGATCCGGACAATCGACAATTTGATTTTTCTTGGTTAGGAACCGTGTCCGTAATTGTCGGCCGATTCTTTCGGCTGTTGAATTATGTGGCTGAGGTCATCGGCGCCGGTGGTCGCATATATGTGCCCCGGAAGTTATCAAGGAATGCGGCTTCGTGTCCTCCCAACAACCAATTGATTCTCTTGGCAAGCTGTTGAGCCAATGCCGAGCTGGTCCTTTAAGCTTGAGTGGGAGGTATTTGATGGCATGTAGATCATCACCGCGGGCCATGTGGATATGGAGGAGATAGTCCTCGATCCAGACCGCAGGATCTGTGGTACCGTCATATGATTCGATGTTTACGGGTTTGAAACCTTCGGGGATTTGATTATCCATTACTTCATCTGTGAAGCATAGTGGGTGTGCGGCGCCTCTATATTGGGCTATATCACGACGTAGCTCATATGAGCTTTGTCTACTGTGTTCGGCCCGGCCGGAGTTGATGTATCCGGCGTGACGGTTATCGTCACGTGTCGTGGGGCGCCCACGCCATCCGTAGATCGATCTTGTATGTTTTGCCTTATCCTCCAATATATCTCACAAGTCCGGCGCGTTTTCCCGTGCCTTGGTACTTTTTGAGCAGCGTCGGAGTGCGGCTTGAACGGAGGGTCTACAGGCCTCTCTATCGCGGCCACGGGGTGGCCGTTCGGCCGCATCATGCGCTGGCGATGTGGGTGCTTCCTCCTCTAATCGAGGCAACGACCTGCGTTTGGGGTAGCTTTTGGAGGGGCGTTCGAGTTCATACTCTTTGGCTGCAAGGACTTCAGTCCATCTGTCAGCTAGCAGGTCTTGGTCAGCTCTAAGCTGTTGCTGCTTTTTCTTGAGGATGCTTGCCGTGGCTATAAGCCTGCGTTTGAAATGCTCCTGTTCGGCGGGATCCTCAGGCACAACGAATTCGTCGTCGTTGAGGCTTGCCTCATCTTCGGAGGGAGGCGATAATTATCGCCCTCACCTCTCTTTCTGCAGCAGACCGTCGTGCAGACTTGCTTCTCCCTCCTCCCGCGCTGAGTCCCTGCCGAGGGGGTTGTCTTCGCATTGTCCGGTGTTATTATCTCCGTGCTGGAATCACCGCTTTTGCTGTGGCGGATTTAGAGCGGCGCCGCCGACGCCGGCGCTCGGTTGCTTCTTGAGGGTCATCCTCCGCTGTTCCATCGCCGTTCCCATCTTTTGGGATGTCCACCATGTATATGTCGATGACGAGGTGGCCTTCCAAAGGTGCCTCGTAGGCGCTTGGTCTTGGTCGTCTCCGCATCGCCGCCCATACCGTCGATGTCTTCGGAGTCAAGTCGAGCATGTCGGTTAAATCGCCGGCCGGTGGCTACAAAGTGGGTGGTGGTGGGCGTTGAATTTTTCATTGTCCGCATTTCAACCTTCCCGTCCGTAGTCCGCCAGGCTCTCCGGATAAAGAGAGAGACTTTAGTGAGTTCAGGATATCGCCAAAGGGAGAGTGCTGAAAGATGTCCGTGGCGGTGAACTCCGTAACCGGCGTCCAGTCGGATTCGACTGGCAGGGGCGCGGGAGGTTCGGAGTCCGGAAAGGAGTCCGGCACCTTGGAGTCACGGTATTCGCAAAAGACAGGGATGGAGTTCGGCTCAATCGCCGTTGAGATCGTAGCCCCCGAGGCGGTGTCCAACCACTCGTCCTCGATCAGGGAAGTCGGCTCCGAGCTAAGGGTCGGAGTGGACGCTGGTGCGCCTCCGTGACACCGCTCGCGGCAGAGCTAGATCGTGCCCATCGAGACAAGGCGGGCGATTTTGGTTGTGGCTCGAATCCGTCAAGATCAAGTCTCCGCGATGTCGGCCGTAGTTTAAACTTCCAAATCTGACCTGATGGCCGGGCGAGCTTTCGATCTGCTCCAGATGGCCTAGCGAATTGGCCCGCAGCGGCAAAGCCGCCCGAATACGAAGATCTGTCCGGGAGAAAAGTCTCACCCGGACTGCGTCGTTGTTGATGATTGAAGGAGCCATCGGGCCTATCGGTGACGCACACGAGGAACTCTCAATGAAAGCACCAATGTCGGTGTCAAAACCAGCGGATCTCGGTAGGGGGTCCCGAACTGCATCAAGGCGGATTGTAACAGAGACAAGGGACACGATGTTTTTACCCAGGTTCGGGCCCTCTCGATGGAGGTAATACCCTACCCTGCTTCATTAATATTGATGATATGGGTAGTACAAGAGTAGATCTACCACGAGATCAAGGAGGCTAAACCCTAGAAGCTAGCCTATGGTATGATTGTTGTTCGTCCTACGGACTAAAACCCTCCGGTTTATATAGACACCGGATAGGGTTAGGGTTACATAGAGTCGGTTACAATGGTAGGAGATCTACATATCTGTATCGCCAAGCATGCCTTCCACGCCAAGGAAAGTCCCATCCGGACACGGGACGAAGTCTTCAATCTTGTATCTTCATAGTCTTGGAGTCCGGCCAAAGATGATAGTTCGGCTATCCGGACACCCCCTAGTCCAGGACTCCCTCAAGGACCTTCAGTCCCGGTTGGTAACACCAACCGGGACCAAAAGGCTGGCGCGCGTCAGCACCTTGCAGGTGCTGGGGTTTTTGTTTGTTTTTAAAGGGGGGAGGTTTGGGGGTTTTGGAGGGTTAATTTACGGGTTTGATCATATTGTGTTAGCTAGCTAATAGAGATAAGTGACCTCTCTTTCTCCGTGCTTGGTCGACACTAGCTACTATACATATAGAGAGCGCTCGACACACAAGCTAGTAAGCAAATGAAGGAACCATTAATTACACAAGATCATCATGAACATATACAGAGAGAAGTGACCTCTCTTTCTCCTAGAGATTGGTCGAACCACAAGTTCTCGTATATTCATCCGACGCTACTACATATATACAATATAATATCTCTTCCAATTCATAACATCTAAAATCCATTTCAATTTCCAGATGGTATTCTCCCTTCTCATTTATGACGTGGTCAAGAAAGAATCTTGCCAATTCCTCTTGAATTGCTCGTATGTGATCATGTGGTAGGAGTTCATCCCGCATTTGCCACATCTAATTTAAAGAAGGGGGTCAATACATATATATGAATGAAAGTCAACACAAATGCTAGTAATAAAATAAAATTGTGAATATTATTGTTTACGTACTTCATACGTCAGAGTAGCCCGTTGAGAGGCGGTCGCGTTGTAGATGAACTCGCAAACATAGTATCCAAATAAATTATTCCCGCCTTCCTGCTACAAGCACTTTACGAGAAATGGAGTTCAATCAAACTGATAATCAAGCATGATAAATGGTATTGATGAAACTAGAATCAATGGGAGATGCGCGGAACTAGCTATTACTACTTACTTTCGGGTGTGTAAATCACAGCTCCCTCGGCAGTCCCGGAACTATTCCGGTGAACTCTATCCAAACCCTGCCAGACAAATAAAATAATTACTTGATATCAGGAAATTAACAAAGTTGTCGATATGTTGCGATAATGATCGATTGAACTTACTTCTGGAGCATTGCAGTCATGTCCGCATAGTCCTGGGGATCTTTTCGTCTCGAGTCTAAGACAGTTACTACTCCCCGTTCAAGATTAATCTCTAGCATAATAAAGTGGAAGATGCGCACGCATGCATAACTCATCAATTACATTACTATAATAAACCTCGAGTAAGCGAAACCGAATATGCACAAGACAGTAACACTCACTTGAAGTTGTAACGAAAGAGTATTTTCTCTTTTTTTTGATTTCGAAGTAACGATTGTAGCAAGTTGTCCTCAGTGTCATTGACTCTTTTAAATCGACCATTCATTTATGGTATTTGGGTTATTGACCCCAATGTCATAGATTTGTGCTTTTCTGCATTCGGCGATCTTCAATCTGCATAATATAATGAGGATAATTCTATATACATGCAATGAAAGAGCTGCACTATAGAGACTTAATTACATAATTAATACTTACAAACAGTAGCAAGTCATGAGTTGTTTGTCGAGGGTGTCTTGATTGTATAACTGGAATAACTCCACAAATTGAACAGGCATCACCTCAGTTCCAACGAGGTCGTGCTCCTCTATAATTCCCAGCATCAAACTATCCTTCCCAGACTTCCTGCAGCTATCTATGTACCATTCATGCAATCTTCGCATCATCGTTGTTAGAGGAGGATGATCAGGTTTGACGAGAGGCTTCCCGTGCTCGTATCTGAAAATATCTACTTCCTATAACGTTTCAAACTCTACATCATCGCTTAGGTAATCACTAGGATTGGTACCGGGCAATAGCCCCACATGATTAGCGACGTTGTCGCTAAACACCCTGAGCGGGGGGCACGATTGCTTCGCCTGTTTGCCGAGCTGGGGAATTGTTTTCCCACTTCTTCGTTGTGCTAATCTTGCATTATTGGAAGTACTCTCCGACCGCTGTGCATTTTTATATGTCTGTTTAATACAGCGGACATAGTTGGAATCCGGCGGAGGCGATGGTGGTCGCTTTAGGGCATCCAGAGTGCGCTTCATTCACCGGATCTACCGTTTCCTTCGGAGGTGGAGGTTTTCTTGCAAAATGGTCCCTCACTTTGGCAGCACAGATGTCAGCGTTTTCCTTGTCATTCCTCTCATATGGTAACTTTTCCGGAGCCTTGAGACATGGACCGTATTTGAATTTCTTCCTGCCTCTGCTTGTACTGCTAGCCGCCGGAGTAGCGGCCTCTCTCTTGCGCCGTTGCTGACGTGGAGGAGTCCGCTGACACGCCGGAGGAGGCAGAGTGCTCCGATGTGCCGGAGGAGGCGGAGGAGGAGGCAGAGTGCCCTCACGCTTCGGAGGAGCCGGAGGAGGAGGCTGAGTGCCCTGATCATGCGCCAGAGGATGAGGCAGAGTGCCCTCACGCGCCGGAGGAACCGGAGGAGGAGGCGGAGTGCCCTGATCACTCACCGGAGGAGGAGTAGGCGGAGTGCCCTGACTCGCGGGAGGAGGAGGAGGCGTCCAGTTTGGAAGCTTGATGTACTCCTTCCTCCATACACAGGTATTCCTTAAAGCAGCTCCCAGATGATTCTCCATTCACCTGTAGGGAAGTCAAGCTCCAGCTCCTCAAATCCCTCCATTATTTCATCCACCATCACAAAAAGCATAGCCTGGAGGCATGGAGCTCGCAGGAATTCCGCTGTGTGCCGTGGAGGACGGCGAGACGGAGCTCGCTAGGACGGCACCCGTTTTCTTCTTCATCAAGCCAGTGGCATGGAGTACAATGGCGTGGAGGCTCGCAACAATGGAGCCACCGTGTCGCGGTGGATGGCAGCGCGGAGCTCGCCAAGATGACACCAATGCCAATATCACCAAACCAGTGCCATGGAGGACGGAGGCGTGGAGCTCGCAAGGATGCCGCTGTCGTGCCGCGGTGGATGGCGGCGCGGAGCTCGCCAAGACGAGCCCATCGCCAACATCAACCCAATACCTCGGAGGATCGTGGCGTGGAGCTCGCAATGAGGACACCACCGACGTCACCACCAATGTCTACCTCGTCAAGATGGAGCCCGCAATCTGGAGCCATGAAGATGACACACGCCCTCGATGCTGCCCGCAACACGGAGCCCGTGATGAGAAGAAGATGGCGCTACGCAACGACGTGGCTTCACCAACCCTTACCACTACATGGTTCTATTTGCGACACGAAGCCTATGAAGACGAGGCGTGATGGCGAGCAGGCAACATGACTTCACCAACGCTAACTCCCGATGGCCCCGTGAGGCGGTGCCTTTGTTTTGGCGGACCGTCGTAAATTCGGCGTTCTGCCAAGACGAGGTGTCAACCACACCGGCATTGCCGATATGAGCGAGCGTTGGTCTTACACCGACGTCGGTCTCCATAAGAATACTCCCGCGAGGCGAACCCCTTGCGTATCCTGACGAAGCCGCTACATCGTCAAGAAGTCCGAGCAGAACAGGACCCATGCAAATTCAACACCGTTTATATCAACGCTGTCAAGACCGACGAGGCGCGATGGCGAGGGCGGACATGGCTAGCACAAAACCATGTTTTGAGCGGCCCGTGTACCGACGAGGACACGGGCTTTGCCGCCGTCCACACCATACACTCACACCATCATCATCATGCATGGAGAACGTGAAACGAAGACGACGAAGACGACCACACGGCTTAATCGGAGGTATCTCGCGGAGCAACCCGGGGAGTAATTAAACGGGAGCTTTTCGAGGCCCCGGAAACCAGGAGACCGCACATCGCCATAGTCAAGCTGGTCGCGCTAGTAGGCCATGGAGCGCAACCATTTTTTATGGGATATTGTAAATTTGTTCATCCAACGAGATAAATGAAATACTTGTTTCCCATATCACTTTTCTTTGTGTACTACGGTACACCGGCACGCCCACATTTTTTTTCCGGCGCATGAGAGAAATCCATACTCCTTCTCTTCCTTCATCCGGAGTGCATTATAAGATTTTTTTTCTCGTGTCAAACAGTGGCCATGGCCTTTTTTTGTTTTTTGTTTTCCGTTCTTGTTTTTTGCCTTATTTTTGAACTTTTCTTCATATTTTAATATATTATACATATTTATACAAAAACCACTCTTCAAAAAAAAATAGAAAAATGTTGAAAAGGTATCTGAAAATGTAGAATAAGTATTAAAATGGTAAACAAGTATTTAAAATATTGAACAAGTATTCAAAATGTTGAATAAGTATTAAAAATTATAGAACGAGTATTTAAAAATGTTGAACAAATATTTGAAAATATTGAATAAGTAATAAAATGTTGACCAAGTATTTTAAAAGGTTGAATAAGTATTAAAAATATTGTACAGTATTTGGAAAATGTTGAACATGTATTTGAAAAATGTTGAATAAGTAATAAACGAACGCAAAAAAAAGAATAAGTAATAAACTGTTGAGATATTATTTGTAAAGTGTTGAATAAGCATTCAGATAATGTTGAACAGTATACAAAAAATATTGATCACTTATTAAAGAAATATTTTGACATACATGGAAATGTCGAGTGAAAACGAAAACAAACATAAGAAAAAACAAAAGAAAAAATGTAGAAAAAAAACGAAACAAAAAATGAAGAAGAAATAAGAAAACCAAACAAAATACAAAGAAAACCTTCTAAAAGAACAAAAGAAAACGAAACTTAAGTAGTACAGTATATGGGAACCAAACTAATGAAAACCCCGGAGAAGAAAAAAACAAAAAAGGACCTTATGTACATGTCCTCCTTATTACCTTTAAGTAGAATGCATCCTAGTAGGCAAACACGACGTGATAGGTCGCCCAGTGTCGAGCTTGTTTCATGCGTACCAGTCGGTCCTAGGATTGATCCCTGGCAGCAACGTTTTTCCTTCTTTTCTGTATTGTGGGCCGGCCGGATTACCATCATGCTTCAGCGAGAACAGAGCTATCATCTCGCTTGAAGCGAGAAAGGCCAGTGATAGGCGCCGGACTGCCGGCCCAACGTTTCGGCCGGTCTTATGCCCACCGTACGATCAGATTCACTGTAACCGTATAATGCGCGTATTCCTTCATCCCCATTACGGCTGGAATTCGAGCCGAGTCGAGCCAACTCGGCTCGACTCGCTAAAACTCGTTTCATTAACGAGCTAGCTCGACTCGACTCGTTACTATAACGAGTTCAAAATCAAGATTGGCTCGACTCGTATAACTCGCGAGCTGGCTCGTTTAGCTTGTTAAGCTCGTTAAGGATATGAACATAAAACCTTACTAATAAGATAAAAATGAACATTGTTTCTGAAAATTTTACATCTTTAATATGTACATTTTACATTCACAAGTAATCATTTTTTTCATATTCGTAGCACAGCTGGGCTTTGTGTTGTGTGCCTAGGACGCAGGGTGCTTAGCTGATCTCTTGTAACGAGCCTAACGAGTTACACGAGTACTCGTGAGATTGGCTCGTTTAACTTGGTCTATAAACGATCTTAAACTAAAGCTCGGCTCGACTCGTTATTTTTCGAGTTCGAGTCGATTCGAGCCGAGTCACGAGTTACTCGTTTAGCTCACGAGCTTCGAGCTTTTTTTCCAGCCCTAATCCCCATCATCTGCAACAAGAAAAAAAGCGATCACCCCTGCACGTAAAAAAAAAGGGCCAAGGTCAACGCCCCAGTTAGATCATCCTACCCCCCGCCACCGCCCTAACTGCATCACGGAGATCGCCGCCGCCGCCGTCGCCGTCACACCTTGTTGTTGTCACCGTTGAAGCTCCTGGTCGTAGTTGTTCACTGCCTTGCCGTCATGGGTTGCAACCTTGTCTGTCGCCATTATATGGTCGTGTTCGTCGAGCTTCGGCAGGGTACCGCCCATGGCTGCCGGGTCAGTGTCGTGGTCGGTCGAAGCAATAGCTGAACACGGTTGTAGCACCCCGCCATAATGGTCGTAGCACCCACCGGGACGGTGCTCTGTTCATTGAGCTCCGGCGAGGGTACCCCCCTTGGCCGCTGGGACGGTGCTGTGGCTAGTTGAAGCAATTGCTGATCACGGTTGTAGCACCAACCATAACGGTTGTAGCACCCCCAACGATCACAGCTCCAACAAAAAAAAGATGGTTCCAGCAAAAAGATGGTTGCAACAAACAAAAGTACGGTTCCAGCAAAGTCAAAGTATGGTTCCAGCAAAAACAAAAAAAATGGTTTTGCAAAGCAATGGCAATGACCAACAAAACAAAAGAAATGCATGGTTCCAGAAAACAAAAAAAACATGTTTCCAACAAAAACAAAGTGTGGTTCCAGCAAAACAAACAGATCACCATCACTGAATCGCAGCAAAAAAATTGTGCGTTCCAGCAAAAAAAAAGGGTCGCTGTCGATCCGTAGTTGCCGGCCCAGCTGCGCGCACCACCAGTTGCAACATCCCGGCGGGCTGCTCCCAGCTAGATGTTGCTCCCATCGCGCACAACCGGTGCTGGTGTCTAGGTCTTGCAGCTCTCATCAAATCCATCCATGGCGATGTTTGCTGGATGAAGATGAGGGAAGCGGGAGGGTTGTGGAGAAGAGAGCGATGGCGGAGGAGCAGCACCAGAGACCAAAGCATATGAGGGAGGAGCAGCATCGGAGACCAAAGCTTGGGGCTATGGAGCGGTTTCAGGAGAGATGGATGCGAGGAGGAAGACACACGGGAAGAGAAATGATTGGATGAGAGAAGTCCTAGTGAAGATAAAGAACGAAAGAAACAAAAGCGGTTGTGGGCCAATAGAGAAAACGCGTGACGCAGCACGAGTGACCGGTGCAACGTTCGGCCGGTCGTCCGGTACGCAACGTTTCCTAGCGAGAAATACCTCTCTCGGTAAAAGGTGTGCACACCCCTCTAGCAAGTAGGTTGCATGCTGGGCCAACCCTTTCTTTTCTAGCTGCCGGTTTTATTAACATTTTGGAATATTTTACTCATGTTTTTTGGTTGCTTTGCTTCTGTTTTTTTTTTCATTTTTAGATTTTCTTTCCTCATTTTTTTTATTTTTTTATTTTTGGTCAATTTTTTCAAATCCATGAACTTTTTTTAAAATTCATGATTTTTCTTCATGATTTTTGATTAAACCGATGACATTTCCAAATTCACCAATTTTTCCAAATGTGTGAACTTTTTCTAAATTCCTGATTTTGTTTGCAAACTTTGTATTTGTTTTCAAATTTTGCGATTTTTTGTTCAAATAAATAAGTTCTATAAAATCTATTGATTTTCAAGTCCACGAATATATTTCCAAATTCATTAGATTTTTCTCATGCATGATTTTTCTTCAAATTCATGATTGTTTTGCAAATTGTTAAAAGTCAACAGTTATTGGGTCAAATAATCGGAGTGGTCGCTCATGCTTGATGGGCCGACCCAATAGAACACGAACTTGCGCGCTCACCAGCCAACTAGTGCATAGCGCGCTGTATAGGACCTTTCAAAACTTCTAAATTTTAAGCCAGGCCATTGCCGGGAGAGCTCCCTTGTTTCACTTTCCCGTTCTTATTTGTTTTCTAAGCAATTGTTTGGGCCTTTAAAAATTATAATTTTTTTAAAGTTAAAATTTTAAAATACTAATGAATTTGAAAAATGTTTTGGGATATAAAGAAGTATTAACGGATTTGAATTTTTAATGATTTTGAAAAATTCCTGTATTTCAAAAATTATCTGAATTTAAAAATATCGAAAATTTGTTAATTGTTCCTGGATTACATGAATTTAAAATGGTTCCAAAATTAAAAAATACGTATTTAAAGAAAATTCTACATTTGAAAATGTAAGTGAATTTGAAAATGTTCCTGCATTTCAAAATATATTCATGAATTACAAAATTGTCACTGTATTTCTAGAAATGTTAACGAATTTTGAAACTATTCCCAAATTTCAATAAATGTTCCTGAATTAGAAATTGTTCTTAAATTCCAACAGATGTTCATGGATATAAAAATTGTTCCTAATTTTTTAAAAGGTATATAAATTTGAATTACAGTTCCCGAATTAAAAAATGTTTGAAATTTTAAAAAATGTTCAAGCAATTTAAAATGGTTCCTACATTTCAAAAAATGTACATGAAGTTGCAAACTGTTCCTTTATTTCAAAAGGTGTTCACGAGTTGCAAAATGTTCCCGAATTTCAGAAAATGTCATGAATTTTGAATTTGTTCTCGTATTTGAAATGGTTACACGGGTGTTCTTGGATTTCAAAAATGTTCATGAATTTGAATTTGTTCCTGATTTTAAAAAAACACAAATTAAAAGATGTTCTTGGATTTAAAAAATTGATATGCCTAGCACAGGAATGTGATATGGGTATACCGCACCTCCCTTCATTCTGTGATAAATCGATCCTAAGAAGCACGAGTTGGGATGTCGTAAAGAACAAGATGAATGTGGTATTAGATAATTGGTAATAAGGACAGTTATGAGGCTCTGCTCTCTTTTTTTCTTTAGTCAATATCTATTTATTGTTGCTTATATTCTGTTAATTTTTATCTTGAATGTATCTTTATCCTTAATAGATAATTGGCAATGCTGGAGTTGTCAAGAAGGCAGTGTTTGTAGTATAAACTATCATCTAAAATGCCCATCAAAAGGGACGATTTCTCTTGAACTTATGTCCCTCCAAGCATGTATCATTCAGAGCTTCCTATCTATCCTGCTATTAACTTTTGCTCAGTGTCAGATGCAGCTATACCATATGGACATCCAAATCTTGCTATCTTAGCAAAGAAAGTGGCATTCAAATCTACAGGATTTTCTTCTTTAGCCTTTTCTCCCATCGTTGTCATTACTGATACGTTTTTGCGATCCCTGGTATTGAGATCCTCAATGACTACCACCAGAAAGGGAATGTGACCACTATTCTTATTTGATAAAAGTGTCTCCACTACAATACTAACGATCATAGACATAAAAAAAAAGCTTGATTGGAGCTAAGAACTATTACTAAAGATGCCTTCCACTCTTGCGTGGAAAGATCTTTCTTCGCTCAGTCCAGTCTGATTTCAAATGGGTTGTCTACTATTATAGGGGTTGTTGTTAGGGCCGCGTCACTCCTTATGCCAGGAAAGGGCACTTATTGATATTTATAAATAATAATGAATATGGTTGTGATTGTCATCACAACGGAGTGATCAAGTAATCAGCCATGTAATTTCCTCTCTATTTAGATAGACCCAATCAACATTTCCCTTCCCTGGTAGCAAAAACCCATTAGAGGTTTGATTCTCAAAGGAAAACAAATTAGAAACTCA
The DNA here is from genome assembly GCA_021605205.1 of Aegilops longissima. Classification (NCBI taxonomy): domain Eukaryota; kingdom Viridiplantae; phylum Streptophyta; class Magnoliopsida; order Poales; family Poaceae; genus Aegilops; species Aegilops longissima. The sequence continues at coordinate 747,206,730 of CM038679.1, forward strand.
AAACTATTCCTACTCGCTATGAATTTTAGTTTAAACATAGGAAAAGAGAAAGGGTGTCTTTCTCGTCAAAAGTAGAAGTATCATATCTTCCACTCCGGCCCCGGCGACCATCCAGCAGCCCTCGCCGGCGGCCACGCGGCCTCGGCGACCTCTTCCCCTCTCGCTCCTGCCGCTAGTGCCCTTTCCATGGCCTCCGCCACCTCTGGTGGCTGGCCATGCGGGCAGCGCTAGCTCGACTCCAGCCCATCATTTGCCAGGAGTAGCGCCCGGTGCCCCCCTACTTCTGGGATGTCCTCTGTGCTCCCACCTCCGCTCCCTGGTTGGAGGAGTGAGACAAGAGGAGGGCCATGCATGTGAAGAAAGAGAAAAGAGAGGACCATGTGGTAACTTTTGGTTGATCAAGTGGATGTCCGGACACCAAAGAACCCCCCGCCAAACAAACACACACACGTTTGTTGCTACGATACCGGAATTTGTACGTCCAGAGTGCTAAGCGGACATATAAAGGTCCTTGTCGGATGACAAAAATGGTTCGGACACAGTGATTCAGATGTATAAGGAAGATTTGAGATTCCTCTTTGAAGATGGTCTTACTCCCTTGTATGGGAGCGCTCCTGTATCTGGTCCTTCCTAGCTAGTTTCATTCACGGTGTTTTCTCTCTTCGACGGTTCATGAAAGACCGGCTAGTTTGACCGAGCGAGTTCCCGCGCTGTTTTGTGTGTAAGATTTGTGTGTCTTTGCTCACATGCATGGATGCACCGGTCCACTCCGTTGGGTACACCAAACATGGAGCCATGTTTGGTGTAAACGTTTCGTTTGCATGTGTGTGGGGTTGGCACGGACATAGATGCAGCAGACATCAACGTGTGTAGGTATGTGGTTGCTGTTTGGGCCTACGTATATACTACCTCCGTCCTGGTTATTGGCCCCATTGTATTTGTGTTAAATTTTAATCATAGATTTAAGTAAGAAAATGTTAATGCATGTTATTAAAAATAATAGCATTCGAAACTATGTTTAAATACAAATCCAACAATATAATTTTTGTTGACATGTATTAATATTTTATTAGTTAAATGGTCAAAATTTGACAGAATATACAAAAAAGACTAATGAACCAGGAGGGAGGTAGTATACAGTACCCATCACAACATCCCAAGTAATGTGGTTTGTTGGATCCTCTGGTGCTCCGTACAATGATAACAAAGCTGCAGGCTCCACCGCCCATACGGTGGCCGCCCCCCAACGGTCAGGCGCTTCATGTGGATAACACTGGCCGGGCATGCATACGATGACTGTCTCAGCAACTGAAAAAGCCTGCATATAGGTCGGCCACAGTTGCTAGCTCCAGTAGAGAGCACAGGCTGCATATGGCGTGAATTTAATTCGTGCAGAGACCCAAACAAATATGGCGGTTCCGTGAAGCGTCGAGAGTACACCAGAGCAAGCGCGAGCGGGGTCGCCAAGGAACAAAAATTCGACAAAACTTCCGGAAATTCAATGGTGTTGAGGGTGAGCGAAATATTTTGTGTTATGTTTGTATTTAAAAATTACACATATAAAAGAAGGTGGAATCCTTGTGAAGGTCATCTCCAACCATGGGCGCCAGGGCAGGGTACTACGAATGTTCTCCCAGCCAATCCGCGGTTACATCGTCCATTCCTGGCGTCCGGTGCCCAGTGATAGGTAGCTGTACTCTCGTTCTTCAATTTTTGTGTATGCATGTTGTATGAAACTTTGTTAGTAAAACCACGTAGCTGAGATTTGAACCTGGGTTCGTAATGAATTGGATGTAAAGACCTCACAATTTTGTCATAAAATTACAGCCACAACAGCTATTTATCCAACTGTTTAAATTTGAATAATTCAAATTTAAATAAAAACTTGTCGAAACAAATTATGATATTTACCAAATTTCGCCATTTTGATGGTTTTGAGGGTAATCAAAATATAGGGATTCAGCCTATGGAATCTCGCCGAAGTCCCCTCTCCCCTCTCCCCGATTCAAGATGGATCATCTATGCCCGCATGTCCTACATACATGCTTGGGTTGAACCACACGCTTCAATTACATATATAGCCACCTTTTCTGATGTGCTTTCTGAGGACCAACCTGTGCATCTGGGAGGCTAACTGAGGGAGTCCTAGATTAGGGGGTGTCCGGATAGCCGGACTATGACCTTTGGCCGGACTCCTGGACTATGAAGATACAAGATTGAAGACTTCGTCCCGTGTCCGGATGGGACTTTCCTTGGCGTGGAAGGCAAGCTTGGCGATACGGATATGTAGATCTCCTACCATTGTAACCGATTCTGTGTAACCCTAACCCTCTTCGGTGCCTATATAAACCGGAGGGTTTTAGTCCGTAGGACGAACAATAATCATGCCATAGGCTAGCTTCTAGGGTTTAGCCTCTCTGATCTCGTGGTAGATCTACTCTTGTACTACCCATATCATCAATATTAACCAAGCAGGAGTAGGGTTTTACCTTCATCGAGAGGGCCCAACTCGGTAAAAACATCGTGTCCCTTGTCTCCTATTACCATCCGCCTAGACGCATAGTTCGGGACCCCTACCCGAGATCCGCCGGTTTTGACACCGACATTGGTGCTTTCATTGAGAGTTCCTCCGTCGTCGCCGTCAGAAGGATGCCTCATCCCGCCTTTTAAAGACGGCATCTTTGTTGTTAAAGAAGTTTTGGCTGTCACCAAACTCTCCGGCTAGGCGATTTTCTTATGACCGCTTGTTCGTCGCTACCGACGATGACTTTCGGTCATCGAAAGCAATCTTCACGTTAACTCGAAACTCGCCGAGCAGTTAAATCCGATGGAGCTCTCTTCCTTAAACGAGCTCTTGGATCGCATCGCCGCCCTGGGAGTCGCTACAGACTATGATCAGATTGGGCCTAAACCCAATCTGAGAGAGATTAACTCTCCCCAGGTTACCCACCACGTTGCTGTGGTAGAGGAACAATACGGCGACCCTTCTTCCATCTGAAGGACTAGCTACGTCCGGATTTCCGATCCCTCCATGCCGGATTCCCGCGGAGGAGAGGACGCCACTCAAGCCCCGAACCTAATGTCGTGCAGCGGCTAGATTCATTGACAACATCCAAGAATCCAAGCTTCCAAGTTCGAAGCTCCTTGACCTTAAGTCTCAGCTCTGGCGAGGTTCAATTTAATTCCACCCGCCACCCAAACATAAGCGACCTATCTCAAATTCGCAAGAGCCCGCAGAAACAGACACCATTATCGGGTCGATTCGTCCTAGTTATGGACAGGATAAAGGATCGCCGCGAGGAGGACGAATCTCATTCTTCGCAATAATTGCACGGACAACGGGATCCTCAACGCTATAAGTCGCCATGACATTACACTTTGTCGACTTGGCGCCCATAGTACGAAAGTACTTGCGATGGAAAGCGCTGGAAAACCGAGCAAGATTTTGGGACAATCCGCCTTGAATACAACCTCAGTCCGAAATAAAAGGGTGCGTCATCGCCAGGCACCTGGGTTAAATACCGTAAAGCAAAAACCTCTATAGGGCATGGAATCAGACCGAGGGATGGCTCAATGGACCTGTAAAATTCATAGTAAAGAGGGCGCCACTCCAACTCATAGCCTTAGAGCATGTTGGATACTACGGCAGGTGGCCAAAAGTGGTGAAGAGCTTCTAGCTCTAGAGCACCAGCTCATGGATACCAGTACGGTATTAACAGTCTTGAGACTTCCGTGATCAAATAATATGCGGAAACGAACACCAGTAGCCTTGCCAAGTCTACCAAGTAGCAAACAATAAACCCATGGAGTGACACGGCTATTACCTTTAATGCCGTGATTTAACCTAAATTCCGAACAGCCCGAGCACCAGTCGCATTGGTCCTCAGTCCGATAGTGGAGGGCTTTCGCCTTACCAAGGTACTAATGGACGGTGGCAGCGGATTGAACCTCATTTACGAGGAAACCTCCGAAAAATGGAAATAGACTGGAGCCGCATTGAGCGAAGCAGCACAACCTTTAAAGGAATAAACCCCAGTCGGGAAGCATGTTGTACAGGAAAAATCACACTCGATGTGGTGTTCGGCACGCCGGATAATTACAGGTCCGAGGAGGTCACGTTCCAAGTGGCCCCGTTCAGCAGCGGATACCACACTCTATTAGGGCGAGAGGCATTCACAATTTTTCAAGCTATACCCCATTATGGGTACATGAAGCTCAAAATGCCCGGGCCCAACGGAATCATCACTCTTGCTAGTGACCCGGACATAGCACTGCTACCGAAAATAAAACAGCCAAGACTGGCCCTTGAGGCACTATCCGAAGCCCTAGCGGCCGAGGAACTCCCTGCGCTGTGCTCCACGGTGAATAGGGACGATGTGATACTCGATAAGAGATCCAAGTCCACCTCCTTTAAACCGGCGGACGAAATAGTCAAATTCCAAGTCCATCCAACGGACCCTACAAAAACGGCCTCCATCGGGGCACAATTAAATCTTGATGTAGACGCCGCACTAAGAGAATTCCTACGCGAAAATTGGGACATTTTTGCCTGGCACCCTTCCGACATGCTAGGAATTCCACGCCGGCTGGCCGAGCACAGCCTAAACATCCTAAAAGGATTCAAGCCAGTCAAACAGGCTCTTCGGCGTTTCTCCGAACCAAAGATACAGGCCATGGGAGAGGAGCTAGCCAAACTATTGGAGGCCGGATTCATCAGAGATATAAAACATCCGGACTGGCTAGCAAACCTGGTGATGGTACTAAAGAAGGACAAATCCTGGCGCCTATGTGTCGATTTCAAGGACCTCAACAAGGCTTGCCCAAAGGATCCTTCCTCCCCGCAGATCGATCAAATTATCGACACTACCGCAAGACACGATTCATTGTGCTTCCTCGGACACTCCGGCTACCACCAAATTAAGATGGCAGAGCTCGACCAAGCCATAACGGCATTCATCGCCCATACGCCCATTTTGTTTAACACAATGCCCTTCGGCTAAAAACGCCGCGCAACATATCAGCGCATGATTCAGACATGTCTAGCAAACCAGATCGGCAAAACAATGGAGGCATACGTAGACGATGTGGTCGTCAAAAGCAAGCATGCCGAAACTATAATAGATGACTTGAGGCTCATATTCGATAATCTCCGAACATATCACATCAAGCTCAACCCGGAAAATGCGTTTTCGGCGTACCAGCCGGAAAGCTCTTGGGCTTCATTGTATCCGGTAGACGAATTGAAGCAAACCCAGCCAAGACCCGAGCTCTGTCACAATTGGATATCCCAAAAGACCTCAAACAAATACAAAAATTGACCGGATGCGTGGTGGCTATAAGTCGCTTTATCTCCCGTTTGGGAGAAAAGGCATTACCCCTTTATCGCCTCCTCCGACGCACCGAACACTTTGAGTGGACGGATGCCGCCACGGCCGGACTCGAAGAAATAAAAGCCATATTGGCAACAAACCCGGTCCTGGCCGCGCCCAACATGGGCGAACCAATGCTATTATATATCGCGGCAACTCATCAAGTTGTAAGCGCGGTGCTCGTTGTCGAACGAGAAACCGACGGACACAAGTTCCCCCTTCAAAAACCAGTTTACTACGTGTCCACTGTCCTAACTCCATGCAAGTCACGGTACCCGCATTATCAAAAGATAGAGTACGCGGTGTTTATGGAATCCCGGAAGCTGCGACACTAATTGTTGGAAATATGCCCTAGAGGCAATAATAAATTAGTTATTATTATATTTCCTTGTTCATGATAACCGTTTATTATCCATGCTATAATTGTATTGATAGGAAACTCAGATACATGTGTGGATACATAGACAACACCATGTCCCTAGCAAGCCTCTAGTTGACTAGCTCGTTGATCAATAGATGGTTACGGTTTCTGACCATGGACATTGGATGTCATTGATAACGGATCACATCATTAGGAGAATGATGTGATGGACAAGACCCAATCCTAAGCCTAGCATAGAGATCGTAGTTCAGATGCTAAAGCTTTTCTAATGTCAAGTATCTTTCCTTAGACCATGAGATTGTGCAACTCCGGATACCGTAGGAATGCTTTTGGTGTACCAAACGTCACAACGAATCGGGTGGCTATAAAGGTGCACTACAGGTATCTCCGAAAGTGTCTATTGGGTTGGCACGAATCGAGACTGGGATTTGTCACTCCGTGTAAACGGAGAGGTATCTCTGGGCCCACTCGGTAGGACATCATCATAATGTGCACAATGTGACCAAGGGGTTGATCACGGGATGATGTGTTACGGAACGAGTAAAGAGACTTGCCGGTAACGAGATTGAACAAGGTATCGGTATACCGACGATCGAATCTCGGGCAAGTACAATACCGCTAGACAAAGGGAATTGTATACGGGATTGATTGAGTCCTTGACATCATGGTTCATCCGATGAGATAATCATGGAACATGTGGGAGCCAACATGGGTATCCAGATCCCACTGTTGGTTATTGACCGGAGAACGTCTCGGTCATGTCTACATGTCTCCCGAACCCGTAGGGTCTACACACTTAAGGTTCGATGACGCTAGGGTTATAAAGGAAGTTTGTATGTGGTTACCGAATGTTGTTCGGAGTCCCGGATGAGATCCCGGACGTCACGAGGAGTTCCGGAATAGTCCGGAGGTAAAGATTTATATATGGGAAGTCCTATTTTGGCCACCGGAAAATGTTCGGGATTTTTCGGTATTGTACCGGGAAGGTTCTAGAAGGTTCCAGAGTGGGGCCCACCTGCATGGAGGGACCCACATGAACGTGGGTAGTGAGGGAAAGGCCCCACACCCCTGGTCAAGGCGCACCAAGATCCCCCCTTAGAAGGAATAAGATCATATCCCGAAGGGATAAGATCAAGATCCCCTAAAAAGGGGGGATAACAATCGGTGGGGAAGGAAATGATGGGATTTCTTTCCTCCCACCTTGGCCAACGCCCCAATGGACTTGGAGGGCAATAAACCAGCCCCTCCATCCCTATATATAGTGGGAGGCGATGGGAGCTTCACACGAAGTTCAGCGCAGCCTCCCCTCTCCCAAGTCCTCCTCCTCTCCCGCGGTGCTTGGCGAAGCCCTGCGGGATTGCCACGCTCCTCCATCACCACCATGTCGTTGTGCTGCTGCTGGATGGAGTCTTCTTCAACCTCTCCCTCTCTCCTTGCTGGATCAAGGCGTGGGAGACGCCACCGGCTGTACGTGTGTTGAACGCGGAGGTGCCGTCCTGCTCGCACTAGGATCTCCGTGATTTGGATCACGACGAGCACGACTCCTTCAACCCGTTCTCATGAACGCTTCCGCTTAGCGATCTACAAGGGTATGTAGATGCACTCTCCTTCCCTCGTTGCTAGTTTCTCCATAGATAGATCTTGGTGACACGTAGGAAAATTTTGAATTTCTGCTACGTTCCCCAACACTACTTTCAAGAGTGTTCGATAACAGTAGCCTCCGAAGTACCTCTTAACGACATTATAAACAACCGCGACGCGACGGACCGGATTGCCAAATGGGCCATTGAGCTCCTCCCGTTCGACATAACCTATAAACCACGGCGAGCTATTAAGTCGCAAGTTTTGGCCGACTTCGTCGCCGAAAGGACCGAAGCCGAACTCCCTAAAGAGTACAGCGCATATTCCAACTGGATAATGCACTTCGATGGCTCCAAAATATTGGCTGGCCTGGGAGCTGGCGTCGTTCTGACGTCCCCAACCGGAGATACAGTTCAATACGTACTCCAGATAATGTATACGGACTCCAACAACGCAGCCGAATACGAGGCCCTTCTACATGGTCTCCGGATGGCAGTCTCCATTGGCATTCAACGCCTAGAGGTGCGCGGGGATTCGAACCTCGCGATATCCCAAATAAATGGAGACTTTGATGCCAAGGATCCGAAAATGGCAGCTTATCGCAATACCGTCCTAAAAATGTTAGCTCGGTTTGAGGGGCTCGAATTTTACCATATAGCCCGGGATAACAACCAGGCAGCAGACGTGTTGGCACGCATCAGCGCAAAGCGCGATGCCGTCCCCCCCAACATCTTCCTAGAGAGGCTCTTCAAGCCATCCGTATTATGGGAGGAAGAGTCCGGAAATAACAACCCGGACCCAGCCGCCGCCCCACAACGAACATTCGACACGGTTGGTGGTTACGCCAAGGAAATAACACCTCAGCCCATGTAATAATGGCAGTCATTGCCCCGTGGACAGAACCATTCCTAGCCTACCTAACCAGGCAGAAATTTCCTGAGGACCAAAACGAGGCCCGCTGCATAGTGCGGGGATCTAAAGCCTATAAGGTCCATGAGGGAGAGCTTTATATGAAAAGCACAACCGGAGTCCTTCAAAGGTGTATCTCCGAAGAGGAAGGGCGGAATCTTCGGCTGAATTTCATGCCGGACTCGGGGCACCACGCCGCAGCCAGTGCCCTTGTAGGCAAGGCCTTCCGACAGGATTTTATTGGCCGACGGCCCGGCAGATGCTCAGACTTAGTCCAACGATGCGTCGGATGCCAGCTCTTTGCTAATCAAAGCCACAGCCACCCACCGCCCTCAAAACTATACCCATCACTGGCCCTTTCATGTGCTGGGGCTTGACATGGTTGGACCCCTTAAAGGGGAACCCACAAGCAAAAATACCTACTGGTCATGGTGGATAAATTCACCAAATGGATAGAGGCCAAGCCTGTTAAGACGGCCGAATCCGAACTGGTGATAGACTTCATATCAGGGGTCGGACACTGTTACGGTGTCCCCCACAGCATCATCACTAATAACGGCACGAACTTTACGGCCGACGAGGTCAAACTCTGGTATAAAAACATGGGCATCAAGCTCGACTACGCTTCAGTCTATCACCCTCAAACTAACGGTCAAGTCGAGCGAGCAAATGGTCTAATTATAAGCGGCATCAAACCCAGATTAGTGCGGTCCCTCAAGGAATCTAACACGCACTGGGTAGAGGAGCTCGACTCCGTACTCTGGGGGCTGCGGACCACTCCGAATCGCACGACCGGATTCACACCATTCTTTATGGTATACGGCGCAGAGGCAGTTCTGCCCTGCGACATAATTCATTACTCACCTCGCATACGCATGTACGAAGAAAGAGAAGCCGAGCTCGATCGGCAGGAAAGTTTGGACACCTTGGAGGAGGAGCGTGACGTAGCAAAAGCCTGTTCCGCATTCTATCAACAGCAGGCTCGAAGATATCAAAGCAGAGAAGTACGGGCCAAAACTTACAATGTTGGCGAGCTAGTTCTATGCCTGCCGGACAAGAAAAAGGACAAACTCAAGCCCAAATGGGAAGGTACCTTTATCATCGACCAAGTCCTGACCGGTGGAGCATACCGTCTGCGAGATGCATCGGATAACCGACTCGAGCCGAACCCATGGAACGCAGCCCGTCTCCGAAGATTCTACGCCTAGCGCCAGATTCTGAGTTCGTCTCCTTCCTCTGTCCATATTTTACACTTTAGTTGTCTTCTATTTTTCTCCTTCTCCCTCCTTTTTTTCCAGCCTTTGAAGGCTCGTTAGCGCATTGTTCGCACACACTTGACGCGCTATCCGCGCTCATTGTACCTGGGGGCTTCTTTCACAGAAGCTTATTTATAAGGGCTTCATGCCCAATACATGTGTCACACTTCCGCATGTACCTTTTATTCACCATTATATGCATCGATATGACTTAAGTTTTGGCCAAGCTGGGTTGCCTGGCTCCTGTGCTTACCCCTACGTTCCCGATTGTTCGGCTAGGTGGTAAAGGGAGCACCTCTGCGATTGTTACTGCCGGGTCAGCCGGATGTGTACCTCAGACTGGGTGAAGCTGAAAGCTAGCGTTCTTAAGAGAATATTCGGTCGGTGAACTAAAAGAAGATTTCTTACCTATTTATTTATCTGCCCCCAGATGTTTTTCTGCTTTTTTCGCAGTCCGGACATGCACTTTAGGGCATGCCTCCCAGGGAAAGGAACCCCTAACGGAACTATTCTTCCTGGAAGATGTTTCTTACTAACCATATAATATAACATAACTAGTTGGGCACTTGTCTGATAAAGCACTAATAACCCCTACGCCTGGTCTCCACGCATGCCCCGGTTTTTATATCACCGCGAGGGTATTCGGACACACTCCGGACTACTGGGTCCCGAGGTTGAAGCGAAAAGGTCCGCTATGACAAACGATCCAAAATCTGGCTAGAAGGCATTTTACATGTCACCTTAAATTACATAGTCAATTTGACTGATTGTATTCCTCTTCAACGCCATCTAACATGCTGTCTAGTTTACAGTCCTGCTGGGAATACTTTACGGCCAATTCTACCTGGCCATACACTAAGCTCACAGGGATCTCCTTCCCATCGGGCCCCATAGGTCTGACCTCGGCCATGTGGTTTGGGTCAGCCTTCGTGTACCGCGTCTTCACCATGGCCCAGGCCTCCCTGGCGCCTTGACGGCAGACCGATATCTTCCATAATCGGAAGCGCCGCCGCGCTCACTGGAGCCTCTCTGCAAGCTCCCCAAGGCCTGGGCGACGCCTTTCATCACCTGCCAAACTCGTTCGTGCAGTTGTAAGAGCTCGGGAAGAAGGTCACCCGCAGAACCGGGCATTTCCTCTGCAGGACGGCCTGTGAGCATACCTACAGACATAACTCCGTTAGTCGACTTCCTCACCGAACTCTTTTTTCAAAGATCGTTTAAGCACTTACTAAAAATGTCGCGTCGAAGCCGCCGATTCTCCTTAACGGAGTCAGACAGCTGGGCACGAACATCTTTTAGTTCCTCACCCAGTTGGGTGTTGGCATCTTGGAGATTATTTTTCTCCTGCCTCACCCTCGTAAGCACGTTCTAGCCGGCCTTTAACCGGTGCAAGAGCTGTTGCTTGTCCGGATCTCCCCCGGCGCCATCTGCAATGTTATTGTCAGATTTATACACACACCGCACTTCACAACATACTTATCTTTTAAAAGCGTATATTACTAGAGGGGGTCTCTTTGGCTTCCCCTGTCGCGGCTTGTGCGTCCTCAAGTTGGGCTTTGCACTCTTCAAGCTCCTGGCACAGTTGGGTATTATTTTCTGTAAGATCCTACACAATAAATGATCCTTAAACCAGTTTTCTAACTATTTCAAGTCCCGGGGGCTACTGGCATATATAACTGTTAAATTTCCTCACTCGCATGTCTTTTACATGCTGCTCCGTGGCTCTGGCTAGACCATCTTGAGCGGCACGGAGGTGCGCATCTCCCGAATTGAAGGCGTTCAATGCCTCTTGGGAGAAACATGTGTTACAAAGAATTGTCCGGCGGCGCCTGTGATTCATGGCGCTCTCCACATCGGAGTTGGTGGCGGACAATCTGTCGGCATCCTCTGTCGGAGGAGCATCTGACGCACGCCTCGTGTTCGCCTCCGCTTCTGGGCCTGGCTTTGGAGCCTGGCTGGCGGAGGCTCGATTGAACATCTCCGGATATAGTCCGCGGCGCTTTTTCTCAAGAGGGCACGAGCGTTAGTATGCCTTCCGGAATAAAACCTGGGAATAAGGTGACACGCCATACCGTTGCGCCGGCGTTTCAATCCAGACCGCACTTCTTTTTAGCCTGCTGGGTCGTGCTGCCCCTTGTTGGCTAGCCGCCGCAGGCTAGGCCTTCCGCCTCAAGGGCCCCCCTGCAAAACACCGTTTGTATACGGTGATAAAAAATAAGCACGGATGACTCATTCTCAAAGTATTGGGGCTTCGGTCTCAGTTACCTGTCAGGCTGGAAGTATTCTGGGGTAATCGGCCGTAATGGCAACCAGGGCATTATCAATGCACAGTTGGTGAAATGCCCCATCGATCAGCTCCACCAATATGTCCGGATCCTCTTGGGAGGCCGGATCGAGGAAACGTTCCGGATTTTCAGGTTGTGGAGGCAGGCTGTTTATATCCTTTACGGCCTGGCGCAGTTCCTGCGTCGAAATCACAAAATGAGATACTTGACTATGGGAATATGGATCGGATGGGCAAAAAGAAATGCCCGCTTACCCAGCTTGGAGGATTGTTCATAGAAAATCCGTCCTATGGATTGACGCAAAGAAATTCCTCCTCTTCTCCCTTGTACAATGCGGACAAGGTCTTCATCAGATCGGCGACCGATCCCGGCCCCTTACGGCCATGGCGGGTGGCATCATCCTCCCGCTGAAATCCCACATGGGTGGCCTCTATATCGGAGCGGCTGCACCCCCGATAATGCATGTGGCCGTGACCCCGATCATGGTCAGTCCGGAATGAGCCAACAATCATATTCGTCTCATCAGGTAAAGGACGTCCCTCTCGTTTTCCCTCTGAGGGTTCCGTGGACGCCAGCTTAGGTGTTTCTTCAAAGGAGCATTATTGAACTCCGGGAGGCCGATCCGAACAGGGTCCCGCAGGGGGGACATCTTCTATATAAAACCATTCCGAAGGCAGTCTTCGGACGCCTTCTTCGGGGTTCCGGATAGATATCCGGTCCCGGCGATGCGCCATAGTTCGGCTCCGCCCACTTGATATATCGACCCCTCCTGAGAACGGGGTACGAGGCGGAACAACCTCTTCCACAGCGCGAAATGAGCCTCGATGCCCAAAAACAGCTCGCAAAGTCCACGAAGCCCGCAATATGCAGAATGGAGGCAGGCGTAAGGTTGTGCAACTCGAGGCCATAGAACTCCAGGAGCCCCCGGAGAAACGGATGAATTGGAAATCCGAGCCCTCTCCAGGGACAAGGCATACCCGCTCTCCTTGGGAGGGATTGGGGACGCTCTCCGCTTGTTTTCCGCCCTTATAGGTGGCGAGTCCGGCTCGAACCGTTACCATGAAGGCTGGGGGATGAAATCCCTTGGTTTGGAGCGTCACTAGCTCGCTGTGCGGGACGGAGCATCTCTCCCAATCTCCAGGCTGAGGACTGGGAGGGTGAGAGGAGGAGCCACGTCAACTGTCCATGATGGAATGGATTTCTGTCAGATGCGCTCCGATGAAAGCCCGCGAAGGGAAGATGGTGTGATTCGGATCTAGATCCTCGTCTCTTATATAGGCAGCTCATTTACGCAGCTAGGGGGGTAAATGTAAAAATACCATGGCTTTTCGCATTCGTTCAACACGTGGAAGATGGCCATTATTGGGCGTGGAAGCCAAGGAGCGCGATATTTACGAGAGGCCGGACACTATTCAACAGGTACACGGGATTTGGAGAAGAACCCGCCTTGCAATGCCGAAGACAATCTATGCGCCGGACTCGTTGTCATTGAATCCTGGTTCGGGGGCTAGTGAGGGAGTCCTGGATTAGGGATTGTCCGGATAGCCGGACTATGACCTTTGGCCGGACTCCTGGACTATGAAGATACAAGATTGAAGACTTCGTCCCATGTCCGGATGGGACTTTCCTTGGCGTGGAAGGCAAGCTTGGCGATACGGATATGTAGATCTCCTACCATTGTAACCGACTCTGTAACCCTAACCCTCTTGGTGCCTATATAAACCGGAGGGTTTTAGTCCGTAGGACGAACAACAATCATACCATAGGCTAGCTTCAAGGGTTTAGCCTCTCTGATCTCGTGGTAGATCTACTCTTGTACTACCCATATCATCGATATTAATCAAGCAGGAGTAGGGTTTTACCTCCATCGAGAGGGCCCGAAGCTGGGTAAAAAACATCGTGTCCCTTGTCTCCTGTTACCATCCGCCTAGACGCACAGTTCGGGACCCCCTACCCGAGATCTGCCGGTTTTGACACCGATACTAACCCTAGCGCCGCCGTCCACCCTCCCCTCCTCCTCACCCCCTCCCTCGCCGCTGCCAGGGGGCGTGAGCGGGCAGAGGCCAGTTATCACCGGCGGCGGCGAGGACCTCTAGTCTCCTCGCGCGTGGGGCATCTGCGAAGGGGCGGATCTCTCAGGGCGGGACGTGGTGCTCGTTCGCCGCGGCGGCGCTCCGGCATGGGCCAGCAATAGTGGCGTGGCGTCGGCATGACAGTCGGCATGGCGGTGGTGCAGGCCGGCGGGTGGTGTTGGCAGTGGCTGCTCCCCGGCAGCGCCTCGGCGTCGCCTCTAGCGCTGTAGGTCAAGAGCGAACTGACCGCGGGTAGCCCCTCTCATCGTGGCTCTCTGGTGGGGAAGGGGCGACACGACAGTGGTGGTGGTGGGCGTCCTAGTCCAGTCGGACCCTTTGTGGCTAGGCGGCGGCGCTCGGCACGGGAAGACCCCCTGCTGGCCTCCCATGGGCGCGGCGGAGGCCGATCTGGTTCCCCTCCCTCTCTTCGGCATCCAACGGCGGCCAGTGCGCTTCGGCTGGTCCGAACCTGCGGCTTTGGGGCGAAAGTGGGTTCAGGGGGAGGCTGGCTGGTGGATGGGGGCGCCGTTGTTTGCCCCATCGTCTGTTTTGGCCTTGGGATGCTGTATCACCTCCCCCTTCCCCCGGCTGACATATGGCCATGGTCCTTCTCCAGGCAAGGTGTCCGCCGGCGGCTCTGGAGTTGGCTGAGGGCTAGGATCTGGTCAAAGTCGTGTTCTTTGGTGGCTTTCGTGGTGGTCTGGCGGCAGGTCGGCGGTCCTGGCAGTGGGACGCGCGTCTGTCATGGGCGGACGACGCGTCTCGGTTGCAGGCGTGCGGTCATGGTTGCTTGGGCGGCATGGCTGCAAATGCTTGGCGGATCGGCTTGCGACGGAGGGGTTGAAGCACATGGGTACATCACGTGCCCAATTCGTGCACTGACCGACTATGGCGGCGTCTGCGGACGTCGTGTTCTCCCCTATAGGCTTCGTCGTGGTGCTCCCTCTCCAACGTCTCGCTCCGGGTGAAAACATAATCTTCAGATCGGACGGTGGCAACATTCCCTGGTCGGACCCTTCATGGAGGCATCGTCTTGGAGACCTCGGTCCGGCATGGTTCGTCACACACCCTCCCGGACGATTGCTCTTGGTGGTCTCCATCGGCGCTAAGCGGTTCTTTTTTGCACATCTTGTAGGTGCTTGGTTGTCATTGAGGGTGTGTTCCGATGTCCGGCAACCTTGTATCTCACCTTGGGTGTGTGTGGTTGTATTAATTAGGGATGGAACGTTTACTAGCTTTTAGTAAAAATTATGTGGGTGTAGCATTTTTGTTGTTCACAGGGCAGAGATATAGGCCTTAGTATGGGGGAAATATCTGGTACTCCCACCCCTAGGGTGCTCCCGGTGCTCCAAAACACGGTACCACATTTTTAAATGTTGAACAAATTCTGAAAAAATCCAGCACATTGACGCAATATCAAAGTATGTTGTCAAAAAAATATGAAATCAAAATTCGAAACATAGCTTGAGAAACAAAAATGACAAATTCGACAGTAAATAGTACACTACATAAGTTGGGCTTTAGATTAGGCCCATTATCACATTGAAGTACATTTTGTCATTTTTCTATCTCGAGCAATGTTTTGAATTTTAATTTGAAATTTTGTAACAACATACATTGATGTTTTGTCATTTATGTTTCTCAGCTATGTTCCGAATTTTTATTTCATATTTTTTGACAACATACTTTGATATTGGGTCAATGCGCTGGATTTTTTTTCCGATTTTTTCGAACATTTAAAAATGTGCTATACCGAGTTTTGGAGCACGGGGATCACCCTAGGGGTGGGAGTACCAGATATTTTCCCCCTTACTATGCTACCACAATGTGAACCGCTTGACGTTGTCATTTGACTTATCTTGCTCGCACTTATCATGAACCGCTCACAAGGGTGGGAGTGTATGCGTTCTGAGTATGTGTAGAAATAATACAATTTTTAGCGATACAATTGTGTTCACAGGAAACCCGTCTGCTCCGCATCGTCCCCGCCTCCTGTGAGGTCATAGCGGTCCGTCGACGACGATGCCACAGCAATGTGACTCCGCTGCTTCTACTCCATCGGCGACGCATCTAGGTCTTTGCTCGGCATCGCCGGGATGACGTGGCCGGCTACAATGCTTCCGTCTTCACCTCGGGGCGCCTCGCCTTCTTGGCTGTGGAAATCAACTTAGGCGAATATCCCGATGACCCAGCGCCGAGCGTGCGAGCAGAAAGCACGGCGTGTAGGTACGCGGCCGCAGATCTACATATATCGTACCCATCACAAGTATTGTATTGTATTGTATTGTATTGTATTGTATTGTATTGTGTAGTTTATTGGATCCACTGCTGTTCCGTACAATGATAGCAAAGCTACAGGCTCCAACACCAACAGCCACACCCACTGCCATTTTTAGCAACGTGAATCTCCTAGCGACCAGCCTTGATTTGTTCATCAGGCATGCATGGCTGGCAGCCCGTACGACGGCCGGGTCCTGGCGCACTGACCTTGCAAGTTGCCTGTGGATAGGGCTGAACACCGGCCAGGCATGCATACGATGTCGGTCTCAGCAATTGAAAAAGTCTGCAGCTAGATCGGTCACAATTGCTCCAGCAGATCACAGGCGCAAGTGGCGCGGATTTAATTCCTTCAGATAAAACAAGATATCTTGGTGTGCGAGCTGAGGCTGCGTGAAGCGTCCAGAGTACACGAGAGCGCTAGTGGGGCTACCTACTGCGCGGAATCTTGTGGAAGTGGGAGATCACCTGTTACAAGATGGATCATCTATACATACTCCCACCGTCCGCTTTATGGCACTAAAATAGTATCACTAGATTCGTTTTGAAATGTATTTTCATAATATACCAATTTGATGTCATATATGCTACTGCTATTTTCTACTTATAAAATTGGTCAAATATTTAAACTTTGTCTTAGAACGAAATATAGAAGTGCACATATTCGCGGACAGAGGGAGTACATGGTTAGGGTTGAACCACACGGTTCAACGCACGTTATGCGTTGTGGAAGTCCCTAGGGGTTGAACCACACAGCCTGCGATGGTAAAAAGCCTGAATCTCCTGCTAGATAACTTTACTTGATATCCTATTGATAGGTCTGTGTGCAAAACCGCAATAGTGAACATGGTTCTGCATTTGTTATAGCCTGCTATTGTAAAAAGGGATGAACCTGAATATATGCTACTGTAGTACAGTTAGCCGTTATGGAAAAGTTCAGTTAGGTATGATATGTGTGGCCTTAGCTGGGAGATTTCTTTTGCTGCCATGTGCTTGTATGGCTACTCTTGCATTCAGAAAAAAATTATATGTTAACCATCTGATGGTTGTACCCTGCTGTAATGAAAAAAACTAGATGATCTTGATCGCTGTATGGTGTCATAATCAGATGAACATAAACACATGAACTAAAGTATGCAGCATATAAAAGGAGAACTAATTACAAGCAGGAAGCAGCGCATCCTTGTATCCCTGTATCTACATGTCCGGATAAACTAGCTTCTTGATGCAACCACTTTATCTATGTTAAAACGTGAAACTGAATTCTATGTTTGTGGTTCTGCTGTCCCATAAATAGTCCTTAACTAGTGCTGTCAAAACTGAATATAGACTGAGACTGCACTTGATTTTGACTCCTTAACGAGATGTATAGCTATATATCAGTGTACCTTTCTCTCCAGTACTAGTTAAAAGAGAACTAAACTTAATCTTTGACATGCCTCTCCTAATTTAGCTACCCATGATGTTTAGCGTCTGAAGCCCACAACCATTTTCAGTACATCCAGAACTTGATAAAAGCAGATACATGGTAAAGTTCAGTTTTTTTACTATATCCTGACACACTAAGCAGGGTAAAATCAACCTGCTCCTACTTTGCAAACACACAACACCATCCATCGAGCCTTAATTCTGAAATAGTAGTAAACTTTCTGGTTTCTAAACTATGCCAGTAGCTCTAGCAATCATATTTTTTTGCTGTTTTTTATTTTGAACATTCTGGTCTTGTTTTTCTTGGCTTGTTGGCTGTTTCTCCCTGACTGTGACCCAACTGCATCATGCATGTTGATTTCTTTCCTTGTTAGATCCCAATGCATGAGATCTTCATTTTTTTTTATACATTCTGACATGAACTTCTTGTTGGCACTGCTGCCTGCTTACGTGTTATGACTGTTTTACACAATCTAGTTTCTTTTTGTCTACCACCAATGCGAAGCCAACTTGTAACAGCTAAATCAATCAGTTACATTACAAGTACTCCTCCATCCATATGCTTACTCATAGTGCAAGCAAGAGTAAATGCTTTTCATTAATTTCACTTTAACAATTAGTTATACACAATATTAGTGCATCCCGTGCTTGCATCCTACTTATCTTTTTGTTATATTCATGTAAGCTCGAGGAAGGGGCTTTGAGAGATGAAGAGGAAGACACCCTTGCTATGTACAAAGCAATGGTAATATATCGTGTGGACTACATCTTGAATAATGTGTACATCAGTGTGCATTCACTGGCTTTAATTAGATCTTATGTTTCCACTTCCAGCAAAATTGTAAGAATTCCAAATACCTTACTTCTAGTCCTATGTCTATCGCATCTTGTCATTATATATGTAGTAGTAATGTTAGATTTTCATATATAGGAAAAAGGCAAGTACAATAATTAGGACCGAAGTCCCATTTAGTTTTTCAAAGAGACCCATACTAACAGCATGAGTGAGCTGATACATCTAGCTTATGTAAGATTTCTTCCTTTATTGTTTTTGACTTGAAATAGATTCTCATATATTGATCGAGTGTATCCATCATATGAACTTTGCCTTACTTGAGCGTCAATGTTTTCCTAATACAATAGAATGCAATGGAAAAGAAAAAGGAAACACAATCAGAAGGTGAGCAACCAGTGTTTGATTTAACGATTGTGGCTGAAGTTCTAGAGGAAGAAAACGCCCATAGCACCTTCCTTTCCAGCATGAGTTATGCATCAAGATCTGGGATATTTGGGAACTCTAATTCATCAGCAAGGATCTGAGTTCTAGAAGAAAGAATTGAGCAAAAGGATAGAGAGGCGAGAGAGGCAAATGACAGGTACTTGTCTTGTTTCTTGTTATGTTCTTGTTGTTTCTTTTTTTCCTGCTTTTCTGCCCATGCACAGTGCCCTCGTGATAGTGAGAAAATGAATACACAAATACTTGTGAATAAGACATTTGTCTTTATTTCTTGTAACAAACTAAGGAGTGCTTCGCTGTTTATGTATGGTTTGATCCAAATCCAGTAATCCAAAGTAACATAAAAATAATAAATTCTTGTAATGAGAAATACATGGTTTTTTTTTGCATGGTTTTGCTGCTACAACAAAAAGGCATGAGAATAAGATTGTAATGTATGGTTTCTAATCCTGAAATCTAGTGTGATTTGTTGATTGGTTTATATGCTTGCTTTTTAGTAGAATGATATAGGTTGGTTGAGTTTGATCTAAAAAATTGTTGTCCAAGCATAGTTGCTTCTTGCCTAGGTTGCTGACTTGATATCTTATCGCTGATGCTTGCTCCTTTTCAGAATGATAAATGAAATATATCTCTTAGTTATACATGTTTTTAACCATTATAAGTTATTCTTCAGTTTACTGTTTCATTTTCCCATCCATATGTTTGCCTTCACATTTAATAATGTATCTCTCTATTTTACATTCACATTTTGATATACTGTAAGCTTCTTAGTGATACTCTTGTACCTTTTTATCTTGTCTGTTGTCATCTCATCAAGATGAAATGTTGTTGTGTTTCGTCAATTTATAGGCACTGCGAGGACTTAGTGGCGAGACTTGAAGCACAAGCGAGAGCATTTGAAGAGGTGCAGAGGAAGCAACACAAAGAATTGGAAGATGTGAAGAAAATGAAGCAAGAGAAGAATGAAGCTTGGCAAAAGAAGCAACACGAGACGAATAACCTGATTGGTTTTCTCTTAAGGGCTCAAGCAACTCAGCAAGCAACATAGCAATCCTAATCCAAACTTAATGATGCATGAAGGCCATCCTTTTGCGATGGAAAGATAGTTGTTGAATCATACATTGCAATCATCAGGATAACACATGTGGTCTTTACTTATCTAAATATTGTTGAATCATACATTGCAATCATCAGGATAACACATGTGGTCTTTACTTATCTAAATGTTGCTTTTCAACTTGTCTATTCTTCTGTCAAACTCGTGAGTCAGTGTTAATTTTTACTATCAAACACAAGAGGACAAATTGGCTGAGATGATTAAATATATAATATCATAAATTTATGATGTGATTTGGATCTTAACTTATATTTATATGACATGATATGAATTAAATACTTATTGTGATATGCATTTGGAATATGGTGGATTTGATCATTTTTCATAATTTAAATTCAGAATAAATCAAATATATGTGGCATCATCTTCATCAATAATGAAAGTAATGATGTGTTGACGTGGCTTGAATTTAGTGACGTTGCTACATCACTGAATATGGTACAATCTGGCATTTTTTTCTCGTAGCGTGTGACATTAATCAACTGTCACAAAAATAACAAGTTCATGATGTTCTAGAGAACGTCACTGAAGGTCCTATATCCAGTGACGTTATTTTGCGCGCGCCGTCACTAGGAGTAATCTGTGATGGGGATTCCGTGACGATCCTTGTGACGCCCATGAAACGTCACTTAGGGGTAATTTGTGACGTTATAGCTATTCGATGACATTTTTTATCTCGTCATAGTAGGCCCAACCTCTTGTAGTGGCAACGGGAAGCCACGGCGCAATAAAAACAAACGTCGAAACAAGGAAGAAAGTCCGGACAACACAATGGTCAATGCCGGATTCAGGGGCTTCGACCCAGTCAACAAAAGAAGCCATTTAAAGGCAACAAAGAGGGACCATCCGGCCTGAACAAAGTCCTGGAGAGACTATGCCAAATTCATGGCACCCCCAAAAAACCTGCGGACCACACTCATAGAGAATGCTGAGTCTGCAAGCAGGCCGGCAAATTAAATGCCGAACACAAGGGCGGGGAAACACGAAGTGAAGACGAGGATGAGCATCGCCAGCCGAGCACTGGGGGACAAAAAAAATTCCCACCAGAGGTAAAAACAGTAAACATGATCCATGCGACTCACATATCCACGAGAAAGCGCGAACCCGCGCTCAGAGACGCATGCGCTATAGAGACCGTTGCCCCCAAACTTAACCACTGGTCGGCTTACCCGATCACTGTCGATCACAGGGACTACCCGACTAGTATTCCACATGGAGGATCAGTTGCCTTGGTGCTTGACCCAATAATCGGCGGATACTATCTTACTCACGTTCTCATGGACGGTGGCAGTAGTCTTAATCTAATATGCCAGGACACAGTCCGCAGGATGGGGATAGACCTATCCAGAATCAACCACAGTAACACCACCTTTGAAGGGGTGATACCAGGCGTCGAAGCCCACTACATGGGCTCCCTCATACTAGAGGTGATATTCGACTCCCCATGCAACTTCCGAAGCGAAAAACTACTCTTCGTGATCGCCCCCGTCCAAAGTGGCTATCACGCATTTCTCGGGAGAACGGCCTTTGCCCGCTTCAACGCAGTACCGCACTATGCCTACCTTAAACTCAAGATGCCCCTTCCACGCGGCGTCATCACCGTTAACGAAAGTACAGAGCGTTCCTTATGCGCGGAGGAATACGCGACGACTCTAGCAGCCGGACTCTAAGCGGCCTCTAATATCAGAAAGCATGATTGGTCGTCAAGACCACAGACACGGTTAGACGAGTCCGGAAGCCCAGATCAACCTTATCTAGGCGCCACACATGTAATCCCATAGAGGACACCAGGGGCTATAGATAATTAATAAAGCCCAATTCTCGGCCTAATCTTATTAACAGGCCAATGTCTTACACTTTTACTATCCATTAGTGATAGCCAACTTTTCGCACGCTTTTGTTATACTCTTCTACACGAGTTCCTCTTTTTACAGACACCATTCATGCGACACCCTCCCAGGACACGGCACAATGTGGACAAAGGCGCAGACATGCAGCAGGGCCCCGCTCAAAAGTTTCTTTTTAGATTATGCCCCTGTGTAAACCTTTCTTATTGTCTCTTATTGCTTACACATCCCATGGGTACTACACCCGCAGAGGATATTGCCGTTATTGGCATTTCACCACGACAGACTAATGCACTTACCTATGAATACAGGGTTCATAATAAGGGGCGTTACTCAGCCCAGTATACGTTATAAAGTCCGAATACCTTCGGGAGTGTTCGGCGTCGCGAGTTTGGCCTTATATGCATCAGCTCCGAATCATGTCTTTAGTCAAACGTTGGGTTTGCCCGCCTCGGTTCGCTGCCTTACGTCCCGTTCTTATCGGCTAAGGCGGCCAAAGGAGAACTACTGCGATTGTGCCCTGGTTATTCCAGATGAGCACCTTAGTAGAGAAAGCCGAAAAATGACTGTCATGATATTAGCGAGAGACTGGTCAACAACTCGAAGACTCATCGGAACCTTCAGCGTTCCTCTGCATTAACGAAGGACTGCTTATCGGTCATGTACACACGCGCCCGGATTCGGATGCATGCAAAGGTACAAGGGGCTACATAGTAGCCCCACCGTGAAACTCCTATGGCTAAGTGAAGGTGTTAAAGCTATATAGTCCGGTTGCCTAGTTCGACGTGCCATCACCTCCTTAATGGACCAAGACGTTGGATCAAGTGTGATTACGCATATTTTCACGAACACCCCCGCATTATATGCGTGGGGGCTGAAGCCAACGACTACTAACTTTCAGACCAGACACACACTTGCACACACACACACACACACACACACACACACACACACACACACACACACACACACACACACACACATATATATATATATATATATATATATATATATATATATATATATATATATATATATATATATATATATATATATATATATATATATATAACGACCGCAAAGGAGGCACAACAACACTTTTCGGGCGAAAAGTATAAATATAGCCTCCATAATAAAAAATAACATTGTCTTTACAATGACACGATTTGTCATTCGAGCATGACATTTTTCGAGCACTGAGCCTCTATTAAGCGAGCACCTTCTGCTACTTGCTCCAAAATGTGCTCGTCCGGATCCTGGCCCCCCGCCGGATTCTGGGTCACAACGACGGTGGCCTCCATATCTGTCCAGTATGCTTTAACACGGGCAAGAGCCATCCGTGTACCCTCTATGCACGCCGACCTCTTCATGGCATCAATTCGCGGTACAGCACCAAGGAACTGTTGTACTAAACGAAAATAACTGTCCAGCTTATGCCCCTTCGGCCATAGATGGTCTACTACAAACCGCATTGCAAGACCGGACAGCCTGTGGAGCTCGGCCACAACAGCCACCCTCTCACTCAAAGGCAATGTCCACGTTGGAGCGCTGAACTGCGACCAGAACAGCTTTTCCACTTCATCATCTTTCTGATCCTCAAAGAACTTGGCTGCATCAGCCGCACTCTTCGCCAAATCCGCATAAGCGTCTGTAGGACTCCAGCATCGATCCAGAGGAGCGTACTTCGGATCTAAAAACTTCATCCGCAGCAAATAAGGGTTTCCAGCCGCGATTTCCCCGGCCTGTCGAAGCTCCTCCCGCGCATCCCTAATCTCGGACCGCATCTCCTTGGCCGCATCAAGAGCCTTTTTTAGGTCAGCCGCCTTAGCCTTATTATCATTTTCAAGGAGCTCATACCGGTCGGCGGCATTTTTCAACTCCACAGCCATCTCGGCTATCTTTTCTTTGCTCCGGCGACGAGCAGCCTGTTCAGCTCTCACCTCTTCGGCCGCCTTGAGGGCAGCCGCATTGATCGCCCGGGCCTGTTCCTTGGCCAGGGCAAGTTCCGCCCTCAGAGCTTCTACGGCAGCAGCACCGTCTGCAGTCCAAACACATAACATTAGCATTATGATCCTCTTAGTTTTTCCTATAAAAAATAATAAGGAAAGCAGAGCAAATACCTTGTGACTCGTTAAGCCGCTCGTTCACCAGTGTGATATCGGCATCAATAGATCCAATCTGCCTCCTTAGTTCGGCAACTTCAACGGACCGGTCGGCTGCCGGATCCTTAGACACCTGCGCATAAACACAACGCGATCATTACTTACACAAACATGATCCTCCGTTTGCCGCCTAGGGCGGGCAACCAGAGTCTCAGGGGCTACTATCCATATGGAGGACACCTAGCGCGTGCGTCACAGCAAAAAATTATGTATTTTTCATTACATACCTCAAAGCCTCTGAGCAGGCTCGTAAAAGCTTCATTCAACCCGCTTGTGGCGGATGAAATCTTCCCGAGCACCGTGCTCATTAATGAACGGTGCTCCTCCAAGAGGTCAGCTCGCTCCAGAAGGCCCGTCACTGTGTCTGGCCGGACGTCGAATTGTGCCGGACCCTTCTTATCGCCCCCCCGTGGGAGCTGAAAACTCCGGGCTTAGGGCAGCCGAAGTATTAGCTTCTGGCTTCGGCAGGTCTGGACTCCTCCGTGACGACACCTCGCGGTCGCCCGCCTCATGAGGCAGAGAGGTTGGTGGGGACTCACTCTCCATCATCTCCGGAAGGAGGTCCCCCGAAGACGAACTCTGTCGAGAAGAGCTGCTAGCCGGACTACAAAGAATGGATCCTGGTTGTTGTTCTCGAAGAAGGAAGTAGTACCTTCGTATTTACGATTAACTTACAGCTCGGCTAAGGGTTGGCCCATTGGTGGGCATGGCATGGTGAGGACGCCCTTCGGGGCAGGGCCCCCTGGTGAAGCTTTCTTCCCTTGTCTGGGCACCTCCGTCTCCAAGTCTTCGGAGGCGGCCCTCTTCTTCCCGCGCGGGGAGGAGGCCGTAGATTCCCCTCCCCGACTATCCTCCTTTGGGGAGGTAGTAATTCCCCCTGTTTGGATGCGCAATATGTGAAGTTCTGCTTCTCTGTTCTTCCCTTCGTCTTTCCCTGATGGCACTTTACTTAGCACACGGCCAAGCATCTTGGCTATAGCGGGACATGGCAAGCCGTCGGGAAGTGGCGCCGGACACCTGATTCTCTCCGCCTTGCTGAGCCATTCCTGGCCACGGAGGATTTTCAGAATAATGACTATGATAAAAATAGACGAGGTGTTCGGTTTCTGGGCTACTTACTTGGGTATCTGGGCGATTGCAGCTCAGGCCCGCATCCTCGGTGGTATCTGGACACTTTACTTGTGGTCTGAAGAATAATTTACACATTCCTTCGAGCGTCAGGCCGAAGAAGTGTTGAATAGTCCGCGAACCCTCCGGATTGAACTCCCACATCCGGAGAGGCTGGCGTTTGCACGGCAACATCCGTCTGATTAGCATTACCTGAATTATGCTAATGAGGCTAATGTCCCTCTCAAGAAGCTCCCGGATGCGGCTTTGCAATGTTGGTACATCACTAGTAGATCCCCAATCCTGTCCAATATCGGTCCATGACGCTAGTTGAGAAGGAGGGCCCGAACGGAAGTCAGGGGCAGCCACCCACTTTGTGCCTCTGGGAGCCGTGACGTAAAACCACCTCCGCTGCCATAGATCGGACACCTCTGGGAAGGAGCCCTCTGGCCATGGGGCGCCGGCATTCCTGCTTATCACAACACCTCCGCACTCCGCGTGTCGCCCCTCAGTCATCTTCGGCTTCACATTGAAGGTCTTGAGCCATAAGCCGAAGTGTGGAGTGACATGGAGAAAAGCTTCGCACACAACGATGAACGATGAAATATGGAGGATAGCGTCCGGAGCTAGATCGTGAAAATCTAACCCGTAATAGAACATGAGCCCTCTCACAAAGGGATCAAGGGTGAAGCCCAAGCCGTGGAGAAAGTGAGAACCAAACACGACGCTCTCGTTGGTCTCGGGAGTAGGGATGACCTGCCCTGGAGCAGGAAGCATGTGCTTGATGTCGACGGTCAGATATCCGACCTCCCTAAGCTTCGCAATGTCCTCCTCTGTGACCAAGGAGGCCACCCACCGGCCTTTGTTGGATCCGGACATGGTGGAGGATCTAGGGTGCTTGAGTTTGGGTTTCGGGTGTTAGAACTCGAGATGCGAAAAGGCGCAAGGGTGGAGGAAAAGAGGAATAGGCCTCGGCCCCTTTATAAAGGGGATGAATATCAAGCGTCCTCGGCGTAACCGCTAGGGACTTGCCTAAAAACATGGAGTGATACCAACAGGCGTCGTGGGGTTGCATGCTTCCGTATTAATGAAAAATCCCGCGATAAGGGGAAACACGATCTCTGCTTTGGCAGGGCGTGCTAATAAAACCGCCTCGCAACGCGTATCGAGGCAGGCCAAGAAAAACCGATTCGTGTTGGACCAGACCACGGCGTAAGAGCACACCGTACAAGAATTTCCAGCAGATCAAGATTCATGAAGTGCCATGCTCTCTACGGTGGTATGTGAAGATCGTCTCGCGGATCGGGACACGATTCAAGTGTTCGATACTTACTTTGGAGTATTCGGAGATGGAACCCGCCTTGCAATGCCGAAGACAAACTGCACGCCGGACTCATCGTCATTGAAGCCTGGTTCAGGGGCTACTGAGGGAGTCCTGGATTAGGGGGTATCCGCACAGCCGGACTATATACTTTGGCCGGACTGTTGGACCGTGAAGATACAAGACTCAAGACTTCGTCCCGTGTCCGTATGGGACTCTCCTTTGCGTGGAAGACAAGCTTGGCGATCTAGATATTATATTTCCTTCTTTGTAACCGACTCCATGTAAACCCTAGCCCTCTCCGGTGTCTATATAAACCAGAGAGTTTAGTCCTTAGAGGCAGAATCATAATCATCATAGGCTAGCTTCTCGGGTTTAGCCTCAACGATCTCGTGGTGGATCAACTCTTGTAACACTCATATCATCAATATCAATCAAGCAGGAAGTAGGGTTTGACCTCCATCGAGAGGGCCCGAACCTGGGTAAACATTGCGTCCCTTGCCTCCTGTTACCATCAGTCTTAGACACATAGATCGGGACCCCCTACCCTAGATCCGCCGGTTTTGACACCGACAGCGATGGCGCTCGTCCCATACGCCGGCGGCTTTGGTGGCTCGGTGTCACAGCCGGTGCCCATGCTCACAGGGGAGAACTACACTACTTGGCCCATCAAGGTGGAGGCTGACCTGGATGCCGCCGGGCTCTGGGAGGCGCTGGTGCCGTCGGAGGACGCGACATCGACGGTGATCGCTAAGAAAGATAAGCCGACTCGGGCTTACCTGCTGCGGGCGGTTGTCGATGATCTGCTGCTGCAGGTGGGTGCGAAGAAGACGGCGGCGGAGATATGGAACAGCCTCAAGTCCCGGTTCGTCGGGCTGATCGTGTCAGGGCGGCGCGGAAGGGCACGCTGCGCAACGAGTTCGAGCTCCTGCGGATGGATGGCGGGGAGTCAATGGACGCCTTCGCGGGAAAGATCAGCTGGATGGCGGCGCGCTACGCCGGCCTGGGATCAACCCTCGACGACGCGGCGATGGTGAAGAAGCTGCTGGACTGCGTCCTCGATCGCCTGTACGCGGCGGTCGCCGGGATGGAGTAGTTCTGCGACTTGTCAACGCTGCTGTTCGAGGACGCGCTGGGCCGTCTGAAGGCGTTCGACGAGCGGTTGCATCGACGCGGGCAGGCGGGCGGCAAGCGGGCAGACGGTGATCTGCTGTACAGGGTGGCGCAATGGCGGGCGCGGGAACTGTGTCAGGGAGGTGCGCGGGATGACGACGACGGCGCGGCGAGCACAACATCTGGCGGCGGGTACAATCGTCACGGGAAGTGCTACAAGTGCGGCGCCAGAGGGCATTTCAAGAGGGAGTGCCCCCTTCTATGGAAGGAAACGGCGGCGGGGCGCCCACTGCTGGTGGACGGCGCCGTCGAGGACGTCGGGCTGCTCTGAGCCGCGACTTAGGGCGTGAATGATGGGCGAATAAGCCACGGCGACGAGCCGGGCACGTCAAGTGAGGGTATGGGTGTGCGCTGGGCTTGCCGGGCGCGTCGGGTCCGAGGAGTAGGGCGTGCGTGTGTGCGTGCGTTGGGTGCACGGGCGTGTCCATGCACCAGGGTAGTGTGTTGGGTCAGTTGGCGAGCCGTTGGCGGCCTGATCGGGCGCGAGCCGTTGGAGCTGGCCGTGTGACATGGGCGTCAGGGCGCGGCGTGGGCGCAGTCAGAGCACGGAGAGCGCGGGCACGATCAGGGGCGAGTGGAGGCGTGGGTGCGTGCCCAGTGCGCTGGCTCGAGGTATAAAGCCGCGGGGTGATCGTTGTAACAAATGACACGGTCGAGTTCGTGCTCGAGGGAACAAGGAGGCGTTCGTGCGCCGGAAAAACACCTGTGTCCACCACTCCTTTGATCTTCTTCTTCCTCTTTCTTCTGATCGAGCCACGGCAGCAGAGAGTGAGCCAAGGGAGAGGGAGAGGAGAGTTAGGGCTAGGGAGTGACAGTTCCATCAGAGGTGAGGTTTAGCCGGGATTTAGGCCCTAGCTAGTTTTGTACACACGTGCTATTAACCCGTGCAGATTATAAAACAGTAAAAAGATGAAATGCGTGGAAGGCCAGGCCCAGTCGAGATTCCTTCGGTCATGAGAAAATGAGCAACTGGCCAGGTTACTTGTGTACCGTTATCATTCTGTGCAATTTATGCCCCTTTTGTAACAAATGAAATTTATAGAAATGATATAGAATTTATTTAGCATTCTCTCGAAACAAAGTAATCGCTCACCAAGATTCCAATGAAATTGTCAATGGCACTGTGTTAGGCTAAAACGGAAACTGAAAAAAAAAGTTTCAGTCCATGAGCTCGAACAACTGGAATGAGACGTATTGGTTGCGGCTTCGTCCTCGCAACAAAACGCTCCTTCCCCCGGTACCCCTGCCTCTCTCTGCTCACACTGCCATGGTGAGTAGTCTCGTCCCCACCTCTGGTGAGGTTCTAGCGAGACATCAACGATGACGCCATGGCCAGCCACAGCATCCCCTTATCGATCTTGGGTGCTGTCTAAATTAATCTCAGTGATGTCAAATGGCTAAGTTCCCCACCTCTCCAACCTGAAAACCCCCTGCCTCTTCTCCAGCATTGACGACTCATGAGCCACGTCATCCCTGTCTCTTGGGAGGTCATGTAGCGGCCTTGACGGCGACCGCCTCGGCACGCTTCTCCTTCTTCAATGTGGGAATCAACTAACGCAACTAAAAGATTTAGTTCTGAGAAATAACAAATCTTATCGGAATTGGTCGCAGTATATTTCCATGGTATTTGGATGCATAGAACATAAATGTATGAATTAATAATATGATAATTAATGAAAGTTGATTCAGTTTATTACGCTTATTTATTGTGGTGAAGCTTTTCCTATGCGCATTTACTTGTTAAAGTGGCCTACAGAATGTATATACGTTAGGACAAATAGTTTAGTGGAAATCACCTAGTATTTACTTATACCAGATCATATCCAACACTCTCACGGACTCACGTGGATGTCTTTCAATATATTTCAATCAGATTTGGTAATATAAGAGCGTTTAGATCACTATTTTAGTGTTTTTTTGCGAGTGAATTTTAGTGATCTAAATGCTCTTATATTAGTTTACGGAGAAAGTACATATCTCTGATGTTGATACAAGAAGACTAAATTCTTATGCCGAGATGATACCTAAAACTGGAATTGGATAGTTGTTTATTCTTTTACTTAGCTCTACTCTTTTTTTTACTTAGTTGTACATATTACTTGGTTGTGGTTAAAGAGAAACTATGACCCGTTGTCGTATACGGCCAGGTTAAAACCGTCACTGATGCAGACGTGTTACAAGGGGTTCAACTAACCATAGCAATCGTTTGAGACATGCTTTACATGAACCAACCAGTAGCAATCGTTTGAGACGTGGGCAGATGAGAAATTAAGAAACAACACTCAAGAGCGTGCAACAACCACAACAAACATCAGAGAACAAACACGGCAATAATAAGACGATGACCGCAGGCGCGCCGCCTCACCTCTCCGGCGATCGACGGCGGGTAGGGGGCGGTTTTGGGCGCTCGCTGACGCCGACGAAGACGACGCGGACGGGGATCCGGACGAGACTCCGCCATCTCCACTGTCGCCGACTCCCTCCGAGCAAATCAATGATTGGTTCAATGCCGGCTACACGAAAGAAGAAGTGGCGACTACCATCGACGATGTGCTGCCCCTCCATGATCCGGCAAGGATGGGGTTGCACGCGGGCGAGAAGAGGGAGATGGTGCGCCGTCTTGTTCACCAGAGAACATCGTCGATGGCGGTCAAGCCTTGGAAGGGCCCTTTACTGAAGGTCAGTCTTCCTAATCTCACAGTTTTCGATTTAGTTCGGCCGGAGTCATGGATCGTCGTTAAGAGAAAGAAGAAGGCTCGTCGGATGGCGGTTAGATCGGCGCCGGCGGCGTCTTCACATGTCACGCCCGGAATTCCGGGTTTCGGGATCGCTGCCGATAGAGCGCGGCGTTTGAACGCGCTGCTTGGCCGAGAGGGGGCGATCCAGTGTGCTCTCGGGCCGAGTCTGGGTGGGCCGGGGTTAGCTGGGTATGAGGCCCAGGC
Organism: Aegilops longissima; assembly: GCA_021605205.1. Lineage (NCBI taxonomy): Eukaryota > Viridiplantae > Streptophyta > Magnoliopsida > Poales > Poaceae > Aegilops > Aegilops longissima. The sequence goes on from CM038679.1 coordinate 747,237,195, forward strand.
TAAACCGGTGCCAACCCATTTTCTCTTGGGGGAGGACCGAAGCGAGATGGGTGTGGTGGACGGGCCGGGATCGGCTGGGTATGAGGCCCAGGTTGGTCCCGTCCTGATCGATATGCCCAACCACGTACGTGCCTCAGGTCGATCGACGTACCATGCTGTGTCGCCAGTTAGGGTTCTTCGTCGCCGGAGTCCGAACCTGCGCTCTGTTGGGGGTGGTCGGGCACGGCGTATACCTCCGCTTGGGGCGATGGCGGGTCGTGGTGGGGCACTGCCGCCGAGGAAGAAAGCTGCAGTGCCATCCGGGTCCGATCGCGCAGGGGCTGCGCTGCTGCAGGGCGCTGGCGGTGGCCGTGGCGCGGTGCCGCCCGTGGCCCCTGGGACTGGCCGTGGTGGGGCTCCTCCACCGGTCCAGGCTGTTGGTCGGGGCACGGCCGCGGGCGGTGCGGCTGCGGGCCGTGGTGGCGTGTTACCCGGTGCCAAACCGCCGGCGTCCGGTCTTGCGGTCGAGCATGGTGGGCAGCTTGCTCCCCGTCCACCGGCTCCTGGAGTGGCTGGGATCACTGCTGCGGGCCGGGGTGGCGCTGCACCGAGGCCGCCTGCGCCGGGGCTGACGACCGGGCAACAACCGAGGCCGGCCCCGCCGCCTCACCTCGTCGCCAAGCCTCCGCAGAACAGGGCTGGGACAGTGCAGACGCAGGCACCGCCTCCGCCTCAACCTGCTGCCGCGCCCCGGGGTCAGTGGGGTGATGATGGTTTCAATGCGTATGGGGTTGGTCAGCACCGTGGCTCCTCGTCGACGGGCGGTGGTCGAGGCTATGCTTGGCAGAGCGATGGCTCAGTGGAGCGACCGTTCATGGGTCCCCCAGGAGGTTTTGTTGAGGGGGCATCTGGCCCGGGCTATCGACAGCGGGGTGGTTTCCGCGGTAATCGCGGTGGTCGTGGGGGTCGAGGTGGCCGGTACCGCCCACGACAGCCTCCTCCGCCTGTTGTCGACAATATGGCGGTTGACGGGTCCGTTGAGGAGCAGGTTTTTTCAGGTCAAGCTATGGATGTGGTCTCGGCACTAGCGAATGCTGAGATTCCCGGGACTGAGTCCGGGGTAACAACATCAGTGGATGCAACAGACATGGCTGAGTCGGAAAGGGCGTCCAAGTGGGCGTGTAAGAAAGAGAAAATGTTGTGCTATGTGGTGGGAAGGGACATTTTATTGCTGAGTGTGTGGCTGAACTTTGTGGCACTTGTGGCAAACCGGCACATAATTCGGGGGACTGTTCGTTTTTGCGAGATCAGGCGCCGTCGCTCATGATGTGTCGCTCATGATGTATGGAGTGTACTGTGCTGAACTCACGTTCTTTGAGTCTCCTACGGAGAGGGAGGTTCCTGACGAGGCCTTGAGTTTGACGACTGGGATAGTCAAAATTACCAGAGGAGAGGTGCAGAGGCTGAAGGAGTTAGCTCCAGGTGATTTCCAGTGGGAGCTTGTTAGTCTCGAGGACAAACTGTTTAGGGTTGAGTTCCCTTCGGTTGAGGATCTACAGAGACTTCTGAGTTTTGGGATGTGCAAAGTGCCGGGTACTGATTGTGTCCTTGAGTTTCACGAGTGGAAGAGGGTCGAGCCTAAGGGCAAGCCTCTGACTCAGGTTTGACTGCATTTTTCTGGGGCTCCCTCGAAGCCGATGCAGGATGCTCGGGTCATGACTAGTTTGGGTATTATGGTGGGGAGACCAGAGCGAGTGGATATGGACTTTACCAGAGCTCATGGGATAGTCCGATTACTGGTCAGTGTGCTGGATATTGAGTACATGCCTGAGGTGGTCAAGTGGGCATATCGAGGCCAGATCTATAACCTCGTGATTGAGTTTGAGGATGAGAGTCTGTTCGCCGAGGCGGCTAACGGGACTGATACTGATATGCACGAGGGAGATGATAGTTCGGGGCTTAAGGAGGCGCCGGTTACTGACAGTGGACGAGAGTCCTCCACTGTAACGGGAACCGTTTATTAGACGGTAGGGGATGGGACGGTAACACCTTCGACGGTGCCTATGACTGCTCTCAGCTTTGGGTCTTTCGAGCCGGCGCCTCCGAGACTTTGGAGTGAGCGGGTGGAGTCTGATGAGGTGTTCGAGCACTCGCTACCTGTTTTGGAGTTTGATGATTCTGTGAGTCTACTCCTTGGGGCTTCGCCCATCATGGTCAGGAGTGAGACGGAGGAGGTTCCCTCCCACAGGCTCATTGATTTTCCTCAGGTCGCGGGCCCGGCGGTGGAGGTCGTTCTCCCAGGAGAGGGTCCGGGGATGGTGATCTCGGATCCCTCTCCTGCTGTCGCGATACCGGAGTTGTAGGTGGCGGTTCCATCTGTTGTGGGGGCTCGGAGCAGGTGGCCTCGGAGCCCTCTTCGTATCTTGCGCTGGTCGAGGTCCCAATGGTGGAGGTTGCTTCTTCGGGAGGGGGTCCGGGGCAGCTGGCCTCAGCACCTTCCTCTCCTCTCGCCAGGCCGGTGATACAGGCGGCGGCTCCACTTTCTGGAGGGGGCTCGGGGAAGGTGGCCTTGGGGCCCTCTTCTCTTAGGGCGCCCAGGGGGCCAGCTCACCTACGGCGCCGGTGCATCCTGCTGGCTGCAGGGCCGGGGTGGATGGGGAGCTCGGGCAGGAGGCCCAGGTTCCACCTTCCCTCGGTTTGGTGCAGTCCAGTAGGGCCTCTCGGGAGGAGGTGATTGCGTTGAGTGGTATTCTTGATCCAGTCTCTGAGGGGCGACGGTTGAGCTGCCGTCTCCAGGACCATACGGAGGTGGACGACATTCAGCAGCGGTGCGCCATGAGGGCGGCCAAGCTTCGTGACATGGAGGTCACTACTGGTATGTCGGTCAATACCTCAAACTCTATTTTGCAATTTTCCAATGATGAGATTATTAATAATGCAAACCAGCTAGGAATTTCACTAGGTAGAAATGATAGTGAAATTTCAACTTCGGTTAATGATATGCTGGATTTAGAGGCTAAGCTTGGTTTAGAGATGATTCGTAACTTAGCTGCGGTTAAACCCATGAATAATTCCGATATTGATGCTCTGGGGATCAGGGTGCTCGATAATTTTTGTGCGGATCTTGCTCATCCTTCTCCTGAGCCTGAGGAGGAGGTTGAGCGTGTGGAGAATGCTGAAGTGTGTACTCCTGAGACTGGTTGTGAGGACCGGCCGGAGAGTTTGAACATTCCTAGACGTAAATGGAAGCGGCAGATCTACCCGGTTACCGCAGTGCGTAGGAGTGCTCGGATCCGAACAGCTAAAAAATTCCATGACGAGATATGAAAGGAATCTTTTGGAATAGCAGAGGTCTAAAAGACTTGGCTAAAAGAAGGTTTCTTGCAGAGGCTTCTACTGAGCATAGGTTGGACTTTATCGCATTGTCGGAAACTGGTAGAGCTAACTTTTCGCCACAATTTCTCAATACTTTGTCGGGCGGTATTGATTTTGGCTGGCATTGTCTACCACCATGAGGAAGATCGGGTGGGATCTTACTCAGAGTTAGATGCGATTCGCTAGAAGTCCGAAGCATGGTCATGGGAGATTTTGCTGTTAAGTTTAGGGTGCGGTCGAAGACCGATGGGTTTAACTGGGTTTTGGTGGCGGTATATGGTGCCGCATCGGCCGAGCTAAAACATGATTTCTTGCCTGATCTGGTTAGGATTTGCGGTTCTGAACAACTTCCTATCCTGGTGGGGGGTGATTTCAATATTATCAGAAGGCGTGATGAGAAGAATAATGATAATTTTGACGGCTGATGGTCGTTCATGTTCAATACTATCATTGAAAGCCTGGATCTGAGAGAGATAGAGCTTTCGGGCAGAAAGTTTACCTGGGCTAACGCGATGCCAAATCCGACGTTTGAGAAGTTGGATCAAGTCCAGGCTAGCATCGAATAGGAGCAGAAATTCCCCTGTGTAACAGTTCAGGCACTTTAGCGTGGTATTTTGCACCACATGCCTTTATTTCTTGACTCTGGTGAGGCCACCCATTTGGGAAATAAAAATGTTTTTTCTTTCGAGCTTGCCTGGTTTGAGAGAGAAGGTTTCTTTGATCTCGTAGCCAGAGAATGGGCTAAGGATTCAGGAGGTAGGTCTGCGCTTGAGCGCTGGCAGAATAAAGTTAGGCATTTGAGAAGTTTCCTACGTGGGTGGGCTAACCATCTTAGTGGGATTTATAAGATTGAAAAGGAACAGCTCTTTATGAAGGAAATATGCCCTAGAGGCAATAATAAAGTTATTATTTATTTCCTTATATCATGATAAATGTTTATTATTCATGCTAGAATTGTATTAACCGGAAACATGATACATGTGTGAATAATAGACAAACATAATATCACTAGTATGCCTCTACTTGACTAGCTCATTAATCAAAGATGGTTATGTTTCTTAACCATAGACATGAGTTGTCATGATTAATGGGATCACATCATTAGGAGAATGATGTGATTGACTTGACACATTCCGTTAGCTTAGCAGTTGATCGTTTAGTATGTTGCTATTGCTTTCTTCATGACTTATACATGTTCCTACAACTATGAGATTATGCAACTCCCGTTTACGGAGGAACACTTTGTGTGCTACCAAACGTCACAACGTAACTGGGTGATTATAAAGGAGCTCTACAGGTGTCTCCAAAGGTACATGTTGAGTTGGCGTATTTCGAGATTAGGTTTTGTTACTCCGATTGTCGGAGAGGTATCTCTGGGCCCTCTCGGTAATGCACATCACTATAAGCCTTGCAAGCAATGTAGCTAATGAGTTAGTTACGGAATGATGCATTACATAACGAGTAAAGATACTTGCCCGTAACGAGATTGAACTAGGCATTGAGATACCGACGATCGAATCTCGGGCAAGTAACATACCGATGACAAAGGAACAACGTATGTTGTTATGCGGTTTGACCGATAAAGATCTTCGTAGAATATGTGGAAGCCAATATGAGCATCCAGGTTCCGCTATTGGTTATTGACCGGAAATGTGTCTCAGTCATGTCTACATAGTTCTCGAACCCGTAGGGTCCGCACGCTTAAAGTTTCGATGACGGTTATATTATGAGTTTATGATTTTTGATGTACCGAAGGTTGTTCGGAGTCCCGGATGTGATCACAGACATGAAGAGGAGTCTCGAAATGGTCGAGACATGAAGATTGATATATTGGAAGCCTATATTTGGATATGGGAAGTGTTCCGGGTGAAATCGGGATTTTACCGGAGTACCGAGGGGTTACCGGAACCCCCCGGGGGCTTAATGGGCCATAGTGGGCCTTAGTGGAGAAGAGGAGAGGCGGCAGGGCAGGGGCGCGCCTCCCCTAGTCCGAATAGGACAGGAGAGGGGCGCCCCCTTCCTTCTCTCTCTCCTCCTTTTCCCCCTTTCTCCTAGTCCAACAAGGAAAGGAGGGAGTCCTACTCCCGGTGGGAATAGGACTCCCCATGGCGCGCCTCCTCCCTGGTCGGCCGCCCCCTCCCCCCTTGCTCCTATTTATATGGGGGCAGGGGGCACCTCTAGACACAACAACAACAGATCATTGATCTCTTAGCCGTGTGCGGTGTCCCCCTCCACCATAGCCCTCCTCGATAATATTGTAGCGGTGCTTAGGCGAAGCCCTGCGACAGTAGAACATCATCATCGTCACCACGCCCTCGTGCTGACGCAACTCTTCCTCGACACTCGGCTGGATCGGAGTTCGAGGGACGTCATCAAGCTGAACGTGTGCTAGAACTCGTAGGTGCCGTGTTTTCGGTGCTTTATCGGTCGGGCCGTGAAGCGTACGACTACATCAACCGCGTTGTTCTAACGCTTCCGCTTTCGGTCTACGAGGGTACGTGGACAACACTCTCCCCTCTCGTTGCTATGCATCACCATGATCTTGCGTGTGCGTAGGAAAATCTGTTGAAATTACTATGTTTCCCAACAGTGGCATCCGAGCCTGGTTTTATGTGTAGATGTTATATGCACGAGTATAACACAAGTGAGTTGTGGGCGATACAAGTCATACTGCTTACCAGCATGTCATACTTTGGTTCGGCGGTATTGTTGGATGAAGCGGCTCGTACCGACATTACGCATACGCTTACGCGAGACTGGTTCTACCGATGTGCTTAGCACACAGGTGGCTGGCGGGTGTCAGTTTCTCCAACTTTAGTTGAACCGAGTGTGGCTATGCCCGGTCCTTGAGAAGGTTAAAACATCACTAACTTGACGAACTATCGTTGTGGTTTTGATGCGTAGGTAAGAACGGTTCTTGCTCAGCCCGTAGCAGCCACGTAAAATTTGCAACAACAAAGTAGAGGACGTCTAACTTGTTTTTGCAGGGCATGTTGTGATGTGATATGGTCAAGACGTGATGCTATATTTTATTGTATGAGATGATCATGTTTTGTAACCGAGTTATTGGAAACTGGCAGGAGCCATATGGTTGTCGCTTTATTGTATGGAATGCAAACACCCTGTAATTGCTTTACTTTACTAAGCGGTAGCGATAGTCATAGAAGCAATAGGTGGCGAAACGACAACGATTCTACGATGGAGATCAAGGTGTCGCGCCGGTAACGATGGTGATCATGACGGTGCTTCGGAGATGGAGATCACAAGCACAAGATGATGATGGCCATATCATATCACTTATATTGATTGCATGTGATGTTTATCCTTTATGCATCTTATTTTGCTTTGATTGATGATAGCATTATAAGATGATCTCTCACTAAATTTCAAGGCATAAGTGTTCTCCCTGAGTATGCACCGTTGCGAAAGTTCTTCGTGCTGAGATAGCACGTGATGATCGGGAGTGATAGGCTCTACGTTCAAATACAACGGGTGCAAAACAGTTGCACACGCGGAATACTCAGGTTAAACTTGACGAGCCTAGCATATAAATATATGGCATTGGAACACAGAGACCGAAAGGTCGAGGGTGAATCATATAGTAGATATGATCAACATAGTGATGTTCACCATTGAAAACTACTCCATTTCACGTGATGATCGGACATGGTTTAGTTGATTTGGATCACGTGATCACTTATATGATTAGAGGGATGTCTATCTAAGTGGGAGTTCTTAAGTAATATGATTAATTGAACTTAAATTTATCATGAACTTAGTACCTGATAGTATTTTTGCTTATCTATGTTTGTTGTAGATAGATGGCTCGTGCTATTGTTCCGTTGAATTTTAATGTGTTCCTTGAGAAAGCAAAGTTGAAAGATGATGGTAGCAATTACACGGACTGGGTCCGTAACTTGAGGATTATCCTCATTGCTGCACAGAAGAATTTTGTCCTGGAGACACCGCTGGGTGCCAGGCCTGCTGCAGATGCAACTGACGACGTTAAGAATGTATGGCAGAGCAAAGCTGATGACTACTCGATAGTTCAATGTGCCATGCTTTATGGCTTAGAACCGGGACTTCATCGACGTTGTGAACGTCATGGAGCATATGAGATGTTCCAGGAGTTGAAGTTAATATTTCAAGCAAATGCCCGGATTGAGAGATATGATGTCTCCAATAAGTTCTATAGCTGCAAGATGGAAGAGAATAGTTCTGTCAGTGAACATATACTCAAAATGTCTGGGTATAATATTCACTTGATTCAACTGGGAGTTAATCTTCCCGATGATAGTGTCATTGACAGAATTCTTCAATCACTACCACCAAGCTACAAGAGCTTTGTGATGAACTATAATATGCAAGGGATGGACAAGACTATTCCCGAGCTCTTCGCAATGCTAAAGGCTGCGGATGTAGAAATCAAGAAGGAGCATCAAGTGTTGATGGTCAATAAGACCACCAGTTTCAAGAAAATGGGTAAAGGAAAGAAGAAGGGGAACTTCAAGAAGAACAGAAAACAAGTTGTTGCTCAAGGGAAGAAAGCCAAATCTGGACCTAAACCTGACACTGAGTGCTTCTACTGCAAGCAGACTGGTCATTGGAAGTGGAACTGCCCCAAGTATTTGGCGGATAAGAAGGATGGAAAGGTGAACAAAGGTGTATGTGATATACATGTTATTGATGTGTACCTTACTAATGCTCGCAGTAGCACCTGGGTATTTGATACTGGTTCTGTTGCTAATATTTGCAACTCGGAACAGGGACAACAGATTAAGCGAAGATTGGCTAAGGACGAGGTGATGATGCGTGTGGGAAATGGTTCCAAAGTCGATGTGATCGCGGTCGGCATGCTACCTCTACATCTACCTTCGGGATTAGTTTTAGACCTGAATAATTGTTATTTGGTGCCAGCATTGAGCATGAGCATTATATCTGGATCTTTTTTGATGCGAGACGGTTATTCATTTAAATCAGAGAATAATGGTTGTTCTATTTATATGAGTAATATCTTTTATGGTCATGCACCCTTGAAGAGTGGTCTATTTTTATTAAATCTCGATAGTAGTGATACACATATTCATAATGTTGAAGCCAAAAGATGCAGAGTTGATAATGATAGTGCAACTTATTTGTTGCACTCGCCGCTTGGGTCATATTGGTGTAAAGCGCATGAAGAAACTCCATCTTGATGGACTTCGGAATCACTTGATTATGAATCACTTGTTACTAAGTAACCGTGCCTCGTGGGCAAGATGACTAAAACGCCGTTCTCCGGAACTATGGAGTGAGCAACTGATTTGTTCGAAATCATACATACTGATGTGTGTGGTCCAATGAATATTGAGGCTCGCGGCGGGTATCGTTACTTTCTCACCTTCACAGATGATTTGAGCAGATATGGGTATATCTACTCAATGAAACACAGGTCAGAAACATTTCAAAAGTTCAAATAATTTCATAGTGAAGTGGAAAATCATCGTAAAAAGAAAATAAGGTTTCTACGATCTGATCGTGGAGGAGAATATTTGAGTTACGAGTTTGGTTTACATTTGAAACAATGTGGAATAGTTTCGCAACTCACGCAACCCGGAACACCACAACGTAATGGTGTGTCCGAACGTCGTAATCGTACTTTACTAGATATGGTTCGATCTATGATGTCTCTTACTAATTTACCGCTATCATTTTGGGGTTGTGCTTTAGAGACGGCCGCATTCACGTTAAATATGGCACCATCAAAACCCGTCGAGACGACGCCTTATGAACGATGGTTTGGCAAGAAACCAAAGTTGTCATTTCTTAAAGTTTGGGGCTGCGATGCTTATGTGCAGAAACTTCAACCATATAAGCTCGAACCCAAATCGGAGAAATGTGTATTCATAGGATACCCAAAAGATACTATTGGGTACACCTTCTATCACAGATCTAAAGGCAAGACTTTTGTTGCTAAATTCGGATCCTTTCTAGAGAAGGAGTTTCTCTCGAAGGAAGTGAGTGGGAGCAAAGTAGAACTTGATGAGGTAACTGTACCTGCTCCCTTATTGGAAAATAGTTCATCACAGAAACCGGTTCCTGTGACAACTACACCAATCAGTGAGGAAGCTAATGATATTGATCATGAAACTTCAGATCAAGTTACTACAGAACCTCGTAGGTCAACCAGAGTAAGATCCGCTCCAGAGTGGTACGGTAATCCTATTCTGGAAGTCATGTTACTTGACCATGGCGAAACTACGAACTATGAGGAAGCGATGATGAGCCCAGATTCCGCAAAATGGCTTGAGGCCATGAAATCTGAGATGGGATCCATGTATGAGAACAAAGTATGGACTTTGGTTGACTTGCCCGATGATTGGCAAGCCATCGAGAATAAATGGATCTTCAAGAAGAAGACTGACGCTGATGGTAATGTAACTGTCTACAAAGCTCGACTTGTTGCAAAAGTTTTTCGACAAGTTCAAGGAGTTGACTACGATGAGACTTTCTCACCCGTAGTGATGCTTAAGTCTGTCCGAATCATCTTAGCAATTGCCACATTTTATGATTATTAAATATGGCAAATGGATGTCAAAACTGCATTCCTGATTGGTTTTGTCGATCCAAAAGGTACTAACAAAGTGTGCAAGCTCCAGCGATCCATTTATGGACTGGTGCAAGCCTCTCGGAGTTGGAATAAACGCTTTGATAGTGTGATCAAAGCATATGGTTTTATACAGACTTTTGGAGAAGCCTGTATTTACAATAAAGTGAGTGGGAGCTCTATATCATTTCTGATTTTATATGTAGAAGACATATTGTTAATTGGAAATGATATAGAATTTCTGGATAACATAAAAGGATACTTGAATAAAAGTTTTTCAATGAAAGACCTCGGTGAAGCTGCTTACATATTGGGCATCAAGATCTATAGAGAGATCAAGACGCTTAATTGGACTTTCACAAAGCACATTGATATATCCATTTTGCATCATGCATTTATATTATTTATTGCATTATGGGCTGTTATTACACATTATATCTCAATACTTATGGTTATTCTCTCTTATTTTACAAGGTTTACCATGAAGAGGGGGAATGCCGGCAACTGGAATTCTGGCTGGAAAAGGAGCAAACATTGGAAACCTATTCTGCACTGCTCCAACAATCCTGAAACTCCACGAAACCTGTTTTGGAATTAATAAGAATTATTGAGCGGAAGAAATACATCAGGGGGCCCATACCATGGCCAGGAGGGTGGGGGGCGCGCCCACCCCTACTGGGCGCGCCCCTTGTCTCCTGGGCCCCTGGTGGCCCCCGGCGTCCATCTTCTGCTATATGAAGGCTTTTACCCTGGAAAAAATCATGGGCAAGCTTACGGGACGAAACTCCGCCACCACGTTGCGGAACCTTGGCGAAACCAATCTAGGGCTCCGGCGGAGCTGTTCTGTCGGGGACACTTCCCTCCGGGAGGGGGAAATCTTCACCAACGTCATCACCAACGATCCTCTCATCGGGAGGGGGTCAATCTCCATCAACATCTTCACCAGCACCATCTCCTCTCAAAACCCTAGTTCATCTCTTGTATCCAAACCACAAATTGGTACCTGTGGGTTGCTAGTAGTGTTGATTACTCCTTGTAGTTGATGCTAATTGGTTTACTTGGTGGAAGATCATATGTTTAGATCCTTAATGCATATTATTACTCCTCTGATTATGAACATGAATATGCTTTGTGAGTAGTTATGTTTGTTCCTAAGGACATGGGTGAAGTCTTGCTATTAGTAGTCATGTGAATTTGGTATTCGTCTGATATTTTGATGAGATGTATGTTGTCTTTTCCTCTAGTGGTGTTATGTGAACGTCGACTACATGACACTTCACCATTATTTGGGCCTAGAGGAAGGCATAGGGAAGTAATAAGTAGATGATGGGTTGCTAGAGTGACAGAAGCTTAAACCATAGTTTATGCGTTGCTTCGTTAGGGGCTGATTTGGATCCATACGTTTAATGCTGTGGTTAGGTTTACCTTAATACTTCTTTTGTAGTTGCGGATGCTTGCAATAGGGGTTAATCATAGGTGGGATGCTTGTCCAAGTAAGGGCAGTACCCAAGCACCGGTCCACCCACATATCAAATTATCGAAGTACCGAACACGAATCATATGAACATGATGAAAACTAGATTGACGATAATTCCCACGTGTCCTCGGGAGCTCCTTTCTCATTATAAGAATTTGTCCAGGCTTATCCTTTGATACATAAAGGATTGGGCCACCTTGCTGTACTTTATTTACTTTCATTGCTTGTTACTCGTTACGATTTATCTTATCACAAAACAATCTATTACGTATAATTTCAGTGCTTGCAGAGAAAACCTTACTGAAAACCGCTTATCATTTCCTTCTGCTCCTCGTTGGGTTCGACACTCTTACTTATCGAAAGGACTACGATAGATCCCCTACACTTGTGGGTCATCAAGAATCTTTTCTGGCGCCGTTGCCGGTGAGTGTAGCGCTTTTGGTGAGTGGAACTTGGTATGGAAACATTTATATACTGTGCTGAATTTTTCTGTTACTTGTCACTATGGAAAGTAATCCTTTGAGGGGCTTGTTCGGGGTATCTTCACCCCGACCAGAAGAGCAAAGAGTTGCTCCTCAACCTACTGAACTTTTTGAAAATATTTACTTTGAGATTCATTCGGGTAAGATAGAGAAACTACTAGCTAATCCATTTGCAGGAGATGGAACATTGCATCCCGATTTACACCTTATCTTTGTGGATGAAGTTTGTGGATTATTTAAGCTTGCAGGTATTCCCGATGATGTTGTCAAAAGTAAGGTCTTCCCTTTATCTTTTAAGGGAGATGCATTGACATGGTATAGGCTATGTGACGATACGAGATCTTGGAATTATAAGCGATTGAAGTTGGAATTTCACCAGAAATTCAATCCTATGCATCTTGTTGATCGTGATCGTAATTACATACATAATTTCTAGCCTCGCGAAGGAGAAAGCATCGCTCAAGCTTGGGGGAGGCTTAAATCAATGTTATATTCATGCCCCAATCATGAGCTCTCCCGGGAAATGATTATTCAAAAAATTTATGCTCGGCTTTCTCTTAATGATCGCAACTTCCTCGATACTTCCTGTGCTGGCTCTTATATGCTGAAGACTATTTCTTTCAAATGGGACTTATTGGAAAGAATTAAACGCAACCATGAAGATTGGGGTTCCGACGATGGTAAGGAGTCAGGTATGACACCTAAATTTGACTGTGTTAAATCTTTTATGGATACCGATGCTTTTCGTGGATTTAGCGCTAAGTATGGACTTGACTCTGAGATAGTAGTTTCTTTCTGTGAATCTTTCGCTACTCACGTTGATCTCCCTAAAGAGAAGTGGTTTAAATATAATCCTCCCATTGAAGTAAAAGTAGTTGCTCCTATTACAGTTGAAGAAAAGACTATCACCTACAGTGATACTATTGTTCCTACTACTTATGTTGAGAAACCTCCTTTTCCTGTTAGGATAAGGGATCATGCTAAAACTTTGACTGTTGTTCGTAAGAGTAATACTAGGACTTATACACCTCCTGAGCAAATCAAAGTTGAACCTAGTATTGCTATAGTTAAAGATCTCTTGGACGACGATTTAGATGGGCATGTTATTTATTTCTGAGGTGAGACTGCTAATATTCCTAGACCAGATGCTAAGATACATAGACCTGCTGTAGGCATGCCTGTTATTTCTGTTAAAATAGGAGATCATTGTTATCATGGTTTATGTTATATGGGTGCTAGTGCTAGTGCAATACCTTATGACTTATATAAAGAAATTATGCATGACATTGCAACCGTTGAATTGGAATACATTGAGTTACTATTAAGCTTGTTAATAGGGATACCATTAAACCATTTGGGATTGTTAGAGATGTTGAAGTCTTGTGTGGGAAGGTTAAATATCATGCTGATTTTCTTGTTGTTGGTACCCCACAAGATGAATTTTGTCCCATTATTTTTGGTAGACCCTTCTTGAATATTGTTAAAGCTAAGATTGACTGTGAAAAGGATATTGTTGAAATTGGCTTAGGGGATATGAAACATGAGTTTAATTTTGCTAAGTTTCATAGACAACCTCGTGATAGGGAACCACCTAGTAAGGATGAGATTATTGGTCTTGCTTCCATTGTCGTGCCTCCTACTGATCCATTAGAACAATACTTGCTTGACCATGAAAATGATATGTTTATGAAGGAAAGAAGGGAAATAGATGAAGTGTTCCTTAAACAGGATCCTGTGCTGAAACATAACCTTCCCATTGAAATTCTTGGGGACCCCCCTCCACCCAAGGGCGATCCCGTGTTTGAACTCAAACCATTACCTGATAATCTTAAGTATGCTTATCTTGATGAAAAGAAAATATATCCTGTTATTGTTAGTGCTAACCTTTCAGAGCAAGAAGAAGAAAGATTATTGAAAACTCTGAAAAAGCACCAAGCTGCTATTGGATATACTCTAGATGATCTTAAGGGTATTAGTCCCACGTTATGCCAACACAAAATTACAGTGGAGAAAGATGCCAAAGCAGTTAGAGATCCTGAACGACGACTAAATCCCAAAATGAAAGAAGTGGTAAGAAAGGAGATACTAAAGCTCCTTGAGGAAGGTATAATTTATCCTGTTGCTGATAGTGATTGGGTAAGCCCTGTCCATTGTGTTCCTAAAAAGGGAGGTATTACTGTCGTTCCTAATGATAAAGCTGAATTGATCCAGCAAAGAAACAGGTTATAGGATGGTAATTTATTTCCATAAATTAAATAAAGCTACTAAGAAAGATCATTACCCTTTACCTTTTATTGATCAAATGCTAGAAAGACTATCCAAACACACACATTTTTGCTTTCTAGATGGTTATTCTGGCTTCTCTCAAATACCTGTGTCGGCGGGGGATCAATCAAAAACTACTTTTACTTGCCCTTTTGGTACTTTTGCTTATAGACGTATGCCTTTTGGTTTATGTAATGCACCTGCTACCTTTCAAAGATGCATGATGGCTATATTCTCTGATTTTTGTGGAAAGATTTGTGAAGTATTCATGGATGACTTCTCCGTTTATGGATCCTCTTTTGATGATTGTTTGAGCAACCTTGATCGAGTTTTGCGGAGATGCGAAGACACTAGTCTCGTCTTGAATTGGGAAAAGTGTCACTGTATGGCTAATGAAGGCATTGTCTTGGGGCATAAGATTTCCGAGAGAGGTATTGAAGTTGACAAAGCCAAAGTTGATGCTATTGAAAAGATGCCATGTCCCAAGGACATAAAAGGTATAAGAAGTTTCCTTGGTCATGCTATAGGAGGTTCAGTAAGGACTTTTCTAAAATCTCTAGGCCTCTGACTAATTTATTGCAAAAAGATATTCCTTTTGTCTTTGATGATGATTGTGTAGAAGCATTTGAAATACTTAAGAAATCTTTGATCACTGCACCTATTGTTCAGCCATCTGATTGGAATTTACCTTTTGAAATTATGTGTGATGCCAGTGATTATGCTGTAGGTGCTGTTCTAGGGCAAAGAGTTGATAAGAAATTGAATGTTATCCAGTATGCTAGTAAGACTCTTGATACTGCCCAGAGAAATTATGCTACTACTGAAAAAGAATTCTTAGAAGTTGTGTTTGCATGTGATAAGTTTAGACCTTATATTGTTGATTCCAAGGTTACTATTCACACTGATCATGCTGCTATTAAATATCTTATGGAAAAGAAAGATGCTAAGCCTAGGCTCATTAGATGGGTTCTCCTGCTCCAAGAATTTGATTTACATATTATTGATAGAAAGGGAGCTGAGAACCCGCTATGCATAACTTGTCTAGGTTAGAGAATGTTCTTGATGACCCACGCCTATTGATGATAGCTTTCCTGATGAACAATTAGCGGTCATTAATGCTTCTCGTACTGCTCCCTGGTATGCTCATTATGCTAATTACATTGTTGCTAAATTTATACCTCCTAGTTTCACATACCAGCAAAAGAAAAAGTTCTTTTAAGATTTAAGACATTACTTTTGGGATGACCCACACCTTTATAAAGAAAGAGTAGATGGTGTTATTAGACGTTGTGTGCCTGAGGATGAACAGGAACAGATCCTACGCAAGTGTCACTCTGAATCCTATGGAGGACACCACGCTGGAGATATAACTGCACACAAGGTACTGCAATCTGGTTTTTATTGGCCTACTCTCTTCAAAGATGCTCGTAAGTTTGTCTTATTTTGTCATGAATGTCAAAGAATAGGTAATATTAGTAGACGTCAAGAAATGCCTATGAATTATTATCTTGTTATTGAACCATTTGATGTTTGGGGTTTTGATTATATGGGACCTTTTCCTGCCTCTAATGCTTACACACATTTTTTAGTTGCTGTTGATTATGTTACTAAGTGGGTAGAAGCTATTCCAACTAGTAGTGCTGATCATAACACCTCTATTAAAATGCTTAAAGAAGTTATTTTTCCGAGGTTTGGAGTCCCTAGATATCTTATGACTGATGGTGGTTCACATTTTATTCATGGTGCTTTCCGTAAGATGCTTGCTAAGTATGATGTTAATCATAGAATCACATCTCCTTATCATCTACAGTCTAGTGGTCAAGTAGAGTTGAGAAATAGAGAGCTCAAATTAATTTTGCAAAAGACTATCAATAGATCTAGGAAGAATTGGTCCAAAAAACTTGACGATGCATTATGGGCCTATAGAACTGCATACAAAAATCCTTTGGTTATGTCTCCATACAAGATGGTTTATGGAAAAGCATGTCATTTACCTCTTGAACATGAACATAAAGCATATTGGGCTATTAAAGAGCTCAACTATGACTTCAAACTTGCCGGTGAGAAGAGGTTGTTTCATATTAGCTCACTTGATGAATGGAGAACCCAAGACTATGAGAATGCCAAGCTATTCAAAGAAAATGTCAAACGCTGGCATGACAAAAGGATACAAAAGCATGAGTCTAACGTAGGAGATTATGTGTTATTATTAAACTCTCGTTTAAGATTTTTTGCGGGAAAACTTCTCTCTAAATGGGAAGGTCCTTTTGTTATCGAGGAGGTCTATCGTTCTGGTGCCATAAAAATCAACAACGTCGAGGGCACAAGTCCGAGGGTGGTGAACGGTCAAAGAATTAAACATTATATTTCAGGTAATCCTTTTAATGTTGAAACTAATATTATTGAAACCGTAACCCCCGAGGAATACATAAGGGACACTTTCCAGAACATTCCAGACTCCGAAAAGGAATAGGTATGTGGTACGGTAAGTAAACCGACACCAAAACAACTCCAATGGCAATTATTATCATTTTTGGAATATTTAAGAATTTTAGGAAGAAAGAAGTGGTCCGAGAGGGGCACGAGGCCCCCACGAGAGTGGAGGGCGCGCCCCCTGTCTCGTGGACACCTCATGTGCCTTCTAGACTCTGTTTTCTTGCACGTTACTTATTTTGGTCGGTAAAAATTCATTATATATACTCCCGAAGGTTTTGACCACCGTATCACGCAAATATCCTCTGTTTTCGTTTCGAGCTATTTCTGTTTCAGATCTAGAGCATCATGGCATCTCCAAGCGCTCCCAAGGACAAGTTTTTCGAGAGGGTTATCAACCCCTATCTCGCGGAGGTGCTGCAACACCCTCAAACCATTGAGATGCGTGAGAGGGTGCTGCACATCCGCAATGTGGAGGGACCAAGGCGTACCGGAAGCGTGGAGACAAAGCTCGAAGCTGTGGAGCAGCAAGTTTTCAAGTGCCAAGTGATGGTGGAGCGTGGACTCGACGCCAACCAGATGATGATCACGGAGTTCACCAACAACCACAAGCTAGATGCCAAAGTCATTGGGGAGACTATCTTCAAGCTTCAAGAGAAAATCGAGCACCTCTAAGCCCAGATCTATGACCTGCAAAACCAGAACTGTGAGTATGAATATAGATTCAAGAGGATGAGTTTGGCTGCAGATTTAAGGATCCCAGAGACTCGATCATCCTTCTATGATGGTGAGCCTATGCCTTGGAAGACGGATGACAAGCCTACATCATCAACAACTCCTACTTCACCACCTCCGATGACATAATCACATGGGTAGGGCACTCCCCTTGGCAACTGCCAAGCTTGGGGGAGGTGCCCTGGCCGGTATCGTATTACCATCACACTCTAATCTTTACCGTTTTATTTAGTTCGATCCTTTTAGTAGTATCTTGATCTAGTAGATTGAAGCTTTGATATCAAGTAGTTTTAAGTTTTTCTTTGTGATCTCTTTATGTATTCGAGTCCGTGAGCTATCTATAATAAAGATTAGTGTTGAGTCAAGGGCTTTGCTATGTTGCTATGATCTTGATAAAGTAGAAAAAAGTAAAAGAGTTCATATTGATCCTATGGTTAGTGATGACTTCACGCATAGAAAGTATGAGACATAAAAGTTGTTGAGAGTTGATAAACGTAGTCTTGGTCATCGTTGAAATTAATAGGAAGTGATAAGGAAAGAGAGGCTCACATACAAATATGTTATCTTGGACATCTTTTATGATTGGGAGCACTCATTAAGTATGACATGCTAAAAGGGTTGACGTTGGACAAGGAAGACAACGTAATGGTTTATGTTTTCTCACATGTCAGTTAAAGTATATCGACATTGACCTTCCAAACATGCTGAGCTTGCCTTTCCCCCTCATGCTAGCCAAATTCCTTGCACCAAGTCGAGATACTACTTGTGCTTCTAACTATCCTTAAACCCAGTTTTGCCATGAGAGTCCACCATACCTACCTATGGATTGAGTAAGATCCTTCAAGTAAGTTGTCATGTTGCAGGCAATAAAAATTGCTATCTAAATATATATGACTTATTAGTGCAGAGAAAATAAGCTTTGTACGATCTTGTTGTGGAAGCAATAAAAGCGACGGACTTCATAATAAAGGTCCACATACAAGGGGCAATATAAAGTGACGTTCTTTTGCATTAAGATTTTGTGCATGCAACCCTAAACGCACATGTCAATCTTTGCTTCCCTCTGTGAAGGGCCTATCTTTTACTTTGTGTTTTTACTTTATGCTTGAGTCAAGGTGATCTTCACCTTTCCCTTTTTCATTTTATCCTTTGGCAAGCTCCTCATGTTTGAAAGATCATGATATATATATCCAATTGGATGTAAGTTAGCATGGGCTATTATTGTTGACATCACCTAAAGGTGAATACGCTGGGAGGCAACACAATAAGCCCCTATCTTCCTTAGTGTCCGGCTGAAACTCTATAACCACAAGTACTGCGTGAGTGTTAGCAATTGTAGAAGACTACAAGATAGTTGAGTATGTGGACTTGCTGAAAAGCTCTATTGTTGACTCTTTCTGATGTTATGATAAATTGCAATTGCTTCAATGACTTAGATCATAGTTTGTTAGTTCTCAATAAAGTTTTTGAACCACACTTGACATTGTGAATTGATTGTTACTTGAGTATAAGAAATCATATGATAATATTTATATATGTTGACGTTACAAGAATGATCATGATGCCCTCATGTCCGTATTTTACTTTTATCGACACCTCTATCTCTAAACATGTGGACATTTTTTCGATATCGGCTTCCGCTTGAGGACAAGCGAGGTCTAAGCTTGGGGGAGTTGATACGTCCATTTTGCATCATGCTTTTATATCAATATTTATTGCATTATGGGCTGTTATTACACATTATATCTCAATACTTATGGCTATTCTCTCTTATTTTACAAGGTTTACCATGAAGAGGGGGAATGCCGGCTGCTGGAATTCTAGCTGGAAAAGCAACAAACATTGGAAACCTATTATGCACTGCTCCAAAAATCCTGAAACTCCACGAAACCTGTTTTTGGAATTAATAAGAATTATTGAGCGGAAGAAATACATCAGGGGGCCCACCCCTACTGGGCGCCCCCCTGTCTCCTGGGCCCCCTGGTGGCCCCCGATGTCCGTCTTCTGCTATATGAAGGCTTTTACCGTGGAAAAAATCGTGGGCAAGCTTACGGGACGAAAATCTGCCGCCACGAGGCGGAACCTTGGCGGAACCAATCTAGGGCTCATGAGCTGTTCTGCTGGGACACTTCTCCGGAGGGGGAAATCTTCACCAACGTCATCACCAACGATCCTCTCATCGGGAGGGGGTCAATCTCCTTCAACATCTTCACCAGCACCATCACCTCTCAAAACCCTAGTTCATCTCTTGTATCCAATCTTGTATCCAAACCACAAATTGGTACCTGTGGGTTGCTAGTAGTGTTGTACTCCTTGTAGTTGATGCTAATTGGTTTACTTGGTGGAAGATCATATGTTTAGATCCTTAATGCATATTATTACTCCTCTGATTATGAACATGAATATACTTTGCAATTAGTTACGTTTGTTCCTAAGAACATGGGTGAAGTCTTGCTATTAGTAGTCATGTGAATTTGGTATTCGTCCGATATTTTGATGAGATGTATGTTGTCTTTTCCTCTAGTGGTGTTATGTGAACGTCGACTACATGACACTTCACCATTATTTGGGCCTAGAGGAAGGCATAAGGAAGTAATAAGTAGATGATGGGTTGCTAGAGTGACAGAAGCTTAAACCCTAGTTTATGCGTTGCTTCGTTAGGGGCTGATTTGGATCCATACGTTTAATGTTGTGGTTAGGTTTACCTTAATACTTCTTTTGTAGTTGCGCATGCTTGCAATAGGGGTTAATCATAGGTGGGATGCTTGTCCAAGTAAGGGCAGTACCCAAGCACCTGTCCATCCACATGTCAAATTATCGAAGTACCGAACACGAATCGTATGAACATGATGAAAACTAGATTGACGATAATTCCCATGTGTCCTCGGGAGATCCTTTATCATTATAAGAATTTGTCCAGGCTTATACTTTGCTACATAAAGGATTGGGCCACCTTGCTGTACTTTATTTACTTTCATTGCTTGTTACTCGTTACGATTTATCTTATCACAAAACAATCTATTACGTATAATTTCAGTGCTTGCAGAGAAAACCTTACTGAAAACCGCTTATCATTTCCTTATGCTCCTCGTTGGGTTCGACACTCTTACTTATCGAAAGGACTACGATAGATTCCCTACACTTGTGGGTCATCAAGACTCTTTTCTGGCGCCGTTGCCGGGGAGTGTAGCGCTTTTGGTGAGTGGAACTTGGTAAGGAAACATTTATATAGTGTGCTGAAATTTTCTGTTACTTGTCACTATGGAAAGTAATCCTTTGAGGGTCTTGTTCGGGGTATCTTCACCCCGGCCAGAAGAGCAAAGAGTTGCTCCTCAACCAACTGAACTTTTTGAAAATATTTACTTTCAGATTCCTTCGGGTATGATAGAGAAACTACTAGCTAAACCATTTGCAGGAGATGGAACATTGCATCCCGATTTACACCTTATCTTTGTGGATGAAGTTTGTGGATTATTTAAGCATGTAGGTATTCCCGATGATGTTGTCAAAAGTATGGTCTTCCCTTTATCTTTGAAGGGAGATGCATTGACATGGCATAGGCTATGTGACGATACGAGATCTTGGAATTATAAGCGATTGAAGTTGGAATTTCACCAGAAATTCAATCCTATGAATCTTGTTGATTGTGATCGTAATTACATATATAATTTCTGGCCTCGCGAAGGAGAAAGCATCGCTCAAGCTTGGGGGAGGCTTAAATCAATGTTATATTCATGCCCCAATCATGAGCTCTCCCGGGAAATGATTATTCAAAATTTTTATGCTCGGCTTTCTCTTAATGATCGCAACTTGCTCGATACTTCCTGTGTTGGCTCTTATATGCTGAAGGCAATTGATTTCAAATGGGACTTATTGGAAAGAATTAAACGCAACTATGAAGATTGGGGTTCCGACGATGGTAAGAAGTCAGGTATGCCACCTAAATTTGACTGTGTTAATTCTTTTATGGATACCGATGCTTTTCGTGGATTTAGCGCTAAGTATGGACTTGACTCTGAGATAGTAGCTTCTTTCTGTGAATCTTTCGCTACTCACGTTGATCTCCCTAAAGAGAAGTGGTTTAAATATAATCCTCCCATTGAAGTAAAAGTAGTTGCCCCTATTACAGTTGAAGAAAAGACTATCACCTACAGTGATCCTATTGTTCCTACTACTTATGTTGAGAAACCCCCTTTTCTTGTTAGGATAAGGGATCATGCTAAAACTTTTACTGTTGTTCGTAAGAGTAATACTAGGACTTATACACCTCTGAGCAAATCAAAGTTGAACCTAGTATTGCTATGGTTAAAGATCTCTTGCATGACGATTTAGATGGGCATGTTATTTATTTCTGAGGTGAGACTGCTAATATTGCTAGACCAGATGCTAAGATACATAGACCTGTTGTAGGCATGCCTGTTATTTCTGTTAAAATAGGAGACCATTGTTATCATGGTTTATGTGATATGGGTGCTAGTGCTAGTGCAATACCTTATGACTTATATAAAGAAATTATGCATGACATTGCAACCGTTGAATTGGAATACATTGAGTTACTATTAAGCTTGCTAATAGGGATACCATTAAACCATTTGGGATTGTTAGAGATGTTGACGTCTTGTGTGGGAAGGTTAAATATCCTGCTGATTTTCTTGTTGTTGGTTCCCTACAAGATGACTTTTGTCCCATTATTTTTGGTAGACCCTTCTTGAATACTGTTAAAGCTAAGATTGACTGTGAAAAGGATATTGTTGAAATTGGCTTAGGGGGTATGAAACATGAGTTTAATTTTGCTAAGTTTCGTAGACAACCTCGTGATAGGGAACCACCTAGTAAGGATGAGATTATTGTTCTTGCTTCCATTGTCGTGCCTCCTACTGATCCATTAGAACAATACTTGCTTGACCATGAAAATGATATGTTTATGAAGGAAAGAAGGGAAATAGATGAAGTGTTCCTTAAACAGGATCCTGTGCTGAAACATAACCTTCCCATTAAAATTCTTGGGGATCCCCCTTCACCCAAGGGCGATCCCGTGTTTGAACTCAAACCATTACCTGATAATCTTAAGTATGCTTATCTTGATGAAAAGAAAATATATCCTCTTATTATTAGTGCTAACCTTCAGAGCAAGATGAAGAAAGATTATTGAAAACTCTGAAAAAGCACCAAGCTGCTATTGGATATACTCTAGATGATCTTAAGGGTATTAGTCCCACGTTATGCCAACACAACATTACAATGGAGAAAGATGCCAAACCAGTTAGAGATCCTCAACGACGACTAAATCCCAAAATGAAAGAAGTGGTAAGAAAGGAGATACTAAAGCTCCTTGAGGTAGGTATAATTTATCATGTTGCTGATAGTGATTGGGTAAGCCCTGTCCATTGTGTTCCTAAAAAGGGAGGTATTACTGTCGTTCCTAATGATAAAGATGAATTGATCCAGCAAAGAATTATTACAGGTTATAGGATGGTAATTGATTTCCGTAAATTAAATAAAGCTACTAAGAAAGATCATTACCCTTTACCTTTTATTGATCAAATGCTAGAAAGACTATCCAAACACACACATTTTTGCTTTCTAGATGGTTATTATGGCTTCTCTCAAATACCTGTGTCGGCAGGGGATCAATCAAAAACTACTTTTACTTGCCCTTTTGGTACTTTTTCTTATAGACGTATGCATTTTGGTTTATGTAATGCACCTGCTACCTTTCAAAGATGCATGATGGCTATATTCTCTGATTTTTGTGAAAAGATTTGTGAAGTATTCATGGATGACTTCTCCGTTTATGGATCCTCTTTTGATGATTGTTTGAGCAACCTTGATCGAGTTTTGCAGAGATGCGAAGACACTAGTCTCGTCTTGAATTGGGAAAAGTGTCACTTTATGGCTAATGAAGGCATTGTCTTGGGGCATAAGATTTCCGAGAGAGGTATTGAAGTTGACAAAGCCAAAGTTGATGCTATTGAAAAGATGCCATGTCCCAAGGACATAAAAGGTATAAGAAGTTTCCTTGGTCATGCTATAGGAGGTTCATTAAGGACTTTTCTAAAATCTCTAGGACTCTGACTAATTTATTGAAAAAAGATATTCCTTTTGTCTTTGATGATGATGGTGTAGAAGCATTTGAAATACTTAAGAAATCTTTGATCACTGCACCTATTGTTCAGCCACCTGATTGGAATTTACCTTTTGAAATTATGTGTGATGCCAGTGATTATGCTGTAGGTGATGTTCTAGGGCAAAGAGTTGATAAGAAATTGAATGTTATCCAGTATGCTAGTAAGACTCTTGATACTGCCCGGAGAAATTATGCTACTACTGAAAAAGAATTCTTAGAAGTTGTGTTTGCATGTGATAAGTTTAGACCTTATATTGTTGATTGCAAGGTTACTATTCACACTGATCATGCTGCTATTAAATATCTTATGGGAAAGAAAGATGCTAAGCCTAGGCTCATTAGATGGGTTCTCCTGCTCCAAGAATTTGATTTACATATTATTGATAGAAAGGGAGCCGAGTGTTGGAAATATGCCCTAGAGGCAATAATAAAAGCATTATTATTATATTTCCTTGTTCATGATAATTGTCTTTTATTCATGCTATAACTGTATTATCCGGAAATCGTAATTACACGTGTGAATACATAGACTACAATACGTCCCTAGTAAGCCTCTAGTTGACTAGCTCGTTGGTCAACAGATAGTCATGGTTTCGACTATGGACATCGGATGTCATTGATAACGGATCACGCCATTAGGAGAATGACGTGATGGACAAGACCCAATCCTAAGCATAGCACAAGATCGTAGTTCGTTTTGCTAGAGCTTTTCCAATGTCAAGTATCTCTTCCTTAGACCATGAGATCGTGCAACCCCGGATACCGTAGGAGTGCTTTGGTGTATCAAACGTCACAACGAATCGGGTGACTATAAAGGTGCACTACAGGTATCTCCGAAAGTGACCATTGGGTTGACACGGATCGAGGCGGGATTTGTCACTCCAGACACGGAGAGGTATCACGGGCCCACTCGATAATGCATCATCATAATGAGCTCAAAGTGATCAAGTGTCTGGTCACGGATCATGCATTGCGGTACGAGTAAAGTGACTTGCCGTAACGAGACTAAACGAGGTATTGGGATACCGACGATCGAAGTCTCGGGCAAGTAACATACCGTCTGACAGAGGGAATAGAATACGGGTTGCTTGAACCCTTGACATCGTGGTTCATCCGATGACAACATCGAGGAGCATGTGGGATCCAACATGGGTATCCAGATCCCGCTGTTGGTTATTGACTTGAGGTAGTCTCGGTCATGTTCAGATGTCTCCGAACCCGTAGGGTCTACACACTTAAGGTTCGGTGACGCTTAGGGTTAATAGGAAGACAAGTATGTGATTACCGAATGTTGTTCGAGTCCGGATGAGATCCCGGACGTCACGAGGAGTTCCGGAGCGGTCCGGAGGTAAAGATTTATATATGGAAAGTGGTTAAACGGACTCGGAAAGTTTCGGGGTATCTGGTAATGTACTGGGGCCACGGGAGAGTTCGGAGGTCCACGGGAGGGGCCACCCCTCCGGGGGCCACATGGGCTAAGTGGGAGGGAGCCAGCCCCGGTGGGCTGGGCGCCCCCACCTAGGCCCATGCGGCTAGGGTTTGGGAGGGAAATCCTAAGGAAAAGGGGCGCCCCTTGGCTTGGGGGCAAGCCACCCTTTCCTCCTCTCCCTTGGCCGCCGCCCCTAGGGTTTTCCCTAGAGGGCCGCCCCCTGGCCCTCTCCTCCTATAAATAGAGGGGTGGGGGGGAGGGCTGCATACATCATTGAAGGCGCAGCCCCTCCCCTCCCCAACTCCTCTCTTTCTCCGTGTGAGCTTGGCGAAGCCCTGCCGGAGAACCTCCGCACAAATTGCACCACGCCGTCGTGCTGCCATTGGAGTTGTCTTCCTCAACCTCTCCTTCATCCTTGCTGGATCAAGACGGAGGAGACGCCATCGTCCCGTACGTGTGTTGAACATGGAGGTGCTGTCCTTTCAGCACTTTGGTCATCGGTGATCGGAATCACGTTGGGAACGTCTTCATCATCACCACTCCCTCGAACGCTTCCGTACTCGATCTACAAGTGGTATGTAGATGCAAACTCTCTCTCGTGACTCGTTGCTTAGATGAACTCATAGATAGATCTTGGTGAAACCGTAGGAAAATTTTAATTTTCTGCAACGCTCCCCAACAAAGTGGCATCATGAGCTAGGTCTATGCGTAGTTCTCTTTGCACGAGTAGAACACAATTTTGTTGTGGGCGTGGATCTTGTCAACTTACTTGCCGTTATTAGTCGTTTCTTGCTTCCGCGGTATTGTGGGATGAAGCGGCCCGACCAACCTTACACGCATTTTACGTGAGACCGGTTCCACCGACTAACATGCACTAGTTGCATAAGGTGGCTGGCGGGTGTCTGTCTCTCCTACTTTAGTTGGAGCGGATTCGATGAACAGGGTCCTTATGAAGGGTAAATAGAAGTTCACAAGATCACGTTGTGGTTATTCGTAGGTAAGAAAACGTTCTTGCTAGAACCCAATTGCAGCCATGTAAAAGATGCAACAACAATTAGAGGACGTCTAACTTGTTTTTGCAGCAATTGTCATGTGACGTGATATGGCCAAGTTGTGATGAATGATGATATATTGTGATGTATGAGATCATGTTCTTGTAATAGGAATCATGACTTGCATGTCGATGAGTATGACAACCGGCAGGAGCCATAGGAGTTGTCTTTATTTTGTATGACCTGCGTGTCATTGAAGTACGCCATGTAACTCACTTTACTTTATTGCTAAATGCGTTAGCCATAGAAGTAGAAGTAGTCGTTGGCGTGACAACTTCATGAAGACACGATGATGGAGATCATGATGATGGAGATCATGGTGTCATGCCGGTGACAGGATGATCATGGAGCCTCAAGATGAAGATCAAGGAGCTATATGATATTGGCCATATCATGTCACTACTTTATAATTGCATGTGATGTTTATTATGATTATACATCTTGTTTACTTAGAATGACGGTAGTAAATAAGATGATCCCTTAGAACAATTTCAAGAAGTGTTCTCCCTAACGTGCACCGTTGCTACAGTTCGTCGCTTCTAAGCACCACGTGTTGATCGGGTGTGATGGATTCTTACGTTCACATACAACGGTGTAAGACAGATTTACACACGCAGAAACACTTAGGGTTAACTTGACGAGCCTAGCATGTACAGACATGGCCTCGAACACGAGACCGAAAGGTCGAACACGAGTCGTATGGAAGATACGATCAACATGAGAATGTTCACCGACGCAGACTAGTCCGTCTCACGTGTTGATCGGACACGGCTTAGTCGACTCGGATCGTGTAACACTTAGATGACTAGAGGATGTCTAATCTAAGTGGGAGTTCATTAATAATTTGATTAGATGAACTTTATTATCATGAACAATAGTCTAAAATCTTTTACATGATATGTCTTGTAGATCAAATGGCCAACGCCATGTCAACTTGAACTTCAACGCGCTCCTAGAGAAAACCAAGCTGAAAGATGACGGCAACAACTATACGGACTGGGTCCGAACCGAGGATCATCCTCATAGCTGCCAGAAACAATACGCCCTAGAAGGACCGCTAGGTGACGCTCCGTCCCTGCAGAACCAAGACATTATGAATGCTTGGCAGTCTCGTCCGATGATTACTCCCTCGCTCAAGGCGGCATGCTTTACAGCTTAGAACCGGGCTCCAAAAGCGTTTTGAGCATCACGGAGCATATGAGATGTTCAAGAGCTGAAACTGGTTTTTCAAGCTCACGCCGGTCGAGAGATATGACATCTCCGACAAGTTCTATAGTTGTAAGATGGAGGAAAACAGTTCTGTCAGTGAGCACATTCTGAAGATGTCTGGGTTGTACAACCGTATGACCCAGCTGAATATTAACCTCCCTGATGAGGCGGTCATTGACAGAATCCTCCAGTCGCTCCCACCAAGCTACAAGAGCTTTGTGATGAACTACAACATGCAGGGGATGGTAAAGACCATTCTGAAGTGTTCTCTATGCTGAAGTCAGCCGAGGTTGAAATCAAGAAAGAACATCAAGTGTTGATGGTCAATAAGACCACTAAGTTCAAGAAGGGCAAGGGTAAGAAGAACTTCAAGAAGGACGGCAAGGAGATTGCCGCGCCCGGTAAGCAAGTTGCCGGGAAGAAGTCAAAGAATGGACCCAAACCCGAGACTGAGTGCTTTTATTGCAAGGGGAAGGGTCACTAGAAGCGGAACTGCCCCAAGTACTTAGCGGATAAGAAGGCCGCAACACCAAAGGTATATTTGATATACATGTAATTGATGTGTACCTTACCAGAATCGTAGTAACTCCCGGTATTTGATACCGTGCCGTTGTTCATATTTGTAACTCACAGCAGAGCTGCGGAATAAGCGGAGATCGGCGAAGGACGAGGTGACGATGCGCTGCGGGAATGGTTCCGAGTCGATGTGATCGCCGCCGGCACGCTACCTCTTCATTTACCCACGGATTAGTTATGAACCTTAATAATTGTTATTTGGTGCCAAGTTTGAGCATGAATATTGTATCTGGATCTCGTTTAATGCGAGATGGCTACTCATTTAAATCCGAGAATAATGGTTGTTCTATTTATATGAGAGATATGTTTTATGGTCATGCTCCGATGGTCAATGGTTTATTCTTAATGAATCTCGAGCGTAGTATTACACATGTTCATAGCGTGAATACCAAAAGATGTAAAGTTGATAACGATAGTCCCACATACTTGTGGCATCGCCGCCTTGGTCACATTGGTGTCAAGCGCATGAAGAAGCTCCATGCTGATGGACTTTTGGAGTCTCTTGATTATGAATCATTTGACACATGCGAACCATGCCTCATGGGCAAAATGACCAAGACTCCATTCTCTGGAACAATGGAGCGAGCAACCAACTTGTTGGAAATCATACATACCGATGTGTGCGGTCCAATGAGCGTTGAGGCTCGCGGAGGATAATCGTTATGTTCTCACTCTCACAGATGACTTGAGTAGATATGGGTATGTCTACTTGATGAAACACAAGTCTGAGACCTTTGAAAAGTTCAAGGAATTTCAGAATGAAGTAGAGAATCAACGTGACCGAAAGATAAAATTCTTACGATCAGATCGTGGAGGAGAATATTTAAGTCACGAATTTGGTACACACTTAAGAAAATGTGGAATCGTTTCACAACTAACGCCGCTGGAACACCTCAAGCGTAACGGTGTGTCCGAACGTCGAATCGCACTCTATTGGATATGGTGCGGTCTATGATGTCTCTTACCGATTTACCGCTATCATTTTGGGGATACGCCTAGAGACAGCTACATTCACTTTAAATAGGGCACCGCCTAAATCCGCTGAGATGACACCGTATGAATTATGGTTTGGGAAGAAACCTAAGCTGTCGTTTCTAAAAGTTTGGGGATGCGATGCTTATGTCAAGAAACTTCAACCTGAAAAGCTCGAACCCAAGTCGGAAAAATGCGTCTTCATAGGATACCCTAAGGAAACCTTTGGGTATACCTTCTACCTTAGATCCGAAGGCAAGATCTTTGTTGCCGTGAACGGAACCTTTCGAAAAGAGTTTCTCTCGAAAGGAGTAAGTGGGAGGAAAGTAGAACTCGATGAAGTACTACCTCTTGAATGGGACAGTGATGCAGCTCAGAAAATGTTCTGTGATGCCTACACCAATCAAGAGGAAATTCATGATGATGATCAAGGTACTTCGGATCAAGTTGCTCTTGAACTTCAGAGGTCCACTAGGACACGTTCCGCACTGCAGTGGTACGGCAACCCTGTCTTGGAAATCATGTTGTTAGACAACAATGAACCTTGAACTATGAAGAAGCGATGGCGGCCCAGATTCCAACAAATGGCTAGAAGCCATGAAGTCCGAGATAGAATCCATGTATGAAAACAAAGTGTGGACTTTGACTGACTTGCCCGATGATCGGCGAGCGATAGAAAACAAATGGATCTTTAAGAAGAAGACGGACGCGGATGGTAATGTCACCATCTATAAAGCTCGACTTGTCGCTAAGGGTTATCGGCAAGTTCAAGGGATTGACTACAATGAGACTTTCTCTCCCGTAGCGAAGCTTAAGTCCGTCCAATCATGTTAGCAATTGCCGCGATACTATGATTAGGAGATATGGCAGATGGACGCCAAAACAGCGTTCCTTAACGGCTATCTTAAGGAAAAGCTGTATATGATACAGCCGGAAGGTTTTGTCGATCCTAAGAATGTCGACAAAGTATGCAAGCTCCAGCGATCCATTTATGGGCTGGTGCAAGCATCTCGAGTTGGAACATTTGCTTTGATGAGATGATCAAAGCGTTTAGTTTATGCAGACTTATGGAGAAGCCTGCGTTTACAAGAAAGTGAGTGGGAGCTCAGAGCATTTCTCATATTATATGTAGATGACATACTTGATGGGAAATGATATAGAATTCTTGGACAACATTAAGGCCTACTTGAATAAGTGTTTTTCAATGAAGGACCTTGGAGAAGTTGCTTATATATTAGGCATCAAGATCTATGGAGATAGATCGAGACGCCTCATAGGTCTTTCACAAAGCACATACCTTGATAAGATTTTGAAGAAGTTCAAAATGGACCAGTCCAAGAAGGGTTCTTGCTCTGATTGCAAGGTGTGAGATTGAGCTCAGCTCAATGCCCGACCACGCAAAAGATAAAGAAGAGATGAGTGTCATCCCTATGCCTCAGCCATAGGATCTATTATGTATGCCATGCTGTGTACTGGACCTGATGTAAACCTTGCCGTAAGTTTGGTAGGAAGGTACCAAAGTAATCCCGCAAGGAACACGGACAGCGGTCAAGAATATCCTGAAGTACCGAAAAGGACAAAGGACATGTTTCGTTTATGGAGGTGACGAAGAGCTCGTCAGAACAGGTTACGCCGATGCTAGCTTCGACACAGATCCGATGACTCTAAGTCACAAACCGGATCGTGTATATGTTGAATGGTGGAGCAGTAAGCTGGTGCAGCTGCAAGCAGAGCGTCGTGGCGGGATCTACTTGTGAAGCGGAGTACATGGCAGCCTCGGAGGCAGCGCATGAAGCAATTTGGGTGAAGGAGTTCATCACCGACCTAGGAGTCATACCCAATGCGTCGGGGCCGATCAAACTCTTATGTGACAACACTGGAGCTATTGCACTTGCCAAGGAGCCCAGGTTTCACAAGAAGACCAGGCACATCAAGCGTCGCTTCAACTCCATCCGTGAAAATGTTCAGGATGGAGACATAGAAATTTGTAAAGTGCATACGGATCTAAATGTCGCAGATCCGTTGACTAAACCTCTTCATGGGCAAAACATGATCAACACCAGAACTCTATGGGTGTTCGATTCATCACAATGTAAACTAGATTATTGACTCTAGTGCAAGTGGGAGACTGTTGGAAATATGCCCTAGAGGCAATAATAAAAGCATTATTATTATATTTCCTTGTTCATGATAATTGTCTTTTATTCATGCTATAACTGTATTATCCGGAAATCGTAATTACACATGTGAATACATAGACTACAATACGTCCCTAGTAAGCCTCTAGTTGACTAGCTCGTTGGTCAACAGATAGTCATGGTTTCCGACTATGGACATCGGATGTCATTGATAACGGATCACGCCATTAGGAGAATGACGTGATGGACAAGACCCAATCCTAAGCATAGCACAAGATCGTGTAGTTCGTTTTGCTAGAGCTTTTCCAATGTCAAGTATCTCTTCCTTAGACCATGAGATCGTGCAATTCCGGATACCGTAGGAGTGCTTTGGGTGTATCAAACGTCACAACGAATCGGGTGACTATAAAGGTGCACTACAGGTATCTCCGAAAGTGACCATTGGGTTGACACGGATCGAGATGGGATTTGTCACTCCAGACACGGAGAGGTATCACGGGCCCACTCGATAATGCATCATCATAATGAGCTCAAAGTGATCAAGTGTCTGGTCACGGATCATGCATTGCGGTACGAGTAAAGTGACTTGCCGTAACGAGACTAAACGAGGTATTGGGATACCGACGATCGAGTCTCGGGCAAGTAACATACCGTCGACAGAGGGAATAGAATACGGGTTGCTTGAACCCTTGACATCGTGGTTCATCCGATGACAACATCGAGGAGCATGTGGGAGCCAACATGGGTATCCAGATCCGCTGTTGGTTATTGACTTGAGGTAGTCTCCGTCATGTTCAGATGTCTCCCGAACCCGTAGGGTCTACACACTTAAGGTTCGGTGACGCTTAGGGTTAATAGGAAGACAAGTATGTGATTACCGAATGTTGTTCGAGTCCGGATGAGATCCCGGACGTCACGAGGAGTTCCGGAGGTCCGGAGGTAAAGATTTATATATGGAAAGTGGTTAAACGGACTCGGAAAGTTTGGGGTATATGGTAATGTACCGGGGCCACGGGAGAGTTCCGAGGTCCACCGGAGGGGCCACCCCTCGGGGGCCACATGGGCTAAGTGGGAGAGGAGCCAGCCCCTAGTGGGCTGGGCGCGCCCCCACCTAGGCCCATGCGGCTAGGGTTTGGGAGGGAAACCCTAAGGGAAAAGGGGCGCCCCTTGGCTTGGGGGCAAGCCACCCTTTCCTCCTATCCCTTGGCCGCCCCTAGGGTTTTCCCTAGAGGGCCGGCCCCCCCTTGGCCCTCTCCTCCTATAAATAGAGGGGTGGGGGGGAGGGCTGCATACATCATTGAAGGCGCAGCCCCTCCCCTCCCCAACTCCTCTCTTTCTCCGTGTGAGCTTGGCGAAGCCCTCACCGAGAACCTCCAGACAAATTGCACCACCGCCGTCAGGCTGCCATTGGAGTTGTCTTCCTCAACCTCTCCTTCATCCTTGCTGGATCAAGACGGAGGAGACGCCATCGTCCCACACGTGTGTTGAACATGGAGGTGCTGTCCTTTCAGCACTTTGGTCATCGGTGATCGGAATCACGTTGGGAACGTCTTCATCATCACCACTCCCTCGAACGCTTCCGTACTCGATCTACAAGTGGTATGTAGATGCAAACTCTCTCTCGTGACTCGTTGCTTAGATGAACTCATAGATAGATCTTGGTGAAACCGTAGGAAAATTTTAATTTTCTGCAACGTTCCCCAACACCGAGAACCCCATTGCAGACAACGTGTCTAGGTTAGAGAATGTTCTTGATGACCCACTGCCTATTGATGATAGCTTTCCTGATGAACAATTAGCGGTCATTAATGCTTCTCGTACTGCTCCCTGGTATGCTCATTATGCTAATTACATTGTTGCTAAATTTATACCTCCTAGTTTCACATACCAGCAAAAGAAAAAGTTCTTTTATGATTTAAGACATTACTTTTGGAATGACCCACACCTTTATAAAGAAGGAGTAGATGGTGTTATTAGACGTTGTGTGCCTGAGCATGAACAGGAACAAATACTACGCATGTGTCACTCTGAATCCTATGGAGGACACCACGCTGGAGATATAACTGCAAACAAGGTACTGCAATCTGGTTTTTATTGGCCTACTCTCTTCAAAGATGCTCGTAAGTTTGTCTTATTTTGTCATGAATGTCAAAGAATAGGTAATATTAGTAGACGTCAAGAAATGCCTATGAATTATTCTCTTGTTATTGAACCATTTGATGTTTGGGGCTTTGATTATATGGGACCTTTTCCTGCCTCTAATGGTTACACACATATTTTAGTTGCTGTTGATTATGTTACTAAGTGGGTAGAAGCTATTCCAACTAGTAGTGCTGATCATAACACCTCTATTAAAATGCTTAAAGAAGTTATTTTTCTGAGGTTTGGAGTCCCTAGATATCTTATGATTGATGGTGGTTCATATTTTATTCATGGTGCTTTCCGTAAGATGCTTGCTAAGTATGATGTTAATCATAGAATCACATCTCCTTATCATCTGCAGTCTAGTGGTCAAGTAGAGTTGAGCAATAGAGAGCTCAAATTAATTTTGCAAAAGACTGTCAATAGATCTAGAAAGAATTGGTCCAAAAAACTTGATGATGCATTATGGGCCTATAGAACTACATACAAAAATCCTATGGTTATGTCTCCATATAAGATGGTTTATGGAAAAGCATGTCATTTACCTCTTGAACTTGAACATAAATCATATTGGGCTATTAAAGAGCTCAACTATGACTTCAAACTTGCCGGTGAGAAGAGGTTGTTTGATATTAGCTCACTTGATGAATGGAGAACCCAAGACTATGAGAATGCCAAGCTATTCAAAGAAAAAGTCAAACGCTGGCATGACAAAAGGATACAAAAGCATGAGTTTAACGTAGGAGATTATGTGTTATTATTCAACTCTCGTTTAAGATTTTTTGCAGGAAAACTTCTCTCTAAACGGGAAGGTCCTTATTGTTATCGAGGAGGTCTATCGTTCTGGTGCCATAAAAATCAACAACCTCGAGGGCACAAGTCCGAGGTTGGTGAACGGTCAAAGAATTAAACATTATATTTCAGGTAATCCTATTAATGTTGAAACTAATATTATTGAAACCGTAACCCCCAAGGAATACATAAGGGACACTTTCTAGAACGTTCCAGACTCCGAAAAGGAATAGGTATGTGGTACGGTAAGTAAACCGACTCCAAAACAACTCCAATGGCAATTATTATCAGTTTTGGAATATTTAAGAATTTTAGGAAGAAATAAGTAGTCTGAGAGGGGCACGAGGCCCCCACGAGAGTGGAGGGCGCGCCCCCCTGTCTCGTGGACACCTCGTGTGCCTTCCGGACTCTGTTTTCTTGCACGTTACGTATTTTGGTCGATAAAAATTCATTATATATACTCCCGAAGGTTTTGACCACCGTATCACGCAAATATCCTCTGTTTTCGTTTCGAGCTGTTTCTGTTTCAGATCTAGAGCATCATGGCTTCTCCAAGCGCTCCCAAGGACAAGTTTTTGGAGAGGGTTATCAACCCCTATCTCGCAGAGGTGCTGCAACACCCTCAAACCATTGAGATGCGTGAGAGGGTGCTGCACATCCGCGATGTGGAGGGACCAAGGCGTACTGGAAGCGTGGAGACAAAGCTCGAAGCTGTGGAGCAGCAAGTTTTCAAGTGCCAAGGGATGGTCGAGCGTGGACTCGACGCCAACCAGATGATGATCACGGAGTTCACCAACAACCACAAGCTAGATGCCAAAGTCATTGGGGAGACCATCTTCAAGCTTCAAGAGAAAATCGAGCACCTCTAAGCCCAGATCTATGACCTGCAAAACCAGAACTGTGAGTATGAATATAGATTCAAGAGGATGAGTTTGGCTGCAGATTTAAGGATCCCAGAGACTCGATCATCCTTCTATGATGGTGAGCCTATGCCTTGGAAGACGGACGACAAGCCTACATCATCAACAACTCCTACTTCACCACCTCTGAGGATATAATCACATGGGTAGGGCACTCCCCTTGGCAACTGCCAAGCTTGGGGGAGGTGCCCCGGTATCGTATTACCATCACACTCTTATCTTTACCGTTTTATTTAGTTCGATCCTTTTAGTAGTATCTTGATCTAGTAGATTGAAGCTTTGATATCAAGTAGTTTTAAGTTTTGCTTTGTGATCTCTTTATGTATTCGAGTCCGTGAGCTATCTTAATAAAGATTAGTGTTGAGTCAAGGGCTTTTCTATGTTGCTATGATCTTGAGAAAGTAGAAAAAAATAAAAGAGTTCATATTGATCTTATGGTTAGTGATGACTTCACACATAGAAAGTATGAGACATAAAAGTTGTTGAGAGTTGACAAACGTAGTCTTGGTCATCGTTGAAATTAATAGGAAGTGATAAGGAAAGAGAGGCTCAAATACAAATATGTTATCTTGGACATCTTTTATGATTGGGAGCACTCATTAAGTATGACATGCTAAAAGGGTTGACGTTGGACAAGGAAGACAACGTAATGGTTTATGTTTTCTCACATCTCAGTTAAAGTATATTTTCATTGACCTTCCAAACATGCTTAGCTTGCCTTTCCCCCTCATGCTAGCCAAATTCCTTGCACCAAATCGAGATACTACTTGTGCTTCCAACTATCCTTAAACCCAGTTTTGCCATGAGAGTCCACCATACCTACCTATGGATTGAGTAAGATCCTTCAAGTAAGTTGTCATGTTGCAGGCAATAAAAATTGCTATCTAAATATATATGACTTATTAATGAGAGAAAATAAGCTTTGTACGATCTTGTTGTGGAAGCAATAAAAGCGACGGACTTCATAATAAAGGTCCACATATAAGGGGCAATATAAAGTGACGTTCTTTTGCATTAAGATTTTGTGCATCCAACCCTAAACGCACATGACAACCTCTGCTTCCCTCTGCGAAGCACCTATCTTTTACTCTGTGTTTTTACTTTATGCTTGAGTCAAGGTGATCTTCACCTTTCCCTTTTTCACCTTTCCCTTGAGAACATGGGTGAAGTCTTGCTATTAGTAGTCATGTGAATTTGGTATTCGTCCGATATTTTCATGAGATGTATGTTGTCTTTTCCTCTAGTGGTGTTATGTGAACGTCGACTACATGACACTTAACCATTATTTGGGCCTATAGGAAGGCATAGGGAAGTAATAAGTATATAATGGGTTGCTAGAGTGACAGAAGCTTAAACCCTAGTTTATGCGTTGCTTCGTTAGGGGCTGATTTGGATCCGTACGTTTAATGTTGTGGTTAGGTTTACCTTAATACTTATTTTGTAGTTGCGGATGCTTGCAATAGGGGTTACTCATAAGTGGGATGCTTGTCCAAGTAAGGGCAGTACCCAAGCACCGGTCCACCCACATATCAAATTATCGAAGTACCGAACGCGAATCATATGAACGTGATGAAAACTAGCTTGATGATAATTCCCATTGTCCTTGGGAGCTCCTTTCTCATTATAAGAATTTGTCCAGGCTTATCCTTTCCTACATAAAGGGTTGGGCCATCTTGCTGCACTTTATTTACTTTCATTGCTTGTTACTCGTTACAGTTTATCTTATCACAAAACTATCTATTACCTATAATTTCAGTGCTTGCAGAGAAAACCTTACTGAAAACCACTTATCATTTCCTTCTACTCCTCGTTGGGTTCGACACTCTTACTTATCGAAAGGACTACGATAGATCCCCTAAACTTGTGGGTCATCACACATACCTTGATAAGGTTTTGAAAAAAGTTCAAAATGGATCAAGCAAAGAAAGGGTTCTTGCCTGTATTACAAGGTGTGAAGTTGAGTCAGACTTAATGCCCGACCACAGCAGAAGATAAAGACAAAATGAAAGATGTTCCCTATGCTTCAGCCATTGGCTCTATCATGTATGCAATGCTGTGTACCAGACCTGATGTATGCTTAGTAATAAGTTTAGTAGGGAGGTACCAAAGTAATCCAGGAGTGGATCACTGGACAACGGTCAAGAATATCCTGAAATACCTGAAAAGGACTAAGGATATGTTTCTCATTTATGGAGGTGACAAAGAGCTAGGCGTAAATGGTTACGTCGATCCAAGCTTTGACACTGATCCGGACGATTCTAAATCGCAAACCGGATACGTGTTGATATTGAACGGTGGAGCTGTCGGTTGGTGCAGTTCTAAACAAAGTGTCGTGGCGGGATCTACATGCGAAGCAGAGTACATAGCTGCTTCGGAAGCACCAAATGAAGGAGTCTGGATGAAAGAGTTCATTTCCGATCTAGGTGTCATACCTAGTGCATCGGGAGCAATGAAGATCTTCTGTGACAATACTGGTGCAATTGCCTTGGAAAAGGAATCCAGATTTCACAAGAGGACCAAGCACATCAAGAGACGCTTCAATTCCATCCGGGACCAACTCCAGGTGGGAGACATAGAAATTTGCAAGATACATACGGATCTAAATGTTGTAGACCCGTTGACTAAGCCTCTTCCACGAGCAAAACATGATCAGCACCAAGGCTCCATGGGTGTTAGAATCATTACTGTGTAATCTAGATTATTCACTCTAGTGCAAGTGGGAGACTGAAGGAAATATGCCCTAGAGGCAATAATAAAGTTATTATTTATTTCCTTATATCATGATAAATTTTTATTATTCATGCTAGAATTGTATTAACCAGAAACATGATACATGTGTGAATACATAGACAAACATAATGTCACTAGTATGCCTCTACTTGACTAGCTCATCAATGAAAGATGGTTATGTTTCCTAACCATAGACATGAGTTGTCATTTGATTAATGGGATCACATCATTAGGAGAATGATGTGATTGACTTGACCCATTCCGTTAGCTTAGCAGTTGATCGTTTAGTATGTTGCTATTGCTTTCTTCATGACTTATACATGTTCCTACAACTATTAGATTATGCAACTCCCGTTTACCGGAGGAACACTTTGTGTGCTACCAAACGTCACAACGTAACTGGGTGATTATAAAGGAGCTCTACAGGTGTCTCCAAAGGTACATGTTGAGTTGGCGTATTTCGAGATTAGGTTTTGTCACTCCGATTATCAGAGAGGTATCTCTGGGCCCACTCGGTAATGCACATCACTATAAGCCTTGCAAACAATGTAGCTAATGAGTTAGTTACGGAATGATGCATTACATAACGAG
Organism: Aegilops longissima; assembly: GCA_021605205.1. Taxonomy (NCBI): domain Eukaryota; kingdom Viridiplantae; phylum Streptophyta; class Magnoliopsida; order Poales; family Poaceae; genus Aegilops; species Aegilops longissima. The sequence continues at coordinate 747,275,205 of CM038679.1, forward strand.
TAAAGCGACTAGCCGGTAACGAGATTGAACTAGGTATTGAGATACCGACGATCGAATCTCGGGCAAGTAACAAACCGATGACAAAGGGAACAACATATTTTGTTGTGCGTTTTGACCGATAAAGATCTTCGTACAATATGTGGGAGCCAAAATGAGCATCCAGGTTCCTCTATTGGTTATTGACCGGAAACGTGTCTCGGTCATGTCTACATAGTTCTCGAACCCGTATGGTCCGCACGCTTAAAGTTTCAATGACGGTTATATTATGATTTTTGATGTACCGAAGGTTGTTCGGAGTCCCGGATGTGATCACGGACATGATGAGGAGTCTCAAAATGGTCGAGACACGAAGATTGATATATTGGAAGCCTATATTTGGATATCGAAAGTGTTTCGGGTGAAATCGGGATTTTACCCGAGTACCGAGGGATTACCGGAACCCCCCGGAGGCTTAATGGGCCATAGTGGGCCTTAGTGGAGAAGAGGAGAGGCGGCCAGGGCAGGGCCGCACGCCCCTCCCCCTTGTCCGAATAGGACAACGAGAGGGGGGCGGCACCCTCCCTTCCTTCCTCTCTCTCCCTCCTCTTTCCCCCCTTCTCCTAGTCCAACAAGGAAAGGAGGGATTCCTACTCCCGGTGGGAGTAGGACTCCCCATGGCGCGCCTCCTCCCTGGTCGGCCGCCCCCTCCCCCCTTGCTCCTATTTATACGGGGGCAGGGGGCACCTCTAGACACAACAACAACAGATCATTGATCTCTTAACCGTGTGTGGTGCCCCCCTCCACCATAGTCCTCCTCGATAATATTGTAGCAGTGCTTAGGAGAAGCCCTGCGACAGTAGAACATCATCATCGTCACCATGCCGTCGTGCTGACGGAACTCTCCCTCGACACTCGGCTGGATCAGAGTTCGAGGGACGTCATCAAGCTGAACGTGTGCTAGAACTCGGAGGTGCCGTGTTTTCGGTGCTTGATCGGTCAGGCCGTGAAGCGTACGACTACATCAACCGCGTTGTTCTAACGCTTCTGCTTTCGGTCTACGAGAGTACGTGGACAACACTCTGCCCTCTTGTTGCTATGCATCACCATGATCTTGCGTGTGCATAGGATTTTTTTTGAAATTACTACGTTTCCCAACACCTTACACTTATTCAGTCCCTAGATGTAAAAGCAGAAACCACAGTTCTGCCAGTCTCGGAGCTTCATGCCAAGCTTGACGCGGAGATGAGGCTGAAAGAGCTCCTTCGTGAGGAAGAATTAAAGTGGGCGCTCCAGGCCAAGGTCAGAAGAGTAGTCCAGGGGGGCGCGAACACGCAATTCTTCCACATGATCGCTAATGGTAAGCATAGAAAGAAGGGGATCTTTCAGCTTGAACAAGATGAGAGAACGATTCTTGGATAGGAAAACTTAAAGCTATATATTACTGAGTATTACAAGCAGTTGTTTGGGCCTCCAGAGGAGAACTATGTGTCGCTGGATGAGTCTAGGATTGAGGATGTGCCTCAACTTACTTCTATTGAGAATGATATTTTAGCTGCTCCTTTCTCTGAAAAAGAGGTGTTTGAGGCCATTTCCCAGATGAAGAATATAAGGCTCCTGGCCCGGATGGTTTCCCGGCTGAATTTTATAAGAAGTGCTGGCATATTATTAAAGGAGATCTATTTCCGTTGTTCAACGACTTATTCTCTGGCCAGCTTCACCTTTTTCAGCTGAATTTTGGAACGATAACCCTACTTCCCAAGAAGACAGAGGCAGTGAGAATCGAGCAATTCCGGCCTATCTGTCTTCTTAATGTTAGTTTCAAAAAATTTACCAAGGTCGGTACGAATAGGCTCACACAGATTGCACATACTATGGTACAGCCTATTCAAACTGCTTTCATGCCGGACAGGAACATCCTTGAAGGGGTTGTGGTCCTTCATGAAACGCTCCATGAGATTCACACAAAAAAACTTGATGGAGTTGTTTTTAAGGTGGACTTCAAGAAAGCGTAGGATAAAGTCAAATGGCCTTTCCTTCAACAAGCATTACGTATGAAGGGTTTTGATGAAGCTTGGCAACGCCAAGTTGAATCTTTCATGCAAAAAGGGAGTGTTGGAATTAAAGTGAATGACGACATAGGTCATTATTTCCAGACACAGAAAGGCCTGAGGCAAGGTGATCCAATGTCTCCTATTCTGTTCAACATCGTCGTTGACATGTTGGCAATCTTGATAGGTAGGCCAAAGGAGGTCGGGCAGGTGGGTCCATCCTGCAGTATGCTGATGATACAGTCATCTTTATGGAGCACGACTTGGCAAAAGCGAGAAATCTGAAGCTGGTGTTATGCTTATTTGAACAATTGACCGGTTTGAAGATTAACTTCCATAAAAGTGAGTTGTTCTGTTTTGTTAGAGCCAAAGACGAATAAGAGGCTTATAAGCAATTGTTTGGATGAGAATTAGGAGCACTACCTCTTACATACCTAGGTATTCCCATTCACCATCGTAAGCTGACAAACAAAGAATGGAAGTGCATCGAGGATCGGTTTGAGAAGAAACTGAGCTGCTGGAAGGGAAAACTCATGTCTAATGGAGGCCGATTGATTCTTATTAATTTGGTGCTCACGAGTATGCCTATGTGTTGGGAATATAACTATTTGTGCAAGCCGCCCAGGAGGGGTCGGGTTACGTAAAGAAGATTACCAGAAAGAAGCCCAAGACCAAGCATGAGGATGGCGGTTCAATAAAAGGGCTTAAGGCCCACAGGCGGCTTAAGGCCCGTTGTAGTAAACTGCCATGATGGCATGACTTGTATCATAAGGTAGATTTAACTAGTCAACGAGCCAGACATTGTTGATAAGCCGGCCGGGACTCTGCAGGCCGTAGGGAGTCAACCCATGTATATAAGGGGACGACCTGTGGCCGGCTTAGGGCAAGAAACAACCAATCGAGAACCGGGCATAGCGTATCTCGCTCCCTGGTCATCGAAACCTCAAGCAATACCAACCCAACTAGACGTAGGCCTTACCTTCACCGTAAGGGGCCGAACTAGTATAAAACCTCTCGTGTCCTTTGTCCCGATAACCCCTTTAAGCTTCCTAGTTGCGATGGCTCCACGACTAAGTCCTTGCAAGAGGACATCTGCCGTGACAATTCCATGACAGTTGGCGCCCACCGTGGGGCCAGCGCACGATGGATTTGAGTTCTTGAAGGGCAGCTTCGAAGGGCTCAAGGGATACGCACACTAGTGCAGAACCGGCCTTTAGTGCCGGTTCGTAACGGCCTTCAGTGCCGGTTCTAGAACCGGCACTAAAGACTGGGGACTAAAGGTCCCCCCCTTTAGTACCGGTTCGTCACGAACCGGCGCTAAAGTGCGAACACGTGGCACGAGCCAGGCCCGGTGCGCGTAGGGCTTTAGTACGGTTGGTAACACCAACCGCATTTAAATGTTTTGGTGTTTTTATTTTCCGTTACATTTTTTTCCATTACTAAATGCTGGTATTTCACGATACTACAAATTGTACACGTTATGCATATATATAAATAGATTTTGTGTACGTATAGAACGTATATATATATATATATATATATATATATATATATATATATATATATATATATATATATATATATATATATATATATATATATATATATATATATATATATATCATCAAATGTCTCACAACCAACACCATTATTCACACATACACATGTATATACATATACAATTTCTCCTACATATGTTGCCTTGGTGCCTCCGAGCACGATGACAAGTGGTTCATGGGGCGGTAGCGGTAATAGTATTCTCCTTCGGGATTTATGACCTGGTCGAGCAAAAATCCGGCTATTTCCTCTTGAAGTGCTAGTATGCGGTCCGATGGTAGGATCTTATCCCGCACCTCTCTAAACTGTTAAGAGGGAGATCAATATGCATGTGTGTTAGTTGTGTGACTAGATATCGATAATGGTGTGAATAGTGTTCTGATAAACGTACCCAGTCATGTTTATCAGATCTGCTCCTTTTGGACGTCATCATGCGAATGTTCTCGCAAACGTAGAATGCACACAGATTATTCCCCGACGCCTGCTTCAGGGCCTTTACGAGAATGGAATTGAATCAGATAATGATTAATCAAGCATGATAATTAATTAATGATATTGAAACAAGAATTAAAGAGATGGTAGCTAGCTAGTACTATTTAATTACTTACCTTTGGTCGATGCCAAAACAACTTTAGTTTCCATTCGCCTGGAGTCACCGCTATGAACTTTGTCCATGCCCTGCCCGCCAGCAAAGAAAATTAATAAAGGGGTTATTAAATAGTTCATATCAGAAAATGATGAACTAATAATAGGCCGAGATATATATAGTTAATAATGATTGAAATTACCTGTTGACTATCCCCTTCACGATGGTGAAGTCACTTTCTTCTTTAGTTAGCGAGTCCAGTAATTCAACTTTTCCTTCCTCAACTTTAATGTCTATCAAGACCCAGTGCCAACTGCATGCGCACACGTTTGCATGTTTTAAATAAGCGGGCATGTGCATAAAATTAATCAACTACCGTAAACCGTATACACTTAATTATTAACATCTAGCTAGCTAGTAAGCAAAAACAGAATTTGTAGTACAAGACAGTGTGACTCACGGGAAGTTGTAAGGAAGTAGTATATCTTCATTGCTATTGAGTCGCTTCAAGAACTATACCATGCTTTCCTCTACACCTGCTTGATAAAATGGATACTTCCATATGTCCTCATTAATGGTATTTGGGTCAATGAACCCAATGCCATAGCATCCAGATTTTTTCATTTCATACATCTTCATCCTGCATATAATACCACAGAAAAGAATATAGTGAGGATAATTACATGTAATGATTGATCAAAATTATCACTACATAATTAGCTTGAGACTTAAATTACAGAAATAAATCACTTACAGACAGTAGCAACTGACAATAGACTTGTCGAGTGTGTCTTGATTGAATAACTGATATAGTTCTGAATACTCAATGGACAGAGCTTTCTCATGGTAATAATGCTCCTTCTTGACATTCACCATGAGGGACACTGGATTGGAAATCTTGGTCATGTTCATGTACCATTGATGCAATTCATACATTCTCGTTGGGAGGTCCTTGAACTTGTCTGGATGGACCAAAGGTTGGCCCCAGGCATATTTCCATTTTATTTCCGATTCTTTAAGCAGAGACATGGGCTCGATTTCGAGGAGTTGTCCAACAGAGATCTTGAGCATTTCAGCCTGCATTATATGCTCCTCTGTTATTACCACATCGCCCTACTAGGGAACGGTTTGCCCACAATAATATTTGGCGCGCGTACTCCTCTCATGTGTTGTTGGCACAACAAGCGGGGGGATCGCTTGCGCCGCCTGTTCTCCCAGCTGGGGAATGGTTTTCCCGCATTTTTGCCAGCTGCTTGTTGCCTCGAGCTCGAGCTCGCTTCCTTCTTTAGCCGTTCTCGATGTAGTTTCCTGATTTGGCGCTCATAGTCCGAGTCAACAGGCTTGGGAGCTGGTTCTCTAGCCATACGAATGAATTGGTCAATTACTTTCTCAGGCACTTTGTCCTTTGGCGGCGGTGCCGGTTTCGGTCCAAAATGGGCGTCCACTTGGGCCTGCACTATGGTTGCGTTTTGCACCTCGGTCATGTCGTAAGGCCTCTGAGGAAGAGGAGCGAGGCTTGGACCATATTTATATCGCTTGTCTCCGCCTGTACTTCCTGAACTACCTCGACTCGTACCGCTACGCACCAAAGCTGCGGCATGTCTGTTCTGCGATTGCTGAGACGGCGGAGACGGCTGACGTGGAGTTGGACCAGGAGAAGTGGCCTGACGATGTTCCGGACTTGAAGCAGGAGGTGTGGCCTGACATGGTGCCGGACTTAAAACCGGCGGAGGAGGTGGCGGACTTCGAGGAGGAGTCGTCTCACGCGTTCGTGGACTTGGAGGAGCGGGAGTCTGCTGACTCGGTGGGGGACTTCGAGGAGTCGGCAGACGACCCGGTGTCGGTGGACTTCGAAAGATGATGCAATCCTTTCTCCATAGGATGATACGATGTATGGCCTCTCCCAGTGTGCGCTCGTCTTCACCTCCAGGAATGTCAACCGTTAGCCCCGAATATGGGTCCACCACTTCATCAACCACGACACGGTTCTTCATTTTGGAGTGTAGCTCACAGTTAGTGTTCTCTATGATGTCATCCACAGGGTATGTATCCAGCAGTGTGTCGTCCGGGGCAGAACCAACACTGCTTCTTGGCATGGATGGGACGGTGCTATCCAATGCTGGACAATCATCCGCTTGCTACTGCCGCTGCTGAGACCCCCTTTCCTGGCTAAGTGAGTCGATCTACTGTTGCTGCTGCTGGAATTTGAGTGCCAGGTCCGCGTGCCTTGCTTCTAGGCCTTGAAGGTGTTCTGCGTCCTGCTTCCGCTGCTCCTCCTCCAGCTTCCTCTTCTTCTCCTCCTCCATCTTCTTTCTTGCACGGGACCTGTAGTCGTCATTCCAGTCCGAAAAGCCCTCATACCATGGAATAACGCCCATGCCTCGTGTTCTTCCCGCGTGTTCAGGATTTCCCAGGGCGCGCGTAAGCTCGTCGTTCTCTCTATTGGGCGTGAACACCCCCACTCGAGCTTCTTCTATTGCGTCAATTATCTTTTGTTCGGCTCCTTTTAGACTTGCCTTCTTTGAAACCAGGCCTGTCTTCTGGTCCAACGCCCCCCCATGCGCATAGAACCAAGTTCTGCACCTGGGGGGCCAGCTCCTAGTAATCGGAGTGACCCCTGCAGCCTCCATCTCTTGCTCAGACTTATCCCACTTAGGCAATCCCACCGCGTAGCCACCTGGAACCAGCCTATGGAACTGCGTCTTTCTTGCGGCATTTTCCTTCTATTTCATCGACCGTTCCTTAGATAATTATGAATCCTTGAAGGTCACGAAATCGTCCCAGTGTTCTCTTTGCTTCTCCAGTGTTCCCTTGAAATCTGGAGTCTTCCTTTCATTAGCGAGGTAGTTGACCCATACAGTTTTCTTGTGGGTGTTGAATGCAATTGCCATCTTCTTCAGAGCAGCGGCCTTGACTTTCTCCACATCTGCTTTAGTGAAATGATCTGGTAGGGTGAAATGTTCCATCAGAGATTTCACCAGGTCTTTTTGGCTCACATCGACCCAAGTAACACCTGGACGTTTAGTCTTTGGCTCTTTCCATTCTTGAATGGAGATCAGGAGTTTGTCCTTCACAAGAACTCCGCACTGACGAGTCCACTTGTTCGCAATGTTATTAGGCGTGAGGGGTTCGCAACTAAGTTTGATGGATTCGATGTGGTACTTTACACCATCCTTCAACAATCTGCCCGGGCCTCGCTTTATCTTGCTGTCTGTAGAAGCAGATTTGCTCGATCCGGAGGGCTGAAAGAAGAAAGATCGATTCGTTAATATATCTTCAATAAAAAAACATGTGATGATCACCAGGATGCATGCTTATATATATATATACCTCACCGGAAGTGTTTGTTATTTGAAGATCAGCATTGTCTGTGTCATCACTAACATTGTCTGTGTCATCATAAACATAGTTCATGACTTCATCAGCTCGGCCGTCGAGATCGAATATCTTTTCATCACCCTCTCCGGTATTGTTCAGATATTGGGAGTCGTCATCTTCATTCAGATCATCTAGCCTATGAGGGCTGCGTATGATGTCGAACAATTCCTCTTCTCTCTCTCTGCCGGTATTGTCCGCCATAGCTTCTACTTTACTAATTAATACAGAAGAAATATAAAACAATTTAGTATTCAAATTACAATGCATGGATGCAATTAATCAATAAGGGAAAACTGAATCTCGAATACATCGTCTCGAATATATAATCTCAATACATCATCGTCTTAATATATATAATCTCAATACATCGCCTCAATATTATATATCGAATACATCACTGGCTAGGTACCTAATAAAGATCGAGTAGTACAGAAGAATCTAGGGCGCCACTCGCGGTTCCTGGGGCGCGGGCGGTGCACACCCAAAGAGAAGGAACCATCACAGGATCATATCTCCGGTCATCTGCCCAAAGAACCCGCCATGTAGTGGAGAACTTGACGTCGTCCATAGCAGCCATGTAGCGATGGACGTGCTCATCTTCCTCCCTGACACGGCGACGCACCACCTCCGGCGGGGCTGGCTGCCTCTGCACCGAATGTGGCCCACGCGAACGCCACCAAAGAAGATCAGGGTCGACGACGGGACCCGAGGCCGGGTTCTCACCAAGCGGCACGCCCCCGTGTAGCACCTCCCGGTGCCAGCCCAAGGAGCCCAGTCCGGACATGGGTCCTGTGAAGCAGGACGCCGTCATGAACGGGTCGACGGCAGGATGCGGGCGGGCATATCGTCGAGAACAAATACTATATGCCCGCAAAAAGTAACATTTTTAAATGATTGGATTGTGATAACTAAAATTTATATATATGCAAATTCTAACAATTTGACATTAATCTAATTCATCTAACTAAAACTAATTCTAAAATTTTCTGATTATATAACTAACATTTCTATAACAATTCTAATATTTATATAACTAGAAAACAGAAAACATTTATAACATTTCTATATAACTAACATTTCTAATATTTATATAACTAAAAACAGAATAATTTCTAACATTTCTATAACTAAAAAACAGAAAAATTTATAACAAACAAACTAATAATGTGTGTGTGTGTGTAGTGTGTGTGTGTGTAGTGTGTGTGTGTAGTGTGTGTGTGTGTGTGTGTAGTGTGTGTGTGTGTAGTGTGTGTGCGTAGTGCGTGTCTGTGTGTGTGTGTGTGTGTGTGTGGACATGGCGGTCGGGGCGAGCTCACCGGCGAGGAGACGACGGGGCGGCGACTACGGGGAGACGGGACGGGGCGGCGACGACGGGGCGACGGGACGGGCGGCGATAACGACGGAAGGGCGGCGGGCGACGGACGGGCGGGACGACGAGGTGGAAGGCGCGGATCGACGGGACGGCAGGGGCAGCGACGTCGACGGGGCGGCGGCGGGCGGGACGGCCGGGTCGGCGACGAGGGGCGGGGCCGCGACGTCGACGGGACGCAGCGCCGATCGGGGCAGGGGCGACGGAGGGAAGAAACAGAGGGAAACTAATTTTTTAAGTGTTGTATATATAGATTGAACTTTAGTACCGGTTGGAGCCACCAACCGGTACTAAAGGTCTGTTTTGGCCAGGCCAAGCGGCGGGAAGCGCACCCCCTTTAGTACCGGGTGGTGGCTCCAACCGGTACTAAAGGGGGGTCTTTAGTACCAGTTGGAGCCACGACCCGGTACTAAAGGGGGTGCGCTGGCTCCAGGCGGTGCGCAAGTTTAGTCCCACCTCGCTACCCGAGGGGCTACCGCACTGGTTTATAAGCCCCAGTGTGGTAGCTCTCTCGAGCTCCTCTCCTAAGCAGGCCTACTGGGCCTACCTATCCTCTTCTGCCCTGTGTGCCTACTGGGCCTTTGCGGGCCTTCATCCTGGCCCAACTAAAGATTGTGTTCCTAGTCGTATGCAGGCCGCTTTGGCCCAGTAGGCGGGCTTTTTTATTTTCTTAATTTTTTTTGCTTTATTTATTTTTGTTTTCTTTATTTTTTAGTTGTTTTTTGCTGTATTTAGAGTTTCTTTGTGAATATTTTTGCTTTAGGTACAAAAAATTACAAACTTTCTGTTAGTGCCGGTAGTTTTCAATTTTGAATAGTTTAAATTTTGAATTATTTGAAATTTGCGTGAATCACTAGTTTGTGAATAACTTGAACTTTGAAAAAAGTTTTTTTAGTGATTCTTTTTTCTTATGTTTAATATTAGTGTGTTTTATCATTATATTCAATTTGGTAATGCTTAGGTTATTTAAAAATGAAATGCCTTTGTAACATTTCAGTTTTAAATGAAACCCCGATACTTCGAAAAAGATTGTCCATTTTGTACACGAAGTGTATCCAGTTTTTGCCGTAACCCTCTCTTCTTTTTTGCACATGCTATTTGTATGAAATTATGATACCATGCCAACTTTCAACCTTTTCTGAGTTCATTTCAAATGCTTTTCAATTTCAGGGTCATTTAGCCAGAAAAAAAATCAGTAAATGCATGAAAAGAATTTGTTTGCACATAAAATTTCTTCGCGTTTCAAATGCCAAAACACATAATTAACTACCCTAACTATTACAGACATTTCCTCCTGGGTGTGAAACACAGAAGAAAGTGATGATAGTGAAGCCGATCACATCCAAGATCTTTGGGTGTGAAACTTTTTCTTCTCGTGTGTCCCTTTGCGCCGTAGCCATGGAAAATCTTCATCATTTAACTGGATGCTCGGGTCAATATTCACTGTCTGGAGCAATTTCATCAAACTTTTCATAATCTTCTGACATGTCTGTCTTGTCATCCACTCCCACGATGTTTCTTTTTCCTGAAAGAACTATGTGGCGCTTTGGATCGTCGTATGATCCATTCGCTTCCTTATCCTTTCTTTTTCTCGGCCTGCTAGACATGTCTTTCACATAAAAACCTGCGCCACATCATTGGCTAGGACGAATGGTTCGTCTGCATACGCAAGATTGTTGAGATCCACTTTTGTCATTCCGTACTGCGGGGCTTCCGTTACCCCGCCTCGTGTCATATTGACCCATTTGCACCGAAACAAAGGGACCTTCAAATCACCTGATCCATAGTTAAGTTCCCATATGTCCTCTATGTAACCATAATATGTTTCCTTTCCGTGTTGGTTGTTGCATCAAAGCGGACACCACTATTTTGGTTGGTGCTCTTCTTATCTTGGGCGATCGTGTAAAATGTATTCCCATTTATCTGGTACCCTTTGGAAGTCATTATATTCGAAGATGGTAACTGGGACAGCGAGTATAGGTCACGTTTCTGCAACCAACCGGCGAAAGTCCTCGTTTGTTCGCGTGTAATCCAGTCGTCATACTTCTCCGGGTGTTTGGACTGTAGAAAATTCTTGTGTTCCTCCATATACGGAGCCACCAAGGCGGAATTCTGTAGAACTGTGTAGTGTGCTTCAGTGAGAGAATGCCCGTCCAAACATATTATTTGATGCCCTCCTAGCGTGCCTTTTCCTTCCAGTCTGCCCTTATGCCGCGATTCAGGAACACCAATCGGCTTAAGGTCAGGAATAAAGTCAATACAAAACTCAATGACCTCCTCATTGTGATGGCCCTTCGAGATGCTTCCTTCTGGCCTAGCACGGTTATGAACATATTTCTTCAAGACTCCCATGAACCTTTCAAAGGGGAACATATTGTGTAGAAATACAGGACCCAAAACGTTAATCTCTTCGCAAAGGTAAACTAGGACGTGCGTCATGATGTTGAAGAAGGATGGTGGGAACACCAACTCGAAACTGACAAGACATTGCACCAAATCATTCTGTAACCTTGGTATGATTTCTAGATCGATTACCTTCTGAGAGATTGCATTGAGGAATGCACATAGCTTCACAATGGCTAATCGAACGTTTTCCGGTAGAAGCCCGCTCAATGCAACAGGAAGGAGTTGCGTCATAATCATGTGGTAGTCATGAGACTTTAGGTTCTGGAACTTTTTCTCTGCCATATTTATTATTCCCTTTATATTCGACGAGAAGCCAGACGGTACCTTCATGCTGAGCAGGCATTTGAAGAAGATTTCCTTCTCTTCTTTGGTAAGAGCGTAGCTGGCCAGACCTTGATGTATGTCGTCTTTTCCGTGCATACGTTGCTGGTCCTCCCGTGCCTCTGGTGTATCTTTTGTCTTCCCATACACGCCCAAAAAGCCAAGCAGGGTCACGCAAAGATTCTTCGTCACGTGCATCACGTCGATTGCGGAGCGGACCTCTAGGTCTTTCCAATATGGCAGGTCCCAAAATATAGATTTCTTCTTCCACATGGTGTGCGTCCGTCGTCGGCGTCCTTCGGAACAGGTTGTCCGCCAGGACCCTTTCCAAAGATTACCTTCAAATCCTTGACCATATCATGTACATCAGCACTAGTACGGTGGCGAGGCTTCGTCCGGTGATCCGCCTCACCGTTGAAATGCTTGCCTTTCTTTCTTACGGGATGCCTGCTCGGAAGAAATCGACGATGTCCCATGTACACATTCTTCTTACAACTATTCAAATATATACTGTCGGTATCATCCAAATAGTGCGTACATCCGCGGTATCCCTTGTTTGTCTGTCCTGAAAGGTTACTGAGAGCAGGCCAATCATTGATGGTCACGAACAGCAACGCCTTTAGGTCAAATTCTTCCCCCATGAGATCATCCCACGCACGTACACCTGTTCCATTCCACAGTTGTAAGAGTTCTTCAACTAATGGCCTTAGGTACACATCAATGTCGTTTCCGGGTTGCTTAGGGCCTTGGATGAGCACTGGCATCATAATGAACTTCCGCTTGATGCACAACCAAGGAGGAAGGTTATACAAACATAGAGTCACAGGCCACGTGCTATGGTTGCTGCTCTGCTCCCCAAAAGGATTAATGCCATCTGCGCTTAGACGAAACCATACGTTCCTTGGGTCACCTGCAAACTCCTCCCAGTACTTTCTCTCAATTTTTCTCCACTGTGAACCGTCAACGGGTACTCTCAACTTTCCGTCTTTCTTACGGTATTCTGCATGCCAACGCATCGCCTTCGCATGCTCTTTGTTTTGGAACAAACGTTTCAACTGTGGTATTATAGGAGCATACCACATCACCTTGGCAGGAATCTTCTTCCTGGGGCGCTCACCCTCGATATCACCAGGGTCATCGCGACTGATCTTATAACGCAATGCACCGCATACCGGGCAAGCATTCAAATCCTCGTACTCACCGCGGTAGAGGATGCAGTCATTAGGGCATGCATGTATCTTTTGCACCTCTAACCATAGAGGGCAGACAACCTTCTTTGCTTCATATGTACTCTCGGGCAATTCGTTGTCCTTTGGAAGAATATTCTTTATCATTACCAGCAACTTTCCAAATCCCTTGTTAGATACACCATTCTCTGCCTTCCATTGCAGCAATTCAAGTGTGGTGCCCAACTTTTTTTTGTCAGCTTCACAATTCGGGTACAACAATTTCTTGTGATCCTCTAACATGCGCTGCAACTTCGTCCTCTCCAGATCACTTGCGCAGTTTCTCTTTGCATCGGCAATGGCCCGACCTAGATCATCAGCGGGCTCATCTGATGCCTCTTCTTCAGCTTCTTTCTGCATTGCCGGCTCAGCTTCTTCCCCCATTGTTGTATCATCGTATTCAGGGAACCCATGGCCAGGATAGCCATCGTTGTCCTCTTCTTCTTCATTGTCTTCCATCATAACCCCTATTTCTCCGTGCTTGGTCCAAACATTATAGTGGGGCATGAAACCAGACTCAAAAAGGTGGACGTGAATGGTTCTTGACGTAGAGTAATTGTGACCATTCTTACAGCCAGCACATGGACAAGGCATAAAACCATCTGCCCGCTTGTTTGCCTCGGCGGCAAGCAGAAAAGTATGCACGCCATTAATGAACTCGGGAGAGCATCTGTCATCATACATCCATTGTCGGCTCATCTTCATTACACAACACCGAATAGACCAAATTAATACAAGTTCATACATAAAGTTCATATACAACACTTAATTAAATGCAACATACAAATAACTCTCTAGCTAAAGAATTTAAATGCAACAACAAATGCGATGAAGATCGCAACTAAGGTAACAATTGATCCAACAGCATAATGATACCAAGCCACACTATCAATGGCATATTTTATAATCTTTCTAATCTTCAACCTCATTTTCTCCATCTTGATCTTGTGATCATCGATTTACATCAGCAACATGCAACTCCAATTCCATCTTCTCCCCCTCAATTCTTTTCAATTTTTCTTCCAAATACTCGTTTTCTCTTTCAACTAAATTTAACCTCTCGACAATAGGGTCGGTTGGAATTTCCGGTTCACATACCTCCTAGATAAAAATATCTATGTCAACTTGATGGGCATAATTTGTCATAAACACGAAATGCAACAACTAGTTTTAAATGAGAATATACCACATCCGAATCATAACAAGGACGAGGGCCGACGGGGACGGATATCAAAACCATGGCACTATGTATAACAAACAACGTATGGGTAAGATAATTATACGAGGAACTATATATCCAAATCACACAAACATCAATTTGGTAATGTAAAACATTCATGAACAAGAGCCTCACCACAAGGTGGTGCCGGCGACGGGACGGAGCGGGCGATCGACGGTGGTTACGACGGAGATTTAGAAGGCACTAAGTAAACCACACCTACATATGCAAACTAAGTGTTATTTTTTACCTCAAATTCCATATAGATCAAATACTAGAAAATGTAATTCCTCCCAAATTAATCACTATACAAAGCATTGCAAGAGCTAATCTAGCAATGAGAGTTGAAAGGACAAAGTTGCTAACCTTTGTGATCATTTGAATGGATGGGGGCCTTCAAATCTTGATAAATTTTGGGCAAAATTTGTGAGGAGCTCGAGGAAGAGAGGGGAAGAACAGAGGATGTGAGGGGAAAGGGGAAGAACAGAGTGGCTCGGCTGGACGAAGGGTTTATGTAGGTCGACCTTTAGTACCGGTTCGTGCCACGAACCGGTACTAAAGGTGCTGGGGGGGGGGGGAGACTGACAACACCCTGCCACCACTCTCTTTAGTACCGGTTCGTGGCATGAACCGGTACTAAAGGTTCGCCACTAAACGGTACTAATAAGAACGGCCCGCTAGCCGTTGGAACCGGCACTATTGGACACATTAGTGCCAGCTCAAAATCAAACCGGCACTAATGTGTCTCATATTAGGTCCTTTTTCTACTAATGGCAGTGGGCCGGATTACCAAGAGTCGTCGCGGCAAGATCTACATCGACAACGAAGGCTGAGGCCCCGAGGCTGACTCAATTGAGTACGGGTACCGGGTCCTCTTTGGCGGAATCCACGTCTTCATCGGCCGGATTGGTGAGCCGGGCCTGGAGCCGGACAGCTGCACCGACCTCGTCGAGACGGCTCAGTGTGCGAAACCCGCCCGGGTTCAACCTGTCATGAAGCGTGCCTTTGTGGGCTGTGTTCACGGGGAGGCACTTTCTGAAGGATCTAAAGATGGCAGAGAGACGGCCGTCCCATCAGATGACGTTTCGTCCTCCGGTTCAACAGATTCTTTCTATCAGGTCCAAGAGGGCATGCTTGGGGGCTGTTCTGACGACTCTAGGATTCCATATTTCTATGAGCCGCCGGGCTGGGCAGGAGTCTTCATGGCTGGTACTCAATCCGGTCAAAACTCGACGGCTATGACAGCAATAACGGGTCAGGAGCGGCCGGGGCAGGAGGCCCCGCACGCCTGCCGGCTCAGGTGCTGATAGATCTTATGGACAAGTTGACGGCCCTGTTAACCAGCACGGTTATTCCTGCAAATCCAGATGAGCATAACGCGGAGGTGGCAAAGGTGCGTGAGGAGATAGACCTGGCCAAGGAGGCCTTGGCGGCTGAGGACACCAGTCTAGCTGCGGAGCGGGCGGCTTTGGATGCGCGGGCGCAGCGACTCCAGTCAGAGGCTTTCCAGCTTAATATGAGTCTGAATGCGTCTAATGAGGTGATGAGAAGGAGACATCAGAAGACCCAGTCCCGTCTGCCTCCGGTTTACGATCCTCGGAGTCTTTTCACGACACCCGGAGCTGGTCCTAGCAATCCGCCCGAAGCCAATCAGTTTATGACACCCGGAGCTGGAGGGCCGGTTCAGCCTCGAGAGATGGCACCTCCTCACGGGAGTATGGCCCCGCCCCGATACATACCGACACCACCGGGCCACTTCTCCAACCCCATGGAGAACTCGGTGCGTTTGGCGGCTCTTCCAGTGGACGATGATGACCCGACGACGGTGGAAACCCGGAGGGTCAGGGATCTTCTTCAGACGGCCTTGGCACAGTAGGAGACCTATTCTTACAGCAGGGACATGATTCATTCAACTCCTCAGCCTTGGATAGCACCTCGTCCAAACCGGAATCCGAGTTAGATCAGGCACATGGAGTCAGAAGCTTTATCATGCAATGCCCAGCGTCGTAACCAACCCGGCGGCTATAACCCGGTACATGATTGATTGCGTCAGGAGGATGAACGGGCGGCTCAATTAGCGGCTCAGCAGACGGCATATGAAGGTCTCCCAGAGTATCCAACGACTTCTGTTGGAGCAGGAGTGGCCACTAGAACCGGTGGTGTCCCTTGTCTGGTGCCGGCTCTGCGGGATGTGTGTCTGCCCAAGGATTTCAAGGGACCTTGAAAGGTGCTGAATTACACGGCTGACTTACAGCCAGGGGCATGGATTGAAAGTTACGAGATGGCCATGGAGTTATTGGAGGTCAGCGACGCAGCAATGGCGAAGTATTTCACCATGATGTTAGATGGAACGGCACGGTCTTGGTTGAAAAGCTTGCCTCCCAATTCCATCGGTTCATGGGCAGAGCTAAAGGCCCGGTTTATCCAGAACTTCAAGGACACTTGCAAGCAGTCTATGTCAAATGTGGACTTGACCAATTGGAAGCAGGAGGAGGGTTAGTCCACAACTCATTGGGTGCGCCGGGTCAAGGAAATAATACACTCATTTGATAAGATGGATGCCGGCTCTGCGGTACTTATGCTCCATCAGAATTGTCGTTTTGAGCCGCTGAAGCAGAAGCTGGGGCACCTTAAGCGTGATTGCAATGACATGGGTACGCTGATGGCAGCCTTGGTTAAATATGCCCATTCTGATACTACCAATGATCCTGCGTCTGAGGAGGAAAAGACGGGGAAAGGAAAGAAGAACGGCAATGGAAAGGGTCAGCAGCATAACCCGGTAAGTCAAGGAGGCAATAAGCGTAAGGCGGAGGGCAACCCGGAGTTTGTGGCCAATGCTAATGCCCAAGGTAATAACAAGAAGCGTAAGGGGAGACCACCCCCTCGATCTGGTGGCTCAGGTCCATCTCTTGAGTAGCTTCTGAATGAGCCTTGGCCAAGACACGGTACTCGGTAAAATCCTGCCACCCACTTATGGAAGGACTGCGCGATCATGAAAGCTTTCAAGAATTTCAACATGTTTGATGGCAATCACGGATCAGGCGGCAGTTCAGGAGCAGGTGTTTTCCATGGCCCGGGTGGCGGCTCAAGTTCCGGCTTTCAGGGAGGTCAAGGTGGCTATAATCAGCAGCAGCCTGGTCAAGGAGGACAGCAGCAGCAGCAGTCAGGTTATCAGAGCCATCCAAAACAGCTGAACGGTGGGCAATACCATGTGTTTACCACTAACTTGTGCAAACGTGACCAGAAGGTTCATAAGAGGGTTGTGAATTCGGTTGAGCCGGTGGTTCCCCGTTATTTGAGGTGGTCAGAGCAGCCTATCATTTGGAGCAGAGAAGATCACCCCCTCCGGGTTGATAACCCGGGTCAGTTGGCCTTGGTGGTGGCCCCTCAGGTTGGTGGATATAAATTCACTAAGGTGCTCATGGACGGAGGAAGCAGCATCAATATTCTCTATTATGAGACCTTTCGCCGCATGGGGTTGACTGATAAGGACTTGAGGACGTCCAACATTGTTTTTCATGGGGTGGTACCTGGTAAGTCGGCATATCCAGTTGGAAAGATTGAGCTGGAAGTAGCCTTTGGAGACGAATATGATTCCAGGGCTGAGAAGCTGACGTTTGAGGTAGTCAAAATCAGGAGCCCATATCACGCTCTGTTTGGACGGCCGACTTATGCCAAGTTTATGGCACGGCCGTGTTGTGTTTATCTGCAGCTCAAGATGCCGGGTTACAAGGGCACCATCACTGTGCATGGGAGTCGAAAGGTAGCCTTGGAGTGCGAGGAAGGTGATGCAGCTTATGTTGAGTCTGTGCTGAAGAGGAGCTGAATTTTTATCAAACTAATGTTGACCCGGCGGATATGACCTCTTTGAAGAAGCCAACCACAGAGCAAGACTCGGCGCTGAAATTTAAGTCGGCCGCCGAGACAAAACTGGTCGACTTCACTCCAGGCGACTCTTCCAAGCAGTTCAGCATCAGTACCAATTTGGATCCCAAATAGGAAAGCGCGCTTATTGAGTTCATCCGTGAGAACCGGGACATCTTTGCATGGAAACCTTCTGACATGCCGGGTGTCCCGAGAGAACTCGCTGAGCACACTATTAATATTGATCCAAAGTATAAGCCGGTCAGGCAGTTTCTCCGGCGATTCAATGAGGAAAGGCGAAAAGCTATAGGGGAGGAGGTCGCTCGGCTCTTAGCGGCCAGGTTCATCGTGGAAGTCTTTCACCCAGAGTGGTTGGCTAACCCGGTGCTTGTGCTCAAGAAGAACGGCACCTGGCGGATGTGTGTGGATTACATGGACTTAAATAAAGCTTGTCCGGCTGATCCCTTTGCTCTACCCCGCATTGATCAAATAATCGATGCTACAGCGGGTTGCGAGCGTTTGAGTTTTTTGGATGCTTACTCTGGTTATCATCAGATCAAGATGGCAGTTAAGGACCAGGAGAAGACGACTTTCATTACTCCGTTTGGAGCCTTCTGCTATGTATCTATGACGTTTGGGCTCAAGAGTGCCCAGGCGACTTATCAGCGATGTGTACAGAATTGTCTCCACAATCAGATTGGGCGCAATGTTCATGCTTACATGGATGACATTGTGGTGAAATCCAGAGAGAAGGAAACCTTGATATCCGACTTAAAGGAAACCTTTGATAATCTCCGGGTCTACAAGATGATGCTTAACCCGGACAAGTGTGTATTTGGTGTACCTGCAGGCAAACTTTTGGGATTCCTGGTCTCAAACGAGGGCATTGAAGCTAACCCGGAGAAGATCAAGGCGATTACCTCTCTGACTAAACCAGTGTGCATCAATGATGTTCAGCGACTGGCGGGTCGCGTTGCTGCTTTAAGCCGATTCATAAGCCGGCTAGGTGAGAAGGCTCTACCACTGTATCAGATGATGAAGAAAACAGACACTTTTGTCTGGAGTGAGGCTGCTGATGCTGCCTTTGAAGATTTAAAGAGACAGTTGTCTGAGCCGCCGGTTCTCGCGGCTCCCATTGATAAAGAGCCGTTGCTGTTGTATGTTGCTGCTAACTCACGTGCTGTTAGTGTGGCCATTGTGGTGGAGCGTAAGGAGACTGGCAAGGAGCATCCGGTTCAACGGCCGGTTTATTACATCAGTGAGGTGCTCATAGAATCCAAGCAAAGGTATCCGCATTGGCAGAAACTTGTTTATGGGGTGTTCATGGCGAGTCGGAAGCTAAAGCAGTACTTCCTGGGTCATCCTATAACTGTGGTAAGTTCAGCCCCCTTGGGAGACATCATCCAGAACAGGGAAGCCACGGGGCGAGTTGCCAAGTGGGCCATCGAGCTTGGGCCTCACGGTTTGAAGTATATGCCACGTACAGCTATCAAGTCTCAAGCCCTAGTAGACTTTATCAATGATTGGACGGAGTTGCAGGCGCCAGAGGAGAAGCCGGAGAACACATATTGGACTATTCACTTTGATGGGTCCAGTAGTTGGAAGGCTCGGGGCTGGAGTCGTTTAACTTCCCGAGGTGACAAATTTTGTTATGTGCTCCGGCTTATGTTTCCCTGTACTAACAATGCAGCTGAATACGAAGGCTTTACTCCATGGCCTCCGGATGGCCAAAGAGACGAATTTGAGCTGGGTAAGATGCTTGGGCGATTCAGACCTCGTCGCTCAACAGGTGTCAGGCACGTGGGACTCCAAGGATCCCCTTAAGGCGGCTTATCGTCGTGAAGTTGATGCGGTGGCTGGGCACTTCAAAGGTTATCAAGTAGAGCACATTGATCGAAGGAAGAATGAGGCGGCTGATGCTTTAAGCCGGCTGGGGTCTCAGCGTAAGCCGGTGCCGCCTAATACCTTTCTTGACGTTTTGCATAACCCTTCTTTCAGAGTGCCTACAGAGGAAGACCTTGCAGTGCCAGACCCGGAGGTGCAGCTGGTAGCGGCTCTCCACGCCATCCCAGATTGGACAGTCCCATATTTGGCCTATATGACCCGGGGAGAGTTGCCTGAGGATGAGACCTTGGCAAGACAAATCATCAGGCGGTCCAAATCCATGACAATTGTTCATGGCGAGTTGCATCACCGCAGCGTCACTGGGGCGTTTCAACATTGTGTATCACCTACGGAGGGTCAGGAGATACTTCGTGAGATTCATGAAGGAGATTGCGGTCATCATGCCGGTTCAAAATCTCTGGTAGCCAAGGCTTTTCGTCATGGTTTTTATTGGCTGACGGCTCATGCTGATGCGGAGGATCTGGTCAGCAAATGTGATGGATGTCAAAAATTCTCAAGTCGAGCTCATGTGCCGGCTCAAGAATTGAGGATGATTCCAATTACTTGGCCATTTGCAGTCTGGGGGCTTGACATGGTTGGACCTTTCAAAAGGTCTAAGGATAAGAAGACACACCTGTTGGTGGCAGTGGATATTTCACCAAGTGGGTTGAAGCAGAGCCGGTTAGTAAGTGTGATGTAGCCACGACGGTTCAGTTCATGAAAAAGGTGATCTTTCGTTTGGCTTTCCACATAGCATTATAACTGATAATGGTACTAATCTCTCCAAGGGTGCCATGGAAGAGTTCTGTCAACAAGAGCACATCCGGCTTGATGTTTCGGCTGTTGCTCACCCCTAGTCTAATGGTCAAGAAGAAAGAGCTAATCAAGAGATCTTGAAATGTATCAAACCCCGGCTCTTAGTTCCCTTACAGCGAACTCCGGGTTGTTGGGTGCAGGAGTTACCCTCTGTGCTATGGAGCATCAACACAACGCCTAACAGGTCTACTGGTTATACACCTTTCTTAATGGTGTACGGAGCAGAGGCGGTTTTGCCAAGTGATATCCGGCATGATTCACCCCGGGTGGTGGCTTACGTTGAGGCTGATAATGAAAATTCTCGTCAGGATGCACTTGACTTGTTGGATGAGGAGCGAGACTTGGCAATAGCCCGCTCGGCGATTTATCAGCAAGACCTGCGCCGTTATCACAGCCGCCGGGTTAGAAGCAAAACTTTTCAGGAAGGCGATTTTGTGCTCCGGCTCATCCAGGATCAATCTGATATGCAAAAGCTGTCCCATCCTTGGGAAGGACCCTTTGTGGTCAGCAAGAATCTCAACAATGGGTCATATTACCTCATCGATGTTCGAGAGCACAAAGACTCACGTAAGTCGGAGGAAGAGACCCGCCGGCCGTGGAACATAGCGCATCTCCGGCCCTACTATACTTAAGCCAGCGGCTCTCGGAGTATATTTGTTTTTCTTTTTTAGCAATGTATATATTATATAAAGCAATAAAGCAGGACCTCTTTTCTTTCCATCCTACAAGGTTTATTTATCTTCTTTACCAGGTGGTGGAAACAACTAACAGGGAGCGGATCATATCTGAATCCTGTTTTCCCTTTGGTCCGGCTTATGATCATATCTGAATCTAGCCATGGTCACTTGGGGCTTCTGTTCAAACATAGGTCGATTCGAACCAAAGAGAACATAGCTGTCGATACCCAATTGATCGACATCTTGCCAAACCCACTTGGGAGATTCTTGATCATATTTGAATCATAGCTTAACCCTTTGGGTCCGACGTGGATCGTATTGAATCAGCATCATTAAACAACTCTAATGGTCACTTGGGGCTTCTGTTCAAACATAGGTCGATTCGAACCAAAGAGAACATAGCTGTCGATACCCACTTGATCGGCATCGCCAAAGCCATTGGGGGCTATATGATCGTATCCGAATCTTAGCTTAACCCCTTTGGAACGGTTCTACTGATCGTATTCTAATCAGAGGCCTTTGAAAATTAGGTTTACTTTATTCTATAAGTGTAAATAATATTAAGGGCCAGGTAAACATTATATGTGCCAATTTTCAGAAGTTAAGTTTAACTGTCTGCTTTTTGGGATCACATAAGCCGGTAATGTACGCTTCAATAAGATAGCAGGCATATTATTATGGTCATGATCATAAACCAGCTGTTTTTTTATGATGTTTTGGTTCATACTCCGGGTTAACATTATTCTATATCACCCCGGATGTGGTAAGACGCCAAAGGAATTTTTTGTTTTTTATACACAGGGTAAAGAAAAAAGCTTTTGGATGTCAAGGAGCAATTCATATAAGCCAGCAGTATACAATGATAGCGGCTTGTGACATTGTTAAGCACCACAAACATGCGCGAAGGCATGACAGAGTTAAGGAGTTTTTTCTACCCTATTACAAGACTCCCCGAGTCTGAATAATGAAGCATCATTTTTTCCAAGACTTAGTGCCAGGCGGGTTACTCCTTTGGTGGACTTGAGGACTCCGGGTTATCCTTCTCCGCCTCTTAAATGCGCTGTTTTATCCTGGAAGGTTGACGAGGTCCAGTCAATGCCGCTTAAGGCTTCAAATTCAGCTTCATCATCTATTAAAGGTATGCTTACGAGTTGGAGGGATCAGGCTGACGTCATCATAATGCGGAGTTGGAATCCTCCGGTTCTCGTTGTCATAACCCGGCTGATACTTCGTAAGATCAATATCATTGCCGATGATGGTGGCCACAGGATGTATGACTCTCACACAGGCAGTGAAGTCTGATTCATTGAATACAGAGCCGTCCTCCTTCAAACTAGGATATCCAAGAGCAACATCGGCTAGGTCTAGCTCTGGAACCAACGCTTTGGCCCGGCTTAAGGCGGCTATGGCCCCGGCTCTACCAGATGCCCGCCTTAGCTCCTGAATACGTTGAGGTAATACGGCAAGCCGTTTGAGCACATCCTTCGGGCAGAGTGACTTATACATGTTTATTATTCCCTAGAGGCAATAATAAAGTTATTATTTATTTCCTTATTTCATGATAAATGTTTATTATTCATGCTAGAATTGTATTAACCGGAAACGTAATACATGTGTGAATACATAGACAAACAGAGTGTCACTAGTATGCCTCTACTAGACTAGCTTGTTAATCAAAGATGGTTAAGTTTCCTAACCATAGACAAAGGAGTTGTCATTTGATTAACAAGGTCACATCATTAGTTGAATGATCTGATTGACATGACCCATTCCATTAGCTTAGCACCCGATCGTTTAGTATGTTGCTATTGCTTTTATCCATGACTTATACATGTTCCTATAACTATGAGATTATGCAACTCCGTTTACGGAGGAACACTTTGGGTACTACCAAACGTCACAACGAATCGGGTGATTATAAAGGAGTACTACAGGTGTCTCCAAAGGCAGATGTTGGGTTGGCGTTTCGAGATTAGGATTTGTCACTCCGATTGTCGGAGAGGTATCTCTGGCCCTCTCGGTAATGCACATCACTAAGCCTTGCAAGCATTACAACTAATGAGTTAGCTGTGAGATGATGTATTACGGAACGAGTAAAGAGACTTGCGAAGAACGAGATTGAACTAGGTATTGGATACCGACGATCGAATCTCGGGCAAGTAACATACCGATGACAAAGGGAACAACGTATGTTGTTATGCGGTCTGACCGATAAAGATCTTCGTAGAATATGTAGGAGCCAATATGGGCATCCAGGTCCCGCTATTGGTTATTGACCGGAGACGTGTCTCGGTCATGTCTACATTGTTCTCGAACCGTAGGGTCCGCACGCTTAAGGTTTCGATGACGGTTATATTATGAGTTTGTGTATTTTGATGTACCGAAGGAGTTCGGAGTCCCGGATGTGATCACGGACATGACGAGGAGTCTCAAATGGTCGAGACATAAAGATTGATATATTGGACGGCTATATTCGGACACGGAAAGGTTCGGAAGTTTCGGAGAAAACCGGAGTGCCGGAGGGTTACGGAACCCCGGGAAGTAATGGGCCTTATTGGGCCAAGAGGGAGAGAGAGGGCCGCACCAGGAGGTGGCGCGCCCCCCATGGGGAGTCCGAATAGGACAAGGAGGGGGCGGCCCCTTCCCTCTCCCTCTCCTCTCTTTCCTTCCCCTTCCTCCTTCCTAGTTGGACTAGGAAAGGGAGTCCTACTCCCACTAGGAGGAGGACTCCCCCTCCTTGGCGCCTCCTAGGTCCGGCCGGCCCTCCCCTTGCTCCTTTATATCTGGGGCAGGGGGCACCCTAGAACACACAAGTTGATCCTTGAGATCGTTCCTTAGCCGCAGCGGTGCCCCCTCCACCATATTCCACCTCGGTCATATCGTGGCGGTGCTTAGGCGAAGCCCTGCGTCGGTAGAACATCAAGATCGTCACCATGCCGTCGTGCTGACGGAACTCTCTCTCCCCGGAGCTTTGCTAGATCAGAGCCTGAGGAGCGTCACCGAGCTGTACGTGTGTCAAGAACTCGGAGGCGCCGGAGTAACGGCGCTGGGATCGGTTGGATCGCGAGGAGAACGTACGACTACTTCCTCTACGTTGTGATCGCTTCCGCTTCGGTCTACGAGGGTACGTAGACAGAACTCTCCCCTCTCGTTGCTATGCATCACCATGATCTTGCGTGTGCGTAGGAATTTTTTTGAAATTACTACGTTCCCCAACAGTGGCATCCGAGCCAGGTTTTTACGGTTTGATGTTTTGCACGAGTAGAACACAAGTGAGTTGTGGGCGATACAAGTCATACTGCCTACCAGCATGTCATACTTTGGTTCAGCGGTATTGTGAGATGAAGCGGCCCGGACCGACATTACGCGTACGCTTACGCGAGACTGGTTTCACCGTTACGAGCACTCGTGCTTAAAGGTGGCTGGTGGGTGTCTGTCTCTCTCACTTTAGTTGAACCGAGTGTGGCTACGCCCGGTCCTTGAGAAGGTTAAAACGGAGTCTATTTGACGAAGTATCGTTGTGGTCTTGATGCGTAGGTGAGATTGGTTCTTGCTTAAGCCCGTAGCAGCCACGTAAAATTTGCAACAACAAAGTAGAGGACGTCTAACTTGTTTTTGCAGGGCATGTTGTGGTATGATATGGTCAAGACGTGATGCTATATTTTATTGTATGAGATGATCATGTTTTGTAACCGAAGTTATCGGCAACTGGCTGGAGCCATATGGTTGTTGCTTTATTGTATGAAATGCAACGCCTGTAATTGCTTTACTTTATCACTAAGCGGTAGCGATAGTCGAGAAGCAATAGATGGCGAAACGACAACGATGCTATGATGGAGATCAAGGTGTCGCCGGTGGCGATGGTGATCACGACGGTGCTTGAGATGGAGATCACAAGCACAAGATGATGATGGCCATATCATATCACTTATATTGATTGCATGTGATGTTTATCCTTTATGCATCTTATTTTGCTTTGATTGACGGTAGCATTTTAAGATGATCTCTCACTAAAATTATCAAGTAGTGTTCTCCCGAGTATGCACCATTGCCAAAGTTCGTCGTGCGAGACACCACGTGATGATCGGGTGTGATAAGCTCTCGTCCATCTACAACGGGTGCAAGTCAGTTTTGCACACGCAGAATACTCAGGTTATACTTGACGAGCCTAGCATATGCAGATATGGCCTCGGAACACGGAGACCGAAAGGTCGAGCGTGAATCATATAGTAGATATGATCAACATAAGATGTTCACCATTGAAAACTACTCCATCTCACGTGATGATCGGTTATGGTTTAGTTGATTTGGATCACGTGATCACTTAGATGACTAGAGAGATGTCTGTCTAAGTGGGAGTTCTTAAGTAATATGATTAATTGAACTTAAATTTATCATGAACTTAGTACCTGATAGTATCTTGCTTGTCTATGTTTGTTTATAGATAGATGGCTCGTCTGTTGTTCCGTTGAATTTTAATGCGTTCCTTGAGAAAGCAAAGTTGAAAGATGATGGTAGCAATTACGGACTGGGTCCGTAACTCGAGGATTATCCTCATTGCTGCACAGAAGAGTTCGCCTGGATGCACCGCTAGGTGCCAGACCTCTGCTGATGTAACCGGCGACGTTAAGAACGTCTGGCAGAGCAAAGCTGATGACTACTCTATAGTTCAGTGTGCCATGCTTTACGGCTTAGAACCGGGTCTTCAACGACGTTTTGAACGTCATGGAGCATATGAGATGTTCCAGGAGTTGAAGTTGATATTTCAACAGAATGCCCGGATTGAGAGATATGAAGTCTCCAATAAGTTCTATAGCTGCAAGATGGAAGAGAATGGGTCTGTCGGTGAGCACATACTCGTAATGTCCGGTATTACAATCACTTGACTCAACTGGGAGTTAATCTTCCGGATGATTGTGTCATTGACAGAATTCTTCAATCACGCCACCAAGCTACAAAGGCTTCGTGATGAACTATAATATGCAAGGGTTAGTAAAGACTATGCCGAGCTCTTCGCAATGCTAATGGCTGCGGAGGTAGAAATCAAGAAGGAGCATCAAGTGTTGATGGTCAATAAGACCACTAGTTTCAAGAAGAAAGGCAAAGGGAAGAAGAAGGGAACTTCAAGAAGAACAGCAAACAAGTTGCTGCTCGGGAGAAGAAACCCAAGTCTGGACCTAAACCTGGCCGAGTGCTTCTCCGCAAGCAGACTGGTCCTTTGGAAGCGGAACTGCCCCAAGTATTTGGCGGATAAGAAGGATGGCAAGGTGAAAAAGGTATATGTGATATACATGTTATTGATGTGTACCTTACTAGAGCTCGCAGTAGCACTGGTATTTGATACTGGTTCATTGCTAATATTTGCAACTCGAAGCAGGGACTACGGATTAGCGAACACTAGCAAAGGACGAGGTGACGATCTTGGCGTGGGAAATGGTTCCAAAGTCGATGTAATCGCGATCGGCACGCTACCTCTACATCTACCTTGGGATTAGTTTTAGACCTAAATAATTGTTATTTGGTGCCAGCGTTGAGCATGAACATTATATCTGGATCTTGTTTGATGCGAGGCGGTTATTCATTTAAATCAGAGAATAATGGTTGTTCTATTTATATGAATAATATCTTTTATGGTCATGCACCCTTGAAGAGTGGTCTATTTTAATGAATCTCGATAGTAGTGATACACATATTCATAATGTTGAAACCAAAAATGCAGAGTTGATAATGATAGTGCAACTTATTTGTGGCCTTGCCGTTTAGGTCATATCGGTATAAAGCGCATGAAGAAACTCCATCTTGATGGACTTTTGGAGCCACTTGATTATGAATCACTTGGCACTTGTAACCGTGCCTCATGGGCAAGATGACTAAAGCCCGTTCTCGGTACTATGGAGAGAGCAACAGATTTGTTGGAAATCATACATACAGATGTATGTGGTCCGATGAATGTTGAGGCTCGTGGCGGATATCGTTATTTTCTCACCTTCACAGATGATTTAAGCAGATATGGGTATATCTACTTAATGAAACATAAGTCTGAAACATTTGAAAAGTTCAAAGAATTTCAGAGTGAAGTTGAAAATCATCGTAATAAGAAAATAAAGTTTCTACGATCTGATCGTGGAGGCGAATATTTGAGTTCGAGTTTGGTCTACATTTGAAACAATGCGGAATAGTTTCGCAACTCACGCCACCCGGAACACCACAGCGCAATGGTGTGTCCGAACGTCGTAATCGCACTTTACTAGATATGGTGCGATCTATGATGTCTCTTACAGATTTACCGCTATCGTTTTGGGGTTATGCTCTTGAGGCGGCCGCATTCACGCTGAATAGAACACCGTCAAAATCCGTTGAGACGACACCTTATGAACTATGGTTTAGCAAGAAACCAAAGTTGTCGTTTCTTAAAGTTTGGGGATGCGATGCTTATGTGAAAAAGCTTCAACCTGATAAGCTCGAACCTAAATCGGAGAAATGTGTCTTCATAGGATACCCAAAGGAGACAGTTGGGTACACCTTCTATCACAGATCCGAAGGCAAGACATTTGTTGCTAAGAATGGATCCTTTCTAGAGAAGGAGTTTCTCTCGAAAGAAGTGAGTGGGAGGAAAGTAGAACTTGATGAGGTAACTGTACCTTCTCCCTTATTTGAAAGTAGTTTATCACAGAAACCGGTTTCTGCGACATCTACACCAAATAGTGAGGAAGTTGATGATGTTGATCATGAAACTTCAGATCAAGTTATTACAGAACCTCGTAGATCAACCAGATTAAGATCCGCACTGAGTGATACGGTAATCCTGTTTCGGAAGTCATGCTACTAGATCATGATGAACCTACGAACTATGAAGAAGCGATGGTGAGCCCAGATTCCATAAAATGGCTTGAGGCCATGAAATCTGAGATAGGATCCATGTACGAAAACAAAGTGTGGACTTTGGTTGACTTGCCCGAGGGTCGGCAAGCAATAGAAAACAAGTGGATCTTCAAGAAGAAGACTGACGCTTACGGTAATATTACTGTCTACAAAGCTCGACTTGTCGCAAAGGGTTTTCGACAAGTTCAAGGGATTGACTACGATGAGACCTTCTCACCCGTAGCGATGCTTAAGTCTGTCGGAATCATGTTAGCAATTACCGCATTTTATGATTATGAAATTTGGCAAATGGATGTAAAGACTGGATTCCTGAATGGATTTCTGGAAGAAGAGTTGTATATGATGCAACCAGAAGGTTTTATCGATCCAAAGGGAGCTAACAAAGTGTGCAAGCTCCAGCGATCCATTTATGGACTGGTGCAAGCATCTCGAGTTGGAATAAGCGCTTTGATAGTGTGATCAAAGCATTTGGGTTTATCTGAGACTTTTGGAGAAGCTTTGTATTTACAAGGAAGTGAGTGGGAGCTCAGT
The DNA here is from genome assembly GCA_021605205.1 of Aegilops longissima. Lineage (NCBI taxonomy): Eukaryota > Viridiplantae > Streptophyta > Magnoliopsida > Poales > Poaceae > Aegilops > Aegilops longissima. The sequence continues at coordinate 747,303,948 of CM038679.1, forward strand.
AGCATTTCGATATTATATGTAGATGACATATTACTAATCGGAAATGATATAGAATTCTGGATAGCATAAAGGGATACTTGAATAAGAGTTTTTCGATGAAGGACCTCGGTGAAGCTGCTTACATATTGGGCATCAAAATCTATAGAGATAGATCAAGGCGCTTAATTGGACTTTTCAAAGCACATACCTTGACAAAATTTTGAAGAAGTTCAAAATGGATCAAGCAAAGAAAGGGTTCTTGCCTGTGTTACAAGGTGTGAAGTTGAGTAAGACTCAATGCCCGACCACCGCAGAAGATAGAGAGAAAATGAAAGATGTTCCTATGCCTCAGCCATAGGCTCTATCATGTATGCAATGCTGTGTACCAGACCTGATGTGTGCCTTTCTATAAGCTTAGCAGGAGGTACCAAAGTAATCCAGAGTGGATCTTTGGACAGCGGTCAAGAACATCCTGAAATACGAAAAGGACTAAGGATATGTTTCTCGATATGGAGGTGACAAAGAGCTCATCGTGGCAGTTACGTTGATGCAAGCTTTGACACGATCCGGACGATTCTAAATCGCAAACCGGATCGTATTTACACTAAGCGGAGGAGCTGTCGGTTGGTGCAGTTCTAAACAAAGCGTCGTGGCGGGATCTACATGTGAAGCGGAATACATAGCAGCGGAAGCAGCTAATGAAGGAGTGCGGATGAAGGAGTTCATATCCGATCTAGGTGTCATACCTAGTGCATCGGGTCCAATGAAAATCTTTTGTGACAATATGGAGCAATTGCTTTAGCAAAGGAATCCAGATTTCACAAGAGAACCAAACACATCAAGAGACGCTTCAATTCCATCCGGGACTTAGTCGGTGGGAGACATAGAGATTTGCAAGATACATACGGATCTGAATGTAGCAGACCGTTGACTAAGCCTCTTCCACGAGCAAAACATGATCAGCACCAAGACTCCATGGGTGTTAGAATCATTACTATGTAATCTAGATTATTGACTCTAGTGCAAGTGGGAGACTCAAGGAAATATGCCCTAGAGGCAATAATAAAGTTATTATTTATTTCCTTATTTCATGATAAATGTTTATTATTCATGCTAGAATTGTATTAACGGAAACGTAATACATGTGTGAATACATAGACAAGCAGTGTCACTAGTATGCCTCTACTAGACTAGCTTGTTAATCAAAGATGGTTAAGTTTCCTAACCATAGACAAAGGAGTTGTCATTTGATTAACAAGGTCACATCATTAGTTGAATGATCTGATTGACATGACCCATTCCATTAGCTTAGCACCCGATCGTTTAGTATGTTGCTATTGCTTTTATCCATGACTTATACATGTTCCTATAACTATGAGATTATGCAACTCCGTTTACGGAGGAACACTTTGGTACTACCAAAGCGTCACAACGTAACTGGGTGATTATAAAGGAGTACTACAGGTGTCTCCAAAGGCAGATGTTGGGTTGGCGTATTTCGAGATTAGGATTTGTCACTCCGATTGTCGGAGAGGTATCTCTGGGCCCTCTCGGTAATGCACATCACTAAGCCTTGCAAGCATTACAACTAATGAGTTAGCTGTGAGATGATGTATTACGGACGAGTAAAGAGACTTGCGATGTGAGATTGAACTAGGTATTGGATACCGACGATCGAATCTCGGGCAAGTAACATACCGATGACAAAGGGAACAACGTATGTTGTTATGCGGTCTGACCGATAAAGATCTTCGTAGAATATGTAGGAGCCAATATGGGCATCCAGGTCCCGCTATTGGTTATTGACGGAGGCGTGTCTCGGTCATGTCTACATTGTTCTCGAACCGTAGGGTCCGCACGCTTAAGGTTTCGATGGCGGTTATACTATGAGTTTGTGTATTTTGATGTACGAAGGAGTTCGAGTCCCGGATGTGATCACGGACATGACGAGGAGTCTCGAAATGGTCGAGACATAAAGATTGATATATTGGGCGGCTATATTCGGACACGGAAAGGTTCGGAAGTTTCGGAGAAAACGGAGTGGGAGGGTTACGGAACCCCGGGAAGTAATGGGCCTTATTGGGCCAAGAGGGAGAGAGAGGGCCGCACCGGGAGGTGGCGCGCCCCCCATGGGGAGTCCGAATAGGACAAGGAGGGGGGGGCGCGCCCCTCTCCTCTCCTCTCTTTCCTTCCCCTTCCTCCTTCCTAGTTGGACTAGGAAAGGGAGTCCTACTCCCACTAGGAGGAGGACTCCCCCCTCCCTTGGCGCGCCTCCTAGGGCCGGCCGGCCCTCCCCCTTGCTCCTTTATATCACGGGGCAGGGGCACCCTAGAACACACAAGTTGATCCTTGAGATCGTTCCTTTGCCGTGTGCGGTGCCCCTCCACCATATTCCACCTCGGTCATATCGTAGCGGTGCTTGGCGAAGCCTGCGTCGATAGAACATCAAGATCGTCACCACGCCGCCGTCGTCTTGTGGAACTCTCTCTCCCGAGCTTTCTTGGATCGAGCTCGAGGAGCGTCACCGAGCTGTACGTGTGTCAAGAACTCGGAGGCGCCGGAGTAACGGCGCTGGGATCGGTTGGATCGCGAGGAGAACGTACGACTACTTCCTCTACGTTGTGATCGCTTCCGCTTCGGTCTATGAGGGTACGTAGACAAAACTCTTCCCTCTCGTTGCTATGCATCACCATGATCTTGCGTGTGCGTAGGAAATTTTTTGAAATTACTACGTTCCCCAACAGAGTGTACACCGCCTTAAGCTTGATCAGCATATTCTGCTTCAGGTTTGTGCTCCTGGGGCCTGCGTTTATACATATAAGTTAAGCCGGAGATAGTATCTGAAATAGTCATCAAAGAAACCATGGTGATGTTCACGGTTACACATAATAACTTACCGAAGATTGCTGAGACAATTTGAGATATCTGGTGCTTTAAGCCGGACAGCTCGGCAGTTGCTTCCTGGGTCATCCTATAACTGTGGTAAGTTCAGCCCCCTTGGGAGACATCATCCAGAACAGGGAAGCCACAGGGCGAGTTGCCAAGTGGGCCATCGAGCTTGGGCCTCGCGGTTTGAGGTATATGCCACATACAGCTATCAAGTCTCAAGCCCTAGTAGACTTTATCAATGATTGGACGGAGTTGCAGGCGCCAGAGGAGAAGCCGGAGAACACATATTGGACTATTCACTTTGATGGGTCCAGCAGTTGGAAGGCTCGGGGGCTGGAGTCGTTTAACTTCCCGAGGTGACAAATTTTGTTATGTGCTCCGCTTATGTTTCCTGTACTAACAATGCAGCTGAATCTGAAGGCTTTACTCCATGGCCTCCGGATGGCCAAAGAGACAATTTGAGCGGGTAAGATGCTTGGGCGATTCAGACCTCATCGCTCAACAGGTGTCAGGCACGTGGGACTCCAAGGATCCCCTTATGGCGGCTTATCGTCGTGAAGTTGATGCGGTGGCTGGGCACTTCAAAGGTTATCAAGTAGAGCACATTGATCGAAGGAAGAATGAGGCGGCTGATGCTTTAAGCCGGCTGGGGTCTCAGCGTAAGCCGGTGCCGCCAAATACCTTTCTTGACGTTTTGCATAACCCTTCTGTCAGAGTGCCTACAGAGGAAGAGCTTGCAGTGCCAGACCCGGAGGTGCAGCTGGTGGCGGCTCTCCACGCCATCCCAGATTGGACAGTCCCATATTTGGCCTATATGACCCGGGGAGAGTTGCCTGAGGACGAGACCTTGGCAAGACAAATCATCAGGCGGTCCAAATCCATGACAATTGTTCATGGCGAGTTGCATCACCGCATCGTCACTGAGGCGTTTCAACATTGTGTATCACCTACGGAGGGTCAGGAGATACTTCGTGAGATTCATGAAGGAGATTGCGGTCATCATGCCGGTTCAAAATCTCTGGTAGCCAAGGCTTTTCGTCATGGTTTTTATTGGCTGACGGCTCATGCTGATGCGGAGGATCTGGTCAGCAAATGTGACGGATGTCAAAAATTCTCACGTCGAGCTCATGTGCCGGCTCAAGAATTGAGGATGATTCCAATTACTTGGCCATTTGCAGTCTGGGGGCTTGACATGGTTGGACCTTTCAAAAGGTCTAAGGATAAGAAGACACACCTGTTGGTGGCAGTGGATATTTCACCAAGTGGGTTGAAGCAGAGCCGGTTAGTAAGTGTGATGTAGCCACGACGGTTCAGTTCATGAAAAAGGTGATCTTTCGTTTGGCTTTCCACATAGCATTATAACTGATAATGGTACTAATCTCTCCAAGGGTGCCATGGAAGAGTTCTGTCAACAAGAGCACATCCGGCTTGATGTTTCGGCTGTTGCTCACCCCCAGTCTAATGGTCAAGAAGAAAGAGCTAATCAAGAGATCTTGAAATGTATCAAACCCTGGCTCTTAGTTCCCTTACAGCGAACTCCGGGTTGTTGGGTGCAGGAGTTACCCTCTGTGCTATGGAGCATCAACACAACGCCTAACAGGTCTACTGGTTATACACCTTTCTTCATGGTGTATGGAGCAGAGGCGGTTCTGCCAAGTAATATCCGGCATGATTCACCCCGGGTGGCGGCTTACGTTGGGCTGATAATGAAAATTCTCGTCAGGATGCACTTGACTTGTTGGATGAGGAGCGAGACTTGGCAATAGCCCACTCGGCGATTTATCAGCAAGACCTGCGCCGTTATCACAGCCGCCGGGTTAGAAGAAAAACTTTTCAGGAAGGCGATTTTGTGCTCCGGTTCATCCAGGATCAATCTGATATGCACAAGCTGTCCCATCCTTGGGAAGGACCCTTTGTGGTTAGCAAGAATCTCAACAATGGGTCATATTACCTCATCGATGTTCGAGAGCACAAAGACTCACGTAAGTCGGAGGAAGAGACCCGCCGGCCGTGGAACATAGCGCATCTCCGGCCCTACTATACTTAAGCCAGCGGCTCTCGGAGTATATTTGTTTTTCTTTTTTAGCAATGTATATATTATATAAAGCAATAAAGCAGGACCTCTTTTCTTTCCATCCTACAAGGTTTATTTATCTTCTTTACCAGGTGGTGGAAACAACTAACAGGGAGCGGATCATATCTGAATCCTGTTTTCCCTTTGGTCCGGCTTATGATCATATCTGAATCTAGCCATGGTCACTTGGGGGCTTCCTATTCAAACATAGGTCGTATTCGAACCAAAGAGAACATAGTTGTCGATACCCAATTGATCGACATACTGCCAAACCCACTTGGGAGATTCTTGATCATATTTGAATCATAGCTTAACCCCTTTGGGTCTGACGTGGATCGTATTCGAATCAGCATCATTAAACAACTCTAATGGTCACTTTGGGGCTTCCTGTTCAAACATAGGTCGTATTCGAACCAAAGAGAACATAGCTATCGATACCCACTTGATCGGCATCGCCAAAGCCATTGGGGGCTATATGATCGTATCTGAATCTTAGCTTAACCCCTTTGGAACGGTTCTACTGATCGTATTCTAATCAGAGGCCTTTGAAAATTAGGTTTACTTTATTCTATAAGTGTAAATAATATTAAGGGCCAGGTAAACATTATATGTGCCAATTTTCAGAAGTTAAGTTTAACTGTCTGCTTTTTGGGATCACATAAGCCGGTAATGTACGCTTCAATAAGATAGCAGGCATATTATTATGGTCATGATCATAAACCAGCTGTTTTTTTATGATGTTTTGGTTCATACTCCGGGTTAACATTATTCTATATGACCCCGGATGTGGTATGACGCCAAAGGAATTTTTTGTTTTTTATACACAGGGTAAAGAAAAAATCTTTTGGATGTCAAGGAGCAATTCATATAAGCCAGCAGTATACAATGATAGCGGCTTGTGACATTGTTAAGCACCACAAACATGCGCGAAGGCATGACAGAGTTAAGGAGTTTTTTCTACCCTATTACAAGACTCCCCGAGTCTGAATAATGAAGCATCATTTTTTCCAAGACTTAGTGCCAGGCGGGTTACTCCTTTGGTGGACTTGAAGACTCCGGGTTATCCTTCTCCGCCTCTTCGTCTGCTGTTTTATCCTGGAAGGTTGACGAGGTCCAGTCAATGCCGCTTAAGGCTTCAAATTCAGCTTCATCATCTATTAAAGGTATGCTTACGAGTTGGAGGGATCAGGCTGACGTCATCATAATGCGGAGTTGGAATCCTCCGGTTCTCGTTGTCATAACCAGTTGATACTTGTGAAGATCAATATCATTGCCGATGATGGTGGCCACGGGGCGTATGACTCTCACACGTGCGGTGAAGTCGATTAATTGAATCTGAGCCGTCCTCCTTCAAACTAGGATATCCAAGAGCAACATCGGCTAGGTCTAGCTCTGGAACCAACGCTTTGGCCCGGCTTAAGGCGGCTATGGCCCCGGCTCTACCAGATGCCCGCCTTAGCTCCTGAATCCGTTGAGGTAACACAGCAAGCCGTTTGAGCACATCCTTCGGGAGATAAGGAGTATCATTTGATAAAGCCACAACGGCCAAAGCACGTTGTGACCCAGTGTATAGCTGTTCCACTAGAGTGTACACCGCCTTAAGCTTGATCAGCATATTCTGCTTTAGGTTTGTGCTCCTGGGGCCTGCGTTTATACATATAAGTTAAGCCGGAGATAGTATCTGAAATAGTCATCAAAGAAACCATGGTGATGTTCACGGTTACACATAATAACTTACCGAAGATTGCTGAGACAATTTGAGATATCTGGTGCTTTAAGCCGGACAGCTCGGCAGTTGCTTCCTGGGTCATCCTATAACTGTGGTAAGTTCAGCCCCCTTGGGAGACATCATCCAGAACAGGGAAGCCACAGGGCGAGTTGCCAAGTGGGCCATCGAGCTTGGGCCTCGCGGTTTGAAGTATATGCCACGTACAGCTATCAAGTCTCAAGCCCTAGTAGACTTTATCAATGATTGGACGGAGTTGCAGGCGCCAGAGGAGAAGCCGGAGAACACATATTGGACTATTCACTTTGATGGGTCCAGGCAGTTGGAAGGCTCGGGGGCTGGAGTCGTTTTAACTTCCCCCCGAGGTGACAAATTTTGTTATGTGCTCCGGCTTATGTTTCCCTGTACTAACAATGCAGCTGAATACGAAGGCTTTACTCCATGGCCTCCGGATGGCCAAAGAGACGAATTTGAGCCGGGTAAGATGGTTGGGCGATTCAGACCTCGTCGCTCAACAGGTGTCAGGCACGTGGGACTCCAAGGATCCCCTTATGGCGGCTTATCGTCGTGAAGTTGATGCGGTGGCTGGGCACTTCAAAGGTTATCAAGTAGAGCACATTGATCGAAGGAAGAATGAGGCGGCTGATGCTTTAAGCCGGCTGGGGTCTCAGCGTAAACCGGTGCCGCCTAATACCTTTCTTGACGTTTTGCCTAACCCTTCTGTCAGAGTGCCTACAGAGGTAGAGCTTGCAGTGCCAGATCCGGAGGTGCAGCTGGTGGCGGCTCTCCACGCCATCCCAGATTGGACAGTCCCATATTTGGCCTATATGACCTGGGAGAGTTGCCTGAGGACGAGACCTTGGCAAGACAAATCATCAGGCGGTACAAATCCATGACAATTGTTCATGGCGAGTTGCATCACCGCAGCGTCACTGAGGCGTTTCAACATTGTGTATCACCTACGGAGGGTCAGGAGATACTTCGTGAGATTCATGAAGGAGATTGCGGTCATCATGCCAGTTCAAAATCTCTGGTAGCCAAGGCTTTTCGTCATGGTTTTTATTGGCTGACGGCTCATGCTGATGCGGAGGATCTGGTCAGCAAATGTGACGGATGTCAAAAATTCTCACGTCGAGCTCATGTGTCGGCTCAAGAATTGAGGATGATTCCAATTACTTGGCCATTTGCAGTCTGGGGGCTTGACATGGTTGGACCTTTCAAAAGGTCTAAGGATAAGAAGACACACCTGTTGGTGGCAGTGGATATTTCACCAAGTGGGTTGAAGCAGAGCCGGTTAGTAAGTGTGATGTAGCCACGACGGTTCAGTTCATGAAAAAGGTGATCTTTCGTTTGGCTTTCCACATAGCATTATAAGCGATAATGGTACTAATCTCTCCAAGGGTGCCATGGAAGAGTTACATCGGCAAGAGCACATCCGGCTTGATGTTTCGGCTGTTGCTCACCCCCAGTCTAATGGTCAAGAAGAAAGAGCTAATCAAGAGATCTTGAAATGTATCAAACCCCGGCTCTTAGTTCCCTTACAGCGAACTCCGGGTTGTTGGGTGCAGGAGTTACTCTCTGTGCTATGGAGCATCAACACAACGCCTAACAGGTCTACTGGTTATACACCTTTCTTCATGGTGTACGGAGCAGAGGCGGTTCTGCCAAGTGATATCCGGCATGATTCACCCCGGGTGGCGGCTTACGTTGAGGCTGATAATGAAAATTCTCGTCAGGATGCACTTGACTTGTTGGATGAGGAGCGAGACTTGGCAATAGCCCGCTCGGCGATTTATCAGCAAGACCTGCGCCGTTATCACAGCCGCCGGGTTAGAAGCAGAACTTTTCAGGAAGGCGATTTAGTGCTCCGGCTCATCCAGGATCAATCTGATATGCACAAGCTGTCCCCTCCTTGGGAAGGACCCTTTGTGGTCAGCAAGAATCTCAACAACGGGTCATATTACCTCATCGGTGTTCGAGAGCACAAAGACTCACGTAAGTCGGAGGAAGAGACCCGCCGGCCGTGGAACATAGCGCATCTCCGGCCCTACTATACTTAAGCCACCGGCTCTCGGAGTATATTTGTTTTTATTTTTAGCAATGTATATATTATATAAAGCAATAAATCAGGACCTCTTTTCTTTCCATCCTACAAGGTTTATTTATCTTCTTTACCAGGTGGTGGAAACAACTAACAGGGAGCGGATCATATCTGAATCCTATTTTCCCTTTGGTCCGGCTTATGATCATATCTGAATCTAGCCATGGTCACTTGGGGGCTTCCTGTTCAAACATAGGTCGTATTCGAACCAAAGAGAACATAGCTGTCGATACCCAATTGATCGACATACTGCCAAACCCACTTGGGAAATTCTTGATCATATTTGAATCATAGCTTAACCCCTTTGGGTCTGATGTGGATCGTATTCGAATCAGGGTCATTAAACAACTCTAATGGTCACTTGGGGACTTCCTGTTCAAACATAGGTCGTATTCGAACCAAAGAGAACATAGCTGCCGATACCCACTTGATCGGCATCGCCAAAGCCATTGGGGGCTATATGATCGTATCCGAATCTTAGCTTAACCCCTTTGGAACGGTTCTACTGATCGTATTCGAATCAGAGGCCTTTGAAAATTAGGTTTACTTTATCCTATAAGTGTAAATAATATTAAGGGCCAGGTAAACATTATATGTGCCAATTTTCAGAACTTAAGTTTAACTGTCTGCTTTTTGGGATCACATAAGCCGGTAATGTACGCTTCAATAAGATAGCAGGTATATTATTTTGGTCATGATCATAAACCAGCTGTTTTTTATGATGTTTTGGTTCATACTCCGGGTTAACATTATTCTATATGACCCCGGATGTGGTAAGACGCCAAAGGAATTTTTTGTTTTTTATGCACAGGGTAAAGAAAAAAGCTTTTGGATGTCAAGGAGCAATTCATATAAGCCAGCAGTATACAATGGTAGCGTCTTGTGACATTGTTAAGCACCACAAACATGCGCGAAGGCATGACAGAGTTAAGGAGTTTTTTCTACCCTATTACAAGACTCCCCGAGTCTGAATAATGAAGCATCATTTTTTCCAAGACTTAGTGCCAGGCGGGTTACTCCTTTGGTGGACTTGAAGACTCCGGGTTATCCTTCTCCGCCTCTTCGTCTGCTGTTTTATCCTGGAAGGTTGACGAGGTCCAGTCAATGCCGCTTAAGGCTTCAAATTCAGCTTCATCATCTATTAAACTGGCCGGGTCAACTTCAGGAGCAAAGGTATGCTTACGAGTTGGAGGGATTAGGCTGACGTCATCATAATGCGGAGTTGGAATCCTCCGGTTCTCGTTGTCATAACCCGGTTGATACTTCGTAAGATCAATATCATTGCCGATGATGGTGGCCACATGACGTATGACTCTAACACAGGCAGTGAAGTCTGATTCATTGAATACAGAGCCGTCCTCCTTCAAACTAGGATATCCAAGAGCAACATCTGCTAGGTCTAGCTCTGGAAACAACGCTTTGGCCCGGCTTAAGGCGGCTATGGCCCCGGCTCTACCAGATGCCCGCCTTAGCTCCTGAATCCGTTGAGGTAACATGGCAAGCCGTTTGAGCACATCCTTCGGGAGATAAGGAGTATCATTTGATAAAGCCACAACGGCCAAAGCACGTTGTGACCCAGTGTATAGCTGTTCCACTAGAGTGTACACCGCCTTAAGCTTAATCAGCATATTCTGCTTCAGGTTTGTGCTCCTGGGGCCTGCGTTTATACATATAAGTTAAGCCGGAGATAATATCTGAAATAGTCATCAAAGAAACCATGGTGATGTTCACGGTTACACATAGTAACTTACCGAAGATTGCTGAGACCATTTGAGATATCTGGTGCTTTAAGCCGGACAGCTCGGCAGTTGCTTCGGCAAGAGCTGCTTCTGCTGTCTCGGCCCGGGTCACAAGTGAAGTTTTTTCATCTGCCCAGGTCTTCTTCTCCGCGTCAAAATCCTTCTTCAACTTTTCTTGCTCAGAGACGCTGAATGCGAATTTGGAGTTGGCTTTTTGAATCTCAAGTTCTTGGGCCGCCAGCCGGGTCTTTAGGTCAGCAATCTCCAATTCCAATTGACTGGTGGAGACCTGCATTGACGCCGAATTATAATTAAGGTTATGGTAAGATGTCATTAAAGTCCCAAGCATTTTACAAGTAAAGACACTTGACACTTGGGGGCTAATGTATGCTGAAGAAAATTTTACTTTATAATGCCAGATTATGCATATTAAAGTCTCAAGCAGTTTACAAGTAAAGATACTTGACACTTGGGGGCTAATGTGTATCGCACGTTTTGAGTTGCTGTATTATGGCCGGGTTAAATATCCTTTCTTGTAAACCGTATGAACTAACAGTAAGCAGGTATCTAAGTCTACGGCATATTTACTTATAAGCAGTAGACTTGGGGGCTGGTACAGTAAGTAAGATTCAGGAGAAATAATATAAGTTATACCTCAGATTTATGCTGTATCTGTTTCACCATGTCAATTTCCAGGTCGCGGCTGTTATGCACTTGATTCAGATAGCCTGAGACTATATCGCCAATGCTTAAGTGAGCATAATCAGCGATGTCCTGTTTGGTCTTCCGGTGTTTGAAAAGTTCTTCCTTGGCAGTACATCTGGCAAGGACAGTAGGCCGCCCCGGTTCAACATACTGGCTTTTCAAGATTTCAACTTCCGGCTGAGCCATCTTGGCCGGGCTAGGAATTTCCGGATTATTGGAGCTGTTAAAAGTGTCTTCGGCAGGTGAGTCAGAAGATGGCGTTGGAATTTCATAGGCCGGCTCAGGAGGAGGTTGATGAGTAGAAGCATCAGGGGCAGTTGTTCCGAGCTCCGGCTCAGTTGCTACCGGGTCTTCGATCGGCTTATTCTTTTTTGCCCTCTTACTGGGCTTCACCTGCACACAGTGGACAAAACAAAGGGATGAGTACAAAATATGAGTAAGGCAAAACATGAGGATAACAAAGGTACATTACCCAGGGGCAGTCTTGAAGGCCGGCATGTTGGATTGCATGGACTCGCCGGAGGAAGGAGAGGTATCCTGATAATTGGAATCAGACGAATTGAGAGGTTGATGAATGAAACCCGCCAAAGGATAAACAGAACGTAAGGAGGAGATGACCTCAGTCCGACGCTTCCTGCTCACGTCGGGTAAGCCGGAAGAGAGCTCTGCGTCCTTACTTGTCTGGGTTTGCCTCCGACTTTCAAGCTGTTGTTGCTTCAAAAGAAACTGAGGATCTTGATAAGCTAGAGGATGTGAAAATCTTACTTTCCGGGTCACCCGTCGGGTTTTGTGCTTTGGCAAAGGCTCTGAGTCGGAGGAGATTATAGTAACCTCTTCACCAGGAGCTTGGCTATTCCCAGTGTCCTCCTGAAAGGAGGAAATATCAATAAAATAGTAACAAGGGAGTTAAGAGAGTAAGGGATTACCTCTTCCTCGTCTGAAGAAGAGTCGTCCAGTTTGAGCAAATCGGAGGCGCTGGGTTTCTTCTTCTTTGAAGTTCCAGTCTTGGCGGCTTTCCTTTCGGTTTTCTTGGCTGCCCTGGCTTGTTGGGCAGCCTCGTGGTCATATTTGACCTTCCAGAAATTATCACCAGCCTGTGGAAAGAGATAAAGAGTTATAAGTACAAATAAGGTAAATAGGTTAAGGAATATTTGTTAAGATTGATAACTTACTGCAGGGGCCGGATTCTTTTTGCAAAAGGGGAGTAAACCGAAGGCATTGCTAGTAACAGTGCCCTCCTTTAGCAATGACTGGGTTGTAGCATCCGCCACATCGTCTGGTAAGTCATCAAGACTATGACGCATTGGGTCGCTCTTCTCGCCTGTATAAGTACACATTAAGCCGGAGCGGCGGCTTAATGGGAGTATCCGCCAAGTAACCCAGACATGGACCAAGTCGATGCCATTTAAACCATTCCCCAAAAGGGCTTTGATCTTCTTGATGGTGGGATTAAGAGGCAGACGTTCAACAGTGGTTAGTTTATCCGCCAGTGGATGGTTGGACTCAAGGCGCAGGGCGCGAAAGTCGGGCAGAGGCTTCTCGTCAGCCGGATAAGTATCCTGACAATAGAACCATGTCTGATTCCAATTTTTTGGGTGACTCGGCAGCTCAGCATAAGGAAATAGGCAGTCTCTTCGTCGCTGGATTGAGATACCGCCAAGTTCAAGACTAGGCCCGTTGGCACATTCATTCTGCCGGTTCAAGTAAAAAAGTTCTTTGAACAAAAGTAGACTTGGCTCTTCTCCCAGGTACACCTCGCAGAAGACTTGAAAATTGCAAAGATTTGAAACGGAATTGGGTCCAATGTCTTGAGGTCTAAGATCAAAGAAATTCAGAACCTCTCTAAAGAACTTTGACCCGGGAGGAGCAAATCCCCGGCTCATGTGATCTGTGAAAACTATCACTTCCCCTTCTTTGAGTTGATGATTTTCCTCGGACGGGTCAAGAACACGGTAAGACATGACCTCCTTCTTTTGCGGGTGGCCAGACTTCACAAACTCAGCCAGTTTACTTTTGGTGACTGTGGATGGGACCCAGTTGCAGGTTACAGGAGCTTTGGTCGCTTTAGGAGCCATGACAACAATTGGCCTATTACAACATAAGAAAATCCGGTTCAAATTTTAAACCGGGAGAATCTATCCAAATTACCAAAGGTAGCGGCTTATGAAGGGGCCTAATGATATAAGGATAACTGGGCAGTAATATTTAAGCCGCTACAAGCATTAAGAGCAGTTCAAAAAAAATTAAGATATGGGAATCAGGCAAGGTTCACACATCAGTGGTATGCATTTAAACCAGACACCTGGACAGTTTTAAGGGCATTCAACAAGAAGAAGTTTTCCGGGTGATAAAAACAGATTTCACAATCTTCTGCTATAAGTTGAGATCAAAGGACTGTTCTGGTAAGACCTAAAAACTGACGCAGATGTGTTCATAGGCTCGAATGGGGCTTTCATAAAGAGAAAGGGATCTGTTATTTATCCAAGACAAGTGCAAAAACAACTACCGCGGCTATTTTATGTCATTATCAGATCGGAAGAGGCATCTAGGAGAAAAGCTAGCAATTGTTTAGCTCCAATGGTGATGAACTCCGACGAACTCGAGGAAGCTCTTAATGCAGATCTAAGCAAGGAAGGGAAGGGAACTTACGGATCTGGAGGAGCTGCGAAAGCTCGCCGTCGTTTTCTGAACCAAGTCGGGTTGATGCAGCAGCCTGGGTCGGTGAAGACAAGAAGGTCGACGGCGGCGGCGGCGGAGCTCGAAGAGGAGGCAAGAGGAAGAAGAAGACGACTGGTAAGGTGAGAATGGGAGAACTAGGTCACGCCTATTTATAAGGAGAGGATAACCGAGACGGCGCGGGAAACGAGGAGATAAGAGTTATTATCCAGCGGCCCTGACGCCTCGGTCTTCGAAACAATCAATAAAGACAGAGATCCATTGAACGATACGGTGGAATAAAAAAAGAGATGACGTCATGGCGGCTTAACACGGATCCAGAAAATGACGTCACGGCGGGTTAAAGAAATTCTTTTGCATAGTCAGAATATTGAAGATTTAGGTTTCAAGGTATTTTAAGATTGACATGAACAGGTTCAAATCAATCTGGGGCCTAATGTTGGGAATATAACTATTTGTGTAAGCCGCCCAGGAGGGGCCGGGTTACGTAAAGAAGATTACCAGAAAGAAGCCCAAGACCAAGCATGAAGATGGCGGTTTAATAAAGGGGCTTAAGGCCCACAGGCGGCTTAAGGCCCGTTGTAGTAAACCGCCATGATGGCATGACTTGTATCATAAGGTAGATTTAACTAGTCATCGAGCCGGACATTGTTGATAAGCCGGCCGGGACTCTGCAGGCCGTAGCGCGTCAACCCATGTATATAAGGGGACGACCTGTGGCCGGCTTAGGGCAAGAAACAACCAATCGAGAACCGGGCATAGTGTATCTCGCTCCCTGGTCATCGAAACCTCAAGCAATACCAACCCAACTAGACGTAGGCCTTACCTTCACCATAAGGGGCCGAACTAGTATAAAACCTCTCGTGTCCTTTGTCCCGATAACCCCTTTAAGCTTCCTAGTTGCGATGGCTCCACGACTAAGTCCTTGCAAGAGGACATCTGCCGTGACAATTCCACGACACTATGTTTCTTTTATCCTTCTTTCAAGTCCCAGTTGGGGTTAGGAAAAGGCTGGACTTCTATCGGTCTCGTTTCTTCTGGCAGAGTGATGAACTTAAGAGAAAATACCGACTAGCCAAATGGGATATCATTTGCCGACCAAAAGACCAGGGGGTCTTGGTATTGAGAATCTAGAAGTCAAGAACAGATGCCTCTCAGTAAGTGGCTATATAAGCTATTAGCTGAGACTGAGGCAACTTGGGCGCAGATTCTACATGGCAAGTATCTGCACTCTAAGACTTTGTCACAGGCGACAGTGAGACCGACTGACTCGCCGTTTTGGAAGGGGCTTATGAGAGTCAAAGCTGCTTTCTTTAATAGAACAAAGTTTATTGTCAGTATTGGCAACAACACTCGCTTCTGGGAGGATTCTTGGCTGGGTGAAACGCCGTTGGCTCTTCAGTACCCGTCCCTGTATCGTATTGTGCAACGACGTGATGCTCTGGTCGCAACGGTTTTGCAGCCCACTCCCCTTAATATTCAGTTTAGGAGGGTGCTTATTGGCGACCGGTGGGAAGCATGGCTTCATCTGGTGAGTAGACTGATGGAGGTTCACCTCACTCATCAGCCCGATCAGTTGTGTTGGAAGCTTACTAGGTCTGGAGTATTCACTGTCAAGTCGATGTATAGTGATGTCATCAACTCTAGTGTTATTCCTAGTTCCAAACATGTTTGGAAAGTCAAGGTTCCTTTCAAAATCAAAGTGTTTATGTGGTTTGTACATAAACAAGTCATCTTAACAAAAGATAATTTGGTTAAGCGCAACTGGACAGGATCTACTAGGTGTAGTTTCTGTGATCAGGACGAATCTATCAAGCACCTTTTCTTTGATTGCCCGTTGGCGAGAGTGTTGTGGCACACGGTGCAAATTGCCTTTAACATTACTCCTCTGAATTCGGTTAGTTCGTTATTTGGAACGTGGCTTGTTGGGATAGAGTCCGAAACAGCTAGACAAATTCGCGTAGGAGCATGTGCGTTGTTATGGGCAATTTGGAACTGCAGAAATGGTTTGGCTTTTAACATAACAACAACTATTCATTTTTGCAGGTTTTGTTCCGGGCTACTACGCTAATCTGTATGTGGTCCTTACTCAGTCCGAAGGAGGCCAGGGAGCGTTTGGTTACTGGATCTGTCCGGTGGGAGATGGTAGCGCGGGATATCTTTAACCGGTTTGGATGGCGGTCATGTAATAGGATAGGCGATTAGTTTACCTATCTCTCTTTTGCCAGCCGGTTGTAGCTTTTGGGCCTTTTTGTTTTTGGCATTGTAGCTCTTTGTGAGCTAGCCTTTTATTTGTTTTCAGACTGCAAGACCATGTTGAACTACTTTATTTATTTATAATTGTGGCCGTATGCATCGTTCTGATGCAGAGGCCGGGGAGTCCCCCTTTTCGAAAAAAAAATGTTTGATAGGTCAATAAGTAGGTGCAACTCTAGTGGGCCACGCTGGGATTCTTGGTTAGACCGCCATTTACCATGGGAGGTTACCATTGAGGCTGGTCGTAATGGTAGTATCATAAGTAGTATCATGCATGCCAACTAGGCAAATTTGATGAAGTGTCATAGAATTAAATGAAGAAAGAGATGATTGAGTATCATATCATGATACCGTATCATACTAAATGATATGCTACTATATGTCATGCATGGCAATAAATAAAGTACTACATGATACTATTACGAATATAATACTATGCATTATGAAGGTAGTATCATACACTAGTATCATATGCATGATACTAATATATGATACTCCCCATTACAACCAGCCTGATGGCAAAGACAGTGGCTTCTCGATAGTGGTTAGCACCAGTTGCGAGCCGCTTCATCTTGTCGGGTGACTTGACATGGTCCTTTTTTTACGAGATTAGACGGAACACCCAAACACATAATAAAAAAAATTAAAATGCAAGGCAGCATGTGTTGCTTCAATCCAAATGCATAACCATGTTCTGCATAAGGCAACACGAAACATAAGTAAAGTATGGGTTTATGAGAGGTTAACACTAACAAGCAGTCAAAGTTGCCCGTCGACGGTGTTGTCGACTGACACGTTGTCAACTTACCCCTTCTGGTGGATAACTGGCCGTGCCACCGCTCAAAGCCTTAGACCTAATAGTTTTATACTCGTGCTAGAAAAATGATAAAAGTCTGCTTGTGTTTACTATAGCAAGCCATACGGAAAGGGTTTGTCCCTACTTCATGAGCTTTAGGGGAAAATTGTATCCAGAAAGAATGCATTCACATCAATGTGAATGATGATATTAGTCCCTTTTGAAGCAAATAAAGGTGGCTGAAAGGGTAAACTTTTGTCATTTATTTTTTCTATTATTTTATTGCATATATGTTAGTTATCCTTGTAAATAGAACCAAGGAGGTTGGTCAGATCCAAGATTCCGCACTTTCTTGACCATGATTTATCGATATGTTGATGACACTGTAGTCTTTATGGATATGATCTCAAGCAAGCAACTAAGCTAAAGATCATATTGATTGTCTTTGATCACCATTAATGTCTTAAAACTATCATTCATCAAGAGATTTCTTGTTCTATAGCTAGGAGATCCAGGCAGAGCCAGAAGGAGTTGGGTTCACCCTAACGCTCATATTGATTTTATCTGAGCACCATTCATGCCTTACAATTAAGTTTGATAACTGGGAGATTTATTATACGAGTAAACCGAACTACTACTTTGGCTGTGGTATTGGGGTTATTTCCTCTCAAATACCTTTCCGTTCCAATTCATTGTCAAGACTACATAATGGAGACTAGAAAGACACATAGGTCGAATATTCTTTTGAGAAATGTCTAAGCTTTAATTTGAAAAATAGGAGAAATGTATAAGCAGTTAGAGATTCAAAAATCGGAGTCTTGGTAGTACTACCTCCATTCCACTTTATTAGGCCTGAATGCCTCTCTAGATTGACAATTTGACCAATATAATACAAGTAATATATCCTAATACTTATACTACTAGAAAATATATTATTTGAAGTTTCTAATCATATTTTTTGTTATATGTAAATTGCACTATGTTTGCCAAATTGTCAATCTAGGGGACAACATAGGCTGGCCTAACGGAAAAGGAGGTGTGTACTTATCCGTTCGGTGTTGACCAGCACCTCAATTTTCTTGATGTTCTTCTTCTACATTTCTAACGGGTAAGGAAACGTTTAGCGTTACACCCCCTTCATCCGGAATTACATCCATTTTTATTTATTTATGCGACAAGTAATAGGGACGGAGAGAGTAGTATATATCTTGAATTTTTCTGAAAAAACTAATTAGCATAAAGAAGAACATACAAGCTGGCCCTTTAAATTTGGAATTTTGTTTCATCCCAAGAAGATTCAGTTCAATACTACCAAAAAAAGTAGAAGAGCCGTTGAATCCAATGCCTCCCCGCATGAATTTCTTTTTGCCAGGATGCCCAACACGAGCTTGAAACAAAGGGTCCACGCAAAGTAGGTATACCATGACGTACCTAATACCGAAATAAGTGGTGCGGAGCAACCATTTTAGCAGAGATAGATCGGCCGACCGGTTAAAGCCGGAGAGACAAGTCCAGCTCCTCTTCCTCGGGCCCCTGGAGCATCCCAGAAGCAGCCTTCCATGCCCGGGTAGCGCCCATGTCGGTGGCGGCGTCGCGGTGGAGCCTGGCAACGGCGCGCTCTTGCTTGTGCGCGTTCTGGTGGCCGCCGAGCCCCTGCGCGGTGAGGAACCAGCGGTCGCAGTAGGCGCAGAGGAAGATGCGAGGCGTCGCCAGCGCCACGCCCACGGCGCTGGCCAGGGTGAGCTTGAGGCTCAGCTCGTCATGCGCGTTGCTAGCTTGCTCCATCGTGCTCGCTTGTGGTGGTCGTGCGTCGTATTCGGATGCGGCAGTGTGGGTTACTGTGAGCTGAGCTCGCAAGGTTAAAATCTGGCATCTGGGGAGCACAAATGGCCAAGTGAGTCCTGGAGCCACAGGCAGCTTGGACGGCACCCTGCAGTTGTCTACGGTGAGGTCCAGGGCGGCGACGTGGTCCCACGGTATCAGCTGGTTGGTGTACGCCCTAAATCCTAATGCAGCCCTGAGCAGACTGCATGCATGCGTGAACGAACCTGTATTTGGGACGGTTAGGTAGACAGTGGTATTCACCGTCCATCAAGTTTCATGTTCTGGTGCTTACATTTATCCTGGATATATTTTACCATTTTTGATGATGCGCGTTTAGTGGAAGGAGGCGTTCCCGTCGACTACGAGGCGCTTACGGTGACTTCGTAATCAACATTATATGTCGGATCAGTCTTTCCGAGGTGCTCATAGAGATAAAGTGTGTGTGCGTTCATAAGAATTAGTGTATACATGTATATATATAAGCGTTTGCGTATGTATTATATTAAAAAAAAAAGACTGTCTGCATGCATAGCCCAACAAAGATTCCTTCTGTCTCAAAGGAACTAGGGAAAGGTTAACCTTTGATGCAAGTTTTTTTAGGCCTTCAAGCACAACACTTATCCCGTCATTTGTGAGATTTGATTAATTTTTTGTGCGATTGGTCCGTCCAATTGTGAGTTTGTGACGGTGGGACTTAATACACAACTTATGTAGTAGTTCTTTTTTTTTTGAACAAAGTATAGACACAAACGCTCATATGTACGCGCGTACACTCACCCCTATGAACGCACAGACGCACACCCTACATTTATGAGCTCCTTTGAGAGACTGAGCCAACATATCATTTTAAATTGTACAAAATCACCCTAGGCGCCTCGTAGTCTAGTGTGTTCTATAGTTTTTGTTATAAATATTTTCTTTTTTGTGTGTGTTTGTTGTTTTCTTACTTCATAATCATCTTAAAATATTATTTCTTTTATCATTTTATGCCTTTTCATCAACATGTTTTTTTAGTTAAGTATATTTTCATAAATGCGCATGTGATGTACTTTTTTCACCAATAAAGTATGTTGTTAAGTTTATTATAAAAAAATTAAAAATTTTATGGTGCTCATTAGGAAAAGGCAAATATTTTATTCAATGCGTAGCATTCTCATTCTCATTTGGAATATTTTTCACAAGTCTTATAAACATTTGTAAGATAAGTATGAAAACAACTATTCCACAAATTGTCCTTGAAATATGCGACTGGTGGGCCCAGAATTATTGACATGGGCCTAACAAAAAAAGAAATTTTAAGTGGGTATTCAGAAGAATTGTTAACGAAATATAACATTTAACATGGCAATAATCAACAAAGAACACAATTTGGCACCATTAAATGTGAGAATTCTGAATAAAAACAACATGTGCAATTTTACTGCATTAAAAGTTATTGAATTAAATGTTGTGCTGCATTTAGTAATTGCATACTTGTGCGTTGTGGAAAATGCATTTTAGTCAAAATATCTCAATTGTTGCCTTTTTGCGGAGAAATATATCAAGCTAGAGAAATATATGAAAATGAAAATAAAAATATCTAGACATGTAATAGTATTTAGTTATAATGCAAGTAAAAGATAAGAAATGAGAAGCAATATACGATACGTGAAGAGGAATAATACAAACAAAAATATAGGCGATAATTTTCAGTATTTTATTTTAAAAAGCATATGATTTAGTTAGGTTAGTTTCTTAGTATTATTGTAAGTCTACATGCCAATTTTCAAAGGATTTATGCAAACATAAATTCTCATTTGAAGTGATCCTACACTAATTTAACTATGAGGGTTAATATTTTATACTTATAATTACGTTAAACCAAAACTTATGATATAAATGGGGTAGCTTACTAATGTTACTAATGCTTATGTATGATATTTAAGAGCAGACAAATACAAACATGTCATTTCAAATAGACCATTCATTTATTTGAATTTCAATGTAAAGTTATTTATAGCAGAAAATACGAGATAATTAAATTTGCTTCCTAATATTATTTAAGGTTATATGCATATTTTGTATAGTTTTATATGAATATAAATATTTAAATAAAGTAGATCATTGCTTTTTTCAAGTTTAAGCATAATTAACTTATATTCAAAACTTTGTGTGTTGAGAAATGATGGGATTGTAGAGGATACCCCACTTGTTGCTTTGGAAATTGGTTGATGGAATTTGGGTTGAGAACTTGATAAACAAAATTAACAATTCATATTACTTATTATATTTGATTATTGATAGTTTTAATATATTTATTGTATATAAGTAGAAGATTTGAATAAAAATATTTTGTCATGCATGATTGCAAGTTGAGGTGCGCCTTATCCCATTCATAATTGTATGGTGAGGTGGAACGCCTGCATGTTGATTTAAATAAGTTAGTCGAGATGACTCCCTTATGTATACAGGCTTCCAGGTCCTTTGCCAATGTTATTTTAAAATTGCATACATGTCTTAAACATATTCACACAAATATAAACCACGAACTTGGATTTATTATTATTATTTTACATTGAGTTTAAAGAATTTATACATATTGTTTTGTCAATAGAAAAAGATAATTGAGATTGCTTCCAAATGTATTTTGTTGCGATGGTCCTCCAAAAGTACAACGTTAGCTAGAGGCTTCACATCATGGCGTTGGATGGAGATCCTCTCAATATTAATCTGGTGGTTGTTGCAAACTTTTTGTTGGTTGCTTACCAAGCTGGCCGCTTGGTAATCTGATGGTTGTTAGCGGTCGTGGTAGCAATGATAGGGATATCCATCTGGTCATTGAAAGTCATAATTAATTAACACAATTATTCCGGCAGTCGTTAGCCATCTTTGTTGGTCCCGTCATTTAAAACAAATGACAGCCGCATAACCCTTCATGCTGCCGCATTTTTTGTAGCTATAGGATAGGATGGACGGTGTGTCCTCATTAATTGTGAGATTCCTTGCAGAAGATATTGTGAGAAAATAAGAACGATGACCAGGTTCTATCACCACCGACTAATGTCTTCGTAGCTAACAACCTTTCGTGGTCATTCAAATATTTATGTGTCCGCTTGATGGAATCACTGTTTCAAGCGGGTTGATCTCAGCGCAAAAATGCTACACTCACGGACTAATACGGGATTCTTCCATCTAACCAAACTAGCCCCTCCCCCCTCCCCCCCTCCTCCCCTTGATTTTCAGGAGAGGAGGGCCCTTTTCCACCCCTTAAACCCAATCCTAATCCCTAACGTTTGCTACTCCGTGAAGTCTATAAAAAATCTCCCCCTGAATGTAGCATTACTGATCTCAGTGTAAATGAGTGGGAAGCTGTCACCGGAGGGAGCTGCCTGTGGGGGAGAGTATCTGGTGCTACCGAGGCTTAAATGCTACCGTGATAGGACATCTGGGCCGTCGGATTCTTAGATTGGACGGCATCCGGGAGTTGTTGGATCTGCTGGATAGATGCGTAATTTTTGGACTCCTCATAGGTGTTTTTGCAAATGTTGCAGAGCTATTGAGAGCCATTAGATCTGAAAATCCAACGGCCTAGAAGCTTGTATCATGGTAGCACCTAAAACATGGTAGCACTAGATATTTTCCCTTGCGTGTGGCTGTCTGTAGCATGATTGGACACGGGCAAGCCGGGTAGGGAGTCGTTTGGACCATGCATATGATGGCCAGGCAGCAGCTGCAATATAAGGCTACATACCGTACCTGGATATGCTGTGCACCACCGGCCACCGGCCAGTCTCCTTTAATTGTGACAAATAAACGAGAAAAAAGTGGCATGCTGAGCCGACTCAGAGGCTGCCTGCAGCTTCCAGAGCAGTAATACCATTTTACCGTGAGAGGTTTAGGTCTCACGGACTCGTCGTTTGTTAACACTGTCTCTCGGTGGAAGCCCTGGAAAAACGTGCGACAAGGCGGCGAGTGCGAGTTCTGGCCGGCGTGCGGTGGTTGCCAGCTGGCACGATGGTGGTGGACCCGCTTGTTCCGACGGGCATGGACGGCGGCACAGTGGCATGACTTTCACTCTCCATGGTGATGGCCAAAGGTGACGACTTTGCCCTCCCTTTCTAGTTTGCTGCGCTCCGAAGACGTTACTAACAAGGCCGAAGAGAAATCCATGCGTTGTTGTGACTGCGGGCAACGGCGATGCTTGTGGGCGCCGTCTCCTCCCTGGAGGCGTTGCCCTTGTCCATCCCATGCTCTACATAGGGGTAAATCCTAGGCTCGGTTCGCCATGCCAGGCAGTGGCGACCTCACGTCGTTGTTCCCTTTTTAAAGTCGTTGCCTAGATGATTAGGGTGTCTTTTAGAGGAGTAACTGGTTGGGTGTCTCGTTCACCTCAACGGCTAGGCTTGGGGTGCAGGGTTGTCATCTGCTGGTTCTTGCTATGGACATGAGCATCTGGGGCGCTATGTACTCCATCATCGATGCCTAATTTGTGACGTCTTCATCGAGCTAGGCTAGCTCCCGCTGCCACTTGCCGATCTCATAGGCGCAATGAGTGGAGAGTGTGTTGATCTAGTTTGCTTTGGCGTTTTTGTCGAGCTCTAAGGTGTTCGGTTCGGTTGGGACGCGGCCTGTGTGATCTGTGTCTATCCTCTTCCACTAGTGCAGAACCGGGCTTTAGCGCCGGTTCGGAACGGCCTTTAGTACCGGTTCGGCAACCGGCACTAAAGAGTGGGGACTAAAGCCCCCCTTTAGTACCGGCTCGTCACGAACCGGCGCTAAAGTGCCACCACGTGGCACGAGCCAGGCTCGGGTGCGTGTAGGGCTTTAGTACCTGTTGGTAATACCAACCGGTACTAAATGTTTGGGTGTGTTTTTTTATTTTTCCTTTAATTTAGTGTTTTCAATTTAATTTAGTGATTGTTTTACATTATAATAAGTTGTTAAATCATTAGATGAAAGTACCGCGGATTAGTTTCGACTGGATGCATGTGGATCCTAGCTATAGCTAAGTGATCAAGTATATGCCACATATATCCATATTATACTTCATCTGATCCATCCAGCTGAAACTAATCTGCGGTTTCTTTCATTAAATGATATAATAACTCATCATCATCATCATATTAATATAAAAACTCTTGCATCATATCATCAACATCATTATATATACTATTCCCTCCGTCCCATAATATAAGAACGTTTCTGACACTAGTGTAGTGTCAGGAACGTTCTTATATTATGGGACGGAGGGAGTAGCTAGCTAAAAGTCATCATAGTCGTCATTATCACTATTTAATCATCATAGTCATTACCTCTATCTAATCACCACCAACACTAGCTTAAAGAACAAACATTCACTTGTACCAGAAGCAAAAATATCATCGAGTTGAACATGATGGTCATGATATTATAAGGCTTCATAACACCACAAAAGAAAATCACTCTTTGAGATTAAGTTCAGGACGAAGAACACGGACATGAGAGGACAAGTACGTACTAAGAGCATGAACTAGCTAAATCACTCGTGCTGCTCTCTCTCAGGTAAAATAGCATAGAATATGTATAGCTCTCCTGATTCATCATACTGGAGCATGCAGATGAACCTGTCTCTAATCATGGTCTGCGCTTCTCATTGCTGCCCCTTAGTACTTCTCTGCGATCGTTAACAATTTTTATCCAATCTTTCACTATTAAGCATTCATCGCTTCTAGAAATCCTGAATGCACTCATGTGCAATGCAGGATATCTTGATCGTAAGCTAACAATTGATATGCGACCTTTAGTCTCGATCCACTGAGGCACAACTGTCATCGGGAGTCCCTGTTGAAGAACATCGTATAGTAATTAATATACTTAGCAATGAAAGTTTAGCAAAAAAATTATGTATGCAAAAGATGCACATGAGCACAAATAGTAAAAATCTTACCATCATTCCTTAATAGATGTGACCGTAGTTCAATACGATCACTATTGGTCGCACGTTTTGAGTACTAACATTTCTAAGTGCAGGAAGAAAATTTGTCTTTACAGTATGAAGATCCTCAAGCCATGAAACATAATGACTTATCTCCTCGCAGTTTAGTTCGGCTCCGGGACAGTAGTAGGTCCTGTCTACCAACCGTCGGACATGTTTGCTTGAATGGAAATAAGCTGTCAATAGAAATTAGTTGTCAATTATTTTTGAATAAACAATATCAAAGACATAAATATGGTTGAGATGAACTACATAATGGTAGAACTGGAGGCGTCTACACATCGACTCAGATGTCTCTATTACCTTCAATATCATCTTCCGGACGAATATCAAAGGCGATCACCATATCAGGCTCAAATGCATAAGCCTTGCATAGTGTTTGCCAAATTTTGCATTCAAAATAGGTGTCCGTGTTTGCATTGTATACTTTGACGTTGAAAGTATAACATGCTCAGTTTTCAGGTAAACTCTCGTTACCTCCATAGTTTCCATAGCATTGAAACCTATCTTATCCAAGACAAAAATTCTTGCATGGCAGGGAATGCGCTAGTAGAATAGTGAAAACTAAAAATTATAAGTTGAAGCAAATGAAGCATATATAAGTCATGCTTAATTACGAAAAAAGACATGTCATTGTGACTTACTGTATCGAATTCGAAGGTCTCATCGAGCTTGATCCTGAATCTCCTATCATCAACAAGGAAATTTCTGTCGCACAGGCCGCGGTCTTCACAGTATTCGCACATAATGAAATCTTTTTCGTCGTCAGATGACATTTCCTATGTTCATATAGGTGAAACATTAAATACTTACTAATTATATTAATTCAACTAATTCAACTAAGCATTTACTAATAAAAATAAACTAGTTATATTAATTCAACTAGTTCAACTAAGCATTGACTAATAAAAATAAACTAGTTATATAAATTCAACTAGTTCAACTAAGCATTGACTAATAAAAATAAAGTAGTTACATTAATTCAACTAGTTCAACTAAGCATTTACTAATAAAAATAAAATAGTTATTTTAATTCAACTAGTTCAAACAATCTCATATACCTAAATTTTCTTACTAAAATTAAACTAGTTCTATTAATTCAACTAGTTCAACTAAGCATTTAATAATAAAAATAAACTAGTTCTATTAATTCAACTAGTTCAACTAAGCATTTACTAATAAAAATAAACTAGTTCTATTAATTCAACTAGTTCAACTAAGCATTTACTAATAAAAATAAACTAGTTATATTAATTCAACTAGTTCAACTAAGCATTTACTAATAAAAATAAACTAGTTATATTAATTCATCTAGTTCAAATAATCTCATATACCAAAATTTTCTTACTAAAATTAAACTAGTTCTATTAATTCAACTAGTTCAACTAAGCATTTGCTAAAAATAATCTAGTTATATATTCATCTAGCTAACAATTGACATTAATATTCAACAATTTTTCTATCTAATTCATCTAACATTAACATTCTAACATTCTTATCTACAAAATTCATCTAACATTAATCTAAACAATAGAAAACAGAAAATAAGTAAAAAAAATATGTGTGCGTGTGTGTGTAGTACTGTGTGTGTATGCGTGTGTACGTAAATGTGTGTGTAGTGTGTGTGTGTGTGTGTATGTGTGTGTGTGTGTGTGTGTGTGTGTGTGTGTGTGTGTGTGTGTGTGTGTGTGTGTGTGTAGTACGAGCGGGCCTGGATGCGGCGGCATACGGGCGGCGGCGGGGACGGCGCGACGACGTGCGGCGTGCCGGGGCCGATCGACGGCGATCGAGACGGCGACGTACTCGAAGTGCGGTGGCGTGAGACGGCGACGACGGGACGGCGACGATAAGACGGCGAAGCGAAGCAATGGCGGCGATATCTGGCGAGAAGTGGAGACGAAGTGGTCGACGATGGAACTGATTTTTCGTAAGTGTAGTATACATAGGAGGGGCCTTTAGTACCGGTTGGAGCCACCAACCGGTACTAAAGGCCAATTTTGGCCGGGCCAAGCGGCGAGAAACGAGGGCCTTTAGTACCGGTTGATGGCTCCAACCGGTACTAAAGGTCAGCCCATTAGTACCGGTTGGAGCCACCAACAGGTACTAATGGTCGTGCGCTGCCACCCGCGGTGCACTATGTTTAGTCTCACCTCGCCGAGCGAAGGGCAGCCGCACTGGTTTATAAACCCAGCCGCGGCTGCTCTTTCGAACTCCTCTATATAGCAGGCTTCTAGGCCTAACTAGGGCGCGCTACCCTGTGAGCCTGCCGGCCCTTCTGGGCCTGAATTTGCACACCCTGGGTCTGGCAGGCCCACTGGGCAGCGCCCCAACAATTTTTTATATAGATTTTTTTCTTTTCTGCATTATTTATTTTCTTCTATTTATTTTTGAGTAATTTTTTATATAGTTTTTTCTTTTTTTTCTTTATTTTTTTCTTCTACTTATTTCTGAGTAGTTTTTTTTGCTGTATTTAGTTTCTTTGTGAATATTTTTACTTTATATAATTTTTCTTTTCTGCATTATTTATTTTCTTCTATTTATTTTTGAGTAATTTTTTTATATAGTTTTTTCTTGTCTGCTTTATTTTTTTCTTCTACTTATTTCTGAGTAGTTTTTTTGTTGTATTTAGTTTCTTTGTGAATATTTTTGCTTTATATAGATTTTTCTTTTCTGCATTATTTATTTTCTTCTATTTATTTTTGAGTAATTTTTTACATAGTTTTTTTTTCTGCATTTAGTTTCTTTGCGAATATTTTTGCTTTGGTTGCTTCGAAGGCTGCATAATGCTTCATTTTGGAGTGATTTTCAATTTCAGAACGTGTTGGAAATTGATGACGTCGCTTCGAATGCTTTTATTCATCGAAAAGAAAGGATCAAACTAAACTTTTATTGATCGAAAGCAAAAGATAACTATGGATTGAACTAAGATAAGTAAAGGCAAAAGATAGTGGAGGTGGTACGATACCAGGGCACCTCCCCCAAGCTTGGCGAAAGCCAAGGGGAGTGCCCATACCCGATACTCAATTTTCTTTTGGTGATGAAGAAAGAGGTGGTGGTGATGAAGTGGTAGTGATCTTGTCCTTCATGATCACAAGATTCTCCAGCCTACGGATGACGCTCCGGAGGAAGGAGATATTTATTTTTCATACAAACCGTTTCAATGATCCGAAAGGCTTCAATCTCAGTGGGGCTAAGATGATCATAGTAAGGTTTAAGGATATCTTTTCTTCCTCCTCGGCAGGCAGGTCTTGCTCGACCACCGGTGCTGGATCTCCGATGGCCTCTTGGCTCTTGCTACCTTCGAGAGGTTCTTCGGGCCCCTCTCTCTTTAGCTCGATTTTCATCAACCAAGTATCATCTTCTACTTTGTTGGAGGAGGGACAAGACATGATGCCTGGCTTAACATATCTGACATGATGCCTGGCTTAACCCGTTTTGTGGTGATTTACTATTTCACGGTCATTTAGCTCTCTAAACAAATTGGTAAATGACTGAAAAACAGCAAATGATGTCAGAACGTGTTGGAAATTGATGATGTCGCTTTGAATGCTGCATAATGCCGGCTCAAAAAAAGTCTGGAGTTCAAACAAGTTAAAAAAAATGAAGTGCCCGTGTAACAGATGAGTTCTCATCCGAAACACTGATACTCCAAAAGAGATTGTCCAGTTTGTACACGAAGTCCGTCCAGTTTTGAAGTGAGTGGAGAGAGTGAGGGCGTAAACATGTAAAAATATACATCAAAAATACATTGATTATCAATGATCTTTTTGTGTACAATCTGAATTGTCAATATGAGTCCTCAATAGTTTAGAAACCGGCGAAGACTCATATTGAGTCCATAAATTATACACATAGAGTTCAATGAAGACCAAATGCTTGTAATAGTTTGAGAAGTAACATATTTAAGGTGGTAAAAATCTTGCTAGGGGAGCGAGGTGGGACTAAAAATAGCCTACCACAACCTCTTTACTACTGGTTCGTGCCACGGACCGGTACTAAAGGTACTGGCAGGGCCCCAGCATCTTTAGTACCGGTTCGTGGCACGAACCGGTACTATAGATTAGCAATGAACCGGTACTAAAGCTCTCCTACCGCCTAGCCATTTGAACCGGCACTAATGGACACATTAGTGCCGGCTCAAATGCAAACCGGGACTAATGTGTCTCAGATTTGACCCTTTTTCTACTAGTGTTCGCCCTTGTTTGGCTTGAGTTTGGGCAAGGCGAGCTGTGTGTCCGTGTTGCCTTGGTGGATGTGGGTGTTAACGGCTATCTTGACTACTTCTTCTATGAATATATAATGTGCATGCTTGTGCGTATTCTATAAAAAAAACAAGTCATCACACTGGTGGGTGGAGTTCTTATCTTCTGATGTGTCCAGGCTAAGCCAATGAACCATGTTGACTTCTTCAGCATAAAGCAAGGATGGCATAACTTCACTTTCGGAAGTACTCTCATTGGAGACTCTTTGGATCCATGGAATAGCCTAAAAGATAGATGTGAAGAGGTCAGAATATTTGGGGGCAAGGATAAGCCCAGGTGGATGTTAACCGATAATAGAATCTTTTCTTTCAAATCTCTTTACGTGTTTCTAATCAAAACTGATATGGGATATTCGTAGAAATTCTTGTGGATGGTAAATTCCCATCTAAGAACAAAATGTTTGTATGGCTGTTGGTTCGAAAAAATATTTCAACTAAAGACAATTTGCTTTTATTTGAGATGATCTCCTTTGAATTTGAATGATTGCTTTGCTAATTGGGCCAAACTTTTCTAGAATCTGACAGGCAACTAGTCCTGGTTGGAATTTCTAGGATATTTTGGTCTATTTGGAAATGCAAAAATGATATTATCTTCAGAAAAAAAGACATGATCCCATTATTCTGTTGAGATGGATGTGTAATTGGATTTCGGATTTGTCTATTTTGGCGGAAAAAAACATATGAAAAACTTTTGATGCTGGGTGTAAGACTAGTCGAACAATTGGCAAGTGAAATTTACCGCACAGCACACACGGATGGAGATCAAGTGTGCTAAGATTTGGCGGCTGAGAAAATGGCGAACCTCCTGAAGTTTGGGAAAATGTTTGCTTCGGTAGTCTAGCTCAGCCTGGTTTGCCTGGCTCTTAGTTGTAGTTTGTCCTTTGAAAACTGCTCTCGATATAGCCTCCTTGTGGGCGGGAGGAGTTTACCTTTGCTGGTATATAATAAGTAGATTAACTAGTACACCCTTTGTTTTTTTTTTAGTCTGCATATAAAATTTGGTCAAAGTCAAACTTTGTAAAGTTTGACTAACTTTATATTAAAAAATATCAGCATTCGCAATATAAAGTCAATATTAACATATGCACCATGAAATGTATTTTCATAGAATATAGTTTTAGTATTGTAAATGTTCATATTTGGTCAAACTTTGTGTTGTTTGACTTCAACAAAATTTATACACGGAGTAAACAGAAACGAAGGGAGTACTTTGTGGGTTTCTTAGTTTCTTGTTCTGCCTGGTGCCGCTTGCTGTAATCCTTAAGACATTGTAGTTTCGGTAATGAAATCGGAAGGGGAGCCCTTCTTTTCCTAAAAAAAAATCGTCATTGGTGTTTTGAAGCAGCATAGCAAGACCACGGACGGCTTCACTAACGGGGTTGCATGACATTATGTTGGTGCCCACTTATGAAATACTACTTACTGATACACATGCACGGGTGCTCTCATCTGTCACGCTCCATGATAAATATGTTTGTGCTTTGAAGTCTTTTCATGCACATCAGACCCTAGTTCCCTCAACTGCAGGTATGAGACCCTAGTCGACTTAGGACATTTCATTGAATTGATATATCGTAGTGATACAACCGCATCGAAAGAATGCCCGGTCTCTTCATAGCATGATGCACATACCCAACAAGTCCTCTGCCCCCTACCGAAGTCGAACAATACCACCACCATCCCCAAGTCTAGTGCATCTTCTACCCTCTACCCCTTGTCGTCCGAAGAACTGGATGATGCCTTCGCCCAGAGCCCTAAGCCGAATAGGTTCATACTTTTATGAGATTTTTCCACATGATATTTTTGCAAAAGAAACAAGACCGCGCGTGTAGTTGGCACGGGCATGCATTCAGTAGACAGCACCGCGTGTAGGCACATGGTCGCTGTCTGGGCCTATATATATAAATACTGTACCATCACAAGTAATGTGGTGGAGTTTATTGCACCAGCTGGTGCTCCGTACAATGATAGCAAAGCTGCAGGCTCCGCCATCAACACCCACACCCACACCCACGTCCATTTTTAGCAACTTGAATTACCGAGCGATCGGCCTTGATTTGTCCGGCATGCATGACCGGCAGCCGCCCGTACGGTGGTCGGCCCCCAACGCGCTCGCGATGCATCTGGATAGCACTGCCGGACATGCATGCGATTACTGTCTCAGTGACTGAAAAGGGCTGCATATAGGTCGGTCACAATTGCTAGCTCCAGTAGAGAGCAGAGGCTTCATATGGCGTGCATTTAATTCGTGCAGAGACCAAAACAAATATGGTGCCGCGAGCTCAGGCTGCGTGATGCGTCGAGAGTACACGAGAGCAAGCGTGAGACTACCCACAATCGAAGTAAAATAGATTTTTTTTAAAAAAGGAGGAGGACCCCCGGCCTCTGCATCTGGAGGATGCATGCAGTCACTTTATTAATTATTCACACAAGACTTTGCAAAGTCATACAACAGTAAGACTAAAGCCACCGTCTAGGCAACATCTATCGCCACTCCTATCCAGTTGATGAAGGGATGCTAATAGTCTGGGCCTAATACCAAACAAACCTCGCAGCCAAACCTAACATCTAAGATCTGAGGTCCCAACCAGGACGCCTGCCGGGTATGGGCACCCACCAATCCGGCACACTCCTCAACCAGGACGCCTGCCGGGTATGAGGCCACCATCGTCATGTGCCGCCAATCCATCTTTAGTGTTGTACTGCTGCATCAACCTTGCCAGGCCTGCCATCGACGCCACCACGACGCCAGACAACGCCACCATCCTGCGCGTGTCCATCAATGCGCACCCATCGCCGAAACTCCGCAGCGCCATGCCGCCGTGATCCGCCGTCGGCCTTGCGGTAGATGTAACACCGCTCCTCCTCTTGCCACCTCCATCCATCACTTGCTCCAAAACAATGCCCCCATGAGGAAAAGCGATACAGAAAACGCCATCATAGTCCGATCCGGAAGACCCAGGTCCAGGGTTTCCCTCGGAGCATCCCGAATCTGATGACACAAACTGCAACGACGATGCCTCGACAAGGAAACGACATCAAAAACGCCACCATCGTTGGCCATGACCGTAACCGGCGCGATTTTCATCGGCACTTGCGCCACCGGGCGTGCCCTGTCGGCGTCGCTGGTCCCTTCAACCGAAGCAAACTCCAAAACGATGCCCTGAAGAGGGACTACGACGCAAAAGAACCGCCATCGCTCGATCCCAAGGAGATCTAGGGTTTCCCCTGGAGTTGCTCGCGCCGTCAAGGACCAAACAAGGATGGAATCTGCAGATCCGCAAAGCTGCCGACGTGTCGCACCCGCCATCGGGCCGACCGCGACCTGGAGACCAAGCCCACGCCTGGGCCCTGATCCGGCTGCGCTGCCACCAATCTGGTCGCGCCGCTGCCGTCCCTGACGACCGCGACGCCCCAGACCTTGAAGCCGCCTGCCGTGGAAGTATGGAATCGCCGGAGCGCCGCTACCCCCCGCCGTGACGTCCGGCCGAACACCACGCTCCGGCCCGGGGGCGCCGGCCCGCGCCAGCCCTCACGAGCGGGAGGGCCCGAGTCCCTGCCGCCGGCGCGGCAAACCGCCTGCCAGCGCCCTCGGCGGGCGTGGGAGGAGGAGGAGGAGAAGGGGAGGCCGGGCAATTGGATCTAGGAGCCTCCCGGCCGCCACACGGGGGCGACTCGGGAGGAGGCAGGAGCGTGAATTTCTTCTTATGACTGGGAGTAATATAGATGCTACTCCCTCCGTTTCAGTTTACAAGGCGTGCGCGTACCCGTAAATTGTCAACTTTATCACTATAATATAAACTATATAATACAAAAATTATACCGTTTGAAATAGAACATCTGAAATTTGTAATGGTATGTTTTTTTGTAATATATGACTTCTATTAGGTTGGTCAAATTAATGACCTAGGGGTACGCGCACGCCATGTAAATTAAGAGAGAGGGAGTAGTTACTAGTAGTATGAGTAACATCACACATACCAAGACATGATGAGTCTATAACTTAATAAATAATGTGTTGCATGACACCACACATATGTTACTCCCCTTTATATAAAGGTAGTAACATAGACTAGTAACATATGCATGTTACTAGTCTAATTGCTTCTCACTGTGGCTAGTGGGCTGCCATGCAATGAAAAAAATGGACTGAACATTGAAATCACTAATTAATAAGAGGTACCCATTTCCAAAATCACTTCCATCTTTCCAAGTTGCGACAAGTGGCACGCATCATGTGCGTCACTTGTCGCAGCTTGGATGTTTTCTTTTTATGTAGATCCGTTTATTTAAAACACTTTAGCTCTTAAACCGTTCGTTCAAATCTTGAATCGTTTTTATCGTTGGATTCCTCACATCAAGATTTTTTTAAAACTAAATCATATGTTGATAGGTTTTTATGAAATATTTTTCACGAAAAAATAGGACAAGAATCGGACGAAAAAACCGAACAGGGAGCAGGTTTTTTTTCAGAAAGCCATTTCCAAGAGGCACAGCAGTGTCTCTCGCCAAAGCAAAATTGTGCCTCTCACGGAAGAAAGAAAAATGCATTCGTTTTCATTTCTGAGAGGCACGTTCGTGCCCCTTGTGAAAGCAAACCCGTGCCTCTCGCTGAAGCAAAAAATGGAGAGAAAACGTGATTTTTCAATGTGAACGTTGATAGTAGTCCCTTTTTCAAGCAAATAAAGGTGGCGCCAAGGGTACATTTTCTCATTCATTTTCTATTATAATATTGCATATATGGGAGTAATATAGATGGTACATCACACACATCGAGAAAACAAATTCGAGACAAATTAATGTGAGAGACGAACCTGATCTAGATGAGGAAGAGGATTTTGATGGGATAAGCTCCATGAGCACACCGGATCCATCAACCAACTTTCTTGATTTAGTTTGAGTTTCAGAGCATCTGGTTCCGGCCCCGACTTGTTTGCTTCACTTTAAGAGAGAACAATGGACTTGTTTCTTACAGGGGGAGAGGGAGGCAACGTAGATTCTATGGAGCAAGATTGCTTCACGAAAGATTTTTTTAACGGGGAGGGAAAGAGATGATGTAGGTAGCAGTAGATAGATTGGAGTTTGAACGGTGTTGGCTTCTATTTTCCCAACCAATTATTCTACCAGCGACCCCTCAACTGAGCCGATCATTATTTCTGTTTTTTTAGTGATAAACGGAGATTTCTATTTCTTGACGAACAGTTTAACATGGGAACGGACCATGAGACGGATTACTATTATTTCTTGACCGCACTGTGCGTTTTTTTCAGTGTGAGAATTAAATGTGTTAATCTATACTGTTATAACTTGATCCAACAAGATGAACGGCTGGTAATTTTTGCTTAACGTGCAAATTTCTTGAGACTCTTTATTTAGTATAGGTATATATAGATTATTGATAGTTGTAATATATTTATTGCATATAATTAGAATATTTGAATGGAAAATATTTTCAAATGCATGGTTGAATGTTGTGGTGTTTTTTCTTCACTAATGACTGCATGTTGATGTGGGCCCTATCCATTCATAATTGTATGGTTCGGTGGCACGCTTGCATGTTCATATAAATAAGTTAGTTGAGATGACTCTCTTATAAATATAGGCTTCAAATTGTTTGCCAATGTTATTTTTAGATTATATACATGTTTTAAACATATTTACACAAATATAAACCATCAAGTTGTTTTTTTTTTGTTATTTTACTTTGAGTGTATAGAATGTATGTACACCTATTGTTTTGTCAGTAAAAATAGTTAATTCGGATTTATTTCAAATATTTTTTGTTGCGATGGTCCTCCGAAAGTACAACGTTAGCTAGAGGCTTCACGTCACGGCGTTGGATGGGGATCCTCTAAATATTAATCTGGTGGTTGTTAGGCTGGTCATAATGGGGAGATAGTGGGGAGTAAAATATAGTATTATGCAAGACATCATTTATTAAGATGTAGACTCATTTTGCCTTGGAATGTGTTATGTTACAATAACATATTATGTTACTCCAACCATCTCTCTCCTTATTAAATACATGCCATGTAAGCAAAGTTTTCTTGAGATGTGTTATGTTACTTGCTATGTTGCTCCCACTATAACCAGCATTAGGAGTCGTGCTTGCAATGATAGGGATATCCATCTGGTCATTGAAAGGTAATTAATGAACACAATCAGTCCGCAGTCGTTAGTGGCCTTATAGGCCCCGTCATTGAAAAACAAATGAGAGCCACCCTTCCTGGCGTATTTCTTTGTAGCGACAGGATAAGATGGACGGTGTGTCCTGAAACTAGTCACAGTCGAGGGTAACTTAGAGTAGTAACATGCATACGTTACTAGTCTATGTTACTACCTCTATAGTAGGAAGTAACATATATGTGGTGACATGCAACACTTTATTTATTAGGTTGTAGACTCATCTTGTCTTGATATGTATGATGCTATTCATACTATGTTAGTAACTAGCTATGCTACCACATGCCTCTGTTTCTTCATTAATTACTTGTCACATCATCTATTTTGCTTAGATATGTGTAACGTAACCACCTATGTTAATCTCATGGTGGGTAGTCTCATTAATTGTGAGATCCCCCGCAGAACAATATTGTGAGAAAATAACAACGATGACCATATTATATAACCATCGACTAATTTCGTTGTAGCTAACAACATTTCGTGGTGGTTAAAAAATTTAGGTGCCCGCTGGATGGAATCACTGATCCACTCAAGTCGATCTCAGCGTAGATAAGTGGGAAGCTGTCACCGGAGGGAGCCCGGATGGGTGCCATTTTTAGCAGCGTGCTTCTTTTCCTTTATGGACCAGCATGTGGCTGTCTATAGCATGATTTGCCGGACAAGCTGGAGAGGGAGTCCTTTGGACCTTGCAATATAAGGCTGCAGACCGTACGTGGATATGCTGGGCATCACCGAGCACCGACCAGTCTCCATTAATTGTGAAAAACAAAAAAATTAGCATGCTGAGCCCAGTCAGAGGCTGCCTGGAGCTTCGAGTAGTAATACCATTATACCGTGAGAGGTTTACGGCTAACGGGCTCGTCGTTAGTGCCTTATCATACTAGCTACCACACTCATATTGGACCGCTTGTTGTTGGCACACTAATATTGAACGGATTACCACGCACTGTTAAAAAAACAGTAAAAATCATAATTTCGCAAAAATGTTTTTCTCTGAAAAGAAATGAAACAAGCCATCACGCTGGTCAGTGGAGTTCTTGCCTTCCGATGTGTCCAAGCTCAGCCAATGAACCATGTTGACTTCTTCAGCATAAAGCAAGGATGGGATAACTTCACTTTCAGAAGAAGTCCTGTTGGAGACTCTTTGGATCTATGGAATAGCCTGAAAGATACTTCGGCCGTCCCACTAGAGTCACAAAACATCTCATATTATGGAACGGAGGGAGTAGATGTGAAGAGATTAGAATATTTGGGGGCAAGGATATGCCCAGGTGGATGTTAACAATAATAGAATAATTTCTGTCAAATCTCATTACATGTTTCTAATCAGAACTGATACGGGATATCCACAGAAGTTCCTGTGGAAGTAAAAGTTCCAGCTAAGATTGAAATGTTTCTAAGGCTGTTGGCTTGAAAAAGTTTTTAACTAAAGACAATTTACTGAAAAAGGGTTGTAAAGTTGGGAAAGAGTGTTTTTTTTAACAGGATGAAAGTACAAACGATTAATTTTCTTATTGTTCTGCAGCCAGACTCATATGAAGTTTATGGAAATGTGCTTTTGATTTGAGATGATCTCCTTGAATTTGAATGATTGCTTTGGTAATTTGGCCAAAACTTTCCTAAAATCTGTCAGGCGGCTAGTTCTGGTTGGAATTTCTGCGATGTTTTGGTCTATCGGGAAATACAAAAATGATATCATATTAAAAAAAATCATCATCCCATGATTCTGCTGAGATTGATGTGTAACTCGATCATGTATTTGTCTATTTTGCAGGAAAAACAACAGAGGAAAAACTTCTGATGCTGGGGTAAGACTAGTCGAACAGATGGCAAGTGAAATTTACCGCACGGCGCACAGGGATGAAGACCAGGTGTGCTGCTGCTTGGCAGCTGACAAGATGGTGAACCTCCTGAAGTTTTCGAAAATGTTTGCTTCGGTAGTCTAGCTCAGCCTGGTTTGCTCGGCTCTTAGGTGTAGTCTGTCCTTTGAAAGCTGCTCTTTATATAGCCTCCTTGTGAGTGGGAGGAGTTTACCTTTGCTGGTATGTAATAAGTAGTTTAACTAGTACTCCCTCCATTTATTTTTAGTCTGCATATAAAATTTGGTCAAAGTCAAGCTTAATAAAGTTTGACTAACTTTATATTAATATCAACATTTGCTATATGAAGTCAATATTATCAGATGCACCATGAAATGTATTTTCATACTATATAGTTTTAGTATTGTAGATGTTCATATTTTTTATATAAATTTGGTCAAACTTTGTGTTGTTTCACCTCAGCCTAATTTTATACGCGTAGTAAAAAAGAAATGGTGGGAGTACTTTGTGGGTTGTTAGTTTCTCGTTCTAGGTAGTGCGCTTGCTGTAATCCTTTAGGCATTGTGGTTTTCTTAATGAAATTGGAAGGGGGGCTTCTTTCTCTAAAAAACATTAGTGGTTTTGTCAAGAAGCATACCAGGGCCAAGGACAGCTTCACTAACGGGGTTGCATGACACTATGTCGGTGGCCACTTCTTATGAAATACTCCCTCTGTAAACTAATATAAGAGTTTTTAGATTACTACTTTAGTGATCAAAATGCTCTTATATTAGTTTACGGAGGGAGTACTACTTACTGATAGACATGCACAGACGCGCTCATATGTCATGCTCCATGATAGCACTAAATATGTGTGTGCTTTGAACTATTTTCAACATGCACATTAGACCCTAGTTCCCTCCAACTTCAAGTTGTGTTTTATTATCCCTGTCCACTAATGCATCCTCCTCAAGTCTGAGTGTCGATGTACTAAGTTACCCATTTCGAAGCCCCCCCCCCCCCCCTTCCTTTTTTCCCGATAAAGGACATTTATTTCATTGAATATCAAGGTGACACGAAATAACGCCTGGCCTCTGCATAGCTTGATGCACATAGCCAAAAAATCACCCCCCCCCCCCCCCCGCCCCCGACATCCTAACGGAGTCAAGCAATACCACCACCCTTCCTAAGTCTAGAGCATCTTCTCCCCTCCACCACTTGTCGTCGGAAGAATTGGATGATGTCTTCGCCAAGATCCCTAAGCCGAATAGGTTCGTACTTTTATGAGATTAATCCACATGAGAATTTTGCAAAACGAACAAGACCACAATTACAAGATAACATATTGCGACTATTTCTTATGAATTTCTTTAACTTTATGATAATGTCCGCCAGTCTCTCCTCCAACAAGCTATGTGGAAAGGGTGGTTCCCTATCTTGCAAGCTTGACTGAACAATTTTTCGGAAAGGAAGTGTCGAGTATTATCAAGAATGATGTTTGTTTCTTTTTTTTTTCAGGTAAAGAAATCAATGAGTTAGGTAAAGGGAACCGTTTTGTCACCCATCTTATTTAAAATTATTGTGCATATACTAGCTATCCTCGCAACAGAGCTAAGGAGGATGGTCAATTTTGAGGCGTGTTGTGCATCTTGTGGACGATGAGTAATCTATACGCTGATATGCTGATTACATTATACTCTTTATGGGTATTTGAAGTAATCAGCTAATATAAAGCTCATTTTAACTGTCTTTGTGCAGCTTTTATATCTTAAAATTAATTTTTACTACTGACAGAATTATTGCCTCTGTAAGGCCAAATAGGATGAGCAGGTGGAGCAAACCCAAAAGTTTGGGTGAAATTTGCAATTCATTTTCACTAGTCATCAGTCCGTGCATCTGCACGGCCTAGCTATTATAACGGTATATAATTTTTCGGAAACATTAGTGGTTTTGTCAAGAAGCATACCAGGGCCAAGGACAGCTTCACTAACGGGGTTGCATGACACTATGTCGGTGGCCACTTCTTATGAAATACTCCCTCTGTAAACTAATATAAGAGTTTTTAGATTACTACTTTAGTGATCAAAACGCTCTTATATTAGTTTACGGAGGGAGTACTACTTACTGATAGACATGCACAGACGCGCTCATATGTCATGCTCCATGATAGCACTAAATATGTGTGTGCTTTGTGAAGGAAATATGCCCTAGAGGCAATAATAAAGTTATTATTTATTTCCTTATATCATGATAAATGTTTATTATTCATGCTAGAATTGTATTAACCGGAAACATAATACATGTGTGAATACATAGACAAACAGAGTGTCACTAGTATGCCTCTACTTGACTAGCTCGTTAATCAAAGATGGTTATGTTTCCTAACCATAGGCATGTGTTGTCATTTGATTAATGGGATCACATCATTAGGAGAATGATGTGATTGACATGACCCATTTCGTTAGCTTAACACTTGATCGTTTAGTATGTTGTTAATGCTTTCTTCATGACCCATACATGTTCCTGTAACTATGAGATTATGCAACTCCGTTTACGGAGGAACACTTTGGTACTACCAAGCGTCACTGGCGTAACTGGGTGATTATAAAGGAGTACTACAGGTGTCTCCAAAGGTACTTGTTGGGTTGGCGTATTTGAGATTAGGTTTTGTCACTCCGATTGTCGGAGAGGTATCTCTAGGCCTTCTCGGTAATACACATCACCTAAGCCTTGCAAGCATTGTAACTAATGAGTTAGTTATGAGATGATGTATTACGGAACGAGTAAAGAGACTTGCCGTAACGAGATTGAACTAGGTATTGGATACCGACGATCGAATCTCGGGCAAGTAACATACCGATGACAAAGGGAATAAAGTATGTTGTTATGCGGTTTGACCGATAAAGATCTTCGTAGAATATGTAGGAACCAATATGGGCATCCAGGTTCCGCTATTGGTTATTGACCAAGAATAGTTCTAGGTCATGTCTACAAAGTTCTCGAACCCGTAGGGTCCGCACGCTTAAGGTTTCGATGATGTTATATTATGAGTTTATGAGTTTTGATGTACGAAGGAGTTCGAGTCCCGGATGAGATCGGGGACATGACGAGGAGTCTCGAAATGGTCGAGACGTAAAGATCGATATATTGGACGACTATATTCGGAGTTCGGAAAGGTTCGAATGATTGGTATTTTCGGAGTACCGGAGAGTTACGGGAATTCGCCGGGAGAAGTATTGGGCCTTATTGGGCCCTGCGGGAAAGAGAGAGGGCTGCCTAGGGCAGGCCGCGCGCCCCAAGGCCTAGTCCGAATTGGACTAGGGAGGGGCCGCACCCTTCTTCTCTTCCCTTCCTTCTCTCCTACTCCTACTAGGAAAGGAGGAGTCCTACTCCGGTGGGAGTAGGACTCCCCCTTGTCGCCTCCTCCCTTGGCCGGCCACCTCCTCCTTGCTCCTTTATATACGGGGCAGGGGGCACCCCATGACACACAAGTTGATCTACGGATCGTTCCTTAGCCGTGTCGGTGCCCCCTCCACCATATTCCACTTGGTCATATCGTCGCGGAGCTTAGGCGAAGCCTGCGCCGGAGAAGTCATATCGTCGCGGAGCTTAGGCGAAGCCCTGCGTCGGTGGAGCATCAACATCGTCCACCACGCCGTCGTCTTGACGGAACTCATCCCGACACTTTGCTGGATCGAGTCCGGGATCGTCATCGAGCTGAGCGTGTGCAGAACTCGGAGGTGCCGACGTTCGGTGCTTGGATCGGTCGGATCGTGAAGGCGCACGACTACATCAACAGCGTTGTTATAACGCTTCGCTTTCGGTCACGAGGGTGCGTGGGCGGACCTCTCCCTCTCGTTGCTATGCCATCACCATGGTCTTGCGTGATCGTAGGAAATTTTTTGAAATTACTCGTTCCCCAACGATGGTATCGAGCCTGGTTTTATGCGTTGATGTCATGTGCGAGTAGAACACAAGTGAGTTGTGGGCGATACAAGTCATACTGCCTACCGACATGTCATACTTTGGTTCAGCGGTATTGTGAGATGAAGCGGCCCGGACCGACATTACGCGTGACGCTTACGCGAGACTGGTTTCACCGCCCGAGCACTCGTTGCTTAAAGGTGACCGGCGGTGTCTGTCTCTCTCACTTTAGTTGAACCGAGTATGACTACGCCCGGTCCTTGAGAATGTTAAACGGAGTCTATTTGACAAACTATCGTTGTGGTTTTGATGCGTAGGTAAGAACGGTTCTTGCTCAGCCCGTAGCAGCCACGTAAAACTTGCAACAACAAAGTAGAGGACGTCTAACTTGTTTTTGCAGGGCATGTTGTGATGTGATATGGTCAAGGCGTGATGCTATATTTTATTGTATGAGATGATCATGTTTTGTAACGAGTTATCGGCAGCTGGCAGGAGCCATATGGTTGTCGCTTTATTGTATGAAATGCAAACGCCATGTAATTGCTTTACCTTATCACTAAGGAGTAGCGATAGTCGTAGAAGCAATAGTTGGCGAGACGACAACGATGCTAAGATGGAGATCAAGGTGTCGCGCCGGTGGCGATGGTGATCATGGCGGTGCTTGGCGATGGAGATCACAAGCACAAGATGATGATGACCATATCATATCACTTATATTGATTGCATGTGATGTTTATCCTTTATGCATCTTATCTTGCTTTGATTGACGGTAGCATTATAAGATGATCTCTCACTAAAATTATCAAGAAGTGTTCTCCTCGAGTATGCACCGTTGCCAAAGTTAAGTAGTACCCGGACACCACGTGATGATCGGGTGTGATAAGCTCTCGTCCATCTACAGCGGGTGCAAAACAGTTGCACACGCGAATACTCAGGTTAAACTTGACGAGCCTAGCATATAACAGATATGGCCTCGGAACACGGAGACCGAAAGGTCGGCGTGAATCATATAGTAGATATGATCAACATAGTGATGTTCACCATTGAAACTACTCCATCTCACGTGATGATCGGACATGGTTTAGTTGATTTGGATCACGTGATCACTTAGATGACTAGAGAGATGTCTGTCTAAGTGGGAGTTTTAATATGATTAATTGAACTTTAATTTATCATGAACTTAGTCCTGGTAGTATTTTGCAAATTATGTTGTAGAT
This sequence comes from Aegilops longissima, assembly GCA_021605205.1. Taxonomy (NCBI): domain Eukaryota; kingdom Viridiplantae; phylum Streptophyta; class Magnoliopsida; order Poales; family Poaceae; genus Aegilops; species Aegilops longissima. Next base: position 747,346,050 of record CM038679.1, read on the forward strand.
CAATAGCTCGCGTTGTTGCTTCCCTATGTTTTTATATGTGTTCCTAGAAAATTGTATTGAAAGATGTTAGTAGCAATGATGCGGATTGGATCCGTGATCTGAGGTTTATCCTCATTGCTGCGCAGAAGAATTATGTCCTTAATGCACCGCTAGGTGACAGACCTATTGCAGGAGCAGATGATGACGTTATGAGCGTTTGGCTAGCTCAATATGAGCGATCTGAGGCGTTATGAGCGTTTGGCTAGCTCAATATGATGACTACTTGATAGTTTAGTGCACCATGCTTAACGGCTTAGAATCGGGACTTCAAAGGCGTTTTGAGCGTCATGGACCATATGAGATGTTCCAGGAATTGAAGTTAATATTTCAAGCAAATACCGAGTTGAGAGACATGAAGTCTCCAACAAGTTCTATAGCTAAAAGATGGAGGAGAATCGCTCAACTAGTGAGCATGTGCTCAGATTATGCGAGTACTTCAATCGCTTGAATCAAGTGGGAGTTAATCTTCCAGATAAGATAGTGATTGACAGAATTCTCTAGTCACCATCACTAAGTTAGTAGAACTTCGTGATGAACTATAGTATGCAAGGGATGACGAAAAAGATTCTCGAGCTCTTCGCGATGCTAAAATCGCGAAGGTAGAAATCAAGAAAAACATCAAGTGTTGATGGTTGACAAGACCACTAGTCTCAAGGAAAATGGCAAAGGGAAGAAGGGAACTTCAAAAGGAGCGGCAAGCAAGTTGCTGCTCGAGTGAAGAAGCCCAAGTCTAGACCTAAGCATGAGACCGAGTACTTACACTGCATAGGAAATGGTCATCGAAGCGGTAATACCCCAAATATTTGGTGGATAAGAAGGATGGCAAAGTGAACAAGGGTATATTTGATATACAGGTTATTGATGTGTGCTTTACTAGTGTTTATAGTAGCCCCTGAGTATTTAATACTTGTTTGGTTGCTAAGATTAGTAACTCGAAACAGGAGTTACAGAATAAACAGAAACTAGTTGAAGGGGAAGTAACGATGAGTGTTGGAAGTAGTTCCAAGATTGATATGATCATCATCGCACACTTCCTATACTATCGGGATTAGTGTTGAACCTAAATAAATGTTATTTGGCGTTTGCGTTGAGCATGAATATGATTTGATCATGTTTATTGCAAAACGGTTATTCATTTAAGTAAGAGAATAAATTGTTGTTCTGTTTAAATGAATAAAACCTTCAATGGTCATACACCCAATAAAAATAGTTTGTTGGATCTCGATCGTAGTGATACACATATTCATAATATTGATGCCAAAAAGATGCAAAGTTAATAATGATAGTGCAACTTATTTGTGGCACTGCCGTTTGGGTCATATCGGTGTAAAACGCATGAAGAAACTCCATACTGATGGACTTTTGGAATCACTTGATTATGAATCACTTGGTACTTGCGAACCGTGCCGTTTGGGCAAGATGACTAAAACTCCGTTCTCCGGAACAATGGAACAAGCTACTGACTTATTGGAAATAATACATACCGATGTATGCGATCCAATGAGTGTTGATGCTCGTGGCAAGTATCGTTATTTTCTGACCTTCACAAGATGATTCGAGCAGATATGGGTATATCTACTTGATGAAACATAAGTCTGAAATAGTTGAAAGGTTCAAAGAATTTCAGAGTGAAGTGGAAAATCATCGTAACAAGAAAATGAAGTTTCTGCGATCTGATCGTGGAGATGAATTTTTGAGTTACGAGTTTGGTCTTCAATTAAAACAAAGTGGAATAGTTTCACAGCTCACGCCACATGGAACACCACAACATAATGGTGTGTCCGAACGTCGTAACCGCACTTTATTGGATATGGTGCAATCTATGATGTATCTTACCGATTTACCACTATCGTTTTGGGTTATGCATTAGAGACAGCTGCATTCACGTTTAATAGGGCACCATCTAAATCCGTTGAGATGACACCGTATGAACTATGGTTTAGCAGTAAACCTAAGCTGTGGTTTCTTAAAGTTTGGAGTTGTGATGCTTATGTGAAAAAGTTTTCACCGATAAGCTCGAACCCAAATCGAGAAGTGCGTCTTCATAGAATACCCAAGAGAAACTGTTGGGTACACCTTCTATCACAGATCCGAAGGCAAGTTTTTCGTTGCTAAGATGGATCCTTTCTAGAGAAGAAGTTTCTCTCGAAAGAAGTGAGTGGGAGGAAAGTAGAACTTGATGAGGTAATTGTACCTTCTCCCTTATTGGAAAGTAGTTCATCACAGAAATCAGTTTCAGTGATTTCTACACCAATTAGTAAGGAAGTTAATGATGATGATCATGAAACTTCAGATCAAGTTGCTACCAAACCTCGTAGGTCTTCTGGAGTAAGATCCGCACCAGAGTGGTACGGTAATCCTATTCTAGAAGTCATGTTACTAGACCATGATGAACCTACGAACTATGAGGAAGCGATGATGAGCCCAGATTCAGCGAAATGGTTTGAGACCATGAAATCTGAGATGGGATCCATATATGAGAACAAAGTGTGGACTTTGATGGAGTTGCCCGATGATCGGCAAGCCATATTATATAAATGGATCTTCAAGAGGAAGACAGATATCTGATAGTAGTGTTACTATCTACAAAGTTCGACTTGTGCAAAAAGGTTTTCGACAAGTTCAAGGTGTTGACTACAAATGAGATTTTCTCAAGCTGTAGCGATTCTTAAGTCTGTCGAATCATGTTAGCAATTGCCACATTTTATGAAATCTGGCAAATGGATGGCAAAACTACATTCTTTAATAGATTTATTAAAGAAGAGTTGTATATGATGCAACCAGAAGTTTTTGTCAATCCTAAAGGAGCTAACAAAATGTGCAAGCTCCAGCGATCCATCAATGGACTGGTGCAAGCATCTCGGAGTTGGAATATACGCTTTGATGAGTTGATCAAAGCATATGGTTTTATCTGACTTTTGGAGAAGCTTTGTATTTACAAGAAAGTGAGTGGGAGCACTACAGCATTTCTGACAAGTATATGTGAATGACATATTGTTGATCGGAAATAATGTAGAATTATTCTGCAAAGCATAAAGGAGTGTTTGAAAGGAGTTTTTTCAAAGAAAGACCTCGGTGAAGCTGCTTACATACTGAGCATCAAGATCTATAGAGATAGATCAAAGACGCTTGATAAGTTTTTCAATGAATACATACCTTGACAAGATTTTGAAGTAGTTCAAAATGGAACAGTCAAAGAAAGAGTTCCATCCTGTGTTACAAGGTGTGAGATTGAGTAAGACTCAAAACCCGACCACGGCAGAAGATAGAAAGAGAATGAAAGTCATTCCCTATGCATCTGCCATAGGTTCTATAAAGTATGTCATGCTGTGTACCAGATCTATTGCATACCCTACCACTAAGCTTGGCAAGGGAGTGCAATAGTGATCTAGGAGTAGATCAATGGACAACGGTCAAAATTATCCTTAGTGGAATAAGGATATGTTTCTCGATTATGGAAGTGAAAAAAGGTTCGTCGTAAAGGGTTACGTCGATGCAAGTTTTAACACTAATCTAGATGACTCGAGTCTCAATCTGGATACATATTGAAAGTGGGAGCAATTAGCTAGAGTAGCTCCGTGCGAGCATTGTAGACATACAAATTTGCAAAATACTTACGGCTCTGAATGTGACAGACCGTTGACTATAATTATCTCACAAGCAAAACATGATCACACCTTAGTACTCTTTGGGTGTTAATCACATAGCGATGTGAACTAGATTACTGACTCTAGTAAACCCTTTGGGTGTTGGTCACATGTCGATGTGAACTATGGGTGTTAACCACATATAGATGTGAACTATTGATGTTAAATCACATGGCGATGTGAACTAGATTATTGACTCTAGTGCAAGTGGGAGACTGAAGGAAATATGCCCTAGAGGCAATAATAAAGTTATTATTTATTTCCTTATATCATGATAAATGTTTATTATTCATGCTAGAATTGTATTAACGGAAACATAATACATGTGTGAATACATAGACAAACAGAGTGTCACTAGTATGCCTCTACTTGACTAGCTCGTTAATCAAAGATGGTTATGTTTCCTAACCATAGGCATGTGTTGTCATTTGATTAATGGGATCACATCATTAGGAGAATGATGTGATTGACATGACCCATTTCGTTAGCTTAACACTTGATCGTTTAGTATGTTGTTAATGCTTTCTTCATGACCCATACATGTTCTGTAACTATGAGATTATGCAACTCCTGTTTACGGAGGAACACTTTGGTACTACCAAACGTCACAACGTATCTGGGTGATTATAAAGGAGTACTACAGGTGTCTCCAAAGGTACTTGTTGGGTTGGCGTATTTGAGATTAGGTTTTGTCACTCCGATTGTCGGAGAGGTATCTCTAGGCCTTCTCGGTAATACACATCACCTAAGCCTTGCAAGCATTGTAACTAATGAGTTAGTTATGAGATGATGTATTACGAACGAGTAAAGAGACTTGCCGTAACGAGATTGAACTAGGTATTGGATACCGACGATCGAATCTCGGGCAAGTAACATACCGATGACAAAGGGAATAAAGTATGTTGTTATGCGGTTTGACCGATAAAGATCTTCGTAGAATATGTAGGAACCAATATGGGCATCCAGGTTCCGCTATTGGTTATTGACCAAGAATAGTTCTAGGTCATGTCTACATAGTTCTCGAACCCGTAGGGTCCGCACGCTTAAGGTTTCGATGGATGGTTATATTATGAGTTTATGAGTTTTGATGTACCGAAGGAGTTCGAGTCCCGGATGAGATCGGGGACATGACGAGGAGTCTCGAAATGGTCGAGGCGTAAAGATCGATATATTGGACGACTATATTCGAGTTCGGAAAGGTTCGAATGATTCGGTATTTTCGAGTACGGAGAGTTACGGGAATTCGCCGGGAGAAGTATTGGGCCTTATTGGGCCCGGGAAAGAGAGAGGGCTGCCTAGGGCAGGCCGCGCCCAAGGCCTAGTCCGAATTGGACTAGGGGAGGCCGCACCCTTCTTCTCTTCCCTTCCTTCTCTCCTACTCCTACTAGGAAAGGAGGAGTCCTACTCGGTGGGAGTAGGACTCCCCCTTAATCGCCTCCTCCTTGGCCGCCACCTCCTCCTTGCTCCTTTATATCTGGGGCAGGGGGCACCCCATGACACACAAGTTGATCTACGGATCGTTCCTTAGCGTGTGCGGTGCCCCTCCACCATATTCCACTTCGGTCATATCGTCGCGGAGCTTAGGCGAAGCCTGCGCCGGAGAAGTCATATCGTCGCGGAGCTTAGGCGAAGCCCTGCGTCGGTGGAGCATCAACATCGCCACCACGCCGTCGTCTTGTGGAACTCATCCCGACACTTTGCTGGATCGAGTCCGGGATCGTCATCGAGCTGAGCGTGTGCAGAACTCGGAGGTGCCGACGTTCGGTGCTTGGATCGGTCGGATCGTGAAGGCGTCGACTACATCAACAGCGTTGTTATAACGCTTCGCTTTCGGTCTCACGAGGGTGCGTGGACGGACACTCTCCCTCTCGTTGCTATGCCATCACCATGGTCTTGCGTGATCGTAGGAATTTTTTGAAATTACTACGTTCCCCAATGATGGTATCGAGCCTGGTTTTATGCGTTGATGTCATGTGCACGAGTAGAACACAAGTGAGTTGTGGGCGATACAAGTCATACCGCCTACCAGCATGTCATACTTTGGTTCAGCGGTATTGTGAGATGAAGCGGCCCGGACCGACATTACTGCAGACGCTTACGCGAGACTGGTTTCACCGCCCGAGCACTCGTTGCTTAAAGGTGACCGCGGTGTCTGTCTCTCTCACTTTAGTTGAACCGAGTATGACTACGCCCGGTCCTTGAGAAGGTTAAAACGGAGTCTATTTGACAAACTATCGTTGTGGTTTTGATGCGTAGGTAAGAACGGTTCTTGCTCAGCCCGTAGCAGCCACGTAAAACTTGCAACAACAAAGTAGAGGACGTCTAACTTGTTTTTGCAGGGCATGTTGTGATGTGATATGGTCAAGGCGTGATGCTATATTTTATTGTATGAGATGATCATGTTTTGTAACCGAGTTATCGGCAAGCTGGCAGGAGCCATATGGTTGTCGCTTTATTGTATGAAATGCAAACGCCATGTAATTGCTTTACCTTATCACTAAGGAGTAGCGATAGTCGTAGAAGCAATAGTTGGCGAGACGACAACGATGCTAAGATGGAGATCAAGGTGTCGCGCGGTGACGATGGTGATCATGGCGGTGCTTGGCGATGGAGATCACAAGCACAAGATGATGATGACCATATCATATCACTTATATTGATTGCATGTGATGTTTATCCTTTATGCATCTTATCTTGCTTTGATTGACGGTAGCATTATAAGATGATCTCTCACTAAAATTATCAAGAAGTGTTCTCCCCGAGTATGCACCGTTGCCAAAGTTCGTAGTACCCAGACACCACGTGATGATCGGGTGTGATAAGCTCTACGTCCATCTACAACGGTGCAAAACAGTTGCACACGCGGAATACTCAGGTTAAACTTGACGAGCCTAGCATATAACAGATATGGCCTCGGAACACGGAGACCGAAAGGTCGGCGTGAATCATATAGTAGATATGATCAACATAGTGATGTTCACCATTGAAACTACTCCATCTCACGTGATGATCGGACATGGTTTAGTTGATTTGGATCACGTGATCACTTAGATGACTAGAGAGATGTCTGTCTAAGTGGGAGTTTTAATATGATTAATTGAACTTTAATTTATCATGAACTTAGTCCTGGTAGTATTTTGCAAATTATGTTGTAGATCAATAGCTCGCGTTGTTGCTTCCCTATGTTTTTATATGTGTTCCTAGAGAAAATTGTATTGAAAGATGTTAGTAGCAATGATGCGGATTGGATCCGTGATCTGAGGTTTATCCTCATTGCTGCGCAGAAGAATTATGTCCTTAATGCACCGCTAGGTGACAGACCTATTGCAGGAGCAGATGCGGCGTTATGAGCGTTTGGCTAGCTCAATATGAGCGAATCTGACGTTATGAGCGTTTGGCTAGCTCAATATGATGACTACTTGATAGTTTAGTGCACCATGCTTAACGGCTTAGAATCGGGACTTCAAAGGCGTTTTGAGCGTCATGGACCATATGAGATGTTCCAGGAATTGAAGTTAATATTTCAAGCAAATACCGAGTTGAGAGACATGAAGTCTCCAACAAGTTCTATAGCTAAAAGATGGAGGAGAATCGCTCAACTAGTGAGCATGTGCTCAGATTGTCCGAGTACTTCAATCGCTTGAATCAAGTGGGAGTTAATCTTCGAGATAAGATAGTGATTGACAGAATTCTCTAGTCACCATCACTAAGTTAGTAGAACTTCGTGATGAACTATAGTATGCAAGGGATGACGAAAAAGATTCTCGAGCTCTTGGCGATGCTAAAATCGCGAAGGTAGAAATCAAGAAAAACATCAAGTGTTGATGGTTGACAAGACCACTAGTCTCAAGGAAAATGGCAAAGGGAAGAAGGGGAACTTCAAAAGGAACGGCAAGCAAGTTGCTGCTCGAGTGAAGAAGCCCAAGTCTAGACCTAAGCATGAGACTGAGTACTTACACTGCATAGGAAATGGTCACTGGAAACGGTAATACCCCAAATATTTGGTGGATAAGAAGGATGGCAAAGTGAACAAGGGTATATTTGATATACAGGTTATTGATGTGTGCTTTACTAGTGTTTATAGTAGCCCCTGAGTATTTAATACTTGTTCGGTTGCTAAGATTAGTAACTCGAAACAGGAGTTACAGAATAAACAGAAACTAGTTGAAGGGGAAGTAACGATGAGTGTTGGAAGTAGTTCCAAGATTGATATGATCATCATCGCACACTTCCTATACTATCGGGATTAGTGTTGAACCTAAATAAATGTTATTTGGCGTTTGCATTGAGCATGGATATGATTTGATCATGTTTATTGCAAAACGGTTATTCATTTAAAGTCAAAGAATAATTGTTGTTCTGTTTAAATGAATAAAACCTTCAATGGTCATACACCCAATAAAAATAGTTTGTTGGATCTCGATCGTAGTGATACACATATTCATAATATTGATGCCAAAAAGATGCAAAGTTAATAATGATAGTGCAACTTATTTGTGGCACTGCCGTTTGGGTCATATCGGTGTAAAACGCATGAAGAAACTCCATACTGATGGACTTTTGGAATCACTTGATTATGAATCACTTGGTACTTGCGAACCGTGCCGTTTGGGCAAGATGACTAAAACTCCGTTCTCCGGAACAATGGAACAAGCTACTGACTTATTGGAAATAATACATACCGATGTATGCGATCCAATGAGTGTTGATGCTCGTGGCAAGTATCGTTATTTTCTGACCTTCACAAGATGATTTGAGCAGATATGGGTATATCTACTTGATGAAACATAAGTCTGAAATAGTTGAAAGGTTCAAAGAATTTCAGAGTGAAGTGGAAAATCATCGTAACAAGAAAATGAAGTTTCTGCGATCTGATCGTGGAGATGAATTTTTGAGTTACGAGTTTGGTCTTCAATTAAAACAAAGTGGAATAGTTTCACAGCTCACGCCACATGGAACACCACAACATAATGGTGTGTCCGAACGTCGTAACCGCACTTTATTGGATATGGTGCAATCTATGATGTATCTTACCGATTTACCACTATCGTTTTGGGTTATGCATTAGAGACAGCTGCATTCACGTTTAATAGGGCACCATCTAAATCCGCTGAGATGACACCGTATGAACTATGGTTTAGCAGTAAACCTAAGCTGTGGTTTCTTAAAGTTTGGAGTTGTGATGCTTATGTGAAAAAGTTTTCACCTGATAAGCTCGAACCCAAATCGGAGAAGTGCGTCTTCATAGAATACCCAAGAGAAACTGTTGGGTACACCTTCTATCACAGATCCGAAGGCAAGTTTTTCGTTGCTAAGATGGATCCTTTCTAGAGAAGAAGTTTCTCTCGAAAGAAGTGAGTGGGAGGAAAGTAGAACTTGATGAGGTAATTGTACCTTCTCCCTTATTGGAAAGTAGTTCATCACAGAAATCAGTTTCAGTGATTTCTACACCAATTAGTAAGGAAGTTAATGATGATGATCATGAAACTTCAGATCAAGTTGCTACCAAACCTCGTAGGTCTTCCGGAGTAAGATCCGCACCAGAGTGGTACGGTAATCCTATTCTAGAAGTCATGTTACTAGACCATGATGAACCTACGAACTATGAGGAAGCGATGATGAGCCCAGATTCCGTGAAATGGTTTGAGACCATGAAATCTGAGATGGGATCCATATATGAGAACAAAGTGTGGACTTTGATGGAGTTGCCCGATGATCGGCAAGCCATATTATATAAATGGATCTTCAAGAGGAAGACAGATACTGATAGTAGTGTTACTATCTACAAAGTTCGACTTGTCGCAAAAAGGTTTTCGACAAGTTCAAGGTGTTGACTACAAATGAGATTTTCTCAACTGTAGCGATTCTTAAGTCTGTCTGAATCATGTTAGCAATTGCCACATTTTATGAAATCTGGCAAATGGATGGCAAAACTACATTCTTTAATAGATTTATTAAAGAAGAGTTGTATATGATGCAACCAGAAGTTTTTGTCAATCCTAAAGGAGCTAACAAAATGTGCAAGCTCCAGCGATCCATCAATGGACTGGTGCAAGCATCTCGGAGTTGGAATATACGCTTTGATGAGTTGATCAAAGCATATGGTTTTATCTGACTTTTGGAGAAGCCTGTATTTACAAGAAAGTGAGTGGGAGCACTACAGCATTTCGACAAGTATATGTGAATGACATATTGTTGATCGGAAATAATGTAGAATTATTCGCAAAGCATAAAGGAGTGTTTGAAAGGAGTTTTTCAAAGAAAGACCTCGGTGAAGCTGCTTACATATTGAGCATCAAGATCTATAGAGATAGATCAAAGGCGCTTGATAAGTTTTTCAATGAATACATACCTTGACAAGATTTTGAAGTAGTTCAAAATGGAACAGTCAAAGAAAGAGTTCTTGCCTGTGTTACAAGGTGTGAGATTGAGTAAGACTCAAAACCCGACCACGGCAGAAGATAGAAAGAGAATGAAAGTCATTCCCTATGCATCAGCCATAGGTTCTATAAAGTATGTCATCTTTGTGTACAGATCTATTGCATACCCTACCACTAAGCTTGGCAAGGAGTGCAATAGTGATCTAGGAGTAGATCAATGGACAACGGTCAAAATTATCCTTAGTGGAATAAGGATATGTTTCTCGATTATGGAAGTGAAAAAGGTTAAATCGTAAAGGGTTACGTCGATGCAAGTTTTAACACTAATCTAGATGACTCTGAGTCTCAATCTGGATACATATTGAAAGTGGGAGCAATTAGCTAGAGTAGCTCCGTGCAGAGCATTGTAGACATACAAATTTGCAAAATACTTACGGCTCTGAATGTGACAGACCCGTTGACTATAATTATCTCACAAGCAAAACATGATCACACCTTAGTACTCTTTGGGTGTTAATCACATAGCGATGTGAACTAGATTACTGACTCTAGTAAACCCTTTGGGTGTTGGTCACATGTCGATGTGAACTATGGGTGTTAACCACATATAGATGTGAACTATTGATGTTAAATCACATGGCGATGTGAACTAGATTATTGACTCTAGTGCAAGTGGGAGACTGAAGGAAATATGCCCTAGAGGCAATAATAAAGTTATTATTTATTTCCTTATATCATGATAAATGTTTATTATTCATGCTAGAATTGTATTAACCGGAAACATAATACATGTGTGAATACATAGACAAACAGTGTCACTAGTATGCCTCTACTTGACTAGCTCGTTAATCAAAGATGGTTATGTTTCCTAACCATAGGCATGTGTTGTCATTTGATTAATGGGATCACATCATTAGGAGAATGATGTGATTGACATGACCCATTTCGTTAGCTTAACACTTGATCGTTTAGTATGTTGTTAATGCTTTCTTCATGACCCATACATGTTCCTGTAACTATGAGATTATGCAACTCCGTTTACGGAGGAACACTTTGGTACTACCAAACGTCACAACGTAATGGGTGATTATAAAGGAGTACTACAGGTGTCTCCAAAGGTACTTGTTGGGTTGGCGTATTTCGAGATTAGGTTTTGTCACTCCGATTGTCGGAGAGGTATCTCTAGGCCTTCTCGGTAATACACATCACCTAAGCCTTGCAAGCATTGTAACTAATGAGTTAGTTATGAGATGATGTATTACGGAACGAGTAAAGAGACTTGCCGGTAACGAGATTGAACTAGGTATTGGATACCGACGATCGAATCTCGGGCAAGTAACATACCGATGACAAAGGGAATAAAGTATGTTGTTATGCGGTTTGACCGATAAAGATCTTCGTAGAATATGTAGGAACCAATATGGGCATCCAGGTTCCGCTATTGGTTATTGACCAAGAATAGTTCTAGGTCATGTCTACATAGTTCTCGAACCCGTAGGGTCCGCACGCTTAAGGTTTCGATGACAGTTATATTATGAGTTTATGAGTTTTGATGTACCGAAGGAGTTCGGAGTCCCGGATGAGATCGGGGACATGACGAGGAGTCTCGAAATGGTCGAGACGTAAAGATCGATATATTGGACGACTATATTCGGAGTTCGGAAAGGTTCCGAATGATTCGGGTATTTTTCAGAGTACCGGAGAGTTACGGGAATTCGCCGGGGAGAAGTATTGGGCCTTATTGGGCCCTGCGGGAAAGAGAGAGGGGCTGCCTAGGGCAGGCCGCGCGCCCCCCCAAGGCCTAGTCCGAATTGGACTAGGGGGAGGGGCCGCACCCCTTCTTCTCTTCCCCTTCCTTCTCTCCTACTCCTACTAGGAAAGGAGGAGTCCTACTCCCGGTGGGAGTAGGACTCCCCCCTTGGTGCGCCTCCTCCCTTGGCCGGCCACCTCCTCCTTGCTCCTTTATATACGGGGGCAGGGGGGCACCCCATGACACACAAGTTGATCTACGGATCGTTCCTTAGCCGTGTGCGGTGCCCCCTCCACCATATTCCACTTGGTCATATCGTCATGAGCTTAAGCGAAGCCCTGCGCCGGAGAAGTCATATCGTCGCGGAGCTTAGGCGAAGCCCTGCGTCGGTGGAGCATCAACATCGTCCACCACGCCGTCGTCTGACGGAACTCATCCCGACACTTTGCTGGATCGAGTCCGGGATCGTCATCGAGCTGAGCGTGTGCAGAACTCGGAGGTGCCGTACCTTCGGTGCTTGGATCGGTCGGATCGTGAAGACGCACGACTACATCAACCGCGTTGTTATAACGCTTCCGCTTTCGGTCTACGAGGGTACGTGGACGGACACTCTCCCCTCTCGTTGCTATGCCATCACCATGGTCTTGCGTGATCGTAGGAAATTTTTTTGAAATTACTACGTTCCCCAACACTTTGAACTATTTTCAACATGCACATTAGACCCTAGTTCCCTCCAACTTCAAGTTGTGTTTTATTATCCCTGTCCACTAATGCCTCCTCCTCAAGTCTGAGTGTCGATGTACTAAGTTACCCATTTCGAAGCCCCCCCCCCCTTCCTTTTTTCCCGATAAAGGACATTTATTTCATTGAATATCAAGGTGACACGAAATAACGCCTGGCCTCTGCATAGCTTGATGCACATAGCCAAAAATCAACCCCCCCGCCCCGACATCCTAACGGAGTCAAGCAATACCACCACCCTTCCTAAGTCTAGAGCATCTTCTCCCCTCCACCACTTGTCGTCGGAAGAATTGGATGATGTCTTCGCCAAGATCCCTTAGCCGAATAGGTTCGTACTTTTATGAGATTAATCCACATGAGATTTTTGCAAAACGAACAAGACCACAATTACAAGATAACATATTGCGACTATTTCTTATGAATTTCTTTAACTTTATGATAATGTCCGCCAGTCTCTCCTCCAACAAGCTATGTGGAAAGGGTGGTTCCCTATCTTGCAAGCTTGACTGAACAATTTTTCGGAAAGGAAGTGTCGAGTATTATCAAGAATGATGTTTGTTTCTTTTTTTTTCAGGTAAAGAAATCAATGAGTTAGGTAAAGGGAACCGTTTTGTCACCCATCTTATTTAAAATTATTGTGGATATACTAGCTATCCTCGCAACAGAGCTAAGGAGGATGGTCAATTTTGAGGCGTGTTGTGCATCTTGTGGACGATGAGTAATCTATACGCTGATATGCTAATTACATTATACTCTTTATGGGTATTTGAAGTAATCAGCTAATATAAAGCTCATTTTAACTGTCTTTGTGCAGCTTTTATATCTTAAAATTAATTTTTACTACTGAGAGAATTATTGCCTCTGTAAGGCCAAATAGGACGAGCAGGTGGAGCAAACCCAAATGTTTGGGTGAAATTGCAATTCATTTTCACTAGTCATCAGTCCATGCATCTGCACGGCCTAGCTATTATAACGGTATATAATTAATAATAAAATTAATTAAGATGTAAACTGGAAGAGTTAAATTGCAGCTATCATACAACTGGGTGGTTGCTAAGTTATCCAAATAATGATAAGACATAGTGAACACATGTATTATAAGCTTATTGGATGCGGTGCATCATTTTTCCCATTTATGTTGCTCAAATCATTATTATTGGCCTGAAGGAGGCCTTTGTCTCATAGTAGCAAATACACCTTCTAGTGAATTTTACGCCACCAACTAAGGGATGGAGAGAGAATGAATTAATTTGATCCATGTGGCAGGATACACATCTTCCTTCTATGTTTGATATATATTTGCATATATAACATAACGCAACAGAAGTTGGGAGAAAGATAAATAGTACACACACCGACTACTCAAAAACCAAAATTGATGTGTGAAAGGCATATGTCGCATAGGCTAGTTTTATTTTTTCAAAGCTTATTGATATATCAATTTTGGGCATAGACTCGTAATGCTTGATACGATTATCTTACACCTTAAAATTTTAGTTCTAGTTGATGTGGTTGTGAAATAACCCTATTTAAAATATACAAATGTTTGTCTTGCCAACCCCTATCAGAAACAATGAAGAAAAACATTGGTATTCCTTCAATTGATATTTATTAATAGGTTTAAGTTCATATTTTAGTTTTCCATGCATCTAATTTATGCAAATTCCCACACATGTATTACAATTCGGAGATTTCACATATCAAATTAATGACCTTGCAATGGTGATTTCTGGAAGGCATTAGGGAGATATTTTTGCATGTTCAAGTCTTATCTATTTTATTTTAGTTGTTCCTCTTTTTAAATATGGGTGTAGAATTTCTTTTTAATTCAATCAGGTGTATGCACACATTTTACGTGAAGCTTCAGGACTCTTTATTAATCTGAAAAGAAAGGGTATGCTTCGATTCTTTTAGCTGACATGCACAAGTTTTTTTTATCCTGACAATGGTTTTCTTTCTTTTATTCATGTGTTATGAAGAGTATTTAGTTGTAGCGTATGCTTTTTATACTATAAAATGTTGTAGATTCTCCAATTTTTTAATTGCAGGATGATGGCACATGTTTTTTAAACATGGACGTGTTTTTCAGTTGAACGTGGATGTTGAAAAATAAAATTTGGGGACATGCAGGTCAATTTTTTTTTCCATTGGCAAGGCGAAGGCTCATCTTTTCTTTTAAACCTTTTTTTAGCTGATCTTTTCATTTAATGTTGGACGTGGGTTTCCCTCAAAAGAAAAAAAAACTTGGACGTGGGCAATTTTAGTTGGCTTCGACGTAAGTTGCGAGCCTTCTATTTCTTTGAACGTGGCTGTCTAGGACTCTACTTTTTGCTATGCGTGAGTTTATTTTTTTAAATGTACGTGGAGAGACCTCCTATTTTGTGCACACGTGATGTTTTTGTCCGTTTGGGTTTAATCCCTTGCGGAAGTGGTATCTTTCTTTTTACCTTTGTACGTGTTGGTTCAATACTTTACGTACGTGCGGATTTCTTTAATTCTAATAGATGACATCTTGACCATTAAATTTAAAATCTAATGGCTAAATTAATCTTGCTGATGTGGATTAACATGAAGGATGGAAAGGTGCCTCCAATTAGTAAATATAAGATATAAGATATAATATAAACTATGTAATAGACACTAGAAACACACAGAAGTTCTTAAACCGTTTTGAGAGATGTCTTCAAGGTCATAGGTCTAAAAATCTATGTTACGGAGGCTAACTAGTGTACATAATCAACACCGTATTGGATAACGTCACTATTTTCACAGTGTCCGTTAAATGTCGTAACTTGAACACTTTGACTTACATAGATCAAGATTTTTCTTGCAAAGAATCTAATACCAAGGTCATTACAGTCTGGTGAAATGGATTTTTTTTTTGTCAACCCAAATACCAGGAAGGTCTCTAGGAATCCAGTACCTTGGAAATGATTCAAACAAAATAGGAGCGCCATTGAATCCACTGTGTGCACAACAAGAGCTTGACACAAGTACTCCCTACGATCCATAATAAATGTCACAGTTTTGTATTGAGGCTGAACCAACCTTAGTTCAAAACCGCGACACTTATTTTGAATCGGAGGGAGTAGTAGCTAAACTCTCACGTACCTAGCACCAGAAATAGAGAGGTGCGGAGCAAGGATACTGCCAGAGATCTACCGAAGCGCGGACCGATTATAGCCGGAGGGACAAGTCGACCTCGTGGCCGGGCTCCCGCGAGCTCGTGCTGTGCTTGTGCGCCATGTCACCTTCTGCTGCAGGCTCCTCGGACACCCAAACAGTGTCCACAGACCTCCCTGGTTTCCAAGCGTCCGCGGTGGGGACTGCAGAGTCCCGGCGGCGCTTAGCGGCACGCTCTTCCTTGTGCGCGTTCTGGTGGCCGGCGTGCGCCTGCGAGGTGCGGAACTTGCGGTGGCAGTAGACGCATAGGAAGAAGCCGGTCACCGGCGCGACCACCGCGGCGGCGAGGGGTGAGCTCGAGGCTCAGCTCGTCTTGCGCGTGCTCCATTGTGTTCGCTGGTGCTGCTGGTTGTGTGTCGTATTCGCATATGGCTGTGTGGGTGACCGTGAGCTGAGCTAGCTATAGATTCAAATCTGAGCTAGCTATAGCTTGGACGGCCGGCCTGCATGTGGTGCTAATTGCCCATGGCATTGTTCTCCGCGGCAGGTCTGGCCGGGAGGGCGACGTACGGCCCCGCCGGCGTCGTCACCGGGGTCCTGGTTTTGTATGTGGTCAGACTGCCTTCCATATGGCCCAACCAAGATTTCATATGTCTGAAAAAGCAAGGATCATCTGTGGACGTATGTGTACACACACACACACACACACACACACACACACAAACACACGGGCTATTAGGAAAGGGTTAATCTTCTGTGCAGGGTTACTGTTGACGTGCATGGGCAGGAGGCCATATTTTCTGTGGGAGTCAGTTTTCTTTTTCTCTCTTGCAATGTCCTACATGGCACAAGCAGGTGTATGTGACTATGTCTACTTTCCTTTCCTAAGATAGTACATGTGGATAAGTAAGTTTAGAATAATTAGTAATAGTCAAAGAGGGTTCACCAGGCCTACAGTTTTGAAAACATCGGCACCAAAAAGTGTGATATAAGGTGAAACCGGTTAATAATTTGGACTCTTGATTTAAATGTTTTTTTAGCTTATGTTCTTGAAGAAACAAAATGTACTCCCACATCAAGCAGTCATTGTGAGCGACACATATCGAGCGAGGAGAGGATGCATGGATCACTAGGTATCCTTTACAAAGAGTAACTTTTTTGTAGAGATTGAAATTAATTAATTAGTTCTCCACGTCACAAGATGTTTTTTTTTAAACATCAGTACAGACACAAGCGCTCATATACACGCGCATACACTCACCCCTATGAACGCACACACGCACACCCTACCCCTATGAGCACCTCCGAAAGACTGAGACGGCATATCATCTTGAAATTTACAAAGTCACCGTAGGCACCTTGTCGTCGACGGGAACGTCTCCTCCCACTGAATGCACATCGCCGAAAATCCTGAAATAAATCCAGGAATAAATGCGAGCACCAGGATTTGAACCCTGGTGGGCTGGGATACCACAGTCCCTCTAACCATCCAACCATAGGTTGGTTCGCACGTCACAAGATGTTGACACCTAATAAGGGCATCTCCAATAGTTTTGTGGTTAGCTTACTTGTAAAAGTAGCAATGTTATCGACCAACAACTTATCATACAACTATTAAAATAGAATTTATGCAGTTTGCCAAACGTAAGTTAGGATAATATGCAAGGCTTCTCTCCCAATGTATCTTGAAGCCCGTGCAAATGTTGTTGATTCCTGAACAACCAATATAGCTATTTCTCCTCATTTATTCCATGTCACCTTTGGAACCTTGTGGATTCTTTCACTATCATTGGACAAACTAGATACACCTTATTGGAGTAGTTGTATGATAAGTTGTTGGTCGATGACACAGTAGATTTTACCAAGACAAACGAACAAACTCTCATACAAGAGCTATAAGCCTTACTTAAATGACACGTTGGTCTACAAAGGGGATAAGAAAAAAGGGACGAAGTGGACTCTCATACAAGAGCCAACGTCTACACGTGCTCCTAGGTGAAAGGAGTAAATGAGAGGAAAAAGAAACAAAAAAAGAGACGAAGGGAAACAAATACCTAACTTAGTAACCAACCTATATGAGTGATTATAATACTAGATCTTGATAACACGATAGTCTTACACTAGATCTTATAGGTAACACAATTCATCATCCATTTTTTAGCGGGTCATTCAACTGGCGTTTTTGGCCCCATCCACAAGCACATACCAATCCACGGGTAACCAAAATCGTAAAAGACCAGACGTACCTGCACATGGTGAAAATATTGTCAAATTACTTCTTTTGTCCTAGTTTATTGACTCCCCTAGCATTTTGGGCCAAACTTTGACTACATTAAACTAAAAAAATACTTTCTTTAACAAATATAAGATGCTTTGATTTTTTTATGAATCAGATGTCTATAGACATATTTTAGTGTGTTTGTTCACTCATTTCAGTCTGTATGTACTCCACATGAAATACCCAAAACATCATATATTTGTGAATGAGGGAGTAGAAGTTATGTGGCAGAACAATAGATCCGTAGCATATAACTTATATTTTTCTAGTCAGATTTATGATCAATTTTGATCCAAAATAAAGGCTACTAGTAAATAGGACGGACGAATTAGTAATTAAAAGATTGTCAACTCTAGCTATAGGCGGCCGCTTGTCACCGCATCCTTAGATGCTTTGGGATTCTCTTTGAATCTGACATGTTGGAAAGAACCGATGTTGCGACACACTGATACTGCTAGGAGGTTCGAACATTGCGGTGCCCACCACCATGGAAAGAACTCTACCTATAAGCTATGTTGCACTCACAACGTGTGCACACACGGCTAAGAAAATATTTTTAACGACATGACTTGTGGTCATTAAAACTCAAATGCAGTCGCTAGCCGTCGTCATAATTAACCTCTGTCGTTGAAATCAATAACGACGCATAATGGCATGTTCATATTTATTGGTGAAACATTTCATCGTCATTAAATATATTTAGGTGGTCGCTGAATGTCATTAATGAGCGCTTGGGATTAGGCTCGTCATAGTGGGTGTAATATAGCTACTCCTACGATACTACTCATATGTTACTTTGTATTACGAATGTAGTAACATAGACTAGTGTCATAAACATAACACTAGTCTAAGAGGGTGCTTGGATCTAAGAGACTATTTTTAGTCTGACTAAAAATAGTCTTTTTTAAAGGCTAAAGTTC
Organism: Aegilops longissima; assembly: GCA_021605205.1. Taxonomy (NCBI): domain Eukaryota; kingdom Viridiplantae; phylum Streptophyta; class Magnoliopsida; order Poales; family Poaceae; genus Aegilops; species Aegilops longissima. The sequence continues at coordinate 747,364,928 of CM038679.1, forward strand.
CAAGCATCCCTGACTAGGACTAGTCTTGAGGCTAAAATTTTTTAGTCAGAGGAAACCTACTAAAATATGGAATAGTCCTCTCTCTCCTCATTTAACTCCTCTCCTTTAACACATGCGAATTCTGGATTGGAGGGTTTGGAAGATAATAAATGCTCATTAACTTGATGTTAGTCTTTTTAGTATTTGGATCCAAACATGGATGAGGCTACCAAGTTTTAGTCTCACTACTTTCAGTCATGGGACTAAAACGTATCCAAGCACCCTCTATGACTAGCCTTATATGAACGTGCCGCCGCTGCCTAAGTAAACTCTTGCCTTCTCAACAACCTCACTGGCCGCCTGTTATTGGGGAGCATGACAATGGAGTACCTGTATCATGAGTTCGACTCTCGCTGGTGTATGACACGCCCCGGTACCTCGAGAGAAGATAGATCTGCTGATCCATCCAATCACATCGATCTCCCGTAGACGAGTGCCATTTTCAGCAACGTGCCTCCTTTCTTTTTATGGACCTGCCTTTGTTCGTCCAGCATGATTGGTGACGGACAAGCTTGTCAGGGGGTCATTTGGACCTTGCATATGATTACGATGGTCTGCAGACCGTACGTGGATATGCTGTGCACCATCGAGCTCCGGTCGGTCACCATTAATTGTAATGAACAAAGGAGTAAAAATGGCTAAGCTGAGTCAGAGGCTACGTGGAGCTTCAACAGTAGTATTAAAAGTGTGCATGTACGACTGGAGGCAGTACGCTGTGCGCAGCAGCTAGCCCGTCCGCAAAATCTCACCCAGATCCCGCTCGCAGCTACAATGCGCCCCCTCGTTAATTGCATACGGACATATTGTCGAAAATGTATGGTTGTGTACATCACAATGTCGCAGATGGCGGAAGTTTCAATCTCTTTCTTTAAAGAATACGACCTACTGTGCAACCATTCGAGTATACCATAGCGAGCATTTGAATTTTTTCGGGAAAAACTTTCAATCTATTCATCTTTAATCATGGTAGTACAACAGACACTAGAAATAATAAAAATTATATCAAGAACCATAGACCACCTAGCGATGACTACAAGCACTGAAGCGAGCCGAAAGCGCGCCGTTGTCATCGCCCCTCCCTCGCCGGAGCCGGACAAATGTTGTTGTAGTAGACCCTCGGGAAGTCGTCATGCTAAGGCCCCATAGAACCAACGCACCAGAACAGCAATCGCCGTAGATGAAGAGTGTAGATCAAAAGGATCCAACCGGAAGACACACGAACGAAAATGAACGACGAACGGATTCGAGCAAATCCACCAAAGATAGATCCACCAGAGACACACATTCACACGCCCACCAATAATGCTAGACGCATCACCGGAACGGGGCTAGGCGGGGAGACCTTTATTCCATTTTCAGGAAGGCTCCGCCATCTCACCTTCCTAAGCAGGACACAAACCCTAACAAACCTCGAAAAAAAAATCTAAAAACGGTGCCCTCCTACCAGCAAAGGCCGAGATTCACTCCGTCTCCATGGCCCTAAGGCCACACGAGACGGGACGGACCGGCACCGGCGCCGGCGGAATTGTGAATGTACGATGGTTGATAACTTTGACGACTAATGCCATGTCTGCAGGAATTGAGTTAGTTTGATGGAACGTGTGGGGAACATGACACTAGGTCGGTAGATCCAGTCGGTGGGGAAAGAAATTCCGTAAGTCCAGCATTTCTGACTTATGACTCTGTGTGAGCTTGTTTGCCATTGTGAATAATGTAAAAAACATGTGTGACGTCTGTGCAGGTCACTCAGGTTAACATCTTGTTAAAATACAACTTGCCATGAGAGGTTAGCCGCTGAACGATGGAGAGAATTGCTCGTCAGTAGTGTCTTTTTGTTCTACCACTCATTGTGGACCCTTGACGTTGTCATCACACTTGTTGCTGTACTTTCTAGAACGGGGCGGACCGAACACCCAAATGCATGATGCAGCGATTTTTTGCAAGAAAATAAAATAAAACAAGCATCCCTATGGTGAGTTTAGTTCAGCATAAATGTTCACTAAAGGGGTTGGATGACACCGTGTCCAGCCTTGACAATTGAACCATGTAGAAATGTTCAGCATAAATCAACACGAATATTATTTGACCAACTTCCTTCCAACAGGTGAACTTAGCGACAAGATACGTCAGTGGGTTGCCAAGCTGTGTGATCAACTTGCCACCGATGGGTTCACTAAAGGGGTTGGATGACACCGTGTTCGTGTAGTGAGTTCTTGTGAAATACCACTTACCGATACACCGGTTACCACTACACGAACACGCTGACCTGACACCACACACACGCATATCCGCCACACACACACACACACACACACACACACACACACACATGCGTGCACGCATCGGTTGTGCCTTGTGCGTCGTGATAGCACTTAATTGGTGCACACTTCAAGTATCTTGAGCTTGCACGGCGGACCATAGTTCCCTCGTCGACTAGCTGCAAGTATCTCTTCTCCTGAGTGCCCCCACCGCCTTTTCCTCCTTGAATTGATCACCGCTGCCAAGATTCACCCATTCCTGAGCACCTCCCACACATCTCCAAGTCGACCAATACAGCAACCCTCCCTCATTTGAGTGCCTATCCTCCCCTCCCCCCTCACCCGGTCATTCGCAAAACTAGCCTTGCAATCTCCTATATCCCTAGCCCACTAGGATCGTACTTTATGAGATTGTGTCATCAGAGATTTTGGAAAACAAACAAGGCCAGAGTATAAGAAAGTGTTTCGCGAGACTTATTCTTACGATTTTTTAATGTTTTGATAAAGTTGGCCGGTATTTCCTTCAGCGTGCTATGTGGAAAGGCTTTTCCAATATCTGGCAAACTTAGGTGAATGATTTTAATCAAAAAAGGAAGCGTCGAGTAATGCAACGATGATGTTAAAAAAATTCAAGCTAAAAAATTAAAGGCCTACATCAACAGAACCCCTTTTCCCCTCCCCTTCTTGTTTAATAGATATGCTACCTATATATCCTTGTAATAGAGCTAAGGCGGACAGCCAAGTTCAAGGTGTCTTCTGCATCGTGTGGACAATGAGTTATTTAACTTCGAGTTGTTGATGACATTATGATATTTTTGTGGATTTGAGTAAGCAGCTAATTAAAGATTCTTTTGAGTGTCGGAAAATTTTTGTGTCTTAAGATTAATTTTTACAATTTATTGCCTCGGGGAAGCTAGTAAATAGCACAAGAAGGAGAGTATTTAATAGACACTAGAAATACATAGAAATTCGTAAATCGGTTTCGGATATGTCTTAAAGGGGTAGATGTCCACAAAAATTCCTACAGAAGCTAACTAGCTAGTATTCCCTGTAAAATGTACTAAAACAGCGACACTTATTTTGAGACCCAGGGAGCACTTATCAACATAGTGTCTTCTAAATGCCCCTAAAGTGGACATTCAGATATATATAGATCCAGATTTTTCTGGCAACCTCGTTAGTCTGATGAATTGTGAAATTTAGTGTCAATCCAAGGACCAGGAAGGTCTAGACCTTAAAAACCAATATCCAATAAACAACAAGAGCGCTGATATGAATCCAACGCATACACAGAAGGACCTTGAAACAAATGGTTGTAGCTAGACTCTAACATACCTAGCACCGGAAAAGGGGTGCGGACCATGGATACTGAAATGGTTTGATCGATCTGGCAACCGGTTACAGCCGGAGAGATAAGTCCAGCTCGTGGTCGCGGTCCGATGAGCTCCTGCCGCGCTTGTACGCCATGGAGCCTACTGCAGGCTCCCCGGAGATCCGAGAAATTGCAGCAGCCCTCCACGCGTCCCGGCGGAGCTTGGCGACGGCGCGCTCTTGCTTATGCGCGTTCTGGTGACCACCGAGCGCCTGCGCGTTGCCGAACTTGCGGTCACAGTAGACGCACAAGAAGAAGCCCGAGCGGGGCGCGGCTGGTGCCACGCACATAGCAAAGGCCAGGGTAAGCTCGAGGCTGAGATCCTCCTTGGCGCTGCTGGCCGCTTGCTCCATGGTTGTCGTGTCGTGTATATGGCTGTGTGTGTGTGAGGCGAGCTAGCTAAGTTGATCCAAATCTTGAGAGCACAACTCGCCAAGCCTAAATGATGAAGCGATATTATAGAAATTGTGTGTGCTCGGTCAGCTGATTGGCGACCAACATAGCCCTGCATGGCCCAATGCACATTGGCGCCGATATTTTTGAATAAAGTATAGACGCAAACGTTCATAATCATACATACGCGCATATGCTCATTCCTATGAACACACAAACGAACATCCTATCCATATGAGCACTTTCGAAAGACTGAGCCAGCATATCATCTTGAGATTTAGGAAGTCATCGTAGGCGTCTCATCATTGATGGGAACGTCTCCTCGCACTGAATGCGCATCGCCGAAAATTCTGAAATAAATCTAGGAATAATGTGAGCACCAGGACTTGAAACCTGATAGACTGGGATACCATTGTCCCTCTAACCATCCAACCACAGGTTGCTTCGTCACATTGACGATGATATGGTACTCCCATTCGCAACCGCAAAAAATAAAATAAAATAATAATGCTCCCATTCGGATCGTGTGTGCCAAACTTGACCGCAGGAGTAACAACAGCCTAAATTATTTTCTGGGGTCGGGTCAGATCCACGCGTTGGTGTTCATGAATCCATGCGTGCCCACGGTAATTAATTAGCTTCTGGGGTGACTACAGTTCATTGTCCATTCGGCAAATGGATAACTTACGTACCAAAAGTATGTGTATGCCACTCACTCCACTCAAGTGACAAGCATGCGTGGTGCTGGGAATTTCGTTGTCTGTATTGTGGGCCGGCCGGATTACTTTCATGCTTCAGCGAGAGCATAGCTGTCGTCTCGCTTAAAACGAGAAGTAGCTCTCTCTGTAAAAGGTGTGCACACCCCTCTAGCAATTAGGTTGCAAACTAGGCCATCCCTTTCTTTTCTGGCTGCCGGTTTTGTGAACGTTTTGGAATATTTTACTCGTGTTTTTCAGTTGCTTTGCTTCTGCTATGTTTTATTTTTTTTATCATTTTTCAATTTTCTTTCCTCATTTTTTCGGTCATTTTTTTCAAATCCATGAACATTTTGTGAAATTCATGATTGTTGATTAAACCGATGACTTTTCAAAATTCAACAATTTTTTTTTCAAATGTGTAAACTTTTTTTCAAATTTCTGATTTTGTGTGCAAATCTGTGTATTTGTTTTCCAATTTTGCGAAATTTGGTTCAAATAAGTAAGTTCTTTAAAATCATATGAACCTTTTCAAGTTCGTGAATATATTTCCAATTCATTAGCTTTTTCTCATCTATGATTTGTTTTCAAATTCATCATTGTGTTTCAAATTGTTAAAAGTCAACAGTTAATGGGTCAAATGATCAGAGTGGTCTCTCATGCTTGATGGGTCGGCCCAATAGACAGCGCATGTGAGCGTTGGCCACCAACTGGCGCATACCGCGCTCTATAGGACCTTTCGAAAGTTCTTAATTTTAGGCCAACCCATTGCCGGGAGAGCGCCCTTGTTTCTCTTTCCCGTTTTCATTTGTTTTCTAAAAAAATTGTTTGGGCTTTTCAAAATTATATATTTTTTAAAGTTAAAGTTAAAATACTCATGAATTTGAAAATTGTTTTGGGATTTAAGCAATTGTTAACGGATTTTAATTTATTAATGAATTTGAATAAATTCCTGCATTTCAAAAATATCTAAACTTAATAATATTTAAAATTTGTAAATTGTTCCCGGAATACATGAATTTAAAATTGTTCAAAAATTAGAAAAAAATAACGTATTTAAAGAAAAATCCTACATTTGAAAATGTATGTGAATTTGAAAATGTTCCTGCATTTCAAATATATTCATGAATTACAAATTTGTTCCTGTATTTCTAGAAATGTTAACGAATTTAGAAACTATTCGAAATTTCAATAAATGTTCCTGAATTAGAAATTGTTCTCGAATTCCAACAGATGTTCACGGATATAAAATTGTTCCTATTGTTTTTAAAGTACATTAATTTGAAAAAATCCTGAAATTCAAATTTTTTGAAATTTTAAAAAGTGCAACGAATTTAAAATGGTTCCTACATTTCAAAAAATGTTCATGAAGTTGCAAATTGTTCATGTATTTCAAAAGGTGTTCATGAATTGGAAAATATTCCTGAATTTAAGAAAATGTTCATTAATTTTGAATTTACGCTCGTATTTAAAAAGGTTACAGGGTTTGAATAATGTTCTTGTATTTCAAAAATGTTCAAGAATTTCAATTTGTTCCTGATTTAAAAAAATACAAATTAAAAAAAATTAGATTAAAGATTGATATGCCTAGCATAGGAATGTGATATGAGTCGTATCCCGCACCCCCCTTGATTCTGTGTGAAATCCTTCCTAAAAAGCACGAGTTGGGATGTCGTAAATAACAGGACGAACGTGGTATTATCTCTATAAGGACGGTTATGAGGCTCTGCTCTTTTTTTTTCTTTAGTCAATATCTATTCTTTGTTGCTTATATTCTGTTAATTCTTATCTTGAATGTATCTTTATGCTTAAAATATAATGCTAGAGTTGTCAAGAAGGCAGTGTTTGCACTATAAACCATCATCCAAAAATTCCCATCAAAAGAGACGGTTTCTCTTGAAACTTATGTCCCTCCAAGCATGTATCCTTCAGAGCTTTCTATCTACCCTGCTAGTAACTTCTGTTCAGTGTCAGATGCAGCTATACCATAGGGCCATCTAAATCTTGCTATCTTAGCAAAGGAAGTGGCATTCAAATCTATATGTTTTTCTTCTATAGCCTTTTCTCCCATCGTTGTCATTATTGTTACGTTTTTGCGATCCCTGTTTTTGAGATCCTCAATGACTACCACCAGAAAGGGAATGTGACCACTATTCTCATGTGTCTCCACTATAGCATTAACGATCATAAACAACAAAAAAAGCTTGATTGGACCTAAGAACTATTTCTAAAGATGCCTTCCACTCTTGTGTGGAAAGATCTTTATTCGCTCAGTACAGTCTAATTTAAAATGTGTTGTCTACTATTATAGGGGTTGTCGTTAATTAGGGTCACTCCTTATGCCGCGAGATGGCATTTATTGATTTTTACAAATAATAATGAATATGGTTGTGATTGTCATCACAATGGAGTGATCAAGTAATCAGCCATGTAGTTGCCTCTATTTAGATAAGACCCCATCAACATGGCCATTCCCTTCCCTTGGTAGCAAAAACCCATCAGAGGTTTGATTCTCAAAGGAAAACAAACTAGAAACTCGAAACTATTCCTACTCGCTATGAATATGAGATTTAAAATAGGAAAAAAGAAAGGGTGTCAAAAGTAGAAGTATCATATCTTCTTAAGGATCCCAACTCTAGCCGATGGCCACTCCGGCCTCAGAGACCACCCAGCAGCCCCCGCCGACGACCACTCCAGCCTCGCGACCTCCTCCCATCGCGCGTCTGCCGCCAGCGCCCTTTCCATGGCCTCTCCCGCCTCTGGTAATCGGCTACAAGCGCAGCACTGGCTCGAGTCCAGCTCGTCATCTGCCGGCTGCAGCGGCCGGTGCCCCCCAACTTCCGGGATGTCCTCTGTGCTCCCCCTCCGCCCTCGGAGTCGCTGCGCAGGCAGGCCCCAGCCCTCGGAGTCGGATGCGGACTTTCCTTTGGAGGATGGCTGGGAGCTACCCCGTCGTATACGTCGCCTGCCCCGTCCTAGGCACCCTCAACGCGACCCGAATGCCCCCTCGTCCCCCGGTGCGCCCTACCGGCAACGAGTGCCCCAAGTGCCTGGGCCGCGATCACCCCCTCTCTGAGTGCCACAAGGATGTCCGGTGCCGGCGATGTCGCTTCTTCGGGCACATTGCCCGGATCTACGAACGCCTGTGCTCCCCAGCCTCCCTCTTCGACGCGCCCGCCTGCAAGCGCCCCATGCCTTCTCGCCCAGCTCGTCTGCCACGCCTGTGTTCTTTGGGTCTGGTGGCGGTTCGACGTCTGTGCTCTCCGGGTCAGGCGGCGGCTCGACGCATGTGTTCTCCGGGTCGAGCGGCGGCTCGACGCATGTGTTCTCTGGGTCAAACGGCGCGGAAACGCCGGTGCTCTCTGATACGTCTCTGTATCTATAATTTTTTATTGTTTCATGCTATTATATTATCCGTTTGACATGTTTTATATGCATTAATATGCTATTTCATATTATTTTTGGGACTAACCTATTAACCTAGAGCCCAGTGCCAGTTTATATTTTTCCCTTGTTTTAGAGTTTTACAGAAAAGGGATATCAAACGGAGTCCAAATGGAATAAACTTTAAGGTGATTTTTCTTGGACCAGAAGACATCCACAGAACTTGGAGGCCAAGTCAGAAGAGTCCCCAGGGCTCCACAAGCCTTTAGGGCACGCCCTAGAGGGGGGCGTCCCCTGGCTTGTGGGCCCCACGGGAGTCCACCGACCTCCCTCTCAGCTCTATAAAATCCTCAAATATTCCAAAACCACCATAAGCAACCACCAAAATACTTTTCCGCCGCCGTAACCTTTTGTTCCCGTGAGATCCCATCTTGGGGCCTTTTCTGGCACCCTGCCGGTGGGGGATTCGATTACGGAGGGCATCTACATCAACTCTATTGCCATTCTGATGAGGCGTGAGTAGTTTACCACAGACCTACGGGTCCATAGCTAGTAGCTAGATGGCTTCTTCTCTCCCTTTGATCTTCAATACATTGTTCTCCTTGATGTTCTTGGAGATCTATCCAATGTAATCTTCTTTTGCGGTGTGTTTGACGAGATCCGATGAAATGTGGATTTATGATCAGCTTATCTATGAATATTATTTGAATCTTCTCTGAATTCTTATATGCATGATTTGATATTCTCTTCTAATTATCGGTTTAGTTTGGCCAACGAGATTGACTTTTCTTGCAATGGGAGAGGTGCTTAGTTTTGGGCTCAATCTTGCGTGATTTCACCCACTGACAAAGTAGGGGTAGCGAGACACGTATTGTATTGTTGCCATCAAGGGTGAAAAATGGGGTTCTCATCATATTGCTTGAGTTTATTCCTCTACATCATGTCATCTTACTTAAGGCGTTACTCCGTTCTTTATGCACTTAATACTCTAGATGTATGCTGGATAGCGGTCGATGTGTGGAGTAATAGTAGCAGATGCAGGCAGGAGTCTGTCTACTTCACACGGACGTGATGCATATATGCATATTGCCTTGGATATCGTCATAACTTTGCGCTTTTCTATCAATTGCTCGACAGTAATTTGTTCATCCACCGTATTATTTTCCTTCAAGAGAGAAGCCTGTAGTGAAACCTATGGCCCCCTAGTCTATTTTACATCATATATGTTCAGATCTATAAACCAAAAAAAAATCCAAAAATACCTTGCTGCAATTTATTTACTTTTACTTTGTTTTATGATTTAGTAATCTTTTATATCTATCTCTATCAGATCTCACCTTTGTAAGTGACCGTGAAGAGATTGACAACCCCTTTATCGCGTTGGGTGCAAGTGTTTGATTGTTTATGCAGGTGCATAGATTGGAGACTTGCTTCTATCTCCTACTGGATTGATACCTTGGTTCTCAACTGAGGAAAATACTTATCTCTACTTTTCTGCATCACCCATTCCTCTTCAAGGGAAAAACCAACGCAACCTCAAGAAGTAGCAGGAAGAATTTCTGGCGCCGTTGCCGGGGAGATCTACATCAAGCTTACCAAGTAACCATAAACTCTCATCTCTTGCATTACATTTTTTGTCATTTGCCTCTCGTTTTCCTATCCCCCACTTCTAAAACTTTTTAGAAAAATACAAAAATATTTGCGTTTTTATTTGCCTTCTTTTTGTTTGTCTTTATGTCTTACTTGGTTTGTTGCTTGTTCGCTTGGCATAATTGGGTGTTTATTGCAAATAAGAAGCCAATGAGTTTATGGTTCCTTATCCACTAGCTAATCTTTCTAAAAGATCCAATTATGATGAACCAATTGCCAGTGAGTTGAGTGCAGTAGATTATCTTTATGAAGTTTTGCATGAAATTCGTGAATCCAAAATTTGTGATGATGTGCTAAAAGAAGAAATTTATAAAGTGATTCCCGATAGCTCCTTGAATAAAAAGCATGATTGCAATGATGTTATTATAAATTTTATTAATGACAATTGTGTTAATGATATGCAAAACCTCAAGTTTGGGGTTGCTAATTTTGCTGTGTCCACTACTTGTTGCAATGATCATGATTGGGGTGATTCTTCTTATGATCTTGAAAATTTATTTAAGCCCCATGACGATTATGAGATTGATAATAGTGTTTGCAATAATATTGAAAGTGGGTTTGGAAGAGTGTCAACTCTAGGTAATAGTGATCCCACTACTTTGGAGAATAATCAATCTTACGAAATTTTTGATAAAAGTGGGCTTGGAGAGGTCATGACTTTATTTGATGATAACCCCACTATTTTGGAAGAGTGTCAACATTGCATGCATGTGGATCATGAAGAGAATATGTTATGTGATAGTTATATTGTTGAATTTGATTATGATCCTACATGTAGTTATTATGAGAGAGGAACATATGGTTGTAGAAATTTTCATGTTACTAAATTACCTCTCTTCATGTTGAGATTTTCTATGTTTTATTCTTCTTCCTTGCATATGCTAGTTTTTGCTTGCCTTGATAATTTAGTTGCTTATAAAGTGCCTATGCATAGGAAGTATCTTAGATTTAAATGTGTTTGTCAAATATTATATGATGATCTCTTTGTGCTTCAATTCTTGTCTTTCATGTGAGCATCACCAAAATTATTAATGCCTAGCTAAAAGGCTTTAAAGAAAAGCGCTTCTTGGGTGACAAAATATTTTTATTTCCTATTTTTAAATAAATTTATCATCTAGGCTCTGGTTAGATGTGTTTTGGTGTTTTAATTTGTGTTTGAGCCAAGTAAGACCTTTGGGATGGCGTACGGTGATAGTTGATTTGATCTTGCTGAAAAACAGAAACTTTTGCGCCCAGTAAAATAATTTTTAAAAATCACAGAAGCATGCTTTTGATCTGATTTTTTACGAAATATTGATATACAAATTTCCCAGGCTGTCCTAATTTTTCAGAAGTTTTGGAGTTACAGAAGTATTCGAAGTTTCCAGATTGCTACAGACTGTTGTATTTTTGACAGATTCTGTTTTCTTTGTGTTGTTTGCTTATTTTAATGAATCTATGTGTAGTATCGGGGGTATGAACCATGGAGAAGTTGGAATACAGTAGATATTACACCAACATAAATAAAGAATGAGTTCACAACAGTACCCAAAAGTGATGATTTATTTTCTTATACTAACGGATCTCATGAGTTTTCTGTTGTGAAGTTTTCAAGTTTTGGGTAAAGATTTGATGGACTATGGAATAAGTAGTGGCAAGAGCCTAAGCTTGGGGATGCCCAAGGCACCCCAAGCTAATATTCAAGGACAACCAAGCATCTAAGATTGGGTATGCCCCGGATGGCATCCCCTCTTTCATCTTCGTCTATCGGTAAATTTACTTGAGGCTATATTTTTATTCACAACATGGTATGTGTTTTGCTTGGAGCATCTTGTATTATATGAGTCTTTGCTTTTAGTTTTCCACAATCATCCTTTCTGTACACACCTTTTGAGAGGGACATGCATGAATCGTTATTTATTAGAATACTCTATGGGCTTCACTTATATCTTTTGAGCTAGGCAATTTTGCTCTAATGCTTCACTTATATATTTTTAGAGCATGGCGGTGGCTTTATTTTATAGAAATTGTTGAACTCTCATGCTTCACTTGTATTATTTTGAGAGTCTTTCTAAACAACATGGTAATTTGCATAGGTTATGACTTTAGTCCTAATATGATGGGCATCACTACAAAAAAAAGACACATCCGTGACATTTTGGGCCGTACGAATTTTTTTTCTGTCATACATATGACACTTCTATGACGATAATTGTGACAACCGGTATCATCATAGATGTGGTGGGCTCCTACTTCTATGACAAAAAATCATGACAGAAAATGGGTTTTCGTCCTGGGCGGGCCGGAGACGCAGCTGCATGACATTCTTTGGGCCGTCCATGACGGAAAAAACCGTGGTAGAAGCGAGGGGGAGGAAAATTTCGGGGAGTTGCCGGTTATGGTGGGAGGTCGGGGCCGAGCGATGCGTGTTTCTCTCATACACGTACGCGCGTGTGTGCGAGGCGTTGGCTCTAACTGAACCCGAGCGATTGCACTGCAGGCTACGCGTTACTAAACCCGAGCAATCGATCGATGGCTATTAACTGAACCCGATCGAGCGATTCCTTCGCTACTGCTGCTAACTGAAGTCGATCGATTGGATGAACAATGAGCATTGCTGGGGGGTTTGGATGAACAGTGAGCGGTGGCGTTGCCTCTGGATGAACATGACCCCGTGGTGTGGAGGGCTGGATGAACAGTTGACGGTGGAGGGGTGGCTGTGGAGGGGTGGTTGAACAGGACCCCGTGGTGTGGAGGGCTGGAGGAACAGTAGACGGTGGAGGGTGCTCGTGGAGGGGTGGTTGAACAGTAGCCGGTGGAGTAGCGCGCGGTGGAGGCTGGATGAACAGGAGCCCGTGGAGGCTGGAGGAGGTCGACGGTAGCCCGTGGAGGTTGGAGGAGGTTGACGGTGGAGATGAACAATATCCTATGGAGTCCTGTTTTGCGGTACGCCACACCCCTCCCGATGAACATGACCCCCATTTCGACCGTAGTGCTCCAACACAAGTCTGTTTCGTCCGTTTTGCGGTACGCCACAACCCTCCCGATCAACAGGGACCCCGTTTCGACCGTAGGAGGTCCGTTTCCTCCGTTTTGCGGTACGCCACACCCCTCCCGATCAACAGGACCCCCATTTCGACCGTAGGAGGTCCGTTTCCTCTGTTTTGCAGTACGCCGGCCCCTCCCGATCAACAGGATCCCGTTTCGAACGTGGCCGGTCGAACACAGGGCCGTTTCCTCCGTTTTGCGGTACGCCAGGCCTCGTTTCCATCGCGTGTTCCGTCCAAGCCCTCCCGAAGAACACGACCACGCATTCCGTTCCGATCCAGCCGGTTGGCTCCCCATGAACACGACGGCGACGCTGTTTCTCTGTTCCGACCCAGCCATGTACGTATGCGCGAGTAGGCGTTCGAGACCCTGCCCGTATGTACGTACATGGCCATATTTTCTTTCTTGCACCCTCGCCGCTGTACGTACGTGTACATGCTACGTGCGCGCCTCACTACGACACGTGCGCGCCTCTACTACGACATGTGCGCGCCTCTACATCGACCAGTATGTACGTACACGTTCGCGACCAGAATGACAACGCTTCGACCAGGTGGGTCCCGACTGTTAGGCACTTCCTTGCCTGCGAAGATGTAGCTGGTGGGTCCCAGTAGTCAGGGGGCGAATCGTTTTGTTTTTTTTTTCAGACGCACTTCCTTGCGTGCGAAGATGTAGCTGGTGGGTCCCAGCAGTCAGGGGGGCGAATCTTTTTTTTTGCCCAGACGCACTTCCTTGCGTGCGAAGATGTAGCTGGTGGGTCCCAGCAGTCAGGGGGGCGAATAGTTTTTTTTTGCCCGGACGCACTTCCTTGCGTGCGAAGGTGCAGCTGGTGGGTCCCAGCAGTCAGGGGGGAAACATTTTTTTCGCAAAATACGGTGGCCCGTCCGGTGGGTCCCCGCTGTGAAATGGAGGAATAATTATTTTCCGCGTAATAAGGAGGCACTTCCTTGCTACGGCCGTGGACCCAGTTGTCAGCCTCTCCACATACAGTCCACGTCCGATGGAAGTCGTTCCTTGACCACGTTGACCACGCCGCGCCGAGAGCACCAGGGCGGTGGACGACGGCGAGGCCTAGGAAGGGGACGACGGGGAGCCGGGGAAGATGCGTCAGTGGAAGCCTGCGCGGAGAGGAGTATGAGGGTTCACTGGTTCGGCTACGGTGTGAGGCTGCCGTCGCCACAGGGCCTGGCCAGCGGTGGGAATAGTAGGGGGCGGTGAGGCCTCCGCGGCAGCACATCCGGCCACGGGAAGCAGGAGCATGCGGTACGACCAACGCTGCTTTGGGCGGCTGGAGCAAGAAGACCAGAGGTTGAAGAAGCACTACGGCCGTTGGATGGACATCGTACGGTCACTGGAGCTAGAATCGTTTATATTGACTAAGTTGACAAAGCCCTCCATCCCCGTCAACTTAGCAGGCCCACAAGTCAACCTCCCACCAAGGTGGGTCCCAGCTAGCAGGGGGGTATTCATTTTTTTGTGCGTAATAAGGAGGCACTTCCGGTGGGTTCGAGCTGACAGCAGGGGGAACATTTTTTTCGCGAAATACGGTGGCCCGTCGGGTGGGTCCCAGCAGTCAGGGGGAAACGTTTTTTTTGCGAAATACTGGTGGCCCATCCGGTGGGTCCCTGCTGTCAGGTGGAGGAATAATTATTTTCCGCGTAATAAGGAGGCACTTCCTTGCGGCTGCCGTGGACCCAGCTGTCAGCCTCTCCACGTACAGTATTCTTCCGATGGAATTCAGTCGTTGACCACATTGACCACGCCGCACCGAGAGCACCACGGCGGTGGACGACGGCGAGGCCTAGGAAGGGGACGACGTGGAGCCGGGGAACACGCAGCAGTGGATGCCCACGCGGAGAGGAGTACGAGGGTTCACTGGTTCGGCTGCGCTGCCGTCGCTGCAGAATAACAGGGGGTGTGGGTGAATGGAGTGGAGGGATGGCCTGGCCAGCGGTGGGAGTAGTATGGGGGCGGTGAGGCCTCCGCGGCAGCACAGCCGACCACGGGAGGCAGGAGTAGGCGGCACGACCGACGCTGCTTTGGGCGGCTGGAGCAAGAAGACCAGAGGTTGAAGAAGCACTACGGTCGTTGGATGGACATCGTACGGTCAGTCGAGCTAGAATCGTGCATATTGACTAAGTTGACAAAGCCCTTCGTCCCCATCAACTTAGTAGGCCCACTATACTGGGTCCCAGCTAGCAGGGGGAGTATTCCTTTTTTTGGGCGTAATAAGGAGGCACTTCCTTGCGTGCGAAGATATAGCCGGTGGGTCCGAGCTGTCAGCGGCGGTAACGTATCTTTCACGAAATACAGAGGCCCTTTCGGTGGGTCCCAGATGTCAGGTGGAGGAATCATTATTTTGCGCGTAATAAGGAGGCATTTCCTTGCGTGCGGCCGTGGACCCAGCTGTCAGCCTCTCCACGTACAGTCCACTTCAGATGCATGTCGGTCGTTGACCACGTTGACCACGCCACGCCGAGAGCACCAGGGCGGTGGACGACAGCGAGGCCTAGGAAGGGAACGACACGGAGGCAGGGAAGACTCGGCAGTTGTTTCCCACGCGGAGGGGAGTACGACTGTACGAGGGTTTACTGGTTCGTCTGCCGTCGCCGGAGAATAACAGCAGGTGTGGGACTGTGGGTGAGTAGAGGGATGGCTAGGCCAGCGATGGGAGTACGGTGGGGCGGTGAGGCCTGCGCGGCAGCACAGCCGGCCGCGAGGAGGAGGGAGCAGGCAGTCCCGCCGGCGCTTGTTTGAGCGGCTGGAGCAGGAAGAGCAGAGATTGAAGAAGCACGACGGCCGTTGGATGGACATCCAACAATATACATGCCATCTGTGGAAAGCCTCAAATCTGTGGAAAACAGCATACAACCCATCTGCCATTATTTCAAATATTTTACAGCCCATTTGCTAATTCTTACAGGTTTTTTTGGAGCTCATATTCTTTTTGTTAGCATTACAGCCCATATTATGGCCACAGTTAAAAATTTATAAGAAATTTTGCATATGTCGGTGCGGTCTGAACTGTTTTTAATACCAAAATTTCGAGTCACATTCAGACTGATTATGAAAAATAGAAGTATATCAATATAAAATCCAATAAATTGTCCACGCATAAAAATCAATGCAATTTAAAATCTCGAAATGGAAAAAAAGATATTTGAAACTAATTGCCAGTTTGATGTGTTTCAAAAATGTACAACCCATTTCTCATTACTGATAGGCCATTTTCTAGGCCAGCTGAATGAAGCTCTCCTCGTCTTGAAAGATTCGCAGCCCAACAGGCCTGATAAAGCGACTTACTTGACAAATCACAAAAAAACTGGGCTAGCCATTTTCAGAAAAAAAAACTACTGGGCTGGTCTGTGGTAAACATAAAAGAAAAGGTTGTCTAGACAGGCCAGAGTGTCCCGCACAGCACAGTTGACACCCTTCTTCTGACGGTGTCCTGGACTAGGGGGTACTCACCACGTCGTCCCCAATCGGTTAGATTGGGCCGAGGACACCCAGGGCCGCATACTCATGGGCCAGTCCGGACAGTTGCCGCATACAAGGAAGATTCCACAAGACTTGGTGATCAAGACAAGGACTCCTCCCCCACCGGCGTATTCGGCTAGGACTCTTGTTATCCTAGGCCTCTGGTACATTATATAAACCAGGGCCAGGCTAGTCGACATATACAATATACGACAACAATCATACCATAGGCTAGCTTCTAGGGTTTAGCCTCTTTGATCTCGTGGTAGATCCACTCTTGTAACACACATCATCAATATTAATCAAGCAGGACGTAGGGTTTTACCTCCATCAAGAGGGCCCGAACCTGGGTAAAACATCGTGTCCCTTGTCTCTTGTTACCATCCGCCTAGACGCACAGTTCGGGACCCCCTACCCGAGATCCGCCGGTTTTGACACCCTTCTTCCGTCTCAAAAAAAAATTAGATAAATGCCACTCCAATTATGGCGATTCATAAAAATGCCACTGCAATTTTTGCAAACTTTGAAAAACGCCCCTGCAGTTTGCAAACTCTGAAAAACGCCACTCCAGACTTCGAAAAATGCCACTAGAAATGGCATGAAATGGCATTTTTCAAAGTTTGGAAATTGCAGTGGCATTTCTCGGAGGCATTTATCAAAGTAACCCAAAACAAAAATAACTGGGCGAGCTGCTGGGTCCCTAGTGTCAGCCGCCACAGTAATTCTCTCGCTTATTGAGTACGTTGACAATGGCATGGTACCCAGATGTCAGAAATCCACTAGGAGGAGCCATTTTTTATTGGCTTGAAATAAGGAGGCACTTGCTTATGCATCGCCATGACCTTGGCGGGTCCCTGCTGTCATCCTTTCCACGTACAATCATCTCCTGATTGTGTACGCGTCAACTTGCTAGGCCCATAAGTCAGCCTCTAAACCCGTGGAGGACAAATACAACCCATTTAAAAAAATAACAGCCCATTCCATACGTTCAAACGGAAAGTTCAACATTCAGAGCAAAGTAACAGGTCTGATCCACATATAGAGTACTAAAATTCCACGTTGACAACCATAATAGCCAAGTTAACTATCTACTCCCACTAGACAAGTCTTACTCTTAGCTAACTAGATGATGCCAGCCGCCATCTGTGTTACACGCTAAACGCCGACACTGGCGTCCTACGCCTCGCCTCGGACTTGCCAGAGGTGCGATAGGGCGCATTGCTCGCGCGCGTTGGCCCTTTCCATGCCAGCGTGGTCCACCGAAGCTTCGGCTTCCAAGCGAGAAACCCACTTGACGAGCTGGTAGTAAAAACCAGCATCGCGAACGCGTGCGTGCCTGACAGCCTCCAAGGCTATTTGCCGGGCGCCGGCCTCCACGTAGTCGGCCCAGTTGTGTGCGCTCTGCTCGCGACTTAGAGCATCGTTGCCCTGCTGCTCCATGTCCTGCTGGCGGCGCAAATCGGCGATACGCAGCTCCTCCGCCAGGCAGTCGCGCTCCAACAACTCCTGCTCCTCCGCCATGCGGTCGCGCTCCAACAACTCCTCGATCTACGCATTGCCATCTAAAGACAGATAGAATGCCTCCTCCCTCCGTGTGCCTTCTGGTGAAAAACCGAACACTATTTCCGGCGGTGACCGCCTCTGGCGTCGACTACCGTGGACGGGCGGGGACACAGCGGACGTGGCGAGCGACGTTGGGCCGGTGGGGGCTTATGAGGATATGGCGAGTTGGGTCACGGTGGCACCGGAGAAGGCCGGGAAACAATACTTATAGGGGGAAGGTAGCGCGACGCTCATCGGAATTCAATGCATAATGGCTTAGCGCGCCAGCTTGCCGTGGAAAACTAGGGAAACTGAAATTATGACTGTGCCTTCCCATCCCGTCTGGGTCGCACGCCGGCATGGCGGTCAAACGAGTGCACTCGAATCATCTCCCTCCTTGTCAATAATGATTTCACAGATTTAAAAAGCCCACAACAATTAAAGCGTATCTTTTTTCGCATCAGTTAGCTGCCTTAATTACGGCCGGCTGCATGCAGGCACTCAGAATCGCTCGCAGGCAACGAATCGCAGCCGAGGGCACGCATGCAGCCACTTAAATCGCTTGAATTAATTAGGCTTAAACTTCTGCATGCCGTTAATTATTGCCATGCCTTGGTCTTGCTGCTTTGCTCATGGGACTAATAAACCCGGATGGAGGGAGCACCTTGGTTGGTGAGAGGTTTGAATTAAGCCCTGCAAACCGGAAAGGAGGTACTAGTACGTGCGTGATCCGCTATTTATTCGTGTAGGATCGAGTAGGTCGTTTCTTGAATTGAGCCCTGCAAACCGGATAGGAGGTATAACATGCGTGATCCACTATTTATCCATGTAGGATCGATAGTGTAGCTTGTCAGTTTCTTCAGAGGTAGGCATTTTTATCCGTGTAGGATCGATAGTGTAGCTTGTCAGTTTGTTCAGAGGTAGGCATTTTTATTCAAAAAACTGCCACTTCGCATCTTGCGTCGCAAATAAAACTGCCAGGAGCGCATTTGTAGGCTAGCTAGTGATCGATCAGTAACTTGTAAACACTGAGCGAACAGAAATAAGTAACTGTTAATGCATCTCAATGATTCACAGATCATATACAAATATGTAGCTCCAAAAGCATAGATCAACCACTTCGGATCTTGCGTCGCAAGAATCGCAACTAAAACTAACTAGTACGATTGCCATACATAAGACCAACATGTTAATGCATCACAATGATTCACAGATCATATACAAATATGTAGCTCCAAAAGCAAAGATCTAGAAAAAACATCTGTTCTTCCTACTAACATGGATGCTTCTCTTGGCCAACATTCAGTACAGACTGAAAGACAAATTTGTTTGTGAAGTCTACAATTCCTTTTGCAAACGTAAGTGGTTTTACCAACAGCTGGAACCATGAGAATGAACCACACATGATGGAGGAACATCCACTGCAATATGATTTGGTCTTCTCTCGATCACACCGCGAGACTATTTTCGGAATACAAACTTTAACTTAGGGAAAATGACGCCCATTGTACAATCAGACCAAAGCAATGAAGCACCTATTGTTGGCCAGTAAATAGTACAATACTACTTTTCTGCAGTCCATGAAGTGACTATCCAATCTTTGTGTCTATTTTCAAATGGCACTGCATGCAGTGAGTATACTATTCTCTTGTGCAGTTCAACCAAAATTGCAGACACTTTGTTTGTTTGCCAAATAGCAACGGGCAGACATCTCTGTCTGCACAAATATCAAGCAGCTAGTAAACATATACCACACCATGTTCGCAGTGATGGAAGAGGTGAAATCTATACAACCGAAATTGAGCATCCAATCATTGAATCCTGTCCTGCACCTCCAATGTAGGTCCACCCTGCCAATAAATTCACATGCAAACCACTAGTATTACTATCTCATGACAGTACAAAAAGAGTAGCAAGATAGTAGCAAACCATGTACCTTCGTAATGAACAGCTCATAGTGCCACCAATTGGATATAAAGGTTTGGAAAAAAACATGCTCCTAATGTTGAACCAGTTGGAATTTTTGTGCAGTTCCACTAAAATAGAGCATCTCTGTTTGCATAGATATTGAAAGTGCGATTACTATAAAAGTGGCACTAGTTGAAGCATAGACTCACAAATATAAGCATTCCAATTTCTTAATGGGAAAAGGTAGCAACACTGTTTCTAACCACCTATTTGAAGGAAAAAATAAAGCAACATCGACTGATGTCAGGAAGGCATACATAGTTTTTCTGAAAAATTGAGCCATTCCTGACCTTTCCTCTTCTTTTAAGCAAATTTTGTGCATTTCTACTAAAATAAAATGCCATCACCGCCTTGACAATTTAGTGACACTGTACAAAAGGAAATGACTTAACATTACATCATGATGTCGGGTATGTATTCGACAGGCATTAGAGACAAACATACATACCTCCTCCGATAACATAATGAACATTAATTTTAACAAAGGTGTGACTAGCTTTACCGGGATAATTTGCGTGAACTCTACACCCTCTGTTCCTTAATATAAGACGTTTTCGCGGTTCAATTTAAAGTACACAAACGTCTAGTATTTAGAAAAATAGGTAGTAGTTTTCTTGAGCACATATGTGGGAAAGCTTGCCACACTTTATTTATGTCCATACACTAAAGCAACACCATTCGAATACTACAAATATACACTAATCCAGTGGCTAGTGCAACAGTGGAGTAGTTAGTTTATTACAGGGTACAGTACAATGGTTTTACTTAACAGATTTCAGTAAACTCTAGCACTGGAAGGTTTCTATAAGAATTAACTATACAAAATGTAAAGGTAACAAGTTTCAGCATTGGTATACTAGCTGTCCATGAGCATTAAACCAAATACAGAAGTCTGAAGGTAACTAGCATTATTAACTAATGATAGTATAAAAAAATTGCAAACCATGTACCTCCAAGGTAAATATCATTTCGAACTCGGGGGGACCTTAAAAATTGCTATCCCAATCTTGATAATCGATCAAACATAAAAACTTGATCGAACGAATCAAGAGTACAGCTGGAGGAGGAGGTGCCCACTCTTGACCTTTCCTCTTGTTTCGTAATTGTCTGTGCAGTTTAACCAAAATAAAATGACATCAGCGCCTTGGCATTTTGGTGACACTGTACAAAAAATTAACTTATCTCATGAAAGTGAGGTATGTAATCTATAAGCATTAACAGTGCAAAAATCTGAAGGTAGTAACAAGTTTCATCGTTGGTATTCTGGCGGTGCAACAGCATTAGAATGCCTTAGCTGAAAAATCTTTAATACATCCACAATCAACATCTAATCCTGAAATAATCCAGTGACATTAAATGGCATTGCTTAAATTTATCGGTGGCATTAGACTGAGAGCGGCATTAGTTAAATGTAGCATCACTTTAGCAGGAGCATTGCTTGACTTGACTGCTGGCGTTATACTAACAGCAAAAAAAGTGGCAATAAGAGCATGGGAGGCCCATTCGGACAGTGGGCGCACCAGTACGATGTACCTCCACAGACGCAGAGTGGTGAGGGAGGTATGGTTGCCCAGAGCAACAAATATCCAGGCAACATATGTGGATTACGTCCCATTTTTGTTCTCTTTAGCCACCTTTTTCCTATGTGAGAACAACAAACCGATCGACCTGGTCATTCTCTATTCCGTTGTCATGCCTTTCTACCCTTCTTCAACCAAGAGACACGAGACCCGTTCCTTAGCTACTGATTTTCCCCTTTTCAACCTAGATGCGGGTTCGATGCCTACTCTCTTGGACAAGACAGTCTCCTTCCTTTCCTTATTCAACCCAGCATATGGATTAGTTTGCATGAAGTAGGGTTTCCTTTAATAGTGCAAATTATGGTTTTCGCTCTGCGTGGCCAGCAGAGCAGAGGATAGCAAATTGGGAAGATGGTGGAGTGGAAAAAGATCCACATGCAACGACGTGCCAGATGGGGCAATAGAACAAGGGTATGGTTCGAAAAGAGGTAGCATACCTGAGTGTCGGCGGGAAGTGGCTTCACTCGTGGTCGTCGTCCTCCGCACACACTACGGCAGCGAGCTTGGGGACGGAGGCCATCCTACGAGGGCGCTAGGTCTGAGAGGACGGCCTTGTCGTCAGTGCGTGACCTCTCTCGCCGACGACGAGTGCGTCAACGCTGCACGTCCTTTTCTTCCCCGGCGGATCTGTGACCACCAGTTAGGACGGAGAGAGGGGCCGTCTTTTTTAGATCTGGAGAGAGGGTGGTAGTGTGAGAAGCAAGTGGGCAGCCCTTGGCAAGAAAGAGGTGAAGCTCCAGCCTATATATCTTTTTTATACTACTAGTACTGGAGGTGGAGTAGTGGTAGAGTAGTTTATATTTTCTCTGCGTACAGTACCAGTTAGTTGTGTTTCAAAACTAAACGGCACGCCATTAAAAAAATAAAGGTCAATAACTAATGCGGCACCTCGGGCCAACGCGGCCAGATCGCATTTTGCACGAGAAATTACACACCATGTTTCGTTGACATGTGGTCCCGTTCCAACATATCAGTGAGACGACGGCAAGTAGTAGGAGTATTTCCGAACCGACGTGTAGGCCGGGGCGCTCCTTCGTGAACCGTGGCAAACTGGCAGTCGTCCACAGACTCTTCGCCTTTTCCTCTCGATTTGGAACTGCCGTCGCACGCTCTTCCTCTCCCTCCTCCATTTTCCTTCAGCCCTTCACCCTTTCTTCTGCCATTGTTCGATCGTCTTCTCCATGGAGGGAACAAGACGGAAACGACCCCGTTATTCTTTCCCCGTTCTGAAAGATGACGTGGTGGAGGAACTCATTGATCGGTGCGACGCCATCACCTCGGCTAGCATGGCAGGTTCGTTCAAGCCCATTCTCGACTCAACTAATAACATCATTACAAGGAACCCAAGAGTTAAGGAGCGGTTTGATCTCCCCTATCTTCTTCGCCGTGACCCAGATGACTGGCGCCGTCACGACGGAGGCCTTGCCCTGTGCAAGTTGATGCCGCTTGATAATGATACATATGATGTTAAGATGCCATCGCTTGAGGGCAAGGCTTGGGCAGGCGCAAATGGAGATTGGGTTGTTTACATTGGGTCCAACTGCGAGTGGGAACTTGTGAATGTGTACACTTGTGACCGGCTTCTCAGCAGATTGCCCAGAGGTTGAGCACACCGGTACTGTACGCACGTTCAAATAAAATCATGGTGACTGTATTCTACGGAAGATAGCAATTTCTCGAGTTCCCAACCGCTCTTGGAATTACAACAACTATGATGTTGTTGCTATCTTCGACAAGCTTGTTCCCATCCTTGCTGGTTTGACTCGATGGATATTTCTCAAAAATCAATTTCTGTACACGGATGAGTACTGTGATGCAATTGAATACGAGGGCCTTGTGTTTGCTGCCACCACTCGTGGCACTGTTTTTGCATGGAATCATTGTTTCGGTACGTTTGTATTCCACCGTAATTATAATTGTTTCATCCACATGCATGCTGGTTAGCAAGTTTCCCTTTACTAATTAACCTTCTTCTTGTGTTTCCAAGGTCCTGCGAACATTCCACCACCTATACTTGAAGATTTTTATAACCAAGGGGGAGATGACGATGGTGATGATCACGAGCATGAGGACGAGCAGCGCCCATATACTATTTGGCGCCTGGCAACTAATTCCGATGGATCACCTCTTCTCGTGTGTATACAACCCACTGATGATGTTACGGCTAAGGAAGCAGGTGTAGTCTCCCATGGTCGCACTCTCCGGACCTATTCCAACACCCGTTGCATGGTATTCGGGATGGATACTAGTGTGCTAGCGCCAACTCCTTCTCCCTGGTACAAAATTGATAGTGCTGGAGAAAACTCGCTCTTCCTTGGACGAAACTATCCAATGATGGTGAAAGGCGATCCAACTGCTGTTGACACAACGTTACTACCATTTATCAGAAGCAACTGTGTCTATACCTCGGACATTTGGGTGGTTCCCTACCCTGGTACTGATATAGTATGCCGCTTCAGCCTGGATGATCAGTCCTGCGTTGGTCTCCAGATCGACAATGGATGGCCCGTCCCAGAGAATGACTTGTGGTTCAAAGAAAGCGTTTCCAACGCCGATGAATGGTTGAGTTGAAGTTCATTTCATTGCTTGTTATTTGTTGTGTGGTGAAAACTTTAGTATTTATAATGTATCCTCGTTGTCGATGTGGATTGATGACCTGTTGTATGTAATAAAATGATATGCCTGTCATAAACTTACTAAATTTATGAATGGCTTTCGAGTCGCTTCTGTGAGTGAGTGGTGCGACGAGGCAAACAAATATTTTCCGAATACATAATTGTATGTGCATTGCAACAGGTTATCGGATGAGGCCAATTGTCGGTGTCAAAACCGGCGGATCTCGGGTAGGGGGTCCCGAACTGTGCGTCTAGGCGGATGGTAACAGGAGACAAGGGACACGATGTTTTACCCAGGTTCGGGCCCTCTTGATGGAGTTAAAACCCTACGTCCTGCTAGATTAATATTGATGATGTGTGTTACAAGAGTAGATCTACCACGAGATCAAAGAGGCTAAACCCTAGAAGCTAGCCATGGTATGATTGTTGTTCGTCCTACGGACT
Source organism: Aegilops longissima (assembly GCA_021605205.1). Taxonomy (NCBI): domain Eukaryota; kingdom Viridiplantae; phylum Streptophyta; class Magnoliopsida; order Poales; family Poaceae; genus Aegilops; species Aegilops longissima. Next base: position 747,389,372 of record CM038679.1, read on the forward strand.
AAAACCCTCCGGTTTATATAGACACCGGATAGGGTTAGGGTTACACAGAGTCGGTTACAATGTCAGGAGATCTACATATCCGTATCACCAAGCTTGCCTTCCACGCCAAGGAAAGTCCCATCCGGACACGGGACGGAGTCTTCAATCTTGTATCTTCATAGTCTTGGAGTCCGGCCGATGATGATAGTTCGGCTACACCCCCTAGTCCGGAACTCCCTCAGTAGCCCCTGAACCAGGCTTCAATGACGATGAGTCCGGCGCGTATATTGTCTTCGGCATTGCAAGGCGGGTTCTTCCTCCAAGTAATTTATAGAAGATTGTGAACACCAGGATAGTGTCCGGCTCTGCAAAAATAAATTCCACATACCACCGTAGAGAGAATAATATTACACAAGATCAATCTGCTGACATATTTTGTGGCGTGACGTCGCACCACTACCAAGCCTTTATTCAAATTGTTTTTACTGTTCCACCTCAGCGCGTTTAGAGAAGCGGTTTCCTTGGCACGTCTTGTCGAGACAGAGATCGTGTTCCCCTTATTCCGGGATTCCCGACTAACCTCAAGGTTTTTGTTTTCGCCACATAACGTCTTTCTAATGCCGCATACAACCCTGCAGTCCGCCCAAGGATGATCTTCCCGTTTCGTCGAGCGGGTCCTTGGGTGTGTCGGATATGGATTCCCTTCCGACTGCCTCAACCCCCCGTGCCACGGACGACGCCGAGGTGGGATCCCAAAAAAGGACCCACCAGGAGGGGGAGGCCCTAGAGGTGTCACAGGACACCCTCCCGGACTGTGCACCGGACTCAGCCCCGGAGGCCGCAGTGGCTCCGGAGTCCGGCGGGCGACACCTTCGTAAGAAGGGCAAGACCGAGACGCCTGCTGCCTCCGTCCAACCGGAGGTGCCGGATAATTTGCTGGAGGCGCTCAATGGCGCCTCCATCAAAGAGGAACACCACACTGTTATGAGAGCGGTGATTCAGAAGGTTCAGCTCGCCAAGAGCGGGCTGACCGAAGCCTGCAATAGCCTTCTAACAGGCTTTGAGGTAAGAATTTCAATATATGTAAAATGGTACCGCATAGACAGTAGCCCCTGATGCTCGGTTCGGTGTTCGGAAAGAAAAGCCGGACTGAGGATCTTTAGAAAGATAAACACAGGAGCCATAAAAATATGTCAATATGGGATTGCAGGCTGTGCTGCTGACCTCCGCCGCACTGACTGCGGAGGTCAATACTTTGAAGAAAAACCTCGAGCGGTCCGAGATCGAGCTCGGCCATACCAAGAAGCAGCTCGAGGAAAAAGAAGGTGAGTTAATACCTTATGAAAATTGTACCTTACAGAAAAGGATTTGGTTGCAAGAAAAATGACAAGGATAACGTGGTTAGTGTAGGAGCTGCTAACGAGGTGGCGACCCTGAAGGAGGCGGTGGCCGCGGCCGAGCGTAATGCGGCCGTGGAGTGCACCGAGCGAGAGAAGCAGGAGGCGCGGGTGGCGGAGGTACAGCAAGAGCTCCAGGATCTCGTGAAAAAACATGAGAACTTGGAGCGTGACTCGAAGACTCGAGAGTCTGAGCTTGCAACGGCTCTTGAGAGTGCCAAAACCGCTAAGGCCGAAGCCTACAAGGCCCTCCAAGAGATTGAAGCGGTGAAGAAAATAGCAGCAGGTAAGGCATTTTTCATGCAGAGTAAGCATGTGAGTGTTAATTACCTGTTGCTTACCCGAATTCGGAGCTCTCCAGGGGCGTTCGCAGAGCTTCCTCCCAGCGTGTCCGATGCTGCCGCATTCTACCGGGCCGAGGAGGGGAGCTCAATGGAGAAGGTCTTCTGGTCTCAGTATGTTGAGGCCGGACATCCGGTGCCCCTTAGCGACCAGCTGAAGCAGCTAGTCGAGCTCCACAAGGCGGCCGAACAGGCCATGAAGGGCCTCATAGTTCGGCTGTGGCCTAAGGAGGCCATGCCTGGGAGCTACTTCGGCCTGGTGCGGCGGCTGGTGGATGCGTGCCCGTGGGTTGAAGTTATCAAGCATTCCGCTTGTATCGAGGGTGCCCGTTGGGCCCTTGCCCGCGCAAAGGTGCACTGGGGCAAGATGGATGCTCAGAAGCTCGTGACGGACCCGCCACCAGATGGCAAGGAGCATCGCACGCCCGAGATGTATTATAAGAGTGTGCTGAAGGGCGCCCGTATTATTGCGGGTGAGTGCTCCAAAGATGTAATATTTGAGTAGACTCGCATTTTGTTATCCTGTGCGCTGAAAACTTAGTTCATATGTGCTAAGCAATGCTTGTTAATTTAAAATATTACCTTCTGTGTGGCTGTTTATCAAATCTGAGAGATGGCAAGTCGTCGGCTTCAGCCCCATGCCACGAGTGCTGGGGTGTTCCGGATAAACTTGAGCGCTCTTGTTCCCATTTTGGGTCCATCTAGGAGGCGCCAACACAACGTAACAAGGCAACCGGACTTATAATGCTTGAACACTCTCACTTAGCCATAGAATTCTATAATTTTAAATTTCGCAAAGCCCCTAGTCTTCGAAGGTCAATTTGGGGCGCTATCACGCCTTTGGCCGGACAGTATCCAGCTCCTCGCCTAAGCGGCATAAGTCTTTAAGGACTCGCAGAAAACCTCTCGAACAGCGATCGGTCTCTCGCCTCATCATGACGGTCAGTTTTAGCTTTCCATCGAGGCGTTAACCCAGCCGAACTGGGCGGAATCGCAGTGGTTCTCCGGTGCTACCTTAGCCGATATAACGGAACGTAAGGTACCAAAACACGGGAGCCGGGCAAACCCAACTATTGACCCAAGACATGATTCGGAGCCGATACATATAGTGCTATAAGTTCGGGGTGCCACACTTGTGAAAGTGTTCGGACTCATCACACCATAACGCGGGAAACATAAGCCCCTGGTGTATATTAGCCGTACCAAAGTGTACAGATGCAACATGTCATGAATGAACATATGTATGAAAAAGAAATGCAATTATAAGCAAAAAGGTGCTGCATTGATTTATTCAATAAGTGCTGCTACGAATGCAGAATGATATAAATAGTGCGATAAGCAAGGTAGGAGACTGTTAAACATGTCCCCTTCCAGGGGTAGGCTGCAGATTGGTGTATGAAAATGCTCGTAATGGAGACCACCTGTATATTCGTTGTAGCCTTTATCCTTCCCTCGCTGTTGCATCGTGAGTTCGGCAGGTCTGCTGCCGGACAGGGCTTCTGACAAACGGAGTCCTGTGGTTAAAAAGTAAAAGGTAAAAAGAAAAGAAAAAGGAACGACACACTTGAGAGCCCCTTGTGTGGTTGAGCCGCAGTCTGGGTGTATTGTGGTCGTGCCCCCCTCCCCATGCCCATGGTATCTTCAGAGCGTAATGGTGTACGCCGAAGGACCTGCTTTGACGTTCGCAGGAGCTGGGGTTGGGGCCGCAGTGCTACGCGTGCTCGGAACGTGCCACGTGGTCTTGTTGTAAGTTACTCCGGGCGCGCTTGGCTGTGTCCGGCCGCTTAACGGCCGGATTCGATAATTGCCTTAAGAGGCTGCATTGCACTTCTGCCGCGAGAGCCGTTGTATGTTCCTCCGTGCGGAGGGAACGTTCAGTGTTTCCGTTGACCATAATGACTCGAGGGCCTGGCATCTTGAGCTTGAGGTATGCGTGAGAGCGGCACGCGCTGAACTTTGTAAACGCTGCACGTCCGAGCAAGGCATGATAGCCGCCATGAACGGGACTATGTCAAGACTAACTCCTCGCTTCGAAGTTATCCGGGATCCAAGACCACTTCCGGTGTAATTGAGCCTGTACAATTGGCTTTACACCTGGTATGACGCCTTTAAAGGTCGTTTTGGTAGGTTTAATCCTTGAGGGTCTATGCCCATTTTGCGACTTGTATCCCGGTAAAGCAGGTTTAGGTTGCTGCCGCCGCCCATCGTGACTCGTTAGGTGAAATCCATCGACGATTGGGTCTAGGACCAGTGCAGCGAATCCGCCGTGGCGGATTTGGTGGGGTGGTCCTTCGGTCAAAAGTGATCGGGCAGGAGGACCATGGATTGAACTTCGGGCAACTGGCTCCACCGCCAGAGACATCCTCGAGTTCACGCTTCCGCTCCCTTTTGGGTATGTGGGTTGCGATATCATGTTCACCGTCCGCACTGTGGGGGAAACCTTCGTCCTCTATTTTTCGGCGGTTGGGTCTCGTCCTCGCCATCGCTATGCAGCCCTTGTCATTGTTTTCGAAATTAACTTGCCTGCCTGTTGAATACCCAACAGTCCCTGCTGGTGTGGTTAGCTGGCTTTTTGGGGTGCCGTATCCGCACAAGCGGTCGAGTATTCGGTCCAAATTGGACGGACCCGGAGTAGTTCGTTTGAATGGCTTTTTCCGCTGACCGGTTTAGAGCCTTTGAATCCGCGTTGACTGTCGATCTCAATATTGTCGCCGTTAGTGCGGCGTTTTTTGTTACGACGCGGCCTGCCGTTTTGGTCCTTGAAGTCCGGACTGCCAGAATTTTTGCTGAGGTTGTTGCTGCGTGCTAACCAGCTGTCCTCACCCGCGCAGAAGCGGTCATGAGTGATGTGAGGGCTGCCATGGATTTCGGCTTTTCCTGTCCTAGGTGCCAGGCAAGCCACTCGTCGCGGATGTTATGCTTGAAGGCCGCGAGGGCCTCCGCATCCGGATAGTCGACGATTTGGTTTTTCTTGGTTAAGAACCGTGTCCAGAATTGTCTGGCCGATTCGTCTGGCTGCTGAATTATGTGGCTTAGGTCATCGGCGCCCGTGGTCGCATATAAGTGCCCTGGAAGTTATCGAGGAATGCGGCTTCCAGGTCCTCCCAGCTCCCAATTGACTCTGCTGGCAAGCTGTTGAGCCAATGCCGGGCTGGTCCTTTAAGCTTGAGGGGAAGGTATTTGATGGCGTGAAGATCGTCACCGCGGGCCATGTGGATGTGAAGGAGATAGTCTTCGATCCAAACCGCTGGGTCTGTTGTGCCATCATAGGATTCAATATTGACGGGTTTAAACCTTCGGGATTTGATGATCCATTACTCGCTCTGTGAAGCATAGTGGGTGTCTGGCGCCTATATCGGGCGATATCACGACGGAGCTCAAAAGAGCTTGGTCTGTTTTGTTCGCCCGCCGACTTATCGCGGTCCGCGCGACGGTTGTCGCCACGCATCGTGCGCCCACGCGATCCATAGATCGATCTTGATTGTCTTGCCTTGTCCTCCAATATATCTCGCAGGTCCGGAGCGCCCCTTGGCCAAGTGCCTTTTGAGCGATGCCGGGGTACGGTTCTAGTGAAGGGCCTAGAGGCCTCTCTGTCGCGGCCACGGGATGGTCGGTCAGCCTTATCGTCTCCTGGTGATGTGGGTTCGTAAGCCTCCTCCTCTAATCGAGGGAGCAGCTTGCGTTTAGGGTAGCTTTTGGAGGGCCATTCGAGCTCATGCTCTTCGGCCGCGAGGACTTCGGTCCATTTGTCGGCTAGCAGATCCTGATCAGCTCTAAGATGTTGCTGCTTTTTCTTTAGGCTGTTCGCCGTGGCTATAAGCCCGCGTCTAAAACGCCTTGTTCGACGGGATTCTCAGGCACGCATTTAATTCATTGTCGCCGAGGCTTGCTTCGTCTTTGGAGGAGGCATATAATCCTCTACCTCTTCTTCGCCTCTCTCTTGAGGGCTGGCGTCTTCATCCTCCCGCGATGGATCTTGCTGGAGTGGATTGTCTTGGCGTTGTTCGTGTATTGTTATCTCTAGTGCCGGAATCTTCATTCTTGCTGTGGCGGGATTTAGAGCGGCGCCACGACGCCGGGCGCTTGGGCTGCTTCTTGAGGGTCATCCTCCGTTGTTCCATCGCTGCTCCCATATTTTGGGATGTCCACCATGTATATGTCGATGACGAGGTGGCCTTCCAGTGCCCTGTAGGCGCAGGGTCTTGGTCGCCTCCGCATCGCCGCCCATACCGTCGATGTCTTCGGAGTCGTAGTCTAGCATGTCGGTTAGGTCGTCGACAGCGGCTACCAAGTGGGTGGTGGGTGGGCGCCGAATTTCTTCGTCGGCCGTATCCCAACCTTCCCGATCGTAGTCCGCCAGGCTCTCCGGATAAAGAGAGAGACTTTAGTGAATTCAGGATGTCGCCAAAAGGCGAGTGCTGAAAGATGTCCGCGGCCGTGAACTCCATAACGGGCGCCCAATCGGATTCGATCGGCAAGGGTGTGGAGGGTTCGGGGTCCGGATAGGAGACCAGCACCGGAGTCGAGGTCTTCGCAGCGACAGGATGGAGTTCGCTCGATCGCCGAGAGATTAAAGCCCCGAGGCGGTGTCCAACCACTCATCTCGATCGGGAATCCGCCCGGATTAAGGGTCAAGCGGATTCGTGCGGCCTCCGTGGCACCGCTCGTTGCAGAGCTAGATCATGCCCATCGAGACAATGCGGCGCTATCGGGGCTCAATCCGTCAAAGATCAAGTCTCCGCGGATATCGGCCGATAGTTTAGGCTTCAAATCTGACTCGACGGCCAGGGCGAAGCTTCGATCTGCTCCAGATGGCTGCTTAATTGGTCCGCAGATGCAAAGCCGCCGAACACGAAGATCTGTCCGGGAGAAAAGTCTCACCTGGACCGTGTCGTTGTTGATGATCAAAGGAGCCATCGGCCTATCGGCGATGACACGGAGGAACTCTCAATGAAAGCACCAATGTCGGTGTCAAAACCGCGGATCTCGGGTAGGGGGTCCCGAACTGTGCGCCTAGGCGGATCGTAACAGAGACAAGGGACACGATGTTTTACCTGTGTTCGGGCCCTCTTGATGGAGGTAAAACCCCACGCCCTGCTAGATTAATATTGATGATGTGTGTTACAAGAGTAGATCTACCACGAGATCAAAGAGGCTAAACCCTAGAAGCTAGCCTATGGTATGATTGTTGTTCGCCCCACGGACTAAAACCCTCCAGTTTATATAGACACCGGATAGGGTTAGGGTTACACAGTAGTCGGTTACAATGGTAGGAGATCTACATATCCAGACGCCAAGCTTGCCTTCCACGCCAAGGAAAGTCCCATCCGGACACGGGACGAAGTCTTCAATCTTGTATCTTCATAGTCTTGGAGTCCGGCCGATGATGATAGTTCGGCTATCCGGACTCCCCCTAGTCCGGAACTCCCTCACCAATAAAAAATAGTAGTACACTATTTGTACTAGCTTCACATGCTTCGCGCGTCGTGCGGGTGTTTTTACTGTAGCCATATTGTACTACGTAACCAGCACCTCGAATCCTCGATACTAGTAGTACTATATAGTAAGTAGTAGGAGTAGTAGGGTGGCATGGGCCAGAACAAGCATTCACGTCCAGGAGTACAACACAGGCCACCAGCATGACTTCCGTCTGGCACCATATTTCTTGGAGTCCGTGCTAGAGCAATCTCTTCAACCTCATCGTTTCTCTAACTCACCCATCGCGCGGCGGGCGAGGTGGGGGTTTGCCGATAATTGGTTTCCTTAACTGCGGTCCCACTTGTAAGGCCAACTGCAACGCACGACCCCAAACGGACCTCCGTTTGGCACGAACTCCAAACAATTATTTTGACTAGAAAAGCAAGACCAAAGAAAACAAGAACCACAAGAATACATTTTACTACTCCTGTAAGTTGGATTAGTGCCTTCTCGATGCATTCATTGTTGATCTACGGAGGCTCGATCTTGCGTGCTTCTTTCTTCTTCAAGTGTAAAGAAGTAGATGTTGCTTCCTCGCATCTAGTCTCATGTCTAGCCTCTATTCTAGTACTCCCTCTGGTCCGTTTTTCTCTGCGTCTAAGCAGCAACACGCATACCAAGTAGGAGTATCAACAAGTGCACTAATCTCATATATAGCCTCTGTGCTAGCTAAAAGTGATAGAACATCTACTAAATTGCGCTCTATCAATATATGGATGTACTCTTCTTCCCAATACAAAAACTTGCATCCATTCTACTCCCTCCGTTGGACAATACATGCCTTCTATTTGTCAAAATATATATGTATCTAGACATGTTTTAGTATATAGGTACATCCATTTTTTGACAAATGGGAGTCAAGTATTTTGGAACGGAGGGAGTACGTAATAAATTTTTTAAGTTAGCACAACTAGTCTAATCCGAGAGCACAACCGAAGATTTGGTCGGGTTCTTCCTCCTTTTGCCGACACGTGGGACATCCAGCATCCAGGTCGTGTCATGAAAGAAAATAGAGTGGTAGTTGAAGCCACGAGATGTGCATATTGGGTTAAACTATAAATAGAATCTTACTACTCTTGAGTAACTACAAAAGGGCCACCGAAGATCTTTCTTGTATTTGTTTTTCATCACCAGCACGTCGAGGTGAAAGATGTGCAGGTTCAGTGGGTCCGCTTGCGTTTTCACTGACATGTGAGACCGCATGTGAGCAAACAGACGATGGGCTCCACGCGTCTGCTGGCTGGCTGAGAAGAGAGATAGAGGAGGGCTGAGCACGGACTGCAGGAAATTTGTTCTACGTACCTCGATATAGGCTCGATATAGTGGGGTGGCATGGGCCATAACTAGCATTCACGTCTAGCAGTACGGCACACGGCACTCACACGAGTCCCATCCGACACCAATTTTCTTGGAGTCCGTGCTACAGCCATCTCTTCTCCCTCCTGTTTTCTCAGCCATCACGCGGTGGGCAGGGTGGGGGTTTGCCGATAGTCGGTTTGCTCAACTGCGGTCCCACTTGTAAGTGAAAATGCAACACCGCACGCATTCCCTCTTGAGCGGCGTGCCGGACCAACCGTGTGGGGGTGCGACTCGGACACGGCAGGCTTTTCCTTTTGAACTCGTAACTTGTAAAATTTGGTTCTGCTCCATGACGGGATCGATAGATAGAAAATAATGATTTTGCCTAGAGTAATGAGAAGTTTGGTTCTGGCGCCGTTCATGCATGGAGTACGTACGAAAATTATGAAGTTGATGCAAAAGGTAAGATAATTACTGTAGTATCATATACTACTACATGGATTTGACGGAAAGATAAAAATACATATGGATCCATCAACGACATCCTCACGCCCTAGTGCGCCGGGTCACCAACCGACGTGTGAGGAGCAGCGGCGTTGGCGGCGAGCTCAACGTGCTTCTGAACAGTACCGTCCAAGGTTTCCCTGCGGTCCAGGAAGGCCAGCGTCCTATGGTCCTCCTCTTGCATGTAGTAGTCATTGTGGACGATTTGCGCATAGACGTGGGTGATTATGTCGATGGTGTCTCGCTGCGCCAGGCGCTGCGCGGCGAGCACGACCTCGAGGTGGATATTCTCTGGCGCGACGGCGGGCAGTCGCAGGGCCACCAGTGCGTCGAAGAGGTTGTCACCATAGTGGACGTTGAGGGTGGCGGGCATCGTAGAGCCTGGGCGCGTCGGCTGGAGGCTTACGTCAAAGTCGTCCGTGAGCTTCTTGACGACAGTGAACCTGTCGAGGAAACCGACGAGGACCTCGTCGAACAAGGAGACGAAGCTGTCGTCCAAGCGGCCCCTCACCCTGGCGTCCTCAAGCAATACTACCTGGAGACGTTCCTTGTTGCCGGGCCGCAGGCCTGCATCGTGGACCATCTGGCACAGCCGGCTGATGCTCGCGCTCATCGCCTCCATGGGTCTAGCTTAGCTTCTAGTCAACTGATCTTGCGATTCGAGTGATCACTCATGCCCTTGGTTAGCGTGCGTAGGTGCGTAGGATTTCGTACTACTCCTCGGCCCTCATCGCACCTGCCTTTGCTGTATGATAGGTGGGCCAGCCACCCCCTGGGCCCACGTGTCATTCACCCAAAGGCAGTTGCCGTAAGTCAATGAAGCTGCGTCCCCCTCCGTGCCGGTGCAGTATAGTCATCTCACCGGACATCTAGTTGGGGCCAAACGAGAGAAGTTTGATGTTTATTGGTTTATTGGTCCCCTTTGCATTTTGCGCCAAGTTTTGACCTTTGATTTAACTAATAAAATGTTAATGCATGTAAACAAAAATGTTGTGTAAGTCACATTACGATAACCAAATAATCCCAAAACACTTAGGCATAGTGCATTAACTCCCTCCTTGTTTCTTATTTCGTGACATATCAACCAATGAGAGATGTGGGCCGTGCATGCTTTCAATGACTTGAGACTACTAAACATGACATGCAGTGTTTAGTTCATTGCATGTAATCCTATTAGTACTCTAGTTAGCAAAAAACATTAAGTTCTCTCGCCGACAGGAATAAAACACCATGTATTTATTTACAGAGGGAGTAGTACATTTTTTGTGACATGCATTACTAGATATTGCTAGTCAAATACTAAAATCCAGATGGACGTGGTAGTACTCCTAAATCCAGATGGTGGTGCTACTAGTACTAGTAGTAGTACTACCAATGTAGTAGTAGGAGTACTAGCACTGTATTAGACGTTGGTCAAATTATTACGTGCTGCTCCTCACAGTGAAGTAACAAGACCCTGCGCCGGAGATGACACCTGAGTATAGGCGCCGTGTTCGGCATACCATAGTCAGCCTCACCGTCTGCAGTCACTATCATCATGGTTGTAGAGCTAGCCTGCTTACAACTAGCCCTGTTCGACATAATTTCCCGTGTGTAGATGCCCGTGCATTGCACGGAACACCAAGATTGGGGGTCGACGGCTCTGGCAGCGGCCATCGCGCCAGATTTTTCCACGGCCTTCTAGATGTGGTTGGGAGGAGATAAGGCTGATTGTGAGAGACAAGGAGTTGTTTGTAAATAGGGAACAAGTGCGGGCATCTTTTTGCAAAATGGAGAAGCTTGGTTTGTATGCCTCAGATCTAGATCCGACGGCTATTGTTGAAAGATGGGAGGCACAACATCATCACCAACTCAGGACCTATTTGATTCAAAGGATTTTGAAAACGCAGGAATAGGACACGGCAATATTACAAGTTTCAAACTGATATTACAAATGTTAGGAGTAATGCTGCACCTAGGAAGAGGGAATTACTAGGAAGTTTACGTAAGAACTTTCGTTACTTTAGGTGTATGCAGCATTATCGTACAAACTAAAATCCACCGCCCTGACAAGTCACTAATGGGCAAATAAGTTTTCGAGTCTCTGGCCACTTGATGTTTCAAAAACAAATTCAGCTTCTGCGGAGACTTTGTCATTTAGGCTTAGACGCCTGCGGTGATTAGCACACCATTCATTGTTGCGCCAGAGAACGCCAAACCTCATTACCTTGAGCAAACTTGCCTCCAGAACAAAGAACCTGGCCAATTTAATCTCAGATGTGCTGCCTCGGTAGTCGATCGAATCAATTTATGTAAGATGGAGATCAAGGCATTCGATGAGATTGTTATAATGCATCACATTTTTCACTTTCGGGTCTTTTTTTATCTGCAAAAGAAGAGAACATATTAGAGCAGCTGGCTGCATAAGATTGTCGTGTCATCAAGAGGTACCAATATCATTCGCTCATACGATAGGGTTGGCTGGCTAGTGATATTTTTTCACTCGCTCTCTCTCTTTCTGTTTCCTCTCATTTAACTAGGACCACGTGAAGAGCTTGGGCATTTTTTGCCTTCCACTATGTGGCCGATGCCATATTTCGCAAAAGTATACCACATAATACGCATCGATGTCAAATCAAAAGATTTTGGCACCACTCTCGCGATGTGAGAGAGTTGGCACCGCCGTGCACACAGACCCACATGTATAAACAAATCAATCAAACCAACTAAACCAGCCTCTCACTCTCCCAAACAAGTGTTTTTTATTGCCTCAGTCCTCTCTCTCTCTCCCACGCAGTGTTTTTTCATTGTGTGAGTTTATTTGGCACCGGAGCAAAGTAGGTGATCCAGATTGGGGCACCAGGTGAGCAATGGAGGGGCATCGATGCCAAATGCATTACAGGCGAATTTGGCACATGTTTTTGGCCTACATAGCCCACTTTTGTACTCCCTCTGTCCCAAAATTCTTGTCTTAAATTTGTCTAAATACGGATGTATCTAGTTACATTTTAGTATTATATACATCCGTATCTAAACAAATGTAAGACAAGAATTTTGGGACGGAGGGAATACTACCTAGTATTTAGTATAAAATTTTGACCATAGATTTACCTAAGAAAATGCCAATGCATGTCACTAAAAATTACACCATTTGAAATTATGTTCAAATACGAATCCAACGATATAGTTCTTAGTGACATGCATTAACATTTTGTCAGTTAAATCTATGGTCAAATTTTGATACTACAAAATTGGAAGAGTAAACCAGGACGGTGGTAGTACTTGCTCTTAGGGTAACCATAGAGTTACTGGAGTAGTCTAAGTTACTTTCCACTATGACTAGCCTAGGCTACTATAGTAGTACAACATAAAAACGATGCAATTGATCACGTGTGAAAAAATACTAAAAACATTTCTTCCGGTGCAGTGCATAGATGCAGTTTTGAACACTACACTTGTCATCGTAAGTTGGGAAAATTACGAAAAAATTGAGCTACGTTGTGATTACCGTTTACTTATAGGAAAGAAGTTTCACCTTGATGAGTAGCTTCTCCGTGCACGGAAAGCATGTAAGGAATCCAACAACTTGATCCAGACTGGGGCCGATAGATTTTAGTGCTAAGATCTTCACTGTGCGCATGGACTGGGTCAAGCTTGTGGGGATCATTTTCTGGAAGACGGTCGTAAATACATCAAGAAGAAATTTAAAAATGTGAATTTCAAGAAGACGGAGAAGAAGATGAGTGATGTATCTGAACGATTACGGATCCAATAAAGAGTTCGGAGAATTTGGCAGACGAGTACACCAACACTGTCAATTTCGGCGCGTCCATGACCCTGATTTTTGTTGGACTTTCTAGATCTGATACAAGCAATCTCTCAAGGAAAGACGCATTCTCAATGACCATAACGTGGAACAGCTGGAGTGATCTCTTCCCAATTGATGTCTTCTTGCGGGGCCAGCAAGACACATAAATCCATCGGAGATTCGTCGAGGCGATGTGGAGGCTAATGAACCCATGGATCTGCTCAAGACGAAGGTACTCGAGCGCAGTACAGCTGCGGAGCAGGTGCTCCATAGCCTTCTTCGAGATGACAATGTCGAATAGGTCGAGCTTCTTGAGTTGAGGGATAAGAAGGGCGGGCGCGGCATTAATCTGGGGAAGATAGCAGGAGCTAAAGCTGGTGCGGCGCAGCGTTGGCGTGAGGCGAGCGCGGACGGCGGCAGAGAGCGACATCGTCCAGCTTCAAAGCTGAGCTCCTCGAGCTGATCTAGGGAGGGCGATAAGAACCACTCGTCGAACTTGGGTTGGACTTTGCAGTTGGTACTGAACATGCGGATGTCAAGGCGTCCGGCTGGCCCAGTGTGCGATGAAAGGATCTTGGAGACCGCGGCCATGCGTTTGCAATCCCCATCGCAGAGGCAGCTGTCGATGGTGAGGTTGAGGGGGACGCAGCGCCAGAGGGGGCGCCACCGCCGGGAGAGCAGGGCGGTCCGCACGGCAGATTTGGTGGGGAGGAGGCCGATGATGACGAGCAGCATGTCGTCGGGGAGGCTGCTGATGAAGTCCAGGCTCGCCGGATGCGGTTTTGGCTCGAGCCGCCTCCGCTTGTTGGCTGCCTCGCCGTCCATCTCAACCGGCGGCGACGCCGGTGTACACGTGTGCTGGTGTGTGTTGTGTGCTGGGTGTGCGCGAGTGCGTCCTTCTGTGCATGCCGCCGCGCAGTGGTGAATTGTGCGCGAGTGCGTCCTTCGCAAGCAAGAAGTTTTTCCTCAATGCGCCCTCAATTTACTAGCGTGCGGGGTGCTACCCAAGTGGTTTCAACTTTTTTTACTTCACCGCGTGTCAGATGGGCCTCTTGTTTACTTATTTTCACCCAATTCCACATGGGCCAGCACACCAAGATATAGAACACGAGCTGACAACGCAGACCGGTCAGCTAAACAATATACGGAGCTATACGCTGACACAGTGAGCATATAATCCGTCGGTATAGAGTGTTCGAGTGAGAGGGGAGGCCCGTGAGAGATAGCAGAGAGACAGAGAAAGAGCTACTCCCTTCGTTTGATAATGTAGTTACAACATTTTTTTAAGTCAAACTTTTGAAACTTTGACCAACTTTATAAAGAAATTACTTATATCTACAATACCGAAGATAAATGATAGTATGAAGTAAGTACATGTTGTGATGAACCTAATGATCGTTCAAGATGTAAATGTTTTTCTCCACATATACCTGGTCAAACTTTTCTGAGGTTTGACTTTTCAAAACATCCATATGCTTATGGACGTGACAGAGTCCCTAACGAGAGAGAGAGAGAGAGAGAGAGAGAGAGAGAGAGAGAGAGAGAGAGAGAAGTGTGCGTGTGTGAAAGAGACATGGACAACACACGATAAAATTAGAGAAAAAGCGTGCGTGTCGTGTGCAAACATATCACACATGCATCTTCGACAACGGAGGCAAGGTCAGGAGATAGTGTGTGGTTGTTTGGAACCGAGAGAGTAAGACCCCTAGCACGTGGCCAAGAGGTGTCTGACAAACAAGGGAGAGAGGTCGAGAGAGACGTACGGAGAAAATGCAGACATGGGGAGGAGAGAGTGTATGTTTGTCATAGAGAGATCCCCTGGAGATCGTGATGGGACTACATGGGTGGGAGATCGAGTGACAAGGTGTGTGCGCGATAGAAGATGCCCCGAGAGATATCGAGATAGACGTATGGATGGAAGGAGACAATACGTGTGTTCCTGATGGCTAGTAAGAGATAATCATACTTAGGAGGGGGGGGGGAGTGCTTGTGCCTTTGGCCCTGTTTGGATACTCTAACTCAGTTAGAGGTTAGAGTTAGATTCTAACCCTGAACTAACTCTAAGTAAAGAGGTGTTTGGATGGCAGGGTTAGTTGGAGCGCGGATACGGCGAGGCACCTTCACGGGCGGTGTGAGAGGGAGGGAGGGAGAGGATGAGAAGCTTCGAGGAAGTGGGGAGGGATCTGCTGCTGGGAGAGCGAGAGAAAAAGTGTTTATTAGTGGTCCCGAGAAGAACTAACCCAAATAAGCACCTCTTGGATGGGTTAGTTTTTTAGATGGGTTAGATGCATCTAACCTAAACTAACCCTCCTGTTTGGATCTTTTTGGGTTAGTTGACTCCAAACTAACCCAAACTAACTCTAACCCATGGATCCAAACAGAGCCTAAGATGGAGTGAGGGATTATGGTACTTAGGGGGGGTGCGTGTCACATGGAGAGATAACAAGGGCGGAGAGTGTTGGATGGGTCTATATGTATAGCGCGAGCGAGACATGTGTATGTGTGAACCAGGGAGATATAAGGCCAGTTTGGCTTGCGTTGAGAGCATCTTTTGCGTGACCTGGGGTTGTGGCTGGATTTCATGCACGCTTGTTTGGTTGCTACCCTGTGAAAAAGAAAGCCCGCCTGGGCTGGGTTCCCTTGCACTTTAATTAGCCTGGCTGAACTCCAGACACTGCACATAGCCTGGACCAAGCGACCGGTTTCGAACGCCTGGCCGTGCCTGGTCGTGCGGCCACGAGGCTAACAGCAACAAGGATGGATATTAGCATTAAATAATTGATGCATGGATTGATTGATGGGACGTTGATGCTTTGCCTAGCCCAGGCATGAACCAAACGCTTCAGCACCACACAAGCCTAGCCAGGCAGAAATATTTTACATCTCACGTCCACACCAGGCAGTACCGGCCATCAAGGCATGAGGGTCAGGTCACGAACCAAACTGACCAATAAAGTTTGAGAGAGATTGAGGAGCCCCGATAAGGCTGAGTGGTGTGTCAGATAGCTGAGAGGGCGAAAGAGATTTTCCATCCGCTCGATAATGCAGTGCATGTAAATTTTTTAGAAGTCAAACTTTGGAAACTTTGATCAGGTTTACGCAAATGTTATTTATGTCTACAATACCAAAGATACATCATACAAAACTACATCTCATGGTGAATCTAATGGTATATGTTTGCCGTACAAGATGTAATTCTTTTTCTCCACGTACATGGTCAAACTTTGTGATGTTTGACTTTTCAATAATTCTATATGCTATGGACGGAGGAGAGTGCCTCATTCGAGACAGATCAAGTGCGTGTGAAGGAGAATGAGTAAGTGTGCAAAAAGAGTATGTGTGTGAAAGAGAAAGTGACAACAAACATTAAATTAGAGAGAGTGTGTGTTTTTCGTTTCTTATGCGAACATATCACGCATGCATCTCCGAGATGGAAAAGCGAGGAGAGGAGATACACGAAGATAGCTAGTGTGTGATTGTTTGCAACGGAGAGAGACACCCCTGTAGCACATGTCCAAAACAGGTCTGGCCAACAAGGAAAAAAGGTCGAGAGGGACACATGGATGGCATGGACGCATGTTGAGGGAGAGAGGGTGTGTTTGTGATAGAGATATCCCCTAAAGGTCGTGAGGGGACTATATGGGTGGGAGATCGAGGGAGTGCATGCGCGATAGAAAGATGCCCCGCGAGAAATCGAGATAGACCATGCACATGTTTGTGATGGAGACTAAGATTAGCTTGTCATATACATATAGGGGGGACTGCGTGTGCCTACAATTGAGTGAGAGACCATCATACTTGGCTATGGGCATGAGATTGTGTGTGTGTGCGTGTGAGATGGAGAGAGAACGAGGGAGAGAGATAGAGTTTTAGATGGGCCTATCGAGTGCGAGTGAGATATGCATGTGTATGTGTGCCTAGGTGGATGGAGAGTTTGAGAGAGGGGGGGGGGAAGAGCTCCGAGACGACATAGTGGTGCGTGAGGGAGTTACGGGCAAAGAGCCAAGGAATTTGTGTGCGTACGATGAGTGCACCCAAGATATCTAGCTTGGACTAGCTAGAGTATCATACATAGTGTGCGTGAGAGACCTATAGATGGTGTATATATGAATGCGAACTAGAAAGACTCCCCCCCACACACACAAAGAGAGAGAGAGAGAGAAAGAGAGAAAGAGAGAGTGAGAGAGATGGAGAGAAAGGGAGAGGGACCAACAAGGTTTTTGTGTCGGATGCGTGCGACAGAATTGAAGATTGTCGAGAGAGAGAGAGAGAGAGAGAGAGAGAGAGAGAGAGAGAGAGAGAGAGAACATGAGTCCAGGAGAGGGGGAGGTCGCATTTTATGCATCAAAGACTGATATAAACCATGTTTCGATATAAACTTGCATTCAAATATTTAACTTGGAGAACATGTTGTCTGCAATCCACACATGAACGGATATATGCGTATATCAAACAAGTCCATTAATTTGACGTTCAACATGTTCATGGAGTACTATAATACTGTACAACATGCTACTCGATTGAGGTGTTCAATTTTGGATTTAGTTCACTATTTTGACCTACTGAACGAGCTAGTTCATTGAATCGAGATATTTCATTTTGGGTTTGATTCACGTTTTTGAGTGGGTCAACTATTTGTCATATAGTAAATCTAAAAAAGAAGTGGCAAGCAAATATTTAAAAATTTGATTCGAATCGACTTGGTAAGGTAGACGTGGATGCTCGTTCTCCCAAAATTTGAACGAACCGTTAAATATCCTCTCTGCTCGGTGGAATTCGCCCGAGCAAATAAATGGGAGACGCGAAATTACCGTCCAATGTGGGACACGCATCAATTGGCCCGTTGTACATCGAGGGTAGGTTCGTAACTTCATCCAAGCACGCCTTCTCCTCGGCCGAAATGACATGTGCCGAATAATTCATAAACCGTGGTCGGCAAAACAAGCTCTCCTCGCCTGAAATAGCTCGCGCCCACTATTTCAAAACACGCTCTCCTCGCTCGAAATCGCTCGCGCCCACTATAGTTCAAAACACACTCTCCTCGCCCGAAATCGCTCCCGCCCACTATTTGGGGAGAAGCAAAGTTACTCTACTATTCCCGACCCTCAGTACATAGACCCAAGCCGAGAAGCCTATAGGCAAGGGTAGAATTGTAACTCCCCCTCACATTTCAGACAAATGCGTCCAGTAAGACATGGTTCCACTCCTTCCCAATTCCCCCCCGCCCGCCCCCATTCATACCGCGTGGCCGCTAAATCACCTTCTCCCGGAAGCTCCCTTCTCCCGAGCCATGAAACCTCAGCCCCACCTCCATGGCGCCCCACCGCACCAATTTCACAGCCGCCTCCTCCCTAATGCCGGAGACGCTGTCCAATTGCCGTCGTGCACTCGGGCGTGTGCCTCTTACTCCGCGGTCTTTGGTGCTGCCTCGACGACGGCCACGTGAAACGTCGGAGCCGATTCACCCCGCCGTTGTTCACGCTACCGAGCGGCTCCAACTTTGATCCGCCCGAGTCTGGCGCCAGATCCGCAGAGTCGCCGATCGTCGCGACATTGCTCTTTCCTGCCGCGGTCGCCACAAGCAACCGCGGCCGGCCTCACCGACTCGGCAGCTGGACTTGTTTACTTCACCATGCCGCCAGATAGGTCGCACCTAATCTCAAATCACTTTATTTAGGCGTCAGTTGTCTGAATTTTTATTCTGGGCCAATCGATTCCCAACGGGAAGCAGCACCCCTCGAGGCGGCGGAGCTCCTAGGCTGCCGGTTGGCTGGTGTCTAACGTAAGGGTGCGGGGCCGCATGTTCGCCCCGGAAACAGCGCTTAGATGTCTATCTTTTAGAGTTGTGTGGGTTGAAGGTACTGCCGCTGCCGGATCTGGGTGACGGGGAGTCTTTGTGGATTGGCCCGGGGGCGGCGCAACCACGACAGTGCTGTGGGGCGGGGAGCGGGGTTTTGGCCGGGGCCATGGACGGCGGAAGCAGGCTGCTCTACCGTTGGTCGCTGGCTCTTTGGGGAAGATTCCGAAAAGTGTCAGCCGGGAGGCACAAGACGGCCATCAAGCCATCTGGCGTAGATCGGATAGTACCAAAATAAAATAAAATCGTGTGACCCCAATTTAGTCTTCAGTCAACAGGCGTGTGACCACTCTCGTACCTTTCTGTTGATCTCTTAGTGTATTTCTTCAGATCAAAGAGATATGTCGTTCTTAACATTATGCGTTATCTGCATCTGCAGACACACCGTCTTCCGACTCACCGCAGCTGCTCCAACAAGGGAAGAATACACCAGAAGAGTGCTACAGTCCCCACTCAACAGTTCCCTGCATCAAATGCGCGTGCCCGACATGGACAGCCACAACAACTGCAGGGCCATCGACAAGTCAGCACATGATGCTCACTCCTATGGATGGCAGCCAGATAAGTTGTACCCTCATCTTACTTGTGTGCAACATTTATGGCTTTGATATTCATCTAAGAACGGAAAATAGATCATCACATTTCATTGTATATTCATGTTGATCTCTTACGGGTCTTGTTCAGGAGTTCACGTTGTTCCATAGTACAGCTAAGATACTTGTTCTTTAGGTAACGTTGTTCCATAGTTATCATCCATCAGCCAATGCTATCCCACAGGCTGGTGATTATAGTATTATACCACTTCTAGTATTACCTATGTTGTTCTTTAAAACTTTTGTGTGCCATCTAGTTAATATCGAGTACAAACGATACATATTCTGTAGCTTTCATCTGTGTTCTCCCTTTAGTTTATGAGACCTGTTGCTGCTAGTTAACCCTAGTCCTACTATTTATGTCGTCTCCTACAGGCACTCATTTACATAAATCTAACTACTGTAAGTGCATCTAGTGCCCCTTAGTGATTTTGGTGTATTGAAGACTTATAGGTTAAGGGACTAATGTGTTTATGAGTGTACACAGGTCTATAAGTCTATGAGGAGTTTGATATTTACAGTGAAAGTCGACCCCTAAAAATGAAGTTCTTCGACTGAAGACTTTGAAAGTGAAGAAATTGGTGTGACCTTGAAGACTTGGTATTCATTTGAGGAACATAAAGCGTGAAGAATTTTGTTTTCGTAGTTTCGTTTTTCTCTTTCTTGAGTCATAGGAAACACTGATTGTTAAAGGGGTCGAGGAAATACTAAGGAAAAATTTCCATGTGATGCTCAACTCAAAATCCTACACCTACCAATCCCTTGAGTGAAGCCTTTGGAAATCTCATACAGTTCAGTCAATTTCTTGATGTGATGAGACGAAGTTCTTACATCACGAGGAATTTGTTCGACCGAGGAGTTAGGAATTCGCCAGTGCGGATTGCCTACACAGTGAGGAACATGATAGCCCTGAGGAATTTGAGAGTCAAATTTCCGACCGTTGTTGTGCTGCGCGCAAGCTGTCCCAAAATATCTTATACACCTAACGGTCATATCATTGAAGGGCATTTATGTCTTATCATGTAGGGCTGCTCCCTAGGCTATAAATAGCCGCCCCTACAACCACTAGCTGGTCGGCTGCTCCGAGAGAAACTTGACACTTGTCATTTGAGAGCAACCCATCCTCTGAGGACTTTGAGTGAAAATCATCGAGTGAGGAAAAAACCAAAAACCAAACCCCTACAAACCCAAAGTGATTGAGCATCACTGAAGAGATTGATCCTGCGAGGATCCGATGCTTGTTACCTTTGAAGACTGTGCTTCTTCCAGACGGTTAGGCGTCATGGTCTAGAGCATCCAAGAGGAATTGTGGATCGCCGAGTGACCAAGTCTGTGAAGGTTTGGAAGTCGCTCAAGACTTACCACGAGTGATTGGGACGAGGTCTGTGTGACCTTAGTTCAAGGAGAATACGGTGAGGACTTGGTGTCTGAGCTGCGTGCTCAGCGATTGGGTGTCCGGACTGTGTCCTCGAGTTTAAATACTCAGCCGCTCCAACCAAATGTACAACCGAGACAGCAGTTGGAACTGGTCTACCAAATCATTGTCTTCACCAACCTAACTGGTTCTATTTCCTCAACTCTTTCATTTCCTCATTTCTTGTGTTGAGTGTTCATTCATATCTGTGTTTGAAGACTTTGATCAAGACTTTCTCAATTTCCTCAGTTCAATTTCTTGATCTGTTTGTCTTCATCTTGTGCTATCCTGTGTTTACGCTTTCATGCTCTTTGTTTGTCTTCATTTCATCATGATGACCATGCCCGCATTCTCTTATGCTTACTTCGAGTACTTATTCCGCTGCAAGTAGTTCTTCGCTAAGGAATTTCCTCACCGCAAATTCCTCGATGAAGAATTCATAAAATCGCCTATTCACCCCCTCTAGTCGATATAACACACTTTCAATTGGTATCAGAGCAAGGTACTCCCTTGTTCTGTGTGATTTTGGTTTAACCACCTGGAGTTTTAGTTATGTCGACCGCAGGTATGATCAAGGTCTCAGCAGGGTGTCCTACCTTTGATGGGACGAACTACCCCTACTGGAAGAACAAGATGCGAATGCATCTTGAGGCAATTGACAACGATCTCTGGTATGTTGTGGAAAATTGTGTTCCCTCAGTCACACCTTCTTTGAATGCTGCCGATGTGAAGAGATTCAAGCAACTCGATTCTCAAGCGAAGAATATCATATGTGGCCGTCTAAGCAAAGGACAATATGGAAGTGTGAGTGCTTTGGAAACTGCCAAGCTCATCTGGGACAGGCTGTCCAAAGTAAATGAAGGAGTCTCAACTCAGCATGACTCTCGAGTTGATGTTCTTCGCAATCGCTTCAACCGCTTCAAAAGACTCGACAACGAAAATGTTCAACAAACCTTCGATCGCCTCACTGGCATCTCAAATGAGCTTCAAGCGCTTGGTGCCACTGACATCACCGACCATGAGGTGGTGAAGAAATTGTTGAGATCGCTTGATTCCTCATTTGACACACTGGCACTGATGATACAAGAGCATGCTGACTACAAGTCACTTGATCCAGCTGATATTCTCGAGAGGCTAAATACTCATGAGTTCCAGCTTGCTGAAAAGAGAGATCTCTATGGTTCTAGCTATGGAAAATCACGTGCCCTGAAGGCCAAGGTTGTGTCTGAATTTGATTGTGAAGACTCTGGTAGTAGCCTTGGAGATCCTGAAGAATTGAGCCAGGAGCTAGCACTGCTCGTGAAGAAATTCCAGAAGTTCTCAAGACGTGGTCGCTTTGGAAAATACTCAAGGAGCAGTGATTCCTCATCAAGTGACTATAAGAGAAGACTTTGCCACAAATGCAAGAAACCTGGTCACTACATCCAAGATTGTCCTCAGTGGGAAAAGGAATTAAAGAAGAAGAAATACAAGGATTACAGTTCTGATGATGCTAAGAAGAAGAAGAAATCGTCAAAATCTTCATCATCAAAATCCTCAAAGCCTTCTTCTCACAAGAAGAGCAGCTCCAAAAGGCTCGGGCATTCATTGGCAAGGAAATGGACTCTGAAGCTGAATCTAAGGAACATGAGGAAGAGGAGGTATCAGAAGAATCTGAGACTGGTGTGGCGAGTCTAGCTCTCGCTACTGCTTTCGTCAGCAAGTCCATCTTCAACTCTGAAGAAAATGACCTCACCAACAAAGCTGATGAAGATAGTGATGACTACGCTCCCACCTATTGCTTCATGGCAAAGGGTGCCAAGGTACTCAAATATACCTCCTCTGAATCTAGTGAAAATGAATCTGATGAAGATCTAAAGCCCAGCTACTCAAAACTTGCTAAGATTGCTGTAAAACAACAAAGGGCTTTTGAAAAGGTTCAAAATATGCTAGATAAAAGTGATGATATGTTAGGTGAAGAAATGGATCGCACTAAAGCCCTGACTGAAAATCTTCAGAGACTTCAGTCTAGGTTTGAAAACCTTCAAGGTCATCATAACATTCTCTTGTCTGATCATGAGAAACTTTCTTATGAATTTCTTCAAAGAAAGCAAGATCTTGAGAAGCTAAGAGTGAGTTATGAAGATCTTCAGAAGGAGCACGATTCATTACTTGCTCAACAAATCAGCGCTTCTCAGGAAGAATTTGTTCCTCCATGCTTAAAGTGCATTGAACGTGAATCTGCTAATTCTTCACCTGAATGTTCAAATGCTTCAACTGTTACAAATTCTTCACCTGCCTCTGCTATCACTAATTCCTCTTCTGAGGACATTGCTAGTATCACTGACGATGCAGGGCTGAAGGAATTGTACATGATAGGCATGTAGAAAAGCCTCAAAGGGCACCAGACTCTTTGTGATGTGCTTAAAAAGCAGATCCTCAACAGGAACCCTAGGAAAGAGGGTATTGCCTTTGAAAGGAAACTCAATGCTGATGGAACATATTGGAAGCCTGAGCAGTATCCCAAAACCTCATGGGTTGCTGCAAAGGAACCTCCAGTTGATCCATCTAACTTATCTGGCTTTACATGTGAATATCCTCATTCTTCTGATGAGTCATTTCACTCCAGCTATAAGCTATTCAAAACTCAGAATGGTGAAGTATTTGCTAGATATGTTTGCACTAACTGCAGGAACGGTTCCCCTATGAAGAAAATCTGGGTTCCCAAGAAGTGCCTTGAAAGTCTTCAGGTGAATGTCCTCATGACACCACCTGTGAAGAATAGGAACCCCAGATCAAACTTTTCATATGGACCAAATTCTTCATATGGATCCAAGTCCTCATACGGACCAAATTCCTCACGTGGATCAAATTCCTCAAAAGGATCAAAGTCCTCATATGATTATCATCGTGCTAACAACTCTGTTTCGCAGGGTAGAGCTAAGGGCTATGAATATGTGCATTATTCTTCAAACCAATATGTTCATAAGTCCTCGAAGAATTTCTCTACTTATTCATATGCTTACCCTAACCCCTCTTATGTGAAACGAAATGGATTGGCCTCTATGCCACCATTCTCATATGGTGCTCGCAGAGTGATGAACTATTTGCCACCCCTTCAGATGTGGGTGGTGAAGAAAAAGAACTAACCTCTTCTGCAGGGTCAGGTCTCCAGACGTGCTTTAAACGTCTTAAGAATTTGCTGGGGGCCTGACAAAAATGCCTGAAAGGACGCAGGCTAATCTTGAAGAAATGAACTTTCATTTCACATGTCCTCATACCGCGTGCCACATCATCAACAGAGTGTATCTTCACAAATTCTTCAAGAAGACTGCCTATGAAATCCTCACTGACAAGAAACCCAATGTGAGTTATTTCAAAGTCTTTGGTGCTAAATGCTGGATTAGAGATCCTCATCACAGTTCTAAATTTGCACCGAAAGCACATGAAGGTTTTATGCTTGGTTACGGAAAGGACTCGCACACCTACAGAGTATTCAACATCGCTCTTCACAAGATTGTTGATACTGTAGATGTGCGGTTCAATGAAACTAATGGCTCGCAAAGAGAGCACCTACCTTCTGTGTTAGATGAACCAGCACCTAAGGAATCTATCAAGTTCAAGGAAACTGAGGATGTCATTTCTACTGAAGAATCTGCTGAAGAATTCATTCCTGCACGCGAAGAACGTCGAGCTGATGCACCTGAAGATAATGCTGAAGACAATGGTGCTGAGGAAAATGATCAAATTCCTCGACGACAACCAGCTCATCCTCGCGTTGCAAAAGAAGTGCAAGTTGACAAGATCATCGATGACATTGAAGCGCCAGGTCCTCTCACACGCTCAAAAGCTTCACATTTATCTAAATTTTGTGGGCACTATGCTTTTATCTCTATCACAGAGCCCACTAAGGTAGATGAAGCATTTCTGGAGCCTGAGTGGATTCAGGCCATGCAAGAAGAATTTCATCAGTTCAAGCTCAACAATGTCTGGGAACTGGTCAAACGTCCAGATCCTCGCAAGCATAATATCATTGGCACAAAGTGGATCTACCGCAACAAGCAAGATGAAAATGGCCTTGTGGTGAGGAATAAGGCACGACTTGTAGCTCAAGGCTACACACAGATTGAAGGAATTGATTTCGATGAAACTTTTGCACCTGTTGCTAGAATTGAGGCTATTCGCATATTACTTGCTTATGCTAACCATCATAATATCACTTTATATCAAATGGATGTAAAAAGTGCATTCCTCAATGGTAAGCTTGAGGAAGAAGTATATGTTGCTCAACCCCCAGGTTTTGAAGATCCAAATAATCCTGACAAAGTCTTCAGACTCAACAAGGCCCTCTATGGTCTCAAACAGGCCCCACAGGCGTGGTATGATACATTGAAGGAATTCTTCGTGAAGAATGGCTTCACACCAGTTCACTCGACCCTACTCTTTTACTAAATCATATGATGGTGAACTGTTTGTGTGCCAAATATATGTTGATGATATTATCTTTGGCTGTCTTGACCAACGTTATAGTGATGAATTTGCCTATATGATGAGTGAAGAATATCAAATGTCTATGTTGGGAGAGTTGAAATTCTTCTTAGGTCTTCAAATTAAATCAACAACACAATGGCATATTCATATCTCGGAGAAATACCTCAAAGATGTCCTGAAGAAATTCGCATGCAAGATTGCAAAGGCGTCAAAATTCCTATGCCCACAAATGGCCATCTATGCATCGATGAAAATGGTATTGACTTGATCACAAGGTATACCGCCCATGATTGGTTCTCTATTGTACTTATGTGCATCTAGGCCAGATATAATGCTTAGTGTTTGCATGTGTGCCCGATTTCAAGCTACACCGAAGGAATCACACCATAAGGCTGTGAAGCATATTCTTCGATATCTAGCTCACACACCAACACTAGGATTATGGTACCCCAAGGGCTCTACTTTTGATCTCATTGGATATTCTGACTCTGACTATGTTGGTGATCGTGTGGACCGCAAGTCAACATCTGGTACTTGTCATTTCCTCGCACGATCTTTGGTCTGTTGGTCCTCGAAGAAACAGAACTGCGTATCACTGTCTACTGCGGAAGCTGAATACATTGCTGCTGGCTCTTGTTGTGCTCAATTGTTGTGGATGAAGCAAACTCTCAAGGACTACGGCATCAACGTGAAGAATGTGCCTCTCTACTGTGACAATGAGAGTGCCATCAAGATTGCTCACAACCCAGTTCAGCACTCGAAGACAAAGCACATTCAAATTCGTCATCATTTTCTTCGTGATCATGCGTTGAAGGGCGACATCTCCATCGAGCATGTGAAGAATGAAGGACAACTAGCCGATATCTTCACAAAGCCCTTGGATTAGAAGAGATTTAGCAAGTTGCGGTGTGAGCTAAATATCTTAGAATCTTCGAATGTTCTTTGAAAAGGACACACATCCTGACACTTATGCAAAATTGATGACTTAGATGTGCAACACATGAAGAAACGTTTTTCTTCAATCAATGAAGAATAACACTCTAAGTGTGAAGAAATTAATGAAGAATTTGATTCTCAGAACCCTACGACAATTGTACGCGGTGTCTGAAATCATCATTCTTATACGGTGGGTCACGCCACCACCAAAGTTGAAAATCTTCAATTCGAGTTTTTCCTCAGTTTTTGAAATTCTTTAGTTTTTCAAATTCTTCAACTTTTCAAAATCTTCACTGGTTCCGTCGTTTTTCTTCATTAGCTATGTATATATATAGGTTTATGTCCTCTACAGCATTCACTTATGGCTATTTCTTCAAGTCGCTTTTTCTGCTAAGTGAATGTGATCGGACCCTTCCCCCTCTATGCTATACTCAACCCAATCTATTCACAAATTCTTCATGTGCGTTCTATTTGAAACTCGTTCAAAATCTTCACTGTGTCCTAGTCAGCTGAAGAAATTGCGAACAGAACTTTAAAACTGATCTTATCCAAACTTCCGTTTTTTGCCGCTCAAACTGTTCCGCATTCCACGATAGATTTATCTATTTACCCACGATCTAACACAATCTCCACTTCTCAGTACGTGGGTGACACATGTCAAGCGAATGAGGAGGGTCAGGCACGTTAAGTCCCAAATCTTTGGCGAACAGTTTTTCACCGTGGCTATATACCCTCTCCCTTCCTCACTTCCTTTACTCCGCCGACTGCTCTCTCTCGCCGAGCTTCTCAAACCCTAAGCGCCGCCGCTTACTCCATCGTCGCCGGTGAGGAAAAGCTTCACTGCCTCGACCTCGTCGCCGACGTACTCGCGTCGACCGCGGAAATCCTCACTCCACCGACGCCGTAGTTGTCTTCCTCCGCCAAGTTAGGGTGTGGAAGATCTAACCTGACGAACTTCCCATCTGTTCTTCTCAGTTCGTCGTGTTCTTCACTTTGGGTAATTAAAAGTTACTTTTATTACTCGCTTTGATTCTCAAACCTTCCTGAAAATCTTCAAAGGTGTTTATTCTTCAAATCTTCACACATATGAACACCTCAAACAAAATATGCTCTTGATTCGTTTCTCTAAGCAATGATTTTCTTCAAGATTCCTCAATTGTGTGGATCCTCGATCTATACAACTCTGGAACCTAAGACAAAGATCCTTAGTGAAATTCTTCAAGGCTCATCTGGTCAAATTCCTCAAACTAGTTCTTTTGAAAAACCTTACGAGAACGATATGACCTCTCCAAATTCCTCGCAACTATACTCTGTTCACAGGTACTCATGTCCGCTGCTGAATCACTAGGTTCTCATCAACTTAACTCATTTGCAGCGTTCCTCGAAGAAAAGTTGCATACTTCTTCAGAGAATTCGTTTGTTCAAATTCCTCACCTGAAGAATATGGCAGAAGGAAAGAAGCCACAGAAAGGAGGAAAGAGGCCTGAGGTCATGACTGCGTTTGAGATCCCTGAGGAAATATATGCTGATTATTGCACACCTGAAGACAAAGAAAACAAAAATCAGCGCAAGGTGCGCATTCAAAGGATTGAAAGGAGATGGGCAAGGTAATGGAGGGAGTACAGATATGTAACTCCAAAGTACATGAAGAAATTCGCTCTCAACCCTCCATGCCCAAGAGCTCCATTGGCACCTGGTCAAGAAGCTGACCCCACCAAAGATCAAGCGTGGTGAGGACTTTCTGAATAATGGGCCAGCGCCAAGCCAAATTGGCAAGACAAGCCAATGAGGCTGTGAGGAAATTTAATGAGGACTCTCACACTGCTGCTGCCATCGAGGCCTCTGTCAAGCCAAGAAAATCTATGGCAAAGAAGCCCGCACACAAGCCAAGTGCTTCACCAACAGTGCCCTCACGGCCAAGTTCTCATTTGTGCCCTCACGGCCAATTCCTCATGCTGCTCCTGCTCCTCCCAAGTCCTCAGTTGCTCCTACAAAGTCCTCAGCAGTTCCGACAAAGTCCTCAAGACTGTGCATCCGCCACGTGCCAAAGGACTGCAGCATCTCCATTGCCTCCGTGTTTCAGAAGTTCCTCACTGCACCAAATTCTTCATCTGGCCCGACTCTGCTGAAGACTAAGGCCCACAATGGACGAGGTCATCGGCCAAGTCCCAAGAAGAAATAGGTCACCTTCCAAGAGCCACACGAAGATGATGAGGCTGATGATGATGAACTTATGGAAATCATCGAGACCGCCAAGAAAGGGCCGCTAAAGCCAAAGGCACACCTGTGCCACTACTGTTGGATCCAAGAGCGATCCTACACTAGATTGATCTCTGGCACAAGGACCCAAACACTCCTATGCCTGACTTCAAGTTGACACCTGGCCAAAGTCACATGCTGACTCATTTCATCCAAGAGGAGAAATGGAAATTTGATACAGCCAGAGAGATCAAGAAATCGCAGTACAGAAAGGAGAAACTGCTGAAGAAAAACGTTGTCAAGATGACAACTGAAGAACTTATCAAGATGCAGGCTGACATCAAAGCCCTCGGCGACAAATTTAACTCCTATTATGCTGATTGGCAAGGAGCCAAAGTCAGATTCGTCAACCTGACAAAGAAGTTCACCAATGTTGCTGCCCCAACGCAACATGAAATTCCTCAGGCTGGAGCCTCAGCTCAGCAGACTGAAGAACATGCCAGGACCACTGATGAAGTTCGAGCTCTGAAGACAATGCTAGTTCCAGGCTGATGATCCCATTCCAGCCATTGAAGAAATTGCGTGGCATCCACTAGTGGTGCGCTGAAGAAATCGAACAAGTCAGGCAATCTGCATCGATTGCGCTGAGGAAAATCAACCAGATTCCTCGGCTCCTCCTGCGCCAACACCAACTCCAATTCTTCCATCGCCTCGATGTGAAGAAGACCAAGGCTGCGAGCGAGCTACGGTGAAGAAACGGAAAGCATCGATTCGCCAAATTCTTCACCTGCGAAGAAAATGAAGCCAATGACCAGCTCCTTTGAAAATCCTATTGATGTTGTTCCAATTTCCTCAATTCCATCAAAGGACCTTGTTCCTTTTGGTGAAGATTATGAGATCCCAAGAAGATCTGATGAAGAAGATCATTCTGCTGCTTCGTCAGAGCAGATTGATGAAGAAATTGAAGTGGAAGCAATCCCTTCAACCCCAATCATTTCCTCGCCTATGCCTCAGTTCACGGCTGAAGAGGCCGGTGTTGAGGAAATTGAAGAAGATGTGGATATTGGAAGCACAACGCCAGTGATGAACGATGACTTTTGGGAAAGTCAGCATCCAAATTCTCCACTCTTGACCCCAATTCAACAGATTCCTCAGTCCCCTACTCCAACAGTTCTAATGGGCTCTGAAGAAACTCATCCCACTTCATCTGTCTATGAAGAAATTCCAGCCACTAGCGTTGATGAACCTGCTGCTGCTGATCCTCAGACTGCACCTATAGAGGAACAAGAAATTCCTCAGCCTGAAGAACCTGAGATTGCGATTCCAGAGGTCGTGATGCAACTCACTGACACTCCACTGCCAAAGCCAAAGAATCCCTTCTCAACAAAGCAAAAGTTCATGGCTGAAGATTTCTTCGGCGAGCACGTATTCTTCACTGATTACAATCCATATGATTCTGCTCGCATAAGGAAGAGGCATTTTCGGACTGCCAGTCAAGCCAATTTCTATTCCTCAGTGCTCTTCAACAAAGACAAAGTCTTTGATCATGCACATATTCCTCATGTGGACATGGAGTCTCTGCCAGGCTTCGAGCCAGTCCTCAGTGTTCTTCACGACGCAGGACTTTTGAATTTCTGCACTGACATCTGTGATTGGAATGAAGAACTCATTCTTCAATTCTATGCAACGCTGCACATCACCGGAGACGCTGAAGACGTGAACTCATGGGTGTTAGATGGATGTCGAAAATACTGCTACAAGGCACCAAAGAACTGAATTGCTTCGTGCTCTACCACTCAGTCCTCCCCTTGATGGTGCTCGTTGTATCTACAACGAACCTGAGCTTTCAAATCACTATATGCAAGTGCTGATGAAGCCTTTGAAGCCAGGACAGGCCCCAAGAACCAAATTCCTCGTCAAGGAATTATTGTATGTGCCTCGGACTGTCTATCGGATTCTGACGAAGACAATGAGTCCTATCAAAGGCCACGACTCAAATGATGAAGAAGTCGTTGGCATCATGAAGAATATGCTTTTCAATATCATTCATGGCGTTCCCGTCAACTTCCATGATTTCTTCATGAGGACTCTGGCGAATATTGCTATGTCACCTTTTGAGCTGAAGCCTTATGCACCATGGATTATGAGGTTCATCAGGACAAGGTCTTCACCCAATTACAAGGCTGATACTCTGAACCACTGCAACTACTTGCCCCCGATTGAAGTCCTCAAACGAACATTTACCTCAGCTGATGACAAGGGCAAGGCAACTGCTGTGATCGATGAAGGCACTCGTCCATTGGATGGACAGTTTCGCAAAGCTGCATCCTACTCCACCAATGATGACTCTGCCACACATGACTCTGCCACAAATACCTCAGCCAAGCAAAGTCCTCAAGCCACAACACCCAGGGTGATGACTGATCATGAGTTACTCCTCAGTCTTCATCAGAAGGTTGATCGCGATCATAAATGGGTCAAGCGTCAGTTTGGTTCAATTCTTCACAACATGACCTCTACACACAATGCGGTGAAGAAAACCACTACTACCTCCATGAAACCTTCAAACGCACTGGCTGTTCTTTCAAATGTCTACAAAGACGGAAGAATCGGCGATAATGGGTCTCAAGGAAGAATTTGACTGGTGCGCACCTCCTCCAAGAAATACAAGAAGGTCAAAGTTCCTTCCTTGGTGGCCAGCTCCTATTCTTCATCACGAGACACTGATGAAAATGAAGACTTGGACGACACTGCGGCAGGCCCCACTACAACAACCGGCCCCAACAACGCTGGCGCTCCTTCATCAACTTGAAATTCTTCAGGGGCGTTAGTCCTCAGTATCGATCCTATTGGTGATTCGATGACAAAGGGGGAGAAATTTGAGTTAGTCTTCAAGCGGGTCTATTATATGGGCATTTTTTGTTAAGTTTCAACTCTCATTCTTCTAAAACTTTTATTGGATCGAGTTGTAATCTTAAACCCGATGGTGTTTTGATACTTTTGATGCATTGTGCTCTGATACTCTTGATGCGTTATTTTGCATGCTTGTTCCTCATTAATGTTATTGCACGCATGTTAAATTTCATCAAGCACCATATTTCATCATGCATTTCAAATTCTTCATATTATATGTCAAATGCGTGTATGAAATACAAGATATAGGGGGAGATCTCCATGATTCAACTCTTCAAATGTGCACTGCCTCAAAAGCAAATTCCTCACTATGCACATATTCAGGGGGAGTTCTTCTATATCTTGCAATCAAATTCCTCAACATCAATATTTACACTTCATATGTTTATCCCCGTTGAAAACTTAACCTATATTGTCATCAATCACCAAAAAGGGGGAGATTGTAAGTGCATCTAGTGCCCCTTAGTGATTTTGGTGTATTGAAGACTTATAGCTTAAGGGACTAATGTGTTTATGAGTGTACACAGGTCTATAAGTCTGTGAGGAGTTTGATATTTACAAGGAAAGTCGACCCTAAAATGAAGTTCTTGATGAAGACTTTGAAAGTGAAGAAATTGGTGTGACCTTGAAGACTTGGTATTCATTTGAGGAACATGAAGCGTGAAGACTTTTGTTTTTGTAGTTTCGTTTTTCTCTTTGTTGAGTCATAGGAAACACCGTACTATTAAAGGGGTCGAGGAAATACTAAGGAAAAATTTCCATGTGATGCTCAACTCAAAATCCTACACCTACCAATCCCTTGAGTGAAGCCTTTGGAAATCTCATACATTCAGTCAATTTCTCAAAGGATGTGAGACGAAGTTCTTACATTCACCGAGGAATTTGTTCTGACCGAGGAGTTAGGAATTCGCCAGTCTTGGATTGCCTACGATGAGGAACATGATAGCCCACGAGGAATTTGAGAGTCAAATTTCCGACCGTTCTTGTGTGCTTGCGCCACCTGTCCCAAAATATCTTATCCACCTAACGGTCATATTATTGAAGGGCATTTATGTCTTATCATGTCGGGCTGCTCCCTAGGCTATAAATAGCCGCCCCCTACAACCACTAGCTGGTCGGCTGCTCCGAGAGAAACTTGACACTTGTCATTTGAGAGCAACCCATCCTCTGAGGACTTTGAGTGAAAATCATCGAGTGAGGAAAAACCCAAAAACCGAACCCCTACAAACCCAAAGTGATTGAGCAGCACTGAAGAGATTAATCCTGTGAGGATCCGGCGCTTGTTTCCTTTGAAGACTGTGCTTCTTCCAGACGGTTAGGCGTCATGGTCTAGAGCATCCAAGAGGAATTGTGGATCGCCGAGTGACCAAGTCTGTGAAGGTTTGGAAGTCGCCTGAAGACTTACCACGAGTGATTGGACGAGGTCTATGTGACCTTAGTTCAAGGAGAATCTGGTGAGGACTTGGTGTCTGAGCTGCGTGCTCAGCGATCGGGTGTCCGGATGTGTGTCCTTGAGTTTAAAAACTCAGCCGCTCCAACCAGATGTACAACTGAGACAGTAGTTGGAACTGGTCTACCAAATCATTGTCTTCACCAACCTAACTGGTTCTATTTCCTCAACTCTTTCATTTCCTCATTATTGTGTTGAGTGTTCATTCATATCTGTGTTTGAAGACTTTGACTGAAGACTTTCTCAATTTCCTCAGTTCAATTTCTTCAGTCTGTTTGTCTTCATCTTGTGCTATCCTGTGTTTACGCTTTCTGTACTCTTTGTTTGTCTTCATTTCATCACGATGACCATGCCCGCATTCTCTTATGCTTACTTCTGAGTACTTATTCCGCTGCAATTAGTTCTTCGCTAAGGAATATCCTCAACGGCAAATTCCTTAGTGAAGAATTCATAAAAATCGCCTATTCACCCCCCCTCTAGTCGATATAACGCACTTTCAACTACTAGTTGTCTTCCATGCATGTCAGATATAATTCCACACACTGATATACCCAATATGATGGAACATGTAAAGATAGTTCTTCAGAAGACTTGCAGAAAGATGATGAATCCTCTTCACCCCACAAGGTCCTTGCTCTAACTTGTCCTGTGATATGGGTCCAACATGCATATAATGTCCTGGAGTGTATCTACTCTGTTGCAATGCCATGTGCTTAGCATGCTAATCATGCATGTGTACAACAGGTACTTACATTCCGCTAGCATATAGTTTTACATTCAACTCGTGTTTTTTTTGCTGTGTTGTCCTGTCGTATCCCTAGCTCTTACACCATACCCCCTCCGTCCGGATTACATGTTGCCGAAATGGATAAAAAAGGATGTATCTAGAACTGAAATACGCCTAGACCCATCCATTTTTTTCCGGATGGAGGGAATACATGTCAATATGTCATGCCTTTCAATTCTTCGGTACCTATTCCATCTCTGTTGTAGCATGTTTTATAACTGAATCACCATTCTTCTATATAAGGCATGCAAGGGGAAGACGGCTATGTTAGAATCTGAAGGGTTACAAACCAGGTCTTTGCAAAAGGTCCAAACACCAGGAGATAATAAACCAACTCCATTTTTCATAGATACTGCTCCACCAAAGAGAAACCCAACTCCCACTGATAATAAGCAGATTCCAGTGGCCAATGAACTAGTCCGCTCCAGTCCAGCAAAAGAATGTCAACTCCATTCTAAGAAGTGTGTGCGTATCCTCGCATCATGAAATTGCATTCTGATCATATTTTCTACATGTTTCTTACCCATCTCTCTTTTAGAAAATAAGGTTAAACGATAGAAGACTTCCTCCATTGGGATCGTATTCGAGGAAAATATCTTGCGGGAATTCTCTTTGCTCCAATGTTGATGTAAGTACCTGTTGTATATCAGTATAATTTTACATCAACATGTATTTTGTTAATTGGCGTGAACCTAACCTTTATCTGATCTAAAATTAGTTGTAGCAAAATGTTAAAGGTGCCAATGTTGATTTTTGTAAGGAAAACTGCCTGGTAGTTTTGCATACAGAGCTGCATGAATGTACTATCTCATATCACGCACACTACTGAATTGTAGTGCTCCTCTGGTTGCCCATTTATTCATTGTGTCAATGTTGCTTTCGTACTACCTTACCTGGCTGATGATAGTTGTGCCATATTGTGTTAATTTGGTGTAGGCTAGTTGCCCAAACGTTCGTTGTGTCAATGTTGCTTTCCTATTATCTGACGCCAATGATAGCAATGCTAGTGTGTTAATTTTGTGCAGGCTCTGAAGATAAGAAGACAAACTCGAAAACAGCAAGGCAACCCCATTGTTTCTTTCGATAAATCTAGGCCAGGTAATATGGCAATAACTCATGATTAATCTATTTGGTTCCGTCCTAATTTATGTTATGATGCAGTGGTGAGACACTCTCCACTATCAATAATACAAGCCTGCCAAAATCGCCATCTGAATCTGTTTAGTATCCTCATCGCCTCAATGCAACGGAATAAATGTATGTTTGTGAACCAATTAATGGCTGAAGCAATGATGGAAATGGTGGATGAATCAGAGGTGCAGAGTCATGCGACACGACAACTGATCAATGTTTTCAGAGACAGTGTAGAAAAGTAGAAAGAACTTGCCCACATGCTTATGGGCGTCATCTGTGCCGAGGTTGCAGATTGTGACGTTGTAGATGGTTAGGTTTTGCTCATTTATTTGCACTGGCATCAATCTTTGATTGCCCAGTGGATGTAATTTCCTGTAATATATGCTGGATGTGCAACATTATTCCCTGTATGCCGTACCTTTGCTTGATCGGTTTTGGTCCTGTGCATAATTGCTCGTCGTAATGGGCTCAAATTATCTAATTTGGCCTAAAGACATGTACGAACTTTAATGGGCCGTTACTAGGCCGAAAGTTAATGGTCGGCCCTCTTACCTCCCGGGTCGTTAACAGGCCGACATCGAAGCGGGCAACAGGTGGCCCCAATTTATTTCACGGGCCGTTAACGGGCCGTTACTAAGTTTGGGCTACATATGGCCCAACTATCTTATGTAGGCCTTTAGCAGGCCGAAAGAGACAAGCGAGCTTGTCTTGGACCATGAAGACCACGGGCGCTAAGAGGCGAAAGTCAGGTCGATTGTAAAAGGCCCAAGCAGGTTGTGGGCCTTTAGCAGGCCGAAGAGAAACCGGGCTGGTATTGGACCATGAAGGGCATGGGCCGTTAAAAGGCCAAAACTAAGGTCCGACTACAAATGGCCCAACTCATTTATGGTCCGTTAACAGGCCAAAAGGCACACAGGGCCGGGAATTGGCCCAACACTTAAATGGGTCGCTAAAAGGCCAAAACTCAGGTCCGACTACAAATGGCCCAACTGATTTATGGGCCGTCAACAGGCTGAAAGTGACACCGGGCCAAAAATTGGCCCAACACTTAAATGGGCCGCTAAAAGGCCAAACTCAAGTCCGACAACAAATGGCCCATCAGATTTATGGGCCGTCAACAGGCTGAAAGAAACACCCTGCCAGAAACTAGCCCAACATTTAAATGGGTCGCTAAAAGGCCGAAAGATGTACATCCTGAAAATTGGCCCATCCATTAAATGGGTCGTTAACAGGTCGAAATCTCATCGGGCCAATATTGAGCCCAAATATATAGCTTGCTGTTAACGGGCTCGAACTAACGATGGGCTGCAATGGTGACAAATCTTTAACGGGCCGTGGACGGGCTGAATTGGCACATCTCGTATGGGCCGTGGGCTTAAATGGACCTGACACAAGTTGGCCTTATATGGGCTGGCATGCTAATTTTTACTGGGCCGGCCTTTTCACAGGAATGGGCCTCTGTTGGGCCGTGCCACGTGTCGACGTATCATAGGCGCCTTCCGTCCAATGAGTTGATGACATATGTCCCAACGATGGGCCGACACGTGTTTCCTCTAGCCAATGATGATTTTACACGTGGAAAATGCCCATTGGTCGGGGCTTTTAACGGGTTATCGGATCCAAAACCCGGCCCAATAGCTTAACGACATTCCGTTACGGTGGATGCCACGTGTCGGGCACCCTATGACGAAAGCACTTCTGCGACGCGCGATTTATCGTCATGGAAGTGGACACTTCCGTGATGATAATTTTGGTAATGTCATGGAACACTTCTACGATAGCACAGGTATGACTATCTTGATTCTGTCATAAAATCGTCATGGATGTACATGCATGACAAAAAACGCGACCTACTGTGACAAACACATATCATCACGGAAATGTATTTTTTTTGTAGTGCATCCAAGAGGGATATAATAAAAACTTTCATAAAAGAGCATTGAATACTATGAGAAGTTTGATTCCTTATGATTGTTTTGAGATATAAAGATGGTGATATTAGAGTCATGCTAGTGAGTAATTGTGGATTGGTAGAAATACTTGTGTTGAAGTTTGTGATTCCCGTAGGATGCACGTATGGTGAACCGTTATGTGATGAAGTCGGAGCATGATTTATTTATTGATTGTCTTCCTTTGTGTGGAGGTCGGGGTCGCGCGATGGTTAACTCCTACTAACCCTTCCCCTAGGAGCATGCATGTAGTACTTTTTTTCGATGACTAATAATATTTTCCAATATGTATGTGAGTTCTTTATTACTAATGTTGAGTCCATAGATTATACACACTCTCACCCTTCCACCATTGCTAGCCTCTCTAGTACCGCGCAACTTTCGTGGGTGAACAACATTCCTCAAAACAGCCATGATACCTACCTATTATGGCATTTCCACAGCCATTCCGAGATATATTGCCATGCAACTTCCACCGTTCTGTTTTGTTCTATGTTTTGAGTTTTAATTCTTTAGTTGTAAGTAAATAAAAGTGTGATGATCACCATTATTAGAGCATTGTCCCGTGTGAGGAAAGGATGATGGAAGCTATGATTCCCTCACAAGTTGGGATGAGTGTCCGGACTTTACAAAATAAAATAGGCCAAAAATCCCATATAAAAAAGAAAAAAAAAAGAGAGGCAATAGTGCCCAAAAAAAGAGAGAAAAGAGAGAAGGGACAATGTTACCATCCTTTTTCCACACTTGTTCTTCAAAGTAGCACCATGATCTTCGTGACAGAGTCTCCTATGTTATCACTTTCATATACTAGTGGGAATATTTTATTATAGAACTTGGCCTGTATATTCTAGTGATGGGCTTCCTCAAAATTTCCCTAGGTATTCGTGAGCAAGCGAGTTGGATGCACACCCACTTAGTTTCTTTTTGAGCTTTCATAAACTTATAGCTTTAAAGTGCATATATTGCATGGCAATCCCTACTCACTCGCATTGATATCTATTGATGGGCATCTCCATAGCCTATTAATATGCCTAATTGATGTGAGACTATCTCCTTCTTTTGTCCTCTCTACAACCACCATATTCTATTCCACTTATAGTGCTATATCCATGGCTCACACTCATGTATTGCATGGAAGTTGGAAAATTTTGAGAATACTACAGTGTGAAACAATTGCTTGACTAGAACCGGGGTTGTGCATGATTTAATACTTTGTTTGATGAAGATGGAACATAGCCAGACTATATGATTTTGTAGGGATAACTTTCTTTGGCAATGTTATTTTGAGAAGACATGATTGCTTAGTATGCTAGAAGTATTATTATTTTTATGTCAATATTAAACTTTTGTTTTGAATCTTATGGATCTGAATATTCATGCCACAATAAAGAAAAATACTTGGATAAATATGTTAGGTAGCATTCCACATAAAAATCTGCTTTTTATCATTTACCTACTCGAGGACGAGTAGGAATTAAGATCGGGGATGCTTGATATGTCTCCAGCATATCTATAACTTTTTATTGTTCCATGAAATTATATTATCTGTTTTGGATGTTCTATATGCACTAATATCCTATTTTATATTATTTTTGGGACTAACCTATTAACCTAGAGCCTAGTACCAGTTTCTGTTTTTTCCTTGTTTTCGAGTTCTACAGAAAAGGAATATCAAACGGAGTCCAAACGGAATAAAACTTTACGATGATTTTTCTTGGACCAGAAGACATCCACGGAACATGGAGGCCAAGTCAGAAGAGTCCCAAGGGCTCCACAAGCCCTCAAGGCGCGCCCTAGGGGGCACCCCCTAGCTTGTGGGCCCCATGGGCGTCCACTGACCACCCTCTCAGCTCTATAAATGCTCAAATATTCCAAAACCACTAGAAGCGACCACCAAATAACTTTTTCGCCGCCGTAACATTTTGTTCCCGTGAGATCCCATCTTGGGGCCTTTTCTGGCTCCCTGCCGGTGGGGGATTCGATCACGGAGGGCATATACATCAACTCGATTGCCCTTCCGATGAAGCGTGAGTAGTTTACCACAAACATACGAGTCCATAGCTTGTAGCTAGATGGCTTCTTGTCTGTCTTTGATCTTCACTACAATTTTCTCCTCGATGTTCTTGGATATCTATCCGATGTAATCCTCCTTTGCAATGTGTTTGACGAGATCCGATGAATTGTGGATTTATGATCAGCTTATCTATGAATATTATTTGAATCTTCTCTGAATTCTTATATGCATGATTTGATATCTTTGTATTTCTCTTCGAATTACCAGTTTGGTTTGGCCAACTAGATTGCTTTTTCTTGCAATGGGAGAGGTGCTTAGTTTTGGGTTCAATCTTGCGTGATTTCACCCAGTGACAAAGTAGGGGTAGCGAGACACGTATTGTATTGTTGCCATCAAGGGTAAAAAGATGGGGTTTTCATCATATTGCTTGAGTTTATTCCTCTACATCATGTCATCTTACTTAAGGCGTTACTCCGTTCTTTATGCACTTAATACTCTAGATGCATGCTGGGTAGCGGTCGATGTGTGGAGTAATAGTAGCAGAGGCAGGCACGAGTCGGTCTACTTGACATGGACGTGATACCTATATACATATCATTGCCTTGGATATCATCATAACTTTGTGCTTTTCTATCAATTGCTCGACAGTAATTCGTTCACCCACCGTATTATTTTCCTTCAAGAGAGAAGCCTCTAGTGAAACCTATGGCCCCCGGGACAATTTTCCATCATATATTTTCAGATCTATAAACCCAAAAACCCAAAAATACCTTGCTGCAATTTATTTACTTTTATTTTGTTTTACATTTTGGTAATCTTTTATATCTATCTCTATCAGATCTCACCTTTGCAAGAGACCGTGAAGGGATTGACAACCCCTTTTTCGTGTTGGGTGCAAGTGTTTGATTGTTTGTGCAGGTGCATAGATTGGAGATTTGCTTGTATCTCCTACTGGATTGATATCTTGTTTCTCTACTGAGGGAAATACTTATCTCTACTTTGCTGCATCACCTTTTCCTCTTCAAGGGAAAAACCAACAAAAGCTCAAGAAGTAGCACTCTCCGGGGCGGCGGGAGGCTCTACGCCCATGTTCTCCGGGACTTCCTCTTCGGCGCCTTCCGCCACACCTGAGCGCACCATCACCCCCGTCCCTTACTCGTCGGGCTCCTCTGCTTATGGCCTTGCATTTCCTTCATGCCATGCCGCCTCGGAGATGTCCGTCCACCCTTCCCTCAGGCCCGTTGGCGCCGTCTGCTACCTGCCGCGATTCCCCTGCTATTGTCGCGTCCAAGGCGGCCCTACAGCAGCTTTCGCTCATCTTCACGGGGGCCGGTGCCCGCTCCGGCGTGGCCACCAACGATGTAGTGGCTATGCTTTGCGAGAAACTCTCCCTGTCCAACGATGCATTTACTGTCCATCGTCGTTGCCCGATGAGTTCTTGCTTGGCTTCCGCGATGCCGACTCCCACGCGCGTGTCGCCTCCACCAGGTTCATGTCAAGGCACTTCCGCCTCCTTATCCATCCCTGGAGTGACATTGCTGGTGCTGAGCCAGTCACGACGCGCTTCCTTGTCTTCATCGAGCTCGTTGGCATCCCCGACCATGCCTGGGAGCGTGCCTCTGCAGAGACTCTATTGTACCCCTTCTGTGACATCGGCGAGGTCGCACCTGAGACGATTGACATGTCAGACATGTCGGAATTTTGGCTCTCGGCGTGGACTCTCAACCCTGACAGGATACCACGCTCTTTGGAGCTGCAGCTCATGGTGCCGAGCGCGGCGGTCGAGCGCACTAACCCCAACCTGGTTTTCCGTTTCGACGGCGCCCTGTTGTGCTTCCCGGTGACTGCTTCCGAGGACTATCGTCTTCCGACGACCCTCCTCCCTGTCTAGCCGGCGGCGACGGTGGAGATGGTGGCGTTGGCTCTGCCCACCCGCCCTCCTCTCCGCTCCCTCCTCCCTGCCCCAGACGCCATGACTTCACGCGGTGAACCGGTCGCAACGCTGCTGCCCTGCCGCATGGGCCCGCCGGAGGGCGCACCCAACACCGCTGCTCCTCCACGCCGAGGTAACGTGATTGGCGGGGTGTCCCGGGTCAACACCCATCACATTGTGTGCCTCGTGGCCCACCTCTGGCCACCCGGTTGGTTTTCCCGTCGTTGGAGAGAGCTGACTTTCCGCTTTCCGATGTTGCGGCTACCATGCGCCCAGCTGGCCCCCCTGCCACGAGCCCGAGCGAATCACCTCCCCCTATGCACCCTAGGCCCAACGTGGTTTCAACCTTGGACGATCTCCAAGACCGGGTCACCTCGAATGCGGTCCTTGGCGAACATGCCTCGGATGTCGACAATCTAGCGATCATCAGCATCCCTGCTACCCAATTGAATCTCGCTGTGCTGCCTTGCTATACCACTTCCTCGCCATGCATGGACCCCACGCCTACTGCCTGTGCTCAGGCATGCGCCGACCTGACCAACACTATTGCAGTGATCCCTCCTGCCAATGCCTGCGCTTCTGCTCCAGAGCAGGTTGCACCTGAGGCCAGAGCTTTCGCGAGGATTCCCTCGCCTTTGGCGGACCCCGCCACCAACCTTGCATGCACTGCGCCCTCCTCCGCTATGCCCATGACATCTGGCATCCCCCCGTTGCCGCCCCAGCACATCCGGCCCATGCAGCCTTTACATGGATGTGACCAAATTCCCAGCAGCCCGCAGCGGAGCCTTCATGGCCTGGACCGGGCACTGTCGCCCTCTAGGATTTCATTAACTCGGTCCAGCAGGCGGTTGATCCCCCCTGCTCCCTACACCTCATCGCCGCCGGCCCGCAATTCACCTAGACTTCACCCCGCACAGGAGCGTCCCTCTAGCTAAGGCGGATATAGGCCTCAATTCGGATATGATGGCGAAGCGGGTTCTTCTGCGATATCTCGGCTTCCTGCATGATGATGAGCTAGTATCGGATATGATTCTAGACAGATATGCCAAGCTCTTCGAGCACCTCTCGCCACTGTCATCATTCAGGCCTTTGCTGAGTTCTACGGCTAGGATGTGCCCTCCGAGGAGCTGTTGCTCTGTGTGCACCAGCCCGCGCCACCCGCGCTCACCGTCGCGAAGTCCCTCGCGCCCCTCCCCTACGGATGCGGTCTTGTTTATGGATCACAACCTCAAATGTATGTTTTGGAATGTGCACGGTCTAAACTGTGGGGCCA
This sequence comes from Aegilops longissima, assembly GCA_021605205.1. Taxonomy (NCBI): domain Eukaryota; kingdom Viridiplantae; phylum Streptophyta; class Magnoliopsida; order Poales; family Poaceae; genus Aegilops; species Aegilops longissima. The sequence continues at coordinate 747,431,079 of CM038679.1, forward strand.
AGCAGGCCGCTGTCTGCAGCGTTATCACCTCGGACTTGCCTTCTATTTTGTGCCTCCAAGAGACAAAACTTGACTACATATCCTTGCTGATCGTGACCGAGACCTTGGGCTCATCCTTCGACGGTTTGTTCTTCCTACCTACAGAGGGCACCAGCGGCAGGATCCTACTCGCTTGGTGCAACTCTTTCCTTAGCGTCCCCAACCCCTCTATAGAGATCACCACATCACGGCGGGCGTGGCCTCGCTTTCTGGGGACTAACACTGGTGGATCACCGGTGTCTACGGGCTACAAGAGGATGACGATAAGATTTAGTTCCTTGCAGATCTCCAGGATGTGCATGCTAGTTGTGCGGGTCCTCGGAACCTTGGCGGCGATTTCAATATGATCTCCATGGCGGCAGACAAGAACAACTCTCGCCTTAACTTACATATGATGCGGCGGTTTTGGGGGTTCATGGCTGACATGGAGTTGCGCCACCTGTACCTCCATGGTCGACGTTACACTTTGTCTAGTGAGCGTGACAACCCGACTTTGGTGCGGATCGACCGGGTGCTCTGTACCCCTGCTTGGGAGGAAGCTAACTCCCACTGTCTCCTCCGTTGCCACTCCTCGGCGGCCTCTAACCATTGCCCTCTCATGGTCGACTACACCACAAGATCCCCTGGGACGCGACATTTCCACTTCGAGAAATTCTGGCCCAAGATGGATGGGTTCCAACAGGTTATCGCGGAGGCCCGGGCGGTTGAGGGATAGGAGAAAACCCCTTTCTGACGCATATTCCTTCGTCTGAGATCCACGGCCTGCCGGTTGCAGAGCTGGAGCGCTAAATCCATTGGCAATATATCCCTGCAACTCATGATCGCCCGCGAGCTTATTGCGTGCCTGGACGCTGCCCAGGACATGCGGCCCCTTTCTTTCATGGAGGCCTGGCTCCACCACCGACTCAAGGGCACATACCTTGGCCTTCGCTCCCTCGAGTGATCCATCCCGCGGCAGCGGATACGGCTAGCCTGGCTGCATGATGGTGACGCCTCTTCGGCCTTTTTGCGCATTCATGCCTCCCACCGCAAACAGAAGAAACAGATACTCACCTTGCAGTCTGCCAACGCCACCATCTCTGGGAACGACGCCATCTCTCGGGTTGCGTTCGACCGCTTCACCGCCATCCTTGCCACTGCTGACACACATGATTACTCACTCCGCTTGGCTGAGATCGACCCTCATATCTTTGACTTGTCCACGCTTGAGCATCCTTTCTCCGAGGATGAGGTGTGGCTCGATATCAAACTTCTGCCGACCGGCAAGGCGCCGGGCCTGATGGATTTACTGCCGAGTTCTTGCGGCACTGCTGGGACATGGTGAAAGGGGATTTTATGGAGGCTTTTGACAAGCTATATCACATGGACTGTAGAGGCTTTTAGTGCCTCAACGAGGCATTCATCAGGTTGTTGCAGAAACGGCCTGATGCATCCTCCCTAGCTAATTACAAACCCATTAGCCTAATCCACCTCGTGGCTAAGCTGGTGGCTAAGGTCCTTCCCATTTGGCTCGCACCGCGGCTTGGCGAGTTGGTGTCCATCAATCAAAGCACGGTTATCGTCGGGAGGTGCATCCACGACAACTTCATGCTCGTGCAACAGACAACCCACCACCCGCACCATATGAGACCTCACACGGTGCTCCTCAAGCATGATATCTCTCGCGCTTTCGACTCCGTGTCGTGGCCGTTTCTGCTTGAGGTCCTCTTCCACCTTGGATTTGGCCAGAGGTGGTGTGCTTGGGTAGCCATCCTCCTATCTACGGTGAGAACGCGTGCCCGCATTAATGGCTCGCCAGGACCTCTGATAATGCATGCCAAGGGGCCCGGCAGGGCGAGCCCTACTCGCCGATGCTCTTTATGCTGGTGATTGACGCGCTCAATTCGCTCCTCCAACATACCCTTAGAGCCAGGGCCTCCACAGGTTAACTGCGCGTCGCCTTTCATCTAGTATATCTTTTTACGTGGAGACGTCGCCATCTTCTGCCATCCCGACGCTGATGACCTATGCACAGTGCGCACACCCTCGTTCGGGTGTTTGGTTCGGCCTTCGGTTTGCGCACAAACCTAGCCAAATCATTGGCGATACCAATTCAATGCACGCCAGATGAGATCACGGTCATTGCCGGCGACCCCAGTGACCACGTTCCCTTTGCAGTATCTGGGCCTCCCCCAGTTCGTGCGCAAGGTGCTAGTCTTCGCTTTTCTTCCCCTCGTCGACTGCATGGCGAAGAAACCCTCCACTTGGCGCGCCTCCATGCTTTCCCGTGGTAATCAGCTTGCTTTCGCCCTCCACGTGCTCTCGGCCATGCCAGCTCACCACCTCATGGCTGTGGACCTCTCCGCGCCAATCCTCAAGCAGGTTATTGGATCATCAGAGACTTTCTTTGGCATGGTAGGCAGGACGCCTCCGCCTGGCACTACTTGGTCAATTGACAGAAGGTGTGTCACCCACTCACCCATGGTGGGCTAGGCATTTCAGACCTTCGTCGCGTCAGCGTTTCCCTGCAAACTAGATGGTGCTGATTGGAGCATACGGACGCGATCCATCCATGGAGCCACCTTGGCATCCTGGCGGAACACAAAAATATTTGCCTTTTTATTCGCCCTTCTTTCCTTCGTCTTTTCGTTTTATTTTTGTTTGCCCGTGTCCTAGATTTCTTGCTTGCCACTATGACTCAACCCAAGAGCTTTGATCCTTACCATAGGAAGTTGGAAGAGATTTAAAATAGTGCTAAAAGCTTCATGTCCTTATAATTTGAGCATAATAGTTTCTTTTGGAACGAACTTAAAGAACAAAAAACTATGATGGAGTATATTAATAAAGAGCTTGATGATGTTACTAAGGAAATATACGGTCTTAAATCTCAATTTTCTCATATTGAAAATTTAGTGGGCCAAATTTCCGATAAGCAAACCTCTTTGGTAAATAAGATGGCCGCTAAAGCAGAGTCCCTTGTAAATAATGATGAAGATCTTAAGATTCTTGGCTTGACCCCTATTGAATCTTTATTTTCTAATATAATTTTGATAAATATGGTACTGGAGATGATTCAACTATAGCTAGAAGGCGTCCCAATAATTTGGAGTTTAAAGATCTTTACGAAAATTGATAAAAGTGCGATTGTGGAGGTCAAAACTGTAAGTAGCGATGAACCCACTCTTTGGATTTCAAGGACTTTAACTATGATAATTTTTCTTTGATAGATTGTATTTCCTTGTTGCAATCCATTTTGAATTCACCTCAAGCTTACAATCAAAATAAGGCTTTTACTAAACATATCGTTGATGCTATGATGAAATCTTTTGAAGAAAAACATGAGTTTGAAGTTTCTATCCCTGGAAAGCTTTATGATGAATGGAACCTACTATTAAAATCAAGATTAAAGATTATGAGTGTAATGCTTTGTGTGATTTTGGTGCTAGTGTTTCCACGATTCCAAAAACTTTATGTGATGTGCTCGGTTTCCATAAACTTGATGATTGTTCTTTGAATTTGCATCTAGCGGGTCCAATATTAAGAAACATATGGGAAGGATTAATGTTGTTATTATTGTTGAAAATAGGAATTATGTGCCCGTAGATTTTATTGTGCTTGATATAGATTGCAATCCAACATGTCCTATTATTCCTGGTAGAGCTTTCCTTAGAACAATGGGTGCAATTATTGATATGAAAGAAGGAAACATTAGATTTCAATTTCCGTTAAGGAAAGGCATGGAACACTTTCCAAGAAAGAAAATTAAGTTTCCATATGAATATATTATGAGGGCTACTTATGGATTTAATACCAAAGATGAGAATACCTAGATCTATGTTTTATGCCCAGCTAGGGGCGTTAAACAATAGCGCTTGTTGGGGGCAACCCAATATTTTTTTACTTTTTTGTTCCCGTATTCCAATAAATATATCTTCTAGCCTCTAGTTACATGTGTTCTCATGTTTAAATTATTTTTACGCCAAGTAATACCTTTGGGATGATTTCGAAGATAGTTGATTTGATCTTGCTGAAAAATAGGAATTTTTGCTCTCGTTGCCAGAATTTTAAAAAATCACATAAGTGTGCTTTTGATCTGAATTTTTTACACGAGATTGATGTACAAATTGCCTAGATTGTACTAATTTTGCAGAATGTTTGGAGTTAGATAAGTATACTAAGTTTCCTGATTACTACAGACTGGTCTGTTTTAGACAGATTCTGCTTTTGTTGTTTTGTTTGCTTATTTTGATGAATCCATGGGTAGTATCGGGCGGTATGAACAATGGAGAAGTTGGAATACAATAGATATAACACCATTATAAAATTATAATGAGTTCACATAAATACCAAAGTGGTGATTTATTTTATTATACTAACGGATCTCACGAGTTTTCTGTTGAGTTTTGTGTTGTGAAATTTTCAAGTTTTGACTAAAGATTTGATGGACTACGGAATAAGGAGTGGCAAGAGCCTAAGCTTGGTTATGCCCGAGGCACCCCAAGGTAATATTCAAGGACAACCAAGCATCTAAGCTTGCGGATGCCCCGGATGGCATACCTTCTTTTGTCTTCAATGCCTCGGTAAATTTACTTGGAGCGTCTTGTATGATTTGAGTCTTTGCTTTTTAGTTTGCCACAATCATCCTTGCTGTATGCACCTTTTGAGAGGGACATGCATTAATCATGAATTTATTAGAATACTCTATGTGCTTCACTTATATCTTTTGAGCTAGGCAGTTTGCTCTAGTGCTTCACTTATATCTTTTTAGAGCACGGCGGTTATGTTATTTTGAAGAAATTGATGAACTCTCATGCTTCACTTATATTATTTTCAGAGTCTCTAAACAACATGGTAATTTTCTTGGGTTATGAATTTAGTCCTAATATGATGGGCATCCAAGGGGCATATAATAAAAACTTTCATAAAGAGCATTGAATATATGTGAAGTTTGATTCCTTGTAATTGTTTTGAGATATTAAGATGGTGATATTGGATTGATGCTAGTAGTGAATTGTGGAATTAAAGAAATACTTGTGTTAAGGTTTGTGATTCCCGTAGCATGCACGTATGGTCTTCTAGTTATGCGATGAAGTTGGAACGCAATTTATTCTTGATTGTCTTCCTTTGTGTGAAAGTCGGGAGCGTGCTATGGTTAACTACTACCAACCTCTCCCCTTGGAGCATGCGTAGTAGTACTTTGCTTCTAGGGCTAATAATTTATTTTTAGTAAGTATGTGAGTTCTTTATGACTAATGTTGGGTCCATGGATTATACCACTCTCACCCTTCCACCTTTGCTTGCCACTCTAGTACCGCACAACTTTCGCCGGTGCATTAAACCTACTAATTTATACCTTTCCTCAAAACAGCCACCATACCTACCTATTATGGCATTTTCATAGCCATTCTGAGATATATTGCCATGTAACTCCACCGTTCCGTCATTATGAGTTTTAACTTAAGATTTTTTACCTTGAGTTTTAAGTAAATAAAAGTGTGATGATCTTCATTACTAGAAGATTGTCCTATGTGAGGTTATTAAAAAAGAGAAAAGAGTGAGGCCAAAGAAGTCTCCAAAAAATGAGAGAAAAAGAGAGAAGGGACAATGTTACTATCCTTTTTCCACACTTGTGCTTCAAAGTAGCACCATGGTCTTCATGATAGAAAGAGTCTCCTATTTTTACACTTTCATATATTACTAGTTGGATTTTTTCGTTATAGAACTTGGCTTGTATATTCCAACAATGGGCTTCCTCAAATTACCATAGGTCTTCATGAGCAAGCAAGTTGGATGCACACTCACTTAGTTTTTTTTGAGCTTTCATAAACTTATAGCTCTAGTGCATCCGTTACATGGCAATCCTTTGTCACATCCTAGCTAGTCCATGCATTAGAGTGTTGCATCATGTCTACTTTCTATTAGAAACTTGAATTGGGGAAGACAGTACCCCCAGAACCCCTCTGAATCCAACTTAGGTTTACTAAAAATATTTTCAATGAACCTGAATTGCCCTTCTAAAAAGTTCACCCTCTTTGTCTTGGGTTAGAACCTCTGGCAAAATTGGTGCACATTTTTCTAGGTCAACAGAAGGTCATTGAATTAAATCATATGTAACCTGCATTTGGGCATTTAAATGTTAGTAAATATTTTGAATGCTCAAATAATTCTGAAAATAAGTGTGGGCTGTTGGAGTTTTTCTAAACAGAGCCTCTGATTATTTTCAGGATTTTTAGAAGTGCCTAACTATTTTTAATAAGTCCACAAACTTACAGAATAATAGAAAAAGGGAAAAACCAGAAAGCAGAGGCTTACCTGGCGCCCATCTGGCAAGCCCACCTGCCGGCCCAGCCCAGCCACCGCTCTAGCAAGCTGCTTGGCTTGGCCAGGCAGGCAGCCAGGTGCTCGACGGCGGCACCAGCGCGCGCCACGCAGCTGCTCGCTGCCCTGCCTCCTCCTCTCACCGTTCTGCCGCCCTGGGTCGGTCGTCCACACCGCACCATGGTCGACGCTGCCGCGCCCGCGCCACCGTGAAACCCGCGCTCTCCGTCATCCTTGCGCCGCGCCACCGTGCCCAGACGCTTCGCTGCCCTCCTCTCCTTCGAGCAAGCCGAGCCCCGAGCGCTCGCTTGCCTCGGAGCCGCTGCACCGACCTCGCCCGACACCGCCACCGCCGGAGATCCCTTTTGCCGTCGCCGCCGCACCAGCTCATCCCCGACCGCGCCGACCACACCATCGTGACCGTCGTGAGCCCAGCTATCTCCCCCCCCTTCTTGTTTTCGCACGCGAGCCCCGCAGCGACCCCATGGAGCTTCACCGCACGCGCCACCGCCGAGCTCGTCGCCGACGTGTCTCCGGCCAACCACCGGCCATCCCACCGTGTGTACCACACTCGTTGCATCCCCAGGAGTCTAACACACCACTCGACGCACCTCGCCGTACCCCGTAGCCACAGGTCCATCTTCACCCGACTCCGGCGACCGCCACGGTTGTCGCCGGCGACGTTTCCGGCCACCCCGAGCTCAACCACCGCCACCAAACGCCACAGCTCATTCCCAGCTACACGTAGATAGCCTCCGCCGCTCTTTTGGTCGCCTGAATGCACAAACGCACTCTCACCACCGCGTCTGGCCTCGTCGGCGGCTAAACGCCGTCGTGTTTGACTCCCCTGAGTCTATGACAAGTGGGGCCCCCCTCTGCTAATTATCCAGATTAGTTTTAACTAAATTTAACTAGTTTAATTAACTACTGACATGTGGGACCCACTGGTCAGGTTGACCTGGACGTCCCCTTTGACCACTGACGTCACCCTGACGCACAGCTGACGCAATAACTAATTTCTGGATTTATTTGTATTCAGAAAATTCCAGAAATTGTTGCGAACTTCAAAATTTCATAGAAACCAATCTGTAACTCCAAATGCAAAGATGTATATATGAATTTTGATCTGAAAAATTCTATCTATCCATTGGTAATGGTTTCATGCATGACAGAACAAGTTAACCTTGCTGTTTAAGCAGAATAAGATAATGCACTATTATGGCTATGTTAAATGAGCTAACATTTGAATCTTTGATTCAAATGAGTTCATTCCTTTCTGTTCTAGCTTGCATTAGGCCAAGACACATTCATATTGCCATGTCATAGCAAGCATCATATTGTTGCATATCGTCATGTGTTGATTATGTTCGGTGTGTCTTTCGTGGTAGGTTCTGTCTCCGAGGATAACCCTGAATATCCATCTGAAGGGCAGTACCCTACTACCACTACATCAAGCAAGCAACCCATTGATCAATCCGATACAAACCCATGATCTCGCTTCTGCTCTTGTTTACTGCATTAAGACAACGCGATTCAAACTGCTATGTGTTGCGGTAGTTGAACCCACTTCCTTTGCATGACCTGTCATTGCCACGGTAACTAGATGAAACCCACTAGTATGTGTAGGAGTTGATTGAGCCATATTTGTGTTCCTACCATGCTATGCTTGCTATGCTTAGAGTTGTGTCAGGTCTGGCTCATCGGGATGATGAACTAGAGTGAAAGGTTGTGTTGGTAACGAGAGTGAAGTGTTGAACACGATTTGGTAAAGGTATCGATGAGAGCCCATGTAGGAGTACATGGTGGGTTGTTTCATTGAAGACGTCCTTAAGAACTGAGATCTGTGTGTGTGATTTAAGATTCAGCTACTACCACGCATTGGTCCCGAAACCAATGGACCCTCTCGACTTATTAACCACTCTTGTCCTCTGTCCGGGAGTTGCAAAGTAGTTTCTGGTGTTTGTAGCATGCTGGGGGTCGCATGCAGCGCTGACCTTAGGGGTGGGCTGTGTTGCGGTAGGCACGTGGCACGGTGTACCGATTCGCCTGTTTGGTGTCTCGGGAACCCTGCACACATCGTTCGGGGCCGTTAGTGGAAACCTCGGCCGGACTCCCTGCGGATGGAACCCGAATAGGCGACAAAACCTGGACTAGGGACTCGTGTGTTTAGTCAGGTCGTGGCCGACACCCTCGCTGGGCTTCCGCTTGAAGGTTGTCGAGTACACGTCGTGTAACGGCGATAAGTGGTGAGAGCGTGTGTGAAGAAGTACACCCCTGCAGGGTATGAAACTATTCGAATAGCCGCGTCCGCGGTAAAGGACTACTTGGTCACCTATACAGTTCATAGACAAGTAAATGGATACTACTAAAAGCCTCAAGATAAGTGTGAGTAGCACGGATGGCCCTCTCGTGGGTTGATGAGAGAGGATCCACGGTGGAGTATTGTGTTGGTGATTAGTGGACTCGTGTGCGACAAATGCTTTCCAAGTGATGTCACGTAGGATAGCTGAGCCAAGAGTCAAAGCTGGCTTGCTGCAATAACTCCACTACCTTCTTGAGAATGTTCATGTATAGTATTATTCTGTTGTAATACTTTCTGAGTACCTCCGTACTCATGTTTGCTTAATTAATGTTTTCAGACGACAACACCGCCCCCTCCGATGGGTTCTATGTAGACCTTGACGTCGACGAGTGACTAGCCACCCAGGTGGTGATCCAAGGCTTGTGAAGGGCCATTGTAGATAGAAGGGCTTCGTCAAGCCATCTTTCTCTTTAGCGTCTGTACTCAGACTAGTTTGCTTCCGCATGTGCTTGTATGTTTGTATGACTTGAGTGTCGGGTCATGTGACCCCTATCTATATGAACATGTTATGTATGGCTGCTCGGAACCTTTTAAATAAAGTACTTGAGTTGTAGAGTTTTTTTGTGATGCCATGTTGTATGTACTCATATCGGCATATTGTGTGTATGATTGAAATGCTTGGTATGAGTGGGATCCAACAATCTAGTTGTTTATCCTTGGCAGCCTCTCATATGGGGAAATGTAGTCTAGTGCTTCGTGAGCGATAGTAGTCCGCTACAGCCTGGTTCACCGGAGTCCTGCTAGCCCAGCACTACTGCTCTGGACACTTGACTAGCCGGCATGTGTTTCACTTCGTTCCTGTGTCTGTCCCTTCGGGGAAATGTCACGCGGTGACATCCGGAGTCCTGCCTAGCCTGCTACAGCCAGGTTTACCGGAGTCCTGTTAGCCCAGTGCTACAGCCCGGATTCATACGTTGATGACCGACATGCTCGATGTGATTCATGTATGCCTGTCCCCATGGGTTAGTGCCGCTTTGGGTTCACGACTAGCCATGTCGGCCCGGGTTCTCTGTCATGTGGATGCTAGCAACACTATCGTATACGTGAGCCAAAAGGCGCAAACGGTCCCGGGCCATGGTAAGGCGACACCCGTGGCAATACCGTGCGTGAGGCCGCAAAGTGATATGAGGTGTTACCTGCTAGGTCGATGTGACTTGGAATTGGGTTCCTGACAGCGTTGGCATCAGAGCCGGACTGCCTGTAGGTTCGCTAAGCCAAACTGGTCGATGTCGATTCTAGAAATGCTTTAGTTTTATGTAGGGGAATTGATTGTGGGAGGGACGTAAGGCTCTTTTTACTCCTTTACCTTATGCCCTCTGATATGTGTCATTCTCTTCTCATTCTACGTGGGTTAAGGACTAGGCTCTCTTCTCTCTATCAGGTTCACGTGTTACTAATCCGTAGTAACTTATAGGATTGTTGGTTACCAGCCTTAGTTAAGTTTCTACTATTTTTAGTATGTTATCAATTGAACCAGAACCTTGATATGATGTTTTTGAGTGGTTTTGCAACCTGATTTTGAATGTCTCAAATCTGTTCCTGAGCATTTACAGCTGTTATGCTGTCTGATTTCCCCTAGAAATTCTAATGTCTTTGCATTGTGGCTGTGCTTTCAGATGGCCACTCGTGCTCAAAACCAAGTGGTTCGCCTAACCAGGTGCCTCGATGTGCCCGGTCATACGGCTATGTTAGTCCGGGTAATGATTGAGACGGGTTACCGTTGGTATCCCGAATACACTGTCAAAGAGCAATTCTGAGACTTTAATGAAAGCCAATACCTCTGCACTGTCAGGATATTTCCTTCTTATCCTAGATCGGCTGAGCCCCTTCACTGTTCCTATGGACTCGGGGTTACTATCGAGATGGTTGTGCAGGATGCTGCATACTATATGATGACCATCAGGCGAGTCAGGACTGGCCTGCTTCGGAACACCGACTTCCGTTATATGCCAGCTTCACTCCCGGGGGCGCAAGGGTATCTTCAGGCTATCTATGCTGATTCCACTCAGGAGGACTCACTAACCCGCACCACTGCTGAGATGCTCGAGGATAAGGACCGAGAGAATCCGGCCATGAGACTGGAGCTTTTCAACACCCGTGCCGATCATTGGGTCACTTTGACTCGGTTTGCACCGGCTGTGCAAGCTGGATGTATGGATACGAGGGATCTGTATCCTGTGAGATCTGCTCTGCCAGACATGGTGGATTGGCGTGATGTGGGAGGCATCACCCCACCCCGTGGTCCCCGCAGGCCACCGTTTGTTGGTCCAAGACCTCATCCTAGCCCCTATGGTCCACAAGCTCCTCAGGACCGTCTGTTTCCGGATAATCACGTTGAGCTTCCAGGCTATGGAGGTGACTTCTATGAGGAATACAACGGAGCTGTCTAAGTTACTAGTAGTATCACTAGTAATGTAATAGTTGTATTTCCACCGTCCTGCGCGACCTGTGGAATATGACTTAGTGTGTATCAATTCCGGAAGTGTAGAAAAATAATGTATAGGAGCTTGGAATGCTTCCGATGAGATGTAACGTCTTTCACCGTAGCTGTACTCTAGCCGAGCTTGTACTAAACTTTGAATGGTGTGTATGACCGTTGGTGTATATATGGCAGTTTCTATATTACCATGTCATACGGATGAACATCTCTGCATTCCGTGTTATCCATTACATTCCGCACTTCCTTGCCGAATTTTGCCATCCTTTTCTAAACCGTTGTCTTGTTTCCTAGGATGGTTAACATCCGCAACAACCCTGCTGCTCCGGAGCAGGGTGAAGCCAACGCAGGTAGGAATGTAAATCTGCCTCAACCGCCTTCTCTTGCCGAAGTTATGATGGAGGCAGAACGAAGCAAGCGTGAGACCAATCGCTTGCTGGAGCGGATTGAGCAGAATACTGCACGCTAGTCGAGGAATGACCTGGTGTCAATCAATGACTTTGTCAAGCTGTATCCACCGAAGTTTAAACACTCCGTCGAGCCTCTCGATGCGGATGACTGGCTTCGCAGTATCGCCCACAAGCTACGTTCTGCCAATGTAGCCGAAGCTGATAAGGTTACCTTTGATGCCTATCACCTCGAAGGCCCTGCTAGCCTTTGGTGGGAAAATTTTGAGGCTATGCGCCCGGTTGGCCAAATCACTACCTGGGCTGAGTTCAGTGCGGCTTTCCGTGAGCATCACATCCCGGAAGGTCTCATGGATCGTAAGAGGGAAGAGTTCTGCAATTTCACCCAGGGTAGACTGCCTGTGGATGCATACAGTCGTGAGTTTGGAAATCTAGCACGTTATGCTCCTGAAGAAGTATCCACCAACGCCAAGAAGCAGGCAAGGTTCCGCAAGGGACTTAGCCCCGAGCTTCGCCGTGATCTTCGTCTACATGAGTGCACCTCCTTCCAGAAGTTAGTCAACAAGGCCATCAGTGCTGAGACAGGGCAGACTGACTTTGAAGCTTCACGCAAGCACTCCCGTGACTTTGGTTCTTCATCCGGCTCTGGATCTCAGAAGCGCCGGATGTGGATTCCAAGCACCGCTCTGCCACCCAGACTCACTCCGAGGCCATCCTTTGAGGCGCCTCACCCCAACCAGCAGTATGCACCACCCAAGGCCTATGGTGGCCCTGCTGCTAATGCTGCTCCACGTCCCAATGTGATAACCTGTTTTAAGTGTGGGGAGACGGGTCACTACATCCGTGAGTGTCCCCAAAACAACCCCAACCAGATCGGAAAGTCTGTTGGCCGTGGTAAGCCAGCAGGAAAGGTGCTCTACGCCAAACCAGCCACCACTGCTCGTGGCCATGTCAACTACGTCTCAGCTGAGGAGACCCATGAGGATCCCAACGTCGTTCTCGGTACGCTCCTTGCTAATTGTCGTCCGGCAACTGTTCTCTTTGATACTGGAGCATCTCATTCATTTATTTCTGAGAGCTATGCTCGATTGCACAACACCACATTTTGTGACATGCACACCTCCATGGTAATTCAAACTCCTGGATCCAAGTGGCAAACCTCTAGAATCAGCCATGGAAATAATATTCTTGTCGATAGATTAGTCTTTCTTGCATCACTAATAGCTCTCAAGTCCTCGGACGTAAACATCATCTTGGGTATGGACTGGATGTCAGCCCATCATGCTAAGATTGATTGCTCTACAAGAATTGTTCAACTCACCCACCCTTCGGGCAAGACAGTCAATGTTTTGACCTGAGCATCTGAGCGTCAGCTCTACTCCTTCAATGCCAATCCCCTTCCAGACCTTGAAGATATTCCGGTAGTCCGTGACTTTCCGGATGTCTTTCCAGAGGAACTGCCAGGTGTTCCACCTGACAGAGATGTCGAGTTCGTGATAGACCTTGTTCCAGGAACCGTCCCAATCTCTAGAAGACCTTATAAGATGGCAACCCTAGAACTAGCCGAGCTTAAGAAACAACTCGATGAGTCCTTGCAAAAGGGTTTCATCCGTCCTAGTTCTTCTCCATGGGCTTGCCCCGTCCTCTTCGTCAAGAAGAAGGATGGAACGGATCGGATGGTTGTTGATTACCGACCTGTCAATTTGGTCACTATCAGGAACAAGTATCCGCTCCCCAGGATCAACGACCTGTATGATCAGCTCGCTGGATCCTCAGTCTTTTCCAAGATGGATTTGAGGTTGGGCTACCATCAAATCAAAATCAAGAACGGGGACATTCCTAAAACGGCCTTTGTTAATCGTTATGGCCAATACGAGTACACCGTCATGTCCTTCGGTTTAACCAATGCTCTAGCCACCTTCTCTCGGTTAATGAACTCGATCTTCATGGAGTATTTGGATAAATTCGTCGTGGTTTACCTCGATGATATACTCATCTACTCCAAAAATGAGGAAGAACATGCCGAACATCTAAGGCTAGTATTGATGAAACTTCGAGAGCATCGCCTTTATGCCAAATTCTCTAAGTGTGAGTTTTGGTTGCCAGTAGTAACCTATCTAGGCCATGTAATCTCTGGTAAGGGCATTGCTGTCAATCCTGAGCGAGTTCAAGCCGTTCTTGACTGGACTCCACCTGAATCGGTCAAGCAAGTTCGGAGTTTCCTCGGTTTAGCGAGCTATTGCCACCGCTTCGTCGAGAATTTCTCCAAGGTTGCTAAGCCTCTAACTGAACTCCTCAACAAAGATAAAAAGTTTGAGTGGACCCCATAGTGCGAGTTCAGCTTTCAGGAACTGAAAAGACGCCTGACATCTGCTCCCGTACTTGTTCCACCAGATTTTTCTAAGGACTTTATTATCTATTGCGACGCCTCGCGACAAGGACTAGGTTGAATACTCATGCAAGATCGTCATGTGATTGCCTACGCTTCTCGACAGTTGCGTCCACATGAGGATAACTATCCCACACATGATCTAGAGCTTGCAGCAGTGGTCCATGCACTCAAAATATGGTGACATTACCTTCTTGGTAATCGCTGCGAAATTTACACTGATCACCAAAGTCTGAAATACATCTTCACCCAACCGGATTTGAATCTCAGGCAATGACGTCAGGTCGAGTTGATTACGGATTACGACTTAGGAATATCTTACACCCTAGGCAAAGCCTATGTCATGGCTGATGCACTAAGTCGTAAATCTTATTGCAACAACCTGATGTTACAACAAAGTCAACCACTTCTCCATGAGGAATTTCGTAAGCTTAACCTTCACATTGTTCCTCGAGGATTCCTTTCCACCCTGGTGGCGAAACCTACCCTTACGGATCAGATCATCAAGGCACAAAAAGTAGATCCGGGAATCTCCCGTATCAAGAGAAACATCAAGAAAGGAGTCGCAGATTGTTTCTCCATTGATGAACAAGGTGTCGTGTTCTTTGGAGACCGTCTAGTGGTTCCCAAGGTACGCTACATGAGGCGATTGATCCTTAAGGAAGCTCATGAATCCCCTCTCACCATTCAACCCGGTAGTACTAAAATGTATCAAGACCTACGCTAGAGGTTTTGGTGGACTAGGATGAAGAGATAAATCGCTCAATACATTGCTAATTGCGACGTCTGTCGTCGAGTTAAACCAGAGCATCAACGGCCTGCTGGCACCCTTCAACCTTTGGCAATTCCTGAATGGAAATGGGATAAAATCAGTATGGATTTCATTACCGGGTTTCCCAGGACCAAGAGAGGGAATAATGCTATCTTCGTTGTTGTCGATCGTATTTCCAAAGTAGCCCACTTCCTACCCGTTCGTGAGAGTATAACCGCTAGCCAGCTAGCTGATTTGTACATCTCCCGAATAGTGTCTCTTCATGGTGTTCCATTAGAGATTAACTCTGACCGTGGAAGTCTCTTCACCTCTCGATTTTGGGAAAGTTTCCAAAATGCTATGGGAACTCGTCTCTCCTTTAGCACCGCCTTCCATCCTCAATCAAGTGGTCAAGTAGAACGAGTCAATCAAATTCTGGAGGATATGCTTTGAGCTTCTATCATCTCTTTCGGTATGAATTGGGAGAAATGCCTTCCATTCGCCAAGTTCGCTTATAACTAGTTATCATGCTAGCTTGGGCAAAGCTCCTTTCGAAGTGCTCTATGGACGAAAATGTCGAACGCCTCTTAACTGGTCAGAAACCGGGGAAAGACAACTCTTTGGCCCGGATATGATCCAGGAAGCAGAAGAGCAGGTTCGCGTTATTCGTGAGAAATTGAAAAACAACCCAATCTCGTCAAAAGAGCCACTATGACCGCAAGCATAAGCCTATGTCTTATGAAGTTGGCGAGAAGGCTTACCTTCGGGTTACTCCTTTAAAGGGAACCCATCGATTCGGTATCAAAGGCAAATTGGCTCCTCGTTACATTGGACCCTTTCACATTCTTGCCAAACGAGGAGAAGTTGCCTACCAATTGGAACTACCTCCGCATCTTTACAGAGTTCATGATGTCTTCCACGTTTCTCAACTCAGGCATTGCTTCTCGGATCCTATCCGTGGAGTGGACCATGAAATGCTTGATCTCCAAGATAATCTCACCTATCGAGAATATCCCATTCGTATCCTTGATCAAGCCGAGCGTACCACTCGACGCTAGAATATCAAGTTTCTCAAGGTTCAATGGTCAAACCATTCCGAGCAAGAAGCTACTTGGGAAAGGGAGGATCGTCTTCGACTTGAGTACCCCACCTTCTTTTCGACGGATCCAAAATCTCGGGACGAGATTCTTTTGAGTGGGGGTGAGTTGTCACATCCTAGCTAGTCAATGCATTAAAGTGTTGCATCATGTCTACTTTCTATCAGAAACCTGAATTGGGGAAGACAGAACCCCCAGAACCCCTCTGAATCCAACTAAGGTTTACTAAAAATATTTTCAATGAACCTGAATTGCCCTTCTAAAAAGTTCACCCTCTTTGTCTTGGGTTAGAACCTCTGGAAAAATTGGTGCACATTTTTCTAGGTGAACAGAAGGTCATTGAATTAAATCATATGGGCATTTAAATGTTACTAAATATTTTGAATGCTCAAATTATTCTGAAAATAAGTGTGGGTTGTTGGAGTTTTTCGAAACAGAGCCTCTGATTATTTTCAGGATTTTTAGAAGTGCCTAACTATTTTTAATAAGTCCACAAACTTACAGAATAATAGAAAAAGGGAAAAACCAGAAAGCAGAGGCTTACCTGGCGCCCATCTGGCAAGCCCACCTGCCGGCCCAGCCCAGCCACCGCTCCAGCAAGCTGCCTGGCTTGGCCAGGCAGGCAGCCAGGTGCTCGACGGCGGCACCAGTGCGCGCCACGCAGCTGCTCGCCGCGCCACCGTGAAACCCGCGCTCTCCGTCGTCCTTGCGCCGCGCCACCGTGTCCAGACGCTTCGCCGCCCTCCTCTCCTTCAAGCAAGCCGAGCCCCGAGCGCTCGCTTGCCTCGGAGCCGCTGCACCGACCTCGCCCGACACCGCCACCGCCGGAGATCCCTTTTGCCGTTGCCGCCGCACCAGCTCATCCCCGACCGCGCCGACTACACCATCGTGACCGCCGTGAGCCCAGCTATCTCCTCCCCCTTCTCATTTTCGCTCGCGAGCCCCGCAGCGACCCCATCCAGCTTCACCGCACGCGCCACCGCCGAGCTCGTCGCCGACGTGTCTCCGGCCAACCACCAGCCATCCCACCATGTCTACCACACTCGCTACATCCCCAGGAGTCTAACGCACCACTCCACGCACCTCGCCGTGCCCCATAGCCACGGGTCCATCTTCACCCGACTCCGGCGACCGCCACGGTTGTCGCCGGCGACGTTTCCGGCCACCCCGAGCTCAACCACCGCCACCAAACGCCGCGGCTCGTTCCCAGCTACACGTAGATAGCCTCCGCCGCTCTTTTGGTCGCCGGAATGCACAAACGCACTCTCACTGCCGCGTCTGGCCTCGCCGGCGGCTAAACGCCGGCGTATTTGACCTTGACTTTGACTCGGGTGGGCCCAGATTGACTCCCCTGAGTCTATGACAAGTGGGGCCCCCCTCTGCTAATTATCCAGATTAGTTTTAACTAAATTTAACTAGTTTAATTACCTACTGACATGCGGGACCAACTGGTCAGGTTGACCTGGACGTCCCCTTTGACCACTGAAGTCACCCTGACACACTGCTGACGCAATAACTAATTTCTGGATTTATTTGTATTCAGAAAATTCCAGCAATTGTTGAAAACATCAAAAATTCATAGAAACCAATCTGTAACTCCAAATGCAAAGATTTATATATGTATTTTGATCAGAAAAATTCAATCTATCCATTGGTAATGGTTTCATGCATGACAGAACAACTTAACCTTGCTGTTTAAGTAGAATAAGATAATGCACTATTATGGCTATGTTAAATGAGCTAACATTTGATTCAAATGAGTTCATTCCTTTCTGTTCTAGCTTGCATTAGGCCAAGACACATTCATATTGTCATGTCATAGCAAGCATCATATTGTTGCATATCGTCATGTGTTGATTATGTTCGCTGTGTCTTTCGTGGTAGGTTCTGTCTCCGAGGATAACCCTGAATATCCATCTGAAGGGCAGTACCCTACTACCACTACATCAGGCAAGCAACCCATTGATCATTCCGATACAAACCCATGATCTCGCTTCTGCTCTTGTTTACTGCATTAAGACAACGCGATTCAAACTGCTGTGTGTTGCGGTAGTTGAACCCACTTCCTTTGCATGACCTGTCATTGCCACAGTAACTAGATGAAACCCACTAGTATGTGTAGGATTTGATTGAGCCATATTTGTGTTCCTACCATGCTATGCTTGCTATGCTTAGTGTTGTGTCAGGTCTGGCTCATTGGGATGATGAACTAGAGTGAAAGGTTGTGTTGGTAAAGAGAGTGAAGTGTTGAACACGATTTGGTAAAGGTATCGATGAGAGGCCATGTAGGAGTACATGGTGGGTTGTTTCATTGAAGCCGTCCTTAAGAACTGAGATCTGTGTGTGTGATTTAAGATTCAGCTACTACCATGCATTGGGCCTGAAACCAATGGACCCTCTCGACTTATTAACCATTCTTGTCCTTTGTTCGGGAGTTGCATAGTAGTTTCTGGTGTTTGTAGCATGCTGGGGGCACTACTAGGAAAAGGGCTATAGATAGGACTGATTCTAATGGCGCACCAGGTAAGTAGTGCGCCACTACTATATACTAGTGGCGCACCGGTTGCTCGTGCGCCATTAGTGTGGAAGACACTAATGGCGCACCTTGCTCACGGTGCGCCACTACTATTGATTTTTTTCCCATTTTTCCACACAAACTAATGGCGCAGGGATGTCAAAGTGCGCCATTACTAGTTAGAACTAGTATTGGCGCACGACCAAGACAATCGCCATTAGTATATAAATTTTTACTTTTTGCAAACCTACTAATGGCGCACTATGCCAAAGCCCGGTCGTGTTTATACGAAGCCAAATCCTAGACCATGGTATAAGCGTCACCATGAAAAATGAGCCATGGGTACTGGCTTCCCAAGTGGACCAATGCTTCTTCATTACCGACCGCCAAAGCCCAGTCGTGTTGTCGTGAGGAGAGGCAAAGGAAGATCATCGGAATGGATAGAGTAGCCAATGAGCAAGACTTTGACAAGTCGGCGACCGAAGATCGAACATGGCGGCGACGATGAAGTAGCAGCACACACCACAAGAAGAAGCAGGACCACCCTACCTAAGGGCGTCCGTTCCACGAAGAACTCCATTTGCGAAAAAGAAGGGCAAGAAGATTGTGAACAGATAGCTAGCTAAGATCGATTGTATTTAAATCGTAGTCTTCATTTCTCGATTGTATTTCATGCGCACTTTTTGATATCATGAATATTTTTAAATTTCATGGGCACTTTTTGAATTCATGAGGACACTTGATCTCGATCCCGCTCCATCTCGATCTCGATTCCCCCTCCATCTCAATCTCGATCACCGCACCCTCCCCCGCTCCACCGCCGCCGCCGATGATATTCAAGTAAGAAATTTGAACATATTTTGAAAAAAAATTATTACTATTTTTATAAAAAAATATTACTATTTAAACAAGTTTGAACATATTTAAACACAAATAAATATAAAAAACAGCATTTAAAATGCATAAAAAAATATTGGGGAACACAGGAATCGAACAGGACCTCTGGTGTGTGTGCTGCGTCTTGACCAGTCGGGCTAGTGGGTGGGTTCTGTTGTAGATAGGGTTAGGTTGTAGATATGGTTAGTGGGCTAGATTAAAACTTATGGCGCACCGAGGTTGGTGCGCCATTAGAATAGTCATACTTATGGCGCCTGGCTGGGCGGTGCGCCATTAGAACCCTCCCCTAGCTATCCTCACTCCTCTCGCCAGCTCCCTTGACCCTCTCTCCTCGCCACCAGATCCACCCAGCTGCTGCCCGACCCACGCCGCCGCCCCAGCGCCTCCGTCTCCGTCGCCGCCCCCAGTCAGCCCCTGCCCTGCCCCCCATCGCCGTCCGCTCCCAATCCACCCCACCCTCGCCTTCACCGCACCCATGCACCCACCCCCTCCCTCGCCTTCCCAGCCCTCGAGCTCCACCATGCGAGGCGACAGGCAAGGCAGCGGGCAGAATCTGCTTCAACACCAGGCCGGCGAGCCGCGGAACCAGGGCGCGACGGCGCTCGACCCCTCCACCCCCCCCTCCACCTCTTCTTCCTCGGGTCGCCGCTGTCTTCCTCAAATTCGGCCACCTCTGTTGCTACTAAGCTGTCGCAGGGCCTCCTTGCGCCTCCCCGGTGAGCTCCGCCTCCTCTCCCCTCTTCCTTCTCGCAAACACTCTGTTTGTCGAGCAAATCCTGTTGATTCCGGCTGTAGTATTTCAATCCAACAGTAGCGCCGAATGGCAGTGGCATCATTCTGGGGTATAGTTAGGGCCATGATGGCACAAGCATTTAAACAACGGATACAATATTACAAAAAACAATGCACAATGATTTTGCTAGTAGTTAAGCAAAGAGCAACTTTTCCCCAAGAAAACGAAGAGAATTAGTTTGTAAATACCACTGACAAATGGAACACGCCGATCAGTTATCACTGCAATTTCCAACATATATATGACATTTTCTGTTTGAGTTCTTAGTTTTTTCCATTTCTTGTTCAGTCAATTCAGCCAAATGCTAAACCTTTATACAGAGAGATGGAAACAGATGCTTCCTGTGTAGTATAATTTTTTACTAGGTTGCCAGAAGAGGGGGGCTTACAGGTAAAACTACCGGGAATTGTTATGCACAAATTGCTAGTGGTTCCTTGGCCACTCACTACAACTAATTTCACATAACCAAAATGATAAAAAGGGAGATGATGGCAACCAGTTTAGAAAACATTGTACTAGTGAGTGGTAACTAGTTTGAAGAAAATTGTAAATAAGATTCCAGCAAATTAGTGATCTAATTGTGATAATCCTGCTCACATCCCCACTTGCAGCAGAGGCAGGAAATGCCTCTATATGCTCTGTTTTACTGCCTAGCTAGAGCACAAACCTAGCCCCAGTTGTGTATTCCCAATTGCTAGTGGTCTAACTGATGTTTCCCTAGTTGGGTGAGACTGACTTGGCTCTTTCTTGGAGGAGACATATCAAACAAGTGTTGTCAGTTTTTGTTTGAACTTCAAAGAGTGTTGTGACTTGGCTCTTAATCAAAAGACTGTTGTCAGTTTTTGTTTGAACTTTGTTTGACTGGAGGAAATTACTCTTAAATGCTAGTCCTATTCTGGTGGAGATTTTTCTTGTCCTGAGTTACATTGAAGATATTTTTACGATAATATTATAAAACTGCACGGTGTGTGTTCAACTTGTATCTTCTAGCTTAAGTTTAACTTGTCTGAGTTACACTCAAGTTATAATGTGTTTAACTAGTAAAATTCAGTTAACAATAACATCAGTAAAATTTAGTTAATTAACTGAATAGCTCTGCCTAAATAATAAATAGATAAAGGTAAAACTAAACCATGCTCAGCAATGAGATGATGTCAACTGACAACCAAAGCAAACTTGTTCATCATTACAAAAGCAAACTTGTTCAACATAACAAAAGCAAACTTGTTCAACATAACAAAAGCAAACTTGTTCAACCACATAACTACAAACTGAGACACAGTAGTAGGGGTCATCCCAATACCACAAACAACTCAATATCCCCAGTAGTAGGGGTCATCCAAATGATCCTCCGCCTCTTGCCAGAGCTCGAAACCTTCTTTGGTGATTTCGATTTTCTTCCATGCCTCGTAGGTGACGTACGCATCTTTCGCGGCGTACTCGATGAGCTTGTTTGGCAGTGGGCTGTCCCCCCATAGTAGGTGGTCCGAATTCCTCTCGATCTTCTGCTACATTTTTTAGTAGGATGGGTGGATGAGGCTGGCTGCAAACTCAGCCAAAGACTGCCACTTCTTTCCATTGTTTGGAACTCTCCATTTGCGCTGCAAGTCGACGTACTTGTCGGGGTTGATCTCCAAACCAGACAACTTCAGCTTCTCCTTGTCGCCTCCAATGCAGAAGCCAACAAAGGTGTACAGCTTCTTCTCCTGCATGAGCGGGTGGAGTTCCTTGGGCCTGCATCAAAATCATCTTTAGCATTCAAATTCATCTACTTCAAAAACTTTAGAAACTACAGAATTAAAATGGGTTCAGTTGAAGCAAAATTCAGTTAAAATAGCATCTTCAGTTCTGACCAAAATTCAGTTAAAACAGTATGATCGCAACAACTACTAAATGATCACAACAACTACAAGACAACATTCAGTATGATCAAAACAGCAAGCATAACATCTCAATGATGTATTTTTTTGCAATCTTTTGCATTACAAGACAACATTCAAAATAATCTTTAGCATTCAGATTCATCTACTTCAAAAACTTCAGAAACTACAGAATTAAAATGGGTTCGGTTGAAGCAAAATTCAGTTAAAATAGCATCTTCAGTTCTGACCAAAATTCAGTTGAAACAGTATGATCACAACAACTACTAAATGATCACAACAACTACAAGACAACATTCTGTAAGATCAAAACAACAAGCATAACATCTCAATGATGTATTTTTTTGCAATCTTTTGCATTACAAGACAACATTCATAACAGCTACTAAATGATCACAAAAACTTGTAGACAACATTCGTATGATCACCAAAAACTACTTGAGAACTGGATGTTTTTACCATTTGGTTGCAGCGGTGATGTGGTATACGGGGCGAGATCCTCCGCATAACTGCAGAACTGCAGCAATTTGCGGAGGTTTGTCTTCCTGGTATACTCGACATCAACGCCGATATTCGAGAAAGCATGCCGCCGAGCCTCCTCCTCATCTTGCGGATCATCTTGTCGGCTTCGTGCGGATTGCTGGTGCATCGACATCCAGCGGCTCCTTCAGGTGGATATCAACCTTGAGCGGCACAGTGTAGTGTAGTCCAGCTTACGCCCGGGGACGAGCGTCGTCGTCGACCACGGTGGCTCCTTGCCGACGCCTCATCACGGTGATGCTTGGCGAGCGGAGGAGTTGCTCCATGATGCCTCCGCCATTCTCTTGGCGAGCGGAGGAGAGTTGCTCCACGATTCCTCCGCCATTGCCCTCTGGCCAGCGATGGTGGAGGCGGGGGAGTTGCTTGATCTTTGGAGGCAGAGGGAGGT
This sequence comes from Aegilops longissima, assembly GCA_021605205.1. Taxonomy (NCBI): domain Eukaryota; kingdom Viridiplantae; phylum Streptophyta; class Magnoliopsida; order Poales; family Poaceae; genus Aegilops; species Aegilops longissima. Next base: position 747,453,871 of record CM038679.1, read on the forward strand.
AGAGGGAGGAAGATGGGCGGCAATGGAATGAGGAGGGAGGCAGAGGGAGGAAGATGGGCGGCAATGGAATAGGAGGAGTTACGGGCGTGGGAAAAAACCCCTCTGCGTCGTGGGGAGTTGCCGGTGGAGGGAAGGCGTGGGGAGTTGCCTCGAAAACTCAAGCGTCCTGCCCTTTGGAGGGAGCGTGGGCCCTCGAAAACTCGGAGGGAGGCGTGGGGAGTTGCCTCAAAATTAAGCGTCCTGCCCTTTGTCCCGCGTTCAACTTTGCAGCTTTTCTGCTCTCTATTTCTCTTCTTGTTCAGCGATTACACAGCTAACAGAAAACGAGAAACTAGGCCACTTCCGGGTCGTGAGCACTGCCATCCCAGCGCTCCCCGCATGTCACCCGTGATGCAGCCATGACCGTCTAGTTCGTGCCATCCCATGGTCGGGTCAGGGCCGCGGAGAAACCTAGTTCGTGCCATCCCATGGTCGGATTATTTGAAACTGAAAGCAAACTTCTCTGATGAAACCGACAGAGACTGAAAACTACACCTATATCATTTAAATGAAGGTGTTCTTCAGCAGCTGATTAAAATTCAGTTAACAACAACATCAGTAAAATTCAGTTAATTAGCGAAGAAGAGAGAGAGAAAGTAGAGAGCAAGAGGAGTACTTGCATTAACTGAAACGTTTTACTTTAAACTTGCATGCATTCTTTGCTTGTTTATATTCATTCTTGTAAACTGAACATGCTCATCTATCTATCTATCTACCTGCTTAAGTATGTATGTATGCATTGTATTTTTATTTCCTTTGGAAAGTAAAGTTTATTTCCTGGCTGGCTGGCATGATGGCTCATGGATCCCTCAGCTGCAGCTACAGTTGGAGCTCAATCTGATCTCATCTGAAATGAATCTATAAATCTGAGTGTAGTTAATTCTGAGTAGCAGAAATAGTTCTGGATGCGATTACTTGCATGGGCCTGGCTAATGAAGAAAAACTTTATATATATTCATCTGATGTTGACTCTATAAATCATACTTATTGGACATGTTTTATGTGTTGATCCATCAATTGATCACATTGAGAAAGACCATCGTGTCTCCGACCATTTTGCAAAGGTCATGTCTCCGACCATCGTGTCGTGATGAATTTGCAGGTACCCCGAGAGGCCCTTGAGTTTGTCGGAATGTTGATTAACTTCCGTTCCGGCAAATTCGGGTACTCCATATGTCCTATTTTCAGCAAAGGTCATGCTGAAACTTTCCGTGAATTTTAGCATGACTTTGCTAAAAATAGGACATATGGGGTACTTGCGACTAATGCATGGGCCGGGGTATCTTAGTACTTAGTTAAGTAGGATAACCTGCCCCGCCATTCTTGCTGCATTAAACCATAGGTGGCAATAGAGCCAAGTGATTAGGCCCAACTTACAATTCTCCTTAGCATCGATAAACCCTAGATGATAAACCCAACATAGGTGGCAATAGAGCCAAGTGATTAGTGCCAAGTGATTAGGCCCAACCTAGGGTGCCTTGGCATCGATAAACCCTAAATGATGAAAACTTTACTTGGCTGCCCCGGATGCCTCGGTGTCGATGAGAACCTAAATGATGTTCGCTTAGGCTTTTAGGGTGCCTCGGCGTTGACAAACCCTAAATGATGAAAGCTTAGGCTTTTAGGGTGCCTCGGTGTCGACAAACCCTAAATGATGAGACCATGATCTTATTCCTTGACAATAACCAACTTTTTGACCAAACTTTTTTCCTATTTAGAGCGAAACATGGCCCACAATGATGAGGCGGTGGTTGAGGCGGACAAGCAATTCTGGGAGCTGTCCCGGAGATGGAGGAACAACCTCACGCTATGAGGACGCCGCAGAAGACACCGATCCTAATTACACAACCCCTAGTGGCGTCGGGGATGACACCACTGATGGTGCCGCCGAGGATGCCACCACTGATGATGGCGGCACACACACTGATGATGGTAGTTTAGATGATCGATATCGACTTGTAATGTGAAGACAAACTCGATACTCACGGTCTTGAGACTTGTAATGTTTTATCTTTGTTCGGTCTTTTGAATTCGGAGACTAATATGATGAATTGTATTCGGAGACTAATCTTCTATTGTATTCGATGAATCTGATGTTGCTGTGTGCTGCTGTCTATATTCTGTCCAATAATATATTTTGTAACCTGTGCAAAAATCAGAAAAGCAAAAAAAAAACCAAATATTCATAATAATGGCGCATCAAGGCAGAGTGTGAAATTAGTATGCCAAAGGATACTAATGGCGCATCAAGGCGAAGTCGCCATTAGTGTGACAAAGCACATGGTTACATATGGCCCCGGGAGGCATACTAATGGCGCATGGAGTTACATACTAATGGCGCCTGCCAGTGCGCCATTAGTATCTGAATACTAATGGCGCACGGTGGTGCGCCATTAATAAAAATTCTAATGGCGTGCTACTAATGGCGCACCGGTAGTGCGCCATTAGTAGGCAAAACCGGTGCGCCATTAGTAGGCCTTTTCCTAGTAGTGGGGCCGCACGCAGCGCTGACCTTAGGGGTGGGCTGTGTTGCGGTAGGCACGTGGCACGGTGTACTGATTCGCCCGTTTGGTGTCTCGGGAACCCTGCACACATCGTTCGGGGCTGTTAGTGGAATCCTCGGCCGGACTCCCTGCGGATGGAACCCGAATAGGCGATAAATATGGACTAGGGACTCGTGTGTTTAGTCGGGTCATGGCCGACACACTCGTTGAGCTTCCGCTTGAAGGTTGTCGAGTACACGTCGTGTAACGGCGATAAGTGGTGAGAGCGTGTGTGAAGAAGTACACCCCTGCAGGGTATGAAACTATTCGAATAGCCGCGTCCGCGGTAAAGGACTACTTGGTCACCTATACAGTTCATAGACAAGTAAATGGATACTACTAAAAGCCTCAAGATAAGTGTGAGTACCACGGATGGCCCTCTCGTGGGTTGACGAGAGAGGATCCACGGTTGAGTATTGTGTTGGTGATTAGTGGACTCGTGTGCGACAAATGCTTTCCAAGTGTTGTCACGTAGGATAGCTTAGCCAAGAGTCAAAGCTGGCTTGCTACAATAACTCCACTACCTTCTTGAGAATGTGCATGTAGAGTAGGATTCTGTTGTAAGACTTGCTGAGTACCTCCATACTCATGTTTGCTTAATTAGTGTTTTCAGACGACAACACCGCCCCCTCTGATGGGTTCTATGTAGACCTTGACGTCAACGAGTGACTAGCCACCCAGGTGGTGATCCAAGGCTTGTGAAGGGCCATTGTAGATAGAAGGGCTTCGTCAAGCCATCTTTCTTTTTAGCATCTGTACTCAGACTAGTTTGCTTCCGCATCTTCTTGTATGTTTGTATGACTTGAGTGTCGGGTCATGTGACCCCTATCTGTATGAACATGTTATGTATGGCTGCTCGGAGCCTTTTAAATAAAGTACTTGATTTGTAGAGTTTTGTTGTGATGCCATGTTGTATGTACCCATATCGGGCATATTGTGTGTATGATTGAAATGCTTGGTATGAGTGGGATCCGACAATCTAGTTGTTTGTCCTTGGCAGCCTCTCATATGGGGAAATGTAGTCTAGTGCTTCCTGAGCGATAGTAGTCCGCTACAGCCCGGTTCACCGGAGTCCTGCTAGCCCAGCACTACTGCTCTGGACACGTGACTGGCGGCATGTGTTTCACTTGTTCTGTGATTCATCCCTTCGGAAAATGTCACGCGGTGACATCCGGAGTCCTGCCTAGCCTGCTACAGCCCGGGTTACCGGAGTCCTGTTAGCCCAGTGCTACAGCCCGGATTCAAACATTGATGACCGACATGGTCGATGTGATTCATGTATGCCTGTCCCCATGGGTTAGTGCCTCTTTGGGTTCACGACTAGCCATGTCGGACCGGTTTCTATGTCATGTGGATGCTAGTGACACTATCATATACGTGAGCCAAAAGGCGCAAACGGTCCCGGGCCATGGTAAGGCGACACCCGTGGGAATACCGTGCGTGAGGCCGCAAAGTGATATGAGGTGTTACCGGCTAGATCGATGTGACTTGGAATCGGGGTCTTGACATCCTTACTCACTGACATTGATATCAATTGATGAACATCTCCATAGTTCATTAACTTGCCTAGTTGATGTGAGACTTTCTCCCTTCTTTTGTCTACTAGCACCTTCTATTCCACCTATAGTGCTATGACCATGGCTCACGCTCATGTGTTGCGTGAAGAGTTGAAAAAGCTGAAGCGTGTTAAAAAGTATGAAACAATTGCTTGGCTGACACCGGTGAGGGAGTCCCGGATTAGGGGGTGTCCGGGTAGCTGGACTATGACCTTTGGCCGGACTCCTGGACTATGAAGATACAAGATTGAAGACATCGTCCCGTGTCCGGATGGGACTTTCCTTGGCGTGGAAGGCAAGCTTGGCGATGCGGGTATGTAGATCTCCTACCATTGTAACCGACTCTGTGTAACCCTAACCCTATTCGGTGCCTATATAAACCGGAGGGTTTTTGTCCGTAGGACGAACAACAATCATACCATAGGCTAGCTTCTAGGGTTTAGCCTCTCTGATCTCGTGGTAGATCTACTCTTGTACTACCCATATCCTCAATATTAATCAAGCAGGAGTAGGGTTTTACCTCCATCGAGAGGGCCCGAACCTGGGTAAAAACATCGTGTCCCTTGTCTCCTGTTACCATCCGCCTAGACGCACAGTTCGGGACCCCCTACCCGAGATCCGCCGGTTTTGACACCGACATTGGTGCTTTCATTGAGAGTTCCTCTGTGTCATCGCCGTCAGGAAGGATGCCTCATCCCGTCTTTAAAGACAGCACTGTTGCTAAAGAAGCTTTGGCTGTCGGCCAAACTCTCCGGCTAGGCGGTTTTCATATGACCGCCTGTTCGGCCGCCGCGCCGACGATGACTTCTCGGGTCATCGAAAGCAATCTTTACGTTAACTCGGAGCTCGCCGAGTAGTTAGATCCGATGGAGCTCTCTTCCTTAAACGAGCTCTTGGATCGCATCGCCGCCCTGGGAGTCACTACAGACTATGATCAGATTGGGCCTGAGGGAGTCCTGGACTAGGGGGTGTCCGGATAGCCGAACTATCATCTTTGGCCGGACTCCAAGACTATGAAGATACAAGATTGAAGACTTCGTCCCGTGTCCGGATGGAATTTCCTTGGTGTGGAACGCAAGCTTGGCGATACGGATATGTAGATCTCCTACCATTGTAACCGACTCTGTGTAACCCTAACCCTATCCAGTGTCTATATAAACCGGAGGGTTTTAGTCCGTAGGACGAACAACAATCATACCATAGGCTAGCTTCTAGGGTTTAGCCTCCTTGATCTCGTGGTAGATCTACTCTTGTACTACCCATATCATCAATATTAATCAAGCAGGAGTAGGGTTTTACCTCCATCGAGAGGGCCCGAACCTAGGTAAAAACATCGTGTCCCTTGTCTCCTATTACCATCCGCCTAGACGCACAGTTCGGGACCCCCTACCGAGATCCGCGGTTTGACACCGACATTGGTGCTTTCATTGAGAGTTCCTCTGTGTCGTCACCTATAGGCCCGATGGATCCTTCGATCATCAGCAACGACGCAGTCCAGGGTGACACTTTTCTCCCCGGACAGATCTTCGTATTCAGCGGCTTTGCACTGCGGGCCAATTCGCTTGGGCATCTGGAGCAGATCGAAAGCTACGCCCCTGGCCATCAGGTCAGGTTTGGAAGTTTGAACTACACGGCGGACATCCGCGGAGACTTGATCTTCGACGGATTCGAGCCACAGCCAAGTGTGCCGCACTGTCTCGATGGGCACCATCTAGCTCTGCCGCCGAACAGTGTCCTGGAGGCCGCACCTGCGTCCGCTCCGACCCCTAGCTCGGAGCCGACTCCCCCGATCGAGGACGAGTGGTTGGACACCGCCTCGGGGGCTACGATCTCAACAGCGATTGAGCCGAACTCTATCCCTGTCCTTTGCGAAGACCGTGACTCCAAGGTGCCGGACTCCTCTCCGGACTCCGAACCCTCCGCGCCCCTGCCAATCGAATCCGATTGGGCGCCGGTCATGGAGTTCACCGCCGCGGACATCTTTCAGCACCTCGCCCTTTGGCGACATCTTGAATTCACTAAAGTCTCTCTCTTTATCGGAGAGCCCTGGCGGACTACGGTCGGGAAGGTTGAGATCGGACGACGAAGAAATTCAGCGCCCACCCACCACCCACTTTGTAGCCCTTGTCGATGATTTAAGCGACAAGCTCGACTTGAATCCGAAGACATCGGCGGTATGGACGATGATGCGGAGAAGAGCAAGACCCAGCGCCTACGGGGCCTTTGGAAGGACACCTCGTCATCGACATATACATGGTGGACATCCCAAAAGATGGGAACGGCGATGGAACAGCGGAGGATGACCCCTCCAAGAAACAGCCCAAGCGCCGACGTCAGCGGCGCCGCTCTAAATCTCGCCACAGTAAAAACGGCGATTCCGGCACGGGAGATAATAACACCCCGGATAGTGCCGAAGACAACCCCCTCCAGCAGGATTCAGCACGGGAGGAGGGAGAAGCAAGACCGCATGACAGTGCGGCAGAAAGAGAGGTAGAGGACGATAATTATGCGCCCCCCTCCGAAGACAAGGCAAGCCTCGATGACGACGAATTCTTCGTGCTAGAGGATCCTGCCGAACAGGAGCGTTTCAAACGCAGGCTTATGGCCACGACAAGCAGCCTCAAGAAAAAGCAGCAGCAGCTTAGAGCTGACCAAGACTTGCTAGGCGAGCGGATGGTGAAGTCCTCGCAGCCGAAGAGTATGAACTCGAACGCCCCTCCAAGAGATACCCCAAACGCAGGCTGCTACCCCAATTAGAGGAAGCAGCACCCAAACCTACATCACCAGCGCATGATGCGGCCGATCGGCCACCCCGTGGTCGCGACAGAGAGGCCTCTAGACACTCCATTCAAGTCGCACTCCGGCGTCGCTCGAAAAGTACCAAGGCACGGGGAAACGCGCCAGACCTACGAGACATATTGGACGACAAGGCAAGACATACAAGATCGATCTATGGATCGCGTGGGCGCCCCACGATACGTGATGATAATCGTCACGCCGGATACAGTAACTCCGGCCGGGCCGAACACAGTAGACAAAGCGCATATGAGCTACGTCGTGATATAGCCCAATACAGAGGCGCCGCACACCCACTATGCTTCACAGTTGAAGTAATGGATCATCAAATCCCTGAGGGCTTCAAACCCGTAAACATCGAATCATAAGATGGTACCACAGATCCTGAAGTCTGGATCGAGGACTATCTCCTCCATATCCACATGGCCCGCGGTGATGATCCACACGCCATCAAATACCTCCCACTCAAGCTTAAAGGACCAGCTCGGCATTGGCCTAACAGCTTGCCAGCAGAATCAATTGGTTGTTGGGACGACCTGGAAGCCGCATTCCTCGATAACTTCCAGGGCACATATGTGCGACCACCAGACGCCGATGACCTCAGCCACATAATCCAGCAGCAAGAAGAATCGGCTAGACAATTCTGGACACGGTTCCTAACCAAGAAAAATCAAATTGTCGACTGTCCGGATGCAGAGGCCCTTGCAGCCTTCAAACATAACATCATGACGAGTGGCTAGCCCGGCACCTAGGACAGGAAAAGCGAAATCCATGGCAGCCCTCACCACACTCATGACCCGCTTTTATGCGGGAGAGGACAGCTGGCTAGCTCGAAGCAACAACTTGACAAAAACCCTAGTAGTTCGGATACCAAGGACAGCAATGGCAGGTCGCGTCGCAACAAGAACAAGCGCCGCGTGCGGCGATAATGATGAAGATCGACGGTCAATGCGGATTCAGAGGCTCTAAACCGGTCAGCGGAAGAAGCCATTCAAAACAAATACCGGGGCCCATCAACTTGGACCGAATACTCGATCGCTTGTGCGGATACATGGCACCCCGAAAAACCAGCCAACCACACCAGCAGGGATTGTTGGGTGTTCAAACAAGCAGGCAAGTTAAGTGCGAACTCAATGACAAGGGGCTGCATAGCGATGGCGAGGAAGAGCCCGCCACCCGAACAGTAGAGGACAAAGGGCTTTCCCACACAAGTGCGGACGGTGACCATGATATCGCAACCCACATACCCAAAGGGGCGCGGCGTGCACTAAGGGGCGTATATGCGATGGAGCCAGTCGCCCCAATGTTCAACCCATGGTCCTCCTGCCCGATCACATTTGATCGAAGGACCACCCACTAGCATCCGTCACGGCGGATTCGCGCATTGGTTCTTGACCCAATTATCGGCCAATTTCACCTCACTAGAGTCTGATGGGCCGGCGGTAGCAGCCTGAACCTGCTTTATCAGGATACAGTGCGCAAAATGGGAATAGACCCCTCAAGGATTAAACCTACAATGACGACCTTTATAGGCGCCATACCGGGTGTAGAGGCCAATTGTACAGGCTCAGTTACACTCGAAGTGGTCTTCGGATCCCTGGATAACTTCCAAAGCGAAGAGTTAATCTTCGACATAGTCCCGTTCCGCAGCGGCTATCACGCACTGCTTGGACGAACCGCATTTGCAAAGTTCAATGCGGTGCCGCACTACGCATACCTCAAGCTCAAGATGCCAGGCCCTCGAGGAGTAATCACGGTCAATGGACACACCGAACGCTCTCTCCGAACGGAGGAGCACACGGCAGCCCTCGCGGCGGAGGTGCAAAGCATCCTCTCACAGCAATTCTCGAGTCCGGCCACTAAACGTCAGAACACTGTCAAGCGCGCCCGGAGTAACCTACAACAAGACCGCCTGGCACGATCCAAGCATGCGTAGCAATCCGACCCCAACCCCAGCCCTCGCAAAACAGCGAAGCCAGTACTACGCGTACATAACTACGCTCTGGAGATACCATGGGCATAAGGGGAGGGGCACGACCAAGGCACGCCCAGAATGCGGCTCAACCGCACCAGGGGCTCCCGATTGTGTCATTCTTATTCTTTTTTCTTTTTCTTACTTTCAGGACTCCGTTTTCCAGAAGTCATGTCCGGCACTAGAATCGCCGAACTCACGATGCAACAGCCAGGGAAGCAGAAAGCTACGTCGAGTGTCCAGGTGGTCTCTATTACGAGCATTATACCTGTTTTACATACCATCCCGCGGCTTACCCCTGGAGGGGGACATGTTAATAGTCCCATCCCTTGCTTATCGCACTATTTGTATCGTTCTGCTTTCATTGGAGTACCTTTTTGAATAAACAATACATAGCTTTTGCCTATTATTGCACTCCTTTCTTTATCTATATATATGTTCATTTCATGACATGATGCACCCGTACACTTTGGTACGGCCAATACACCAGGGGCTTAAGTACCCCAAAACTATGGTGTGATAAGTCCGAACACTTTCACAAGTGCGGCACCCCGAACTTATAGCATTATATGCATCGGCTCCGAATCATGTCTTGGGTCAATAGTTGGGTTTGCCCGGCTCCTGTGTTTTGCTGCCTTACGTTCCGTTCTATCGGCTAACGCGGCACTAGGAGAACCACTGCGATTGTGCCCCGGTTGAGCTGGGTTGAGCACCTCAGTGGAGAAAGCTAAAACTGACCGTCATGATGGGGCGAGAGCCGGTCGCTGTTCGAGAGGTTTTTTCGGTTCCCTAAAGACTTATGCCGCTTAGAGCGAGGAACCAGAAATTGTCCGGCCAAGGCGTGGATAGCGCCCCGAACTCGGTCTTCCGAATACTAGGGGCTTCGCCAAAATTTAAAATTATAGAATTCTATGGCTAAGTGAGAGTGTTCAAGCATTATAAGTCCGGTTGACTTGTTCGTTGCGTTGAGAGCCTCCCTCGATGGACCCAAGAATGGGAACAAGAGCGCTCAACTTTATCCCGAACACCCCAGCACTCGTGGCATGGGGACTGAAGCCAACGACTTGCCATCTCTCAAATTTGATAAACGGCCGCACGGAAGGTAATATTTTAAATTAACAAGCGTTGCTTAGCGCATATGAACAAGTTTTCAGCGTACAGGATAACAAATGCGAGTCTAGTAAAAAATTACATCTTTGGAGCACTCATCCGCTATACGGCGGGCACCCTTCAGGAGGCCCTCATAATACATTTCGGGCGTGCGATGCTCCTTGCCCTTCGGTGGCCCGTCCGTCACAAGCTTCTCCGCATCCAGCTTGCCCCAGTGCACTTTAGCACGGGCAAGGGCCCGACAGGCACCTTCAATGCAGACGGAGCACTTGATGACTTCAATCCATGGACAGGCGTCCACCAGCCGCTGCACTAGCCCGAACTAGCTCCCAGGCATGGCCTCCAATGGCCACAGCCGAACTATGAGGCCCTTCATGGCCTGTTCGGCGACCTTGTGGAGCTCGACCAGCTGCTTCAGCTGGTCGCTCAGGGGCACCAGACGGTCGGCCTCGACATCTTGAGACAGAACACCTTCTCCGTCGAGCTCCCTCCTTGGCGCGGTAGAATGCGGCAGCATCGGACACACTCTGGGCAGATCTGCGAATGCTCTGGAGAGCTCCGAATCCGGGTAAGTAATAGGTAATTCACTTTCACATTCTTGCTCTGCATAAAGAATGCCTTACCCGCCGCGATCTTCTTTATTGCCTCAATCTCCTGGAGGGCTTTTTGGGCCTCGTCCTTAGCAGCTTTGGCACTCTCAAGAGCCGAGGCAAGCTCGGACTCTCGGGTCTTCGAGTCACGCTCCAAACCCTCGTGTTTTTCCACGAGAGCCTGGAGCTCTTGCCGCACCTCCGCCAGCTGCGCCTCCCCCTTCTCTCGCTCGGTGCGCTCCACAGCCGCTTTGTTTTCGGCCGCGGACACCGCCTCCTTCAGGGTCGGCACCTCGCTCGTGGCCCCTGCAGTACCCATGTTATTCCTGTTATTTTTTGCAACCAAATCCATTCTATAAGGTATTTCTTTAATAAGGTATTACTTACCTTCCTTGTCCTCGAGCTGCTTCTTGGCAAGGCCGAGCTCGTTCTCGGACCGCTCGAGGCTCTGCTTCAATGCATTGACCTCCCAGTCAGTGCGGCAGAGGTCAGCAGCGCAGCCTGCATTCCCATATTGACATACTTATATTAGACTCGTGCGTATATCTTTTTAGATCCTTAGTCCGGCTTTTCTTTCCGAACACCGAACTAAGCATGAGGGGCTACTGTCTATCACGGTATATTTTACATATTCTAAACTTACCTCAAAGCTGTTAGAAGGCTGGTAAGCTTCATCAGCCCGCTCTTGGCGGACTGAACTTCTGGATCACCACACTCATAACAGTGCGGTGCTCCTCCTCGATGGAAGCACTGTTAAGCGCCTCCAATAAGCTATCCGGTGCCTCCGGTTGGACGGAGGACACCGGCGTCTTACCCTTCCTACGAAGGGGCCGCTTGCCGGACTTCGGAACCGCTGAAGGTTCTGATATGGAGTCCGGACGAGGGTCGGGCTTAGATCCCCTAGGGATCTCGCTCCCCACGCGCGTGGAGTCCGAGAGGTTGCCTTGCGGCGCCTCCTGCGCCACCTCCTCTTGACCAGGCCCCCCTTGGGGCCCCACCTTGGCATCGCCCGCAGCATGAGGCGAGGAGGAGGTCGGAAGTGAAGTACTCTCCATTTCCGACGAACTCATGGACCCGCTCGACGATGCGGCGAACTCGTCCTTGGGCGGGCTGCATGGTTGTTCGGCATTAGAGAACACTATGCCATGAAAAAAAAGCCTTGGGTATCCGGACACTTACGATCTCGCCAGGGGCTTGGCCTTTGTTGGCCACTCCTCCTTGTCGTCGTCGGCGTTGGTGGAGAAGACCGGAGGAAGGGTCCTTCCCTTCTTGGACCCTCCGGCCTCCTGTCACAGCCCCAGTTCAGGCCTTACTTGTCTTTACTTTAGCTTCCATGCATCATGTTTAAATTCAAATGAAACTTGAATTGAGGAGTTTTCAAAAGCCTCAGAAAACCTCTAAAAATAACCAACATTTAAGTCTCATCAAATGAGTCCAAGAAAATGTTCCTGTTATTCTGTAAAAATATTGGCATGAGGTAAAATGCAAACCAATATTTTTGGAGTGACTGAAACATTTATTTTGGGCCTTTGAATTAATTCAATAACTATTTGCATTGGATATATATTTGATATATAAATAATATATGTCCAATAATTCTGGAACTTTTTATGTGGTTTGGTATATTTTAGTTCTAGCCACATAACTATTTTCAGGATTTTATAAAATGGTTTAGTATTTTTACCAAACTAAAACAAAATAGAAAAAAATAGAAAAACAGAAATAGGAAAAACAGGAGAGCAGGAAATCTTACCTGGCCTCACCTGTCTAGCCCACTTACCGGCCAAGTTACCTGGTCCAACCCACCAGTGCCGCCACCGTCTTCTCCACTGCGCCAGGAGGACGCGGGTGTGTGCCCGACGCGCGCGCGCTCGCCGCGCGCCACGCAGCAGCTGTCTGGCTGCTCCCCGAGACACGTCGACGACGCGGATGACCCCACCGCTTCCATCCGCATTGAACCCTCTCCCTCTGCTCGCTTTCCCCTCGCTCCTCTGCTTCTCCTCGCCATGGCCGAAGCCACCGCGGCTGCGCCGACGAGCACCAGCACGGCCAGAGCCACCCCCTCGCTTCCTCTCCGCGTCCCAAGCTCCGCCACGACCCCGTGGAGCTACACACCCGACGCATGCGACCGCAGGAGCCCTGCAACGTCATCCCCGCCGTCCTCATCGCCGCCTCTGCCGGCGATCTCCACCGTCTGATTCGGCGCGTCCAGAGCTTCCCCGACCTCGCCGTCGCCTCTGCTAGCCCCGCCGTGAGCTCTCCTACGTTCCCCCTCTCTCCCTGTGGTTCTTCCCGCTGTAATCGTGCTAGCCACCGTGCCGAGCGCCGCCGTCCGCCATGGACGCCGGGCATGGCGCTGCCGTGCTGCTGCGCTCAGACCCACGAGCCTAACGAGCTCCTAGCTGCCCCAGGACTCTGCTTATCCCCTCGTTTGGGTTTTCCGCACCCCGCAGCCCCGCACCGCTCGAAGCCGAGCTCCGGCCGCCGCCGCGAGCTCGCTTCCGGCGAACGCCGGCCACCCCCGCACCTCCCGTTGGTCTCCCCAGATGCGCACGGGCACGGGCTACCTTCTGGTGCCCCTGGCGCGTCGATCCGTCGCCTCCGGCGAGGTCCGAGCGAACTCCGCCGCGGTTCGAGGTCACCGTCGGCGACGCTCCGGCGACTGTCGACGTGGCCATCTAGTTAGCGCTAATCCCCCACCACTTAACCCCCTGACCCACTTACATATGGGACCCACGCCCTTAATCAACCACAGTTAGTTTCCTGTTTAGTCTTAACTAATCACAGTGGCCCCACACGTCAGCTTTGACCAAGCTGACGTGGACTTTGACTGGGCCCACTTGTATGTGACACTAACCAGCCCCGGTCACTGACCAATGGGCCCCACAGGTCAGTTTGACCTGGACCGCGCCCGTTGACCATTTACATCACAGTGACGTCATGCTGATGCAATAACTCTTTTCTGGATTTATTCTTTTACAGGAAATTCCAGAAAATGCCCAAAACTTCTAAAATTCATAGGAATTCAACCATAACTCCAAATAAAACAAATTATATATGAAAAATTATCAGAAAAATTCAAGGAATCCATGTGTACCATTTTCATGCATGTTGCAACTTATAGATGTTGAATAGGGCAAATCATATGTTTGGCATTTGAAAAATCACATATGAAGTTTGAATTTGAACCTTTGGTTCAAACCAACTTCATTTAACTTTGTTGTTAGTTGCATTAGCTCAAAACACCAGCATGTTGCCATGTCATGATCATGCATCATATTGTGCATTGCGTTGATTGTGTTCTTCCTTGTTTGCCGGTGTTTGTCCCCTCTCGGTAGACGTGGTTCCGGCGATGAGTTCGATGACATCGATGAAGAACTATATTATCTTCAGAAGTGCCAGGCAAGAAAAACCCCCTTGTTCATTCCGATACAATCCCACTCTCTCGCTCCTGCTCCCTTTTACTGCATTAGGACAACAACGATTCATCTGTTACTTGCTGCGGTAGCTGAACCCCTTTATCCTCTGCATGACCTGTCATTCCACAGTAAATAGATGAAACCCACTAGCATGAGTAGGAGTTGTTTGAGCCTTGTTGTGCCTACTCATTCATGCTTGCTTGTCATGCCTGCTACTGCTTAGAGTTGAGTCAGGTCTGATTCATCGGGAATGAATTGGAATGGTGTGTGAACATGTCCTACTGTTGAGAGCTAAGTGTGTGAACACGATTTGGTAAAGGTAGCGGTGAGAGGCCATGTAGGAGTACATGGTGGGTTGTCTCATTGCAGCCGTCCTCGAGGAACTGAGTTACGTGTTTGTGATCCATGAAACAGTTACTACCACGCATTGGGCCCCGAAACCAATGGACCCTCTCGGCTTCTTAACCACCCTTGTTCTCTGTCCGGGAGTTGCAACTAGTTTACGGTGTTTGTAGGATATGTGTTGGAGGCCGTGCGTGGCGCTGACCCTAGGGGTGGGCTATGATGCGGTAGATACATCATGGACCGGTGTACGAATGCCCGTTTGGTATCTCGGGAACCCTGCACACATCGATCGGGGCCGTTAGTGGAAACCTCGGCGGACTCCCTGCGGATGGAACCCGAATAGGCGATAAACCTGGACTAGGGACTTGAGTGTTTAGGTAGGCCGTGGCCGACACCCGTTGGGCTTCCGCTTGAAGGTTGCCGAGTACATGTCGTGTAAACGGCGGTATGTGGTGAGAGCGTGTATGAAGAAGTAAACCCCTGCAGGGTTAACATGATCTATTCGAATAGCCGTGTCCGCGGAAAAGGACTTCTGGGTTGCCTATAACAGTTCATAGACAAGTGAAAGTGGATACTCTAAAATGCGCAAGATAAGCGTGAGTGCTATGGATGGCGTTCTCGTAGGGAGACGGGAGCGGGTCCATAGTGGTGTATTGATATGGTGAATATGTGGACTCGCAGCGCCACCTCAAAAGAGTTACTTGCGATCGTAGTTCAGGATAGCCACCGAGTCAAAGCTGGCTTGCTGCGGTCAAACTCCACCACCCCTTTGTTGATAATGATGCATATGTAGATAGTTACGATGTAAGTCTTGCTGAGTACGTTTGTACTCACGTTTGCTTATTTTATGTTTTGCGAGAGGCGTCGGTCTCGCTAGTAGTTCCGCTTGGACTTGACATTTAGCTTGTTACCTCAGCTACGATCTTGTGCCCTCGGCAGATGTGGTAGATAGTCGGGCTTCTCAGCCTTTTTCATTTGTAGATATCGTACTCGGACATGTTAAGCTTCGCTTGTGCTTTGACTTGTATGCTCTTGAGTGTTGGGTCATGAGACCCATGTTTGTAATATCTCGCTCCTCGGAGCCTAATGAATAAATATTTGAGTCGTAGAGTTATGTTGTGATGCCATGTTGTATTTACACATATTGAGCATATTGTGTGCATGTTTGAAATGCTTGGTATGTGGGGATCCGAAAATCTAGTTGTTTATCCTTGGCAGCCTCTCATATGGGGAAATGTAGTCTAGTGCTTCTGAGCGATAGTAGTCCGCTACAGCCCGGTTCACGAGTCCTGCTAGCCCAAAGACTCTGCTTTGGTCACTTGACTGGCGGCATGTGTTTCACTTCGTTCCTATGTCTGTCCCTTCGGGAAATGTCACGCGGTGATATCCGGAGGCCTGCCTAGCCCGCTTCTGCCGGGTCACGGAGTCCTCATAGCCAGTGCTACAGCCCAGTTCATACGTTGATGACCGACATGCTCGATGTGATTCATGTATGCATGTCCCCATGGGTTAGCGCCGCTTTGGGTTCACGACTAGCCATGTCGGCCCGGGTTCTCTCTCATGTGGATGCTAGTGACACTATCATATACGTGAGCCAAAAGGCGCAAACGGTCCCGGGCCATGGTAAGGCGACACCCGTGGGAATACCGTGCGTGAGGCCGCAAAATGATATGAGGTGTTACCGGCTAGGTCAATGTGATTTGGAATCAGGGTCCTGACACCTCCCCAGTTGGGGCGGCCTTCCTTTTCTTCTCTCTCCCTGCTGGGGGAGAGGCTTCTTTTTCCTCCTCCTCTTCCTCAGAGGAGGATTCCGCCTCGGAGTTGTTGGGCGGTGAGTCCGACGGCACCTGGCGCCGGGAGCTCCTTCGAGTTCCGTGGCCTCCTTCTTGGCCTTCTTCTCCGTCACCACGTGAGGTGCGAGCCAGCGATCCGTCAATCGAGGCGTCCGGCTGAGTCTTGGGCAAAGGCGGACGGTTAATCTGTCGGGCGTCTTCAACCAGATCTGTCAAAGGTTAGGAGATTTAGATCCCACATAGAGTCAATCTATGAAAAAGAGTCCCGTAAAGGGTAAAATAACTTACCTCGCTGGCTTGATCTGCGAGCTGAATCTGCGATCTTGATGGCGGATGCGGGGCTTCGGCGCCCTTGAACAGCACCTTCCAGGCATCTTCGTACGTATTGTCGAAGAGTCGGCTCAAGGTCTGGTGTTGTGCCGGATCAAACTCCCACAAATTGAAGGCCCGTTGCTGGCACGGGAGAATCCGGCAGATGAGCATAACCTGGACTACGTTGACAAGCTTGAGCTTCTTGTCCACGAGTGTTTCGGACACGGGTTTGGAGTCGGTCAGCTCTTCGAATCACCCCGTCAGGCCCATCTCTTTCCATGATGTGAGCCGTGTGGGGAGCCAGATCTGAATTCGGGGCCGCCGCCCATTTTAGTCGCGCTGCTCGGTGATGTAGAACCACCCGATTGCCACCCCTTTCTTGTCTCCACGAAGGATCCCTCGAGCCATAGAACATTGGGCATCCTGCCGCCATTGCGCCTCCGACTCCGCTGTCGGCCGCCCACTATCTTGACTTAACGCTAAAGGTCTTCAACCATAAACGAAGTGGGGTTGGATGCAGAGGAAAGCCTACATACTGACGATAAGCGTCGAGATATTGAGGATGAAGTTTGGGGCCAGATCATGGAAATCCAGGCCGTAGTAGAACATGAGCCCCCGGACAAATGGGTGAAGTGGAAAACCCAGTCCACGGAGGAAGTGGGTGAGGAACACCACCCTCTCATGGGGCCTGGGGGTGGGTACGAGCTGCCCCTTGTTGGGGAGCCGACACGCGATGTCGCCGGACAAGTATTCGGCCTCCCGCAGCTTTGTGATGTGCACCTCCGTGACGGAGGAGGCCATCCACCTGCCTCCCGCTCCGGACATAGTTGGAGAAGGTTGAGGTGGGATGTGCGGACTTGGGCGCTGGAGCTCGAGTGCACGGAAATGGATGAGCAAAGGAGGAAGAAGGCGTGGGTGAAAAGGTGGATCCTTATCCCTTATATGGATGGAATGAAGCTATCGTCCCCACCAGCCTGGTAAAACTCGCTTATCTCCCAAGCGCCATAATCAATGGCGCGGATGGGTTACCCATGTCCAAATTGATGGGAATCCCGTAATAAGGGGGAACGATCTATGCTTTGATAGGACGTGCTAGGGAAACCGCCTCGCTAAACGCGCTGAGGTGGAACAGTAAAAAACGATTCATATAAAGTGCTGGCCGTGGTGTGATGTCACGCCGCGGAATACGTCAGCAGTTCTGTGCAAAAGTTATTCTCTCTACGGTAGTATGTGGAACTTGTTTTGCAGAGCCGGACACTATCCTTGTGTTCAAAACCTTCTATGAAGTATTCGGAGGAGAAACCCGCCTTGCAATGCGAAGACAATATGCGCGCCGGACTCGTCGTCATTGAAGCCTGGTTCGAGGGGCTCTTGAGGAGTCTGGACTAGGGGTGTCCGGATAGCGAACTATCATCTTTGGCGGACTCCAAGACTATGAAGATACAAGATTAAAGACTTCGTCACGTGTCCGGATGGACTTTCCTTGGCGTGGAAGGCAAGCTTGGCGATACGGATATGTAGATCTCCTACCATTGTAACCGACTCTGTGTAACCCTAACCCTATCCGGTGTCTATATAAACCGGAGGGTTTTAGTCCGTGAGGATGAACAACAATCATACCATAGGCTAGCTTCTAGGGTTTAGCCTCCTTGATCTCGTGGTAGATCTACTCTTGTACTACCCATATCATCAATATTAATCAAGCAGGAGTAGGGTATTACCTCCATCGAGAGGGCCCGAACCAGGTAAAAACATCGTGTCCCTTGTCTCCTGTTACCATCCGCCTAGACGCACAGATTCGGGACCCCCTACCGAGATCCGCGGTTTGACAGCACAGGCCTAAACCCGATCCGAGAGAGATTAACTCTCCCGGGTTACCCACAGCGTTCTTTGTGGTGGAGGAACAATCTGGAGACCCTTCTTCTATCTTAAGGACTAGCTATGTCCGGATTCCCAATCCCTCCATGTCGGATTCCCAGCGGAGGAGAGGCGTCCTCAAGCCCCGAACCTAAAGTCGAGGCAGCGGTCTAGATTCATTGGACAACATCCAAAATCCAAGCTTCCAAGTCTGGAAGCTCCTTGGCCTTAAGTCTCAGATTGGGCGCGGTTCGGATTTAATTCCACCGCCCACCCAAACATAAGCGACCTATCTCAAATTCGGCAGAGCCCATGAAACGATACACCATTCTTGGGCAGATTCCTCCTAGTTATGGACAGGATAAAGGACTGCCGCGAGGAGGAAGCAATCTCATTCTTCTGCAATAATTGCATGGACAACGGGATCCTCAACGCTATAAGTCGCCGTGACATTACACGCTTTGCCGACCTGGTGTCCATAGTACGAAAGTACTGTGCGATGGAAAGCGCCTGGAAAACCGAATCAAGATTTTGGGACAATCTGGCCTTGAATACAACCCTAGTCCGAAATAAAAGGGTGCATCATCGCCAGGCACCTGGGTTAAATACCAAAAAGCAAAAACCCTCTATAGGGCATGGAACCGTACTGGAGGGATGGCTCAATAGACCCTGTAAAATTCATAATACAGAAGGCGCCACTCCAACTCATAGCCTTAGAGCATGTTGGAAACTACGGCAGGTGGCCAAAAGTGGCGAAGAGCTTCTAGCTCTAGAGAACCAACCCAAGGATACCAGTATGGTATTAACAGTCTTCGAGACTTTCGCATCAAATAATATGCGGAAACGAACACTCCATAGCCTTGCCGAAGTCTACGAAGTAGCAACAATAAACCCATGGAGTGACGCGGCTATTACCTTTAATGCTAGTGACGAACCTAAATTCCGAACAGCCCGAGCACCAGCCGCATTGGTCCTCAGACCGATAGTGGACGGCTTTCGCCTTACCAAGGTACTCATGGACGGTGGCAGCGGATTGAACCTCATTTACGAGGAAACCCTCCGAAAAATGGAAATAGACTGGAGCCGCATTGAGCGAAGCAGCACAACCTTTAGAGGAATAATCCCCAGTCGGGAAGCACGTTGTACAGGAAAAATCACACTGGTTATGGTGTTCGGCACGCCGGATAATTACAGGTCCGAGGAGGTCACATTCCAAGTGGCCCCATTCAGCAGCGGATACCATGCTCTATTAGGGCGAGAGGCATTCACAATTTTTCAAGCTATACCCCATTATGGGTACATGAAGCTCAAAATGCCCGGGCCCAACGGAATCATCACTCTTGCTAGTGACCTGGACATAGCACTCCGCGCCGAAAATAAGACAGCCGCACTGGCCCTTGAGGCACTATCCGAAGCCCTAGCGGCCAAGGAACTCACTGTGCTGCGCTCCACGGTGCATAGGGACAATGTGATACTCGTTAAGAGATCCAAGTCCACTTCCTTCAAACCAGCGGATGAAATAGTCAAATTCCAAGTCCATCCAACGGACCCTACAAAAACGGCCTCCATCGGGGCACAATTAAATCCTGATGTAGACGCCGCACTAAGAGAATTCCTCTGCGAAAATTGGGACATTTTTCCTGTCACCCTTGAGACATGCCAGAATCCCACATGGCTGGCGAGCATAGCCTAAACATCCTAAAAGGATTCAAGCCAGTCAAACAGGCTCTTCGGCATTTCTCCAAACCCAAGAGACAGGCCATGGGAGAGGAGCTAGCCAAACTATTGGAGGCTGGATTCATCAGAGATATAAAACATCCGGACTGGCTAGCAAACCTGGTGATGGTACCAAAGAAGGACAAATCCCGGCGCCTGTGCGTCGATTTCAAGGACCTCAACAAGGCTTGCCCAAAGGATCCCTTACCCCTCCCTCGCATTGATCAAATCATCGACGCTACCGCAGGACACGATTCATTGTGTTTCCTCGACGCATACTCCGGCTACCACCAAATTAAGATGGCAGAGCCCGACCAAGCCGCAACGGCACTCATCACTCCATAGCAACGACATTCATCACTCCATACGGCCCATTCTGCTTCAACACAATGCCTTTCAGGCTCTAAAACACCGGCGCAACATATCAGCGCATGATTCAGACATGTCTGGCAAACCAGATCGGCAAAACAGTGGAGGCATACGTAGACGATGTGGTCGTCAAAAGCAAGCACGTCGAAACTTTAGTAGACGACTTGAGGTGCACGTTCGATAATCTCCGAACATATGACATTAAGATCAACCCGAAAAAATGCGTTTTCAGCGTACCAGCTGGAAAGCTCTTGGGCTTCATTGTATCCGGTAGAGGAATCGAAGCAAATCCAGCCAAGATCCAAGCTCTGTCACAATTGGATATCCCAAAAGACCTCAGACAAATACAAAAATTGACTGGATGCGTGGCGGCTCTAAGCCGCTTCATCTCCCGTTTGGGAGAAAAGGCATTACCCCTTTATCGCCTCCTCCGACGCACCGAACACATCGAGTGGACGGATGCCCCCACGGCGGGACTCGAAGAAATAAAAGCCATATTGGCAACAAACCCGGTCCTGGACGCGCCCAACATGGGCGAACCAATGCTATTATATATCGCAGCAACTCATCAAGTTGTAAGCGCGGTGCTCGTTGTCGAACGAGAAACTGACGGACACAAGTTCCCTCTTCAAAAACCAGTTTACTATGTGTCCACTGTCCTAACTCCATGCAAGTCACGGTACCCGCATTATCAAAAGATAGTGTATGCGGTGTTTATGGCATCCCGGAAGCTGCGACACTACTTTCAAGAGTGTTCAATAACAGTAGCCTCTGAAGTACCACTTAACGACATTATAAACAACCGCGACGCGACGGTCCGGATCGCCAAATGGGCCATTGAGCTCCTCCCGTTCGACATAACCTATACGCCACACAGAGCCATTAAGTCACAGGTTTTGGCCGACTTCGTCGCCAAATGGACCGAAGCCGAACTCCCTGAAGAGTACGGCGCATATTCCAACTGGATAATGCACTTTGACGGCTCCAAAATGTTGGCTGGCACAGGGCTGGCGTCATTCAGCGTCTCCAACGGAGATACAGTTCAATCGTACTCAGATAATGTATACGGACTCAACAATGCAGCCGAATACGAGGCCCTTCTACATGGTCTCCGGATGGCCGTCTCCATGGGCATTCAACGCCTAGAGGTGCGCGGGGATTCGAACCTCACGATATCCCAAATAAATGGAGACTTTGATGCCAAGGATCCGAAAATGGCAGCCTATCGCAATGCCGTCCTAAAAATGTCAGCTCGGTTTGAGGGGCTCGAATTTCACCATATAACCCGGGATAACAACCAGGCAGCAGACGTGTTGGCACGCATCTGCGCAAGGCGCGATGCTGTCCCCCCCAACATCTTCCTAGAGAGGTTGTTCAAGACATCCGTATTATGGGAGGGAGAGTCCGGAAATAACAACCCGGGCCCAACCGCACTGCCCCACACCAAACATTCTGACACAGTTGGTGGTGCTACCAACGAAATAACACCCTCAGCCCATTGTAATAATGGCATTCATTGCCCCGTGGACAGAACCATTCCTAGCCTACCTAACCAGGCAGAAACTCCCCGAGGACCAAAACAAGGCCCGCTGCATAGTGCAGCGATCTAAAGCCTACAAAGTCCACGAGGGAGAGCTTTATAAGAAAAGCACAACCGGAGTCCTTCAAAGGTGTATCTCCGAAGAGGAAGGGCGGAATCTTCTGGCTGAAATACATGCCGGACTCGGCGGGCACCACGCCGCGGCCCGGGCCCTTGTAGGCAAGGCCTTCCATATAGGATTTTATTGGCCGACGGCCCGGGCAGATGCTCGGGAATTAGTCCAACGATGCGTCGGGTGCCAGCTCTTTGCTAATCAAAGCCACATGCCACCCACTGCCCTCAAAACTATACCCATTCCCTGGCCCTTTGCGGTCTGGGGGCTTGACATGGTCGGACCCCTTAAAGGGGGAACCCACAAGCAAAAATACCTACTGGTCATGGTGGATAAATTCACCAAATGGATAGAGGCCAAGCCTGTCAAGACGGATGAATCCGGACCGGTGATAGACTTCATATCAGGGGTCGTACACCGTTACGGTGTCCCCCACAGCATCATCACTGATAACGGCACGAACTTGACGGCCGACGAGGTCAAACTCTAGTGCAAAAACATGGGCATTAAGCTCGACTACGCTTCAGTCTATCACCCTCAAACTAACGGTCAAGTTGAGCGAGCAAATGGTCTAATTATGAGCGGCATCAAACCCAGATTAGTGCGGTCCCTCAAGGAATCTAACACGCACTGGGTAGAGGAGCTCGACTCCGTACTCTGGGGGCTGCGATCCACTCCGAATCGCACGACCGGATTCACACCATTCTTTATGGTATACGGCGCAGAGGCAGTTCTTCCCTGCGACATAATTCATGACTCACCTCGCGTGCGCATGTACGAAGAAAGAGAAGCCAAGCTCGATCGGCAGGACAGTTTGGACGCCTTGGAGGAGGAGCGTGATGTAGCAAAAGCCCGTTCCGCATTCTATCAATAGCAGGCTCGAAGATATCAAAGCAGAGAACTACGGGCCAAAACTTACAATGTTGGCGAGCTAGTTCTACGCTTGCCAGACAAGAAAAAGGACAAACTAAAGCCCAAATGGGAAGGTCCCTTTATCATCGACCAAGTCCTGACCGGTGGAGTGTACCGTCTGCGAGATGCATCGGATAACCGACTCGAGCCGAACCCATGGAACGCAGCACGTCTCCAAAGATTCTACGCCTAGCGCCGGATTCTGAGTTTGTCTCCTTCCTCTGTCCATATTTTACATTTTAGTTGTCTTCTATTTTTTCTCCTTCTCCCTCTTTTTTCTTTCAAGCCTTGAAAGGCTCGTTAGCGCATTGTTCGCACAAACTTGACGTGCTATCAGCGCTGATTGTACATGGGGGCTTCTTTCACAGAAGCTTAATTGTAAGGGCTTCATGCCCAATACATGTATCGCACTTCCGCATGTACCTTTTATTCACCATTATATCCATCGACATGACTTAAGTTTTGGCCAAGCTGGGTTGCCTGGCTCATGTGCTTACCCCTACGTTCTCGATTGTTCGACTAGGTGGTAAAGAGAGCACCTCTGCGATTGTTACTGCCGGGTCAGCCGGATGTGTACCTCAGACTGGGTGAAGCCGAAAGCTAGCGTTCTTAAGAGAATATTCGGTCGGTGAACTAAAAGAAGATTTCTTACCTATTTATTTATCCGCCCCCATATGTTTTTCTGCTTTTTTCGCAGCCCGGACATGCACTTTAGGGCATGCCTCCCAGGGAAAGGAACCCCTAACGGAACTATTCTCCCTGGAAGATGTTTCTTACTAACCATGTAATATAACATAACTAGTTGGGCACTTATGCGATAAAGCACTAATGACCCTACGCCTGGTCACCACGCATGCCCGGTTTTCATATAACCGCGAGGTATTCGGACACACTCGGACTATCGGGTCCCGAGGTTGAAGCGAAAAGGTCCGCTAAGACAAACGATCTACAATCCGGCTAGAAGGCATTTTACATGTCACTTTAAATTACATAGTCAATTTGACTGATTGTATTCCTCTTCAATGCCATCTAACAGGCTGTCTAGTTTACAGTCCAGCTGGGAATACTTTGCGGCCAATTCTACCTGGCCATACACTAAGCTCACAGGGATCTCCTTCCCATCGAGCCCCACAGGTCCGACCTCGGCCATGTGGTTTGGGTCAGCCTTCGTGTACCGCGTCTTCACCATGGCCCAGGCCTCCCTGGCGCCTTGACGGCAGGTCGATATCTTCCATAATCGGAAGCGCCGCCGCGCTCCCTGGAGCCTCTCTGCAAGCTCCCCAAGGCCTTCGGGCAGGGAGACCGATGGCCACAAGGCCTGGGCGACGCCTTTCATCACCTGCCGAACTCGTTCGAGCAGTTGAAAGAGCTCGGGAAGAATGTCACCTGTAGAGCCGGGCATTTCCTCTGCAGGACGGCCTGTGAGCATGCCTACAGACATAACTCTGTTAGTCGACTTCCTCGCCGAACTCCTTTTTTTCAAAGTTCGTTTAAGCACTTACTAAAAATGTCGCGTCTAAGCCGCCGATTCTCCTTAACGGAGTTAGAAAGCTGGGCACGAATATCTTTTACCTCCTCACCCAGCTGGGTGTTGGCATCTTGGAGATTATTTTTCTCCTGCCTCACCCTCGTAAGCACGTTCTCGCCGGCCTTTAACCGGCGCAAGAGCTGTTGCTTGTCCGGATCTACCCCGGTGCCATCTGCAATGTCATTGTCAGATCTATACACACGCCGCACTTCATAACATACTTATCTTTTAAAAGCGTATGTTACCAGAGGGGGTCTCCTTGGCTTCCCCTGTCGCGGCTTGTGCGGCCTCAAGTTGGGCTTTGCACTCTTCAAGCTCCTGGGACAATTGGGTATTCTTTTCTGTAAGATCCTGCACAATAAATGATCCTTAAATCAGTTATTCTAACTATTTTAAGTCTCGGGGGCTACTGGTATATATAACCATCAAATTTTGTCAACCGTATGTCTTTCACATACTGCTCCATAGCTCTGGCTAGACCATTTTGAGCGGCACGGAGGTGCGCATCTCCCGAATTGAAGGCATCCAATGCCTCTTGGGAGAAACATGTGTCACGAAGAATTGTCCGGTAGCGCCTGTGATTCGTGGCACTCTCCACCTCGGAGTTGGTGGCGGACAATCTGTCGGCATCCTCTGTCGGAGGAGCATCCGACGCACGCCTAGTGTTCGCCTCCGCTTCTGGGCCTGGCTTTGAAGCCTGGCTGGCGGAGGCTCGATTGGCAACCTCTCTGGATATAGTCCGGCGAGCGCTCTTTTTCCTGAAGAGAGCGCGAGCGTTAGTATGCCTTCCGGAATAAAACCTGGGAATAAGGCGACACGCCATACCGTTGCGCCGGCGCTTCAGTCCGGACCGCACTTCTTTTTAGCCTGCTGGGCCGTGCTGCCCCTTGTTGGCTAGCCACCGCAGGTTCGGCCTTCTGCCTCAAGGGCTCCCCCTGCAAAACACCATTGATATACGGTGGTCAAAGATAAGCACGGAGGGATCATTTCTAAAGTATTGGGACTTCGGTCTCAATTACCTGTGAGGCTGGAAATATTCCGGGGTAATCGGCCGTAATGGCAACCAAGGCATTGTCGATGCTCAGTTGGTAAAATACCCCATCGACCAGCTCCACAGATATGTCCGGATCCTTTTGGTAGGCCGGATCGAGGGACCGTTCCGGATCCTCAGGTTGTGGAGGTGGGTTGTTTATATCGTTTACGACCTGGCGCAATTCCTGCGTCAAAATCACAAGATAAGGTACTTAACTATGGGAATATGTAACGGATGGGCATAAAGAAATGTCCGCTTACCCAGCTTGGAGGATTGTTCATAGAAAACTCGTCCTGAGGATTGACGCGAAGAAATTCTTCCTCTTCTCCCTTGTACAATGCGGACAAGATCTTCATCAGATCGGCGACCGATCCCGGCCCCTTACGGCCATGGCGGGTGGCATCATCCTCCCCGTTGAAATCCCACATGGGGTGGCCCCTATACTGGAGCGGCTGCACTCCCCGCATAATGCATGTGGCCATGACCCCGATCATGGTCAGTCCGGAATGAGCCAACAACCTTATTCAGTTCATCAGGTAAAGGACGTCCATGTCATTTTCCCTCTGAGGGCTCCGTGGACGCCTGCTTAGGCATTTCTTCAAAGGAGCATTACTAAACTCCGGGAGGCCGATCCAAACAGGGTCCGCTGCTGGGGGACATCTTCTGTATAAAACCATTCCGAAGGCCAGTCTTCGGACGCCTTCTTCGGGGTTCCGGATAGATATCCGGTCCCGGCGATGCGCCATTGTTCGGCTCCGCCCACTTGATATATCGACCCCTCCTGAGAATGGGGTACGAGGCAGAACAACCTCTTCCACAGCGCGAAATGAGCCTCGATGCCCAAAAACAGCTCGCAAAGGGCCACGAAGCCCGCAATATGCAGAATGGAGGCAGGCGTAAGGTTGTGCAACTGGAGGCCATAGAACTCCAGGAGCCCCCGGAGAAATGGATGAATTGGAAATCCGAGCCCTCTTATCAAATAAGGGACAAGGCATACCCGCTCTCCGCTTGTTTTCCTCCCTTATAGGTGGCGAGTCCGGCTCGAACCGGAACCATGAAGGCTGGGGGGAAGAAACCCCTTGGTTTGGAGCGTCACTAACTCGCTCTGCGGGACGGAACATCTCTCCCAATCTCCAGGTTGAGGACTAGGAGGGCGAGAGGAGGAGCCGCGTCGACTGTCCACACTAGTGCAGAACCGGGCAATAGCACCGGTTCGTAAGGCCCTTTAGTGCCGGTTACATAACCGGCACTAAAGTGTGGTCACTAAAGCCCCCCCCCCCTTTAGTACCGGTTCCGCACGAACCGGTGCTAAAGGGCAACCACGTGGCACGAGCCAGCTCCGGGGGCTGGGAGCCCTTTAGTACCGGTTGGTAACACCAACCGGTACTAAAATGTTTGGGGGGTTTTTGGTTTTATGATTTCTTTTTCATTTAATTTTGTGTTTTCCATTTTAATTCTTTTTCGTTTCACCCGCAGATATATATATAATAACTCATGCATGCTCGCATCATACATCATCATATGTAATAACAAGTCCTACTAGCTAATTAATCAAGCATCATCATACAACTTCTACTCGTTATTAATAATAAGTCATACGGTCATCATCCTCATAGTCATCGAACCCAACCCTACATAATTGTTCTTAGCACATGATCATCGAGATCGGTAGGATCGGACCTAAACACACTTAAGGTAAAATAGCATAAAACAATATAGACCCTGACTCTCCATTATGAAGAATGGAGATCATCCTGTCTCCAATTCTTGCGCCTCGCTTCCTTTTGCTTCCAAGAAGCTCCTTACGACTATCCATACATTTTTTCCATCCTTTGATTGTCATGTCTACACTTGTTTTATAAATCCGGTATGGACAGTTGAGATTCGTAGGATGACCTGGATATATGTTCAAAACACGAAGGCTGCCACCATTCTGATACATCAAATGAGGCACACAATCCTCTGGGATTCTCTGTTGAAAAACATAGTAATAACTTCGTAGTTAGCAATGATGTACTAGTTTTAGAAGTATGCAAAAAGATGCACGGATGTCGTAATAGTAATAAAACTTACCAGGGCATCTCCATGGTAGTTACCGTAGTTCAACACGTGCACTAGTGGCACGTATTGACCATAATGTTGAGGAGTTCGATTGTAGATATTGTAATTCTCAATATCATTACAAAATCCAACCAGATGAGTTTTCTCCTTGTAAGTTAACTCAGAGCCATCGGTGTAGTAAGTTCTATCTACCATCTTCGCACATTCTTTGATACTTCAAAATAAGCTGTCAATGGAAATAAGCTGTCAACTATTTTGAAATGAACAATATAAGTTCTATTAATAATTAACTATGTTTGAGAAACTCACATAGCGGTAGAACTGGAGGAGTATCAACAAGGACCCAAATGTCCATATTGTCTTGCTCGATTTCAGGATCACCAAGATCCATGGTGACAAGCATACCCTCATCAAGACCATACAATTTGCAAAATGCTTCCCAATTTTTGCAACCAAAATGGGTTACGCTCTCAGCATTATACAACTTTACTTCAAAATCCACATCATGATGGGTCCTTAGGTGAATTTTCTTCGTTTCAAAATTTTCATGGTCTTCAAAATCCATCCTCTCCAAGACATAGCGTCTTGCATGGCATGGGATTAACTATACTCGAATTGTAAAAGATGAAAATTACACGTTCAAATAGTTGAAGTCATGCTTAATTATGAAAAAAAAACACTTGTCGTCATTGGGTACCGTTTCAACTTCGAAGGTCTCCTCGAGCTTAATGCTGAAGCGCCGACCATCGTCCAGGTGAGGCCTGTCGCACTCACCTCGATCGTCGTGGCACCAGTCGCACTCCCCCGGGAGACTTTCGTCCTCCGATGATGACATTTCCTATACGTTCATAATTCAAAGACTAAATTAGATCATTATTATTCAACAAATCATATGCATATGCCTTGCATAGTGCTCTCCAATTTGAGCATTCAATAAGAAAAATCAAATCACAAAATTAAGTAGTATTCAAATTAGGATGCCTTCAATTATAAGAAAAACTACATCATCTCCATGTGTCCGTACATCGAATATTATCACTAATACACGTCGAATACTATATAGCATACATATCGCCAGTACAGCTAGAACCAGTTTTATTAATTTTCTTGCTAAAATAAACTACTTCTATAGTAAAATGAACCAGTTTTATTAAATCAACTAGTTCAACTACTAAGCACTTACTATAAATAGAATAATGTAGTACTTACTAAAATAAACAAGTTTCCCTAGTTCTAACTAAGTCCATTAAACACTTTCTAAGTAGTCCATTAGTCCATCTAACTATATATTCAATTGACATTACTATATATTTAACTTTTCTATCTAATTCATCTAACATTAGACATTAATCTAACATTTATATAAACTCAAAATATATAAAAAATTAAATAAATAAATAAACTCATTAACCTAGTTATATTAATTATTGAACTAGTTCAAATCTCATATACCTAAATTTTCTTACTAAAAATAAACTAGTTATATTAATTATTGAACTAGTTCTAATCTCTATGTGTGTGTGCGGCCCGGCCCGCCGCCGCCTTCCCACTTGACTGTCTGGGGCGCCAGCGTCTGGGCGGGGCGCCAGCGTTGGGCGGCGGCGGGACGGACGAGACGGCGGCGTTGGAGGCGGACGGCGGCGGCGGCCGGTACGCTGTGAGAGAGAGAGCGAGATACGTCGGACGGCGGCGGGACGACGATGGACGAGCGGCGCTTGGCGTTCGCGGCGGCGGCGGGGATGACGACGACGACGACGGGAGACGGTGGCGACGACGGGAGCGGCGCGCGAGAGAGGTTGACGAAAGAAGCGGGGAGATGTAACTGAAATTTCGTAAGTGCTGTATATATAGGGTGAGCCTTTAGTACCGGTTGGAGCCAACAACCGGTACTAAAGGCCAAACAAAAGCGGGAAGAGCAGGCCTTTAGTACGGTTGGTGGCTCCAACGGTACTAAATAGTGGTCTTTAGTACCGTTGGAGCCACCAACCGGTACTAAAACCTCGCTACTACTCCCAAAGTTTAGTCCCACTCGCCAGCGAAGGGCAGCCGACTGGTTTATAAACCCAGCAGCGGCTACCTCTTCGAACTCCTCTATATAGCAGGCTTGTGGGCCTAAATTCTGCGCGCTGCCCTGTGAGTCTGCTGGGCCTTTAAGGCCTGTAATTGCACTCCTGTGGCCTAGCAGGCCCAAAGGGCAACTCCCCAATTTTTTTTTTAGTTTTTTTTTTCTTCTATTTCTTCCTGTTTAGTTTTTTGTATAGTTTTTTCTTTCCGGTTATATTTATTTTCTTCTATTTATTTGTGAGTAGTTTTTCATCTAGTTTGCCAAAATTCAACATTTTCAGAGTTCATTTTGTAGTGATTTTAAATTTCACGGTCATTTTGTATAGTTTTTTTCTTTTCAGCAATAGTTTTTTTCCTTTTCTGCTATTTTTTCTTTTCTGCAAAACTTGATGGTCAAAGTCTGGAGTTATAACCAAAGTTAAAAAAAAAGAAATGCCGACGTGCAATTAGTTTTTGCCATAACAGAAGAAGTCCGGAGTTGTAATAAGTTATTAAAAATAAAAAAGAGGTGCAATGCTCGTTAATTTGCTTCAAGCCTTTCAGAATAGTGTAAACTGCACTGCGCATAGCTCCGTGCAATCTACCATATTCGCAAGGCTTGAAGCTAACAACGTGAGCATTGAGCCTCTTCTTCATCGTCTCTGCACTCAGGGCTTATAAACCGCTCCTAGTCCCTCTCTCTTGGCGAGGTGGGACTAAAAAACAGCTTCCTAAGCAACTGTAGTACTGGTCACCCTTTAGTACCGGTTGGAGCCACCAACTGGTACTAAAGGTGGTGCGCTTAAAACAGTTATGGCAAATGAAGTCAGAAATGGTTGAAAGTTGATGGCGTCGCTTTGAATGGTGCATACTGAATGCACAAAAAGTCTGGAGTTGTAATAATTTAAAAAAAATGAAATGCCTTTGTATAACAGATGAGTTTAATTTCGTCCGAAACCTGAATACTTCGAAAGAGATTGTCCAGTTTGTGAACGAAGTGCATCTAGTTTTTCCCGTAACCCTCTCTACTTTTTTGAACAATCTATGTGGGTGAAATGATGATACCATGCCAAGTTTCAACTTTTTCAGAGTTCATTTGTAGTGCTTTTCAATTTCCAGGTCATTTAGTTCTCAAAACAAATCATTGGATGCATGAAAATAGCAAATGAAGGCAGAAATGGTTGAAAGTTGATGGCGTCGCTTTGAATGGTGCATACTGAGCATAAAAAATATAAGAGCATTTACATCATGATCTTATATTTCTTTACAGTCTAAATTGTCAATATGATCATATAACATCAAAAAAATACTTTGATCATCAATGATCTTTGTGTGTACAATCTGAATTGTCAATATGAGTCATCAACGATTTATAAACCAATGAAGACTCATATTGAGGCCACAAATTCTACACATAGAGTTCAATGAAGACCAAGTGCTTATGATAGTTTGAGAAATAACATATTTAAGGTGGTAAAAGGCTTGTTAGGGGGGCGAGGTGGGACTAATTAAAACATCCTGCCACAACGTCATTAGTACCGGTTCGTGGTACGAACCAGCACTAAATGGTGATGGTGGGGCCATAGCCTGACCGCAGGCTGACACAGCCTCTTTAGTACCGGTTCGTGGCATGAACCGGTACTAAAGGTTCGCCACGAACCGGTGCTATTGATCGGCCCCACGAACCGGCACTAATGTATACAATAGTACCGGCTCAAATTCAAACCGGCACTAATGTGCTTCACGTATGACCCTTTTTTCTACTAGTGCCATGATGGAATGGGTTTCTGTCAGATGCGCTCCGATGAAAGCTCGCGAAGGGAAGGTGGTGTGATTTGGATCTAGATCCTCGTCTCTTATATAGGCAGCTCATTTGCGCATCTAGGGGGATAAATGTAAAAATACCCTGGCTTTTCGCATTCATTCCACACGTGGAAGATGGCCATTATTGGGCGTGGAAGCCAAGGAGCGCGATGTTTACAAGAAGCCGGACACTATTCAAACAGGGACACGGGATTTGGAGAAGAACCCGCCTTGCAATGCCGAAGACAATCTACGCGCCGGACTTGTTGTCATTTAAGCCTGGTTCGGGGGCTACTGAGGGAGTCCCGGATTAGGGGGTGTCCGGATAGCCGGACTATGACCTTTGGCCGGACTCCTGGACTATGAAGATACAAGATTGAAGACTTCGTCCCGTGTCCGAATGGGACTTTCCTTGGCATGGAAGGCAAGCTTGGCGATGCGGATATGTAGATATCCTACCATTGTAACCGACTCTGTGTAACCCTAACCCTATTCGGTGCCTATATAAAGCGGAGGGTTTTAGTCCGTAGGACGAACAACAATCATACCATAGGCTAGCTTCTAGGGTTTAGCCTCTCTGATCTCGTGGTAGATCTACTCTTGTACTACCCATATCATCAATATTAATCAAGCAGGAGTAGGGTTTTACCTCCATCGAGAGGGCCTGAACCTGGGTAAAAACATCGTGTCCCTTGTCTCCTGTTACCATCCGCCTAGACGCACAGTTCGGGACCCCCTACCCGAGATCCGCCGGTTTTGACACCGACAACCGGGGTAGTACATGATTTATACTTTGTGTTAAGAAGAGGGAGCATAACAAGACTATATGATTTTGTAGGAATAACTTCCTTTAGCCATGTTATTTTTGAAGTTTCGTGATTTTGCTTTCTAGTATGCTTGAAGTAGTATTGTTTTTATGTCAATATTAAACTTTTATTTTGAAACATATGGATCTGAATATTCATGCCACAGTAAAGAGATTGCATTGATAAATGTGTTAGGTAGTATTCCACATCAAAAATTCTGTTTTTATCATTTACCTACTCGAGGACGAGCAGGAATGAAGCTTGGGGATGCTTGATAAGTCTCCAACGTATCTATAATTTTTTATTGTTCCATGCTATTATATTATCCACTTTGGATGTTTTATATGCAATGATATCTTATATTATTTTGGGGACTAACATATTGACCTAGCGCCCAGTGCTAGTTTCTGTTTTTTTCCTTGTTTTTAGCTTTCGCAGAAATGGAATATCAAACGGAGTCCAAACGGAATAAATCGTTTGCGATGATTTTTATTGGGCCAGAAGACACCTGCAAGACTTGGAGAGGAAGTCAGAAGACCCAAGAGGCGACAACAAGCCGTAGGGGCTTGCCCCCTGGGTTTATGGGCCCCTCGGGAGTCCCCTGCACTGCCTTTGAGTTCTATAAATATCCAAATATTCCACAAACCCTAGGGGAGCAGCCAAAAATACTTTTCCACCGCCGCATGTCTCTGTTCCCGTGAGATCCCATCTTGGGGCCTTTCGCGGTTGTCCGCCGGAGGGGATTCGATCACGGAGGGCATCGACATCAACCTTGTTGCCCTTCCGATGAAGCGTGAGTACTTTACCACAGAACTACAGGTCCATAGCTAGTAGCTACATGGCTTCTTCTCTCTCTTTGATCTTCAATACAATGTTGTTCTTGATGTTCTTGGAGTTCTATCCGATGTAATATTCTTTTGCGGTGTGTTTGTCGAGATCCGATGAATTGTGGATTTATGATTAGATTATCTATGAATAATATTTTAGTCTTCTCTGAATTCTTATATGCATGATTTGATAGCTTTGTATTTCTCTCTAATGTATCGATTTGGTTTGGCCAAGTATATCGGTTTTTCTTGCAATGAGAGAGGTGCTTTGTGATGGGTTCAGTCTTGTGGTGTTCTCTCCTAGTGACAGAAGGGGCTGCGAGACACGTATTTTATTGTTGCCATTAAGGGTAAAAAGATGGGGTTTATATCATATTGCTTGAGTTTATCCCTCTACATCATGTCATCTTGCTTAAAGCGTTACTCTGTTCTTATGAACTTAATACTTTAGATGCAGGCAGGAGTCGGTCGTTGTGTGGAGTAATAGTAGTAGATGCAGACAGGAGTCGATCTACTTGTCATGGACGTTATGCCTATATTCATGATCATTGTCTTAGATATCGTCATAACTTTGCGCTTTTCTATCAATTGCTCGACAGTAATTTGTTTACACGTGGTATGTTTTTCTATCAAGAGAGAAGCCTCTAGTGAAACCTATAGCCCCCGGGTCTATTTTCCATTTTATATTTTCAGATCTATAAAATAAAAAACACAAAAATACCTCGCTGAGTTTTATTTACTTTTATTTGTTTTATATCTCTCTATTAGATCCCTCTCTTGTTCGTGACCGCGAAGGGATTGACAACCCTTTTTCGCGTTGTGTGCAAGTGTTTGTTAGTTTGTGCAGGTGGATATATTGGGGACTTGCTTGTGCCTCCAATTGGATTGATACTTTGGTTCTCAACTGAGGGAAATACTCTACTTTACTGCATCACCCTTTCCTCTTCAAGGAAAAAACCAAGACAAGCTTAAGAAGTAGCAATTACTGTTAGTGGCCTTGTATACATGCAAAATGTATTTTTTATAGTGGCCTTGTATAAGGGAATGGAGGGAGTATAAAAAAATTCAAAAAATTCTGAAATTTTGGGATATCAAGCAGGGATGCCCGTTTTGCACCCGTATGCAATTGCGTGGAGAATGGATGCCCGTGGAATCCGTGACGAAGGAAATACAGTCCGACATACTATCTATCCAATTTTTTCGTTGTACATAGGAATTTTTTAACCTTTTTTTACTATGATTACCACGGGCATCCATTCCCCACGAAACTAAACACGGGTGTACAATAGGCACCTAGATTTGATATTTCAAATTTTTATATTTTTTTGAAATTTCATGATATATATTTTAATGCTATATTCTTGTACTCTCTTAATTAAGTAATAAGTTTGTGAATAAAAAAATAATTCTGAGACAATGCATGGTTCCCATCGTCACTGGCCTGAGAATGGCGCGAGCCGATCCTTGATCCTCTTCTCCGCCTTCTACGGCCATGGTTTGCTGGAAGGCAGGCGGCCCGTGTAGCCGGAACATACATACGTACACGGACCGCCGGAGGACAGTCATATATTTCCTCCGTTCCTAAATAAATTATTTCTAGATTTTAGTATATAGTACATTCGAATGTATTTCAGAGTGTATATTCAGTCGTTTTGCATCATATGTAGCTTATATATTAGAATCTCTAAAAAAACTTATATTTAAAAACTGAGACGGAGTATGTACGTGTGGCTGGCGCACGCGGGCATACATGCACATGCAGACATCACCGCGTGTAGGTACGTGGTCGCTGTCGAGCCTTGATTTGCCAAGCTAGCTAGCACGATTGGCTTGGCAGCCGCCCGTACGGGGGCCCTGACGCTGCATGTGGATAGCCGTCTGGCCTGGCATGCATGCGATGACGGTCTCTGTCTCAGCAAGCAACTCAGAAAGGCTGCAGCAAGGTCGGTGGGTCACAAATGGTCCAGCACAGCACAGAGCACTGGCGCAAGTGTGGCGTGGATTTAATTCCATTGGCTGCGTGAACCTTCGTGAGTGCACGGGAGACGAGTGGGGCCGCCTGCTATGTACCCGGATTCAGCCCGTGGTGTCTCGTCTAAATCCCCTAGCTCACCAGCACAATGGATCGTCTATGAGCCCCTTGTCATACATACACGATTAGGGTTGAACCACACTGTTAAACCATGTCGACCTTGTGCGACACTGCCATTAGGCCAAGGAAAATACCACTTACTGTGAGGTCGCTGCTGACGGTCCGATCGAGATAGTTGCGGGTCACTGGTACCTTATGATGCTACCACCCATCATGGACCGCTTAGCGTTGTCACATGACTTGTCGTGCTAGCACTCATTGTGAACTGCTTTGACGTTGTCGTGCGACTTACCATCGCCCTTTTCTGCGGTAGATTGGACGTAACACACGAATTTTTAGTTTAACATAATATAAAAATATAGGAAAAGATAAAGCGGGCCAGCATGTACTTTTGGGTTGAATCTTGCCCATCTGAAGTCCATGGTTTCGGCCTGACCACTCAACCATGTTACTTGCTCACCATAAAGCACCAAAAATAAATAAAAACTATGCGCATGTGTACGAGCGGTTAACACTAACTCGGAGTCACGGTTTCCCTTAAAAAAAACTTACCCTTTGGCATGAAGAACTATGTGTGATCGGCCAATAGGTCGGTTGCCTGCTTGTGAAAATAACACTTGCTACGAGAAGTCGATACACGGTAGGAGCAGTTGCACGTCACTGGTCTATTATGCTGCCACTCATTGTGAACAACTTGATGTTATCATGTCACTTGTCATGCCTGTACTCATCGTGAAACGCTTCATTGTTATCGTGCACCTCTTGTGGTCCTTTCTGCATTAGATTGGCAGAACACCCAACAGCATTGTTTGGCGTATTGATAATATCTGAAAAGATAAAAATAAGGCAACATCTACCTGCAAAAAGTATCTAGCGCAACCTAGAGTCTGCCGTGTTTGGTTCCTCAGCATATAAAGCAACACAAAAAATAATTGAAATACATCTCTGTCAATAGTGTCTTGGAGAGGTTAGGTCAATGAAAAAAATAGGACGCTATTTCGGCGTTATAGCGTCGCTATGGCGTATCTGAGAGGGCCGCGTTATATTTTAGCTATTTTGCTCAGTGTGATGCTAATCGCGCTATAGCATTCTATTTTGGCGCTAAACGCAGAAACATTGAAGTGTTTTACCATGGAACCGATCAAAACATACAACCGGCTAGCATCCCATCAGGCATCTGCCCAAATCTCTCTCTGAGACGCATTAGAGAAAACACTATCCTCATAAACAACTCACCCGCTCCCTACCGCCCCCAAAGCAGCCCATCGACCTAACCTAGCCACCTCACAATCCCCCGTTTCCCAACTATGTCGATAGCTCGTGGCTAGGGCGTTGGCATCTCCAGCACCAGTACCTCATGCGCCGATTTCAGCCAGACCGCTAGCACCGGCAAATCAGCCATCAGGTTAGAGTGTGAGATGAGAAACCTCTCTTCGGTCGAGGACGTCAATCGCGTAGGGCTGCAAGAAGAGCATGGCCGTCTGCACGCCCGCACGCACAGGCCTCCCTGTCACGACCTCCGGGCAGAAGAGTGCATGGACGGCCTCAGACCCTGTAGACGCCAACCTGCACTCATACTCCCTGATGACCAATTAAACTGCGGCCACCATTATATTTCTTTACTCCTTAGTTTTTGCTGATGGTCACTCTGAGAGGCATTCTTGCTTGCTTTCTCTCAATTTTGGGATATATGTGACATTTTTAAACTCTATTTTTAATATAGCACGCTATTGGCACACTATAACTTGTATAGCATTCGGAGAAGGGCCACGCTATTTTTGATAGCACACTATTTTTTACACCAGCTATAAGAAAAAGGAACACGGAAAAGTAGTCACCGTTGCCTGTTAATGGTATTGTCAACTGACATGGTCAATTTACCCCCATCGCCTCGAGAATTGGCCATTGGTGTTTACTGCGGTAAGCTTTGTGGGAGGGCTTTCCCCTCTCTCACAAACCTGGTGGAAACTTTTATCCAGAAAATATGCATTGGCATAACTATCAATAATCGTATTAGTTCCCTTTTCAAGCAACAGAAGCGGTTCGGGTCGAGGGAAGCTTTTTTTTTTTTATTCATCTTCTGAACATTATTGAGTATATGCTAGTTGTCCTCGTAATAATATAGAGCTAATTAAGGAGGATATCATGTCCGGGGTCATGCACATTGTGGATGATGCATTATCTATACCTAAGTATTACCTCGCTGATGACACAATGCTTTTTTATGGAATACGATTTTAAGCAATAAAACTAATTTAAAGCATGTTTTAATCTTCTTCAAACATATTTCATGTCTTCAAAAATAACTTTCGCAAGTGGGAATTGTGTGGCTTTTGTGTGGATTCGTTTCCTTTCAAATACAATTGCATTCCAATCAGTAGTCGTAGAGCACGACAAATACAGATTAAAGACACACAGAAGTTCATAATATTTCTTTGCAGTTGGAGAACCAGAAATGGGAGGCTGCCTACTCGGCTATTTCATGATGCCCTTATTAGAGATCCCTTAGTGGGTAAAGAAATATTTGGACTTATGTAGATCCAGATTTTTCTCTCAAAGTAACTAGCGCCAAATGGTATACAATCCGGTGATATGGGGAATTTTGTGTCATCCCAGGGACGGCGAAGGTCGAGGGATTTAATACCAATACCTTCAATACAAAATCTACAAGATGATCTGATGAATCTAAAATACGCCCAATATGAGCTTATAAGGAAACGGTTGACCAAATTGGTTGTATGCATCCGTAGATATAGAAACCAGAAGGTATAACCTTTCTTTTTTCGAATCAAAGTAGCTAGACACTGACGTACCTAGCGGGAAGTAAGATGAATCTTCTTCGTATATTAGCAGATCGATCGGTTATAGCCGGAGAGACAAGTCCACCTCGTCGCCACGCTCCGAAGAGCTCCCACCTTCATTGCCGCCTGAGGGGTCTTCCTGCTTCCGAACAGAATCAGCAACAGCCTTCCCGGCTTTCCGCCCCGTGGACACCGAACTTAAGACGTCCTGCGCCTGCATGACCGCCGCGGCTGCGCCCTCCGGCCTGCGCCTGGCGGCGCGCTCATGCTTGTGCGCGTTCTGGTGGCCGCCGAGCGCTTGCGAGCTGCGGAACTTGCGGTCGCAGTAGACGCAGAGGAAGAAACCGTCCGGTGTGTCGGGCGCCGGCGCCACGGCGGTCAAGGTGAGCTCTAGGTTGAGACCATCCTCTTGCGCGCTGCTCGCTCGATCCATTTGTGCTCGCTCCTGGCTGGTCTATGGTGGTGTGTCGTATATGGTTTTTGTGTGTGTGAGCTAAGCTAAGCTAGGTTCAAATCTAGAAAGCAGAGCTCACCAAGCACACATCCTGACGGCCGGGTGTGTGGTGCTAATTGCACTTGGCACTGTTCTCCCGGGTGAGGTGAGGTCTAGAAGAGGCAAGAAAGACGACAGCTTGTGGCAGCTATTTTTGTATACGCGCGGTATTAGGTCACAGAGATTCGTGTATACTCGGCTGATTGGCTTAAGGCATGTACAATGGTCGATAAAACAATTTTATCTTAAGCATTGCATGTAATTAGAGATGACAAAAAACATATCTACAATGGGTTATCTCTTAGTCTTATCTTTAATATCTAGCTATTCGCAAAAACATGGTGAGACATATACTATACTAAGAGATCATCTCTTAAATAATACTCACTTCATTCCATTAGGTAAGGTGTATTATTTTCGGCACTGTCACCAAGGCATATAATTATAGTCAATTTAGGACGAAATTACTCTTGTCTAAATCATTGATTAGAGGCAAGTAAATCATCTAGGCTAGGAAAGAAAGAGATACAAGCAATCAGGAGAGAGATAATTTCTATTTTATCTCTTCAAGAAGAGATACATGCAATCAGGTGAGAGATATTTTTTTTGGTGGTACAAAAACGGAATTACGAGGAATTAGGACAAATACACCTTATATTGTGGAATTTTATGAAAACACAAATACACAAAATATAAAGGAACGGAGGGAGTCGAAGACAACCAAGCCTTTTCTTATGATTTTTGTCCTCCACCTTAACATTTATTTTACATGACACTCCTACGATAGCACCATTATATATGCCCTTAGCTAGGCACCCAGCGTATCACCTGTGAAATAATAAAACAATAAAAGGATGAACTGCGTACAAGTCCAGGCCCGATCTTAGATTCCTTCGGTCTAGAGAAAATGAACAAGACAGGGTACAGTTATCCTTCCATGCAATTAGGCCCCTTTTTTTTGCAACTTTAATATTCATACCTCCTCCTATCCAAAAAATATGTCGTGGCTTTAGATCAACTTTTCTTTCTTTTTTGGATGGGATGGAGTAGGAACTTTGTAGGACTTATTAATTAGCATTCGTTTGGCACAAAGTAATCGCTCACCAAGATTCCGATGAAAACCCCGTGTGTTAGGCTTAACGGGAACGAATCCCACATCATCATTCCGACAGCGACCCGCTTCCTCATCCGACTCACTTTCCCTCGCCATGGCGGCTGGGCGATTCAGCCACCACATCGTCCATCCCGTCCATGTCCTGCTTCCTCGCTGCTGGCCACCGTTTTGCTTTTTCTTTTTCATTAGCAAGGGTTAACAACACACCCTATGGCCTTTAGCTAGAACAACCACTTGCCACACCCTGTGGCGTCTACACTACCGACTGCGTTTTGCTCGTAAAATCAATATTTCGTTTCTGCAACGCCATTCCCCGTAGTATATAGTATGTACACATCTGACCTTAGTGTCATTGTTTTTATGTTGAGCAACAGGGTCAGATTCAGCTAACTTTTTTTGTGAGGGTCATTTTTCCATAACTTAAGGACTCAAATTTTCTGATTTCCCCCTTGCGTCGTTGTGACATGCTTTCTAAGAACCAACCATGTGTGCAGGCAATGAGTATAAACCGCGTGAAGTGATGTTTGGTACAGTTAATACTAGATGATATGTCGCGCGTTGCTTTGGGAATTGAGATATCATGACTTTAAAAAGTAGGTTTTAGTTGATCAGCTCGAACAACTAGATTGAAACCCCACCCGCAAGAAAAAACTAGATTGAAACCCAAGGGTCGTTGCTTTTTCCTGCTATCGACCTGTCCCCTTGTCCTGGTACCCTGGCCTCTCCCCTGCCAACGACGCAACGGTGAGTTGTGTCGTCCCTGCCTCCGGTGATGGCCTCGCGAGCCATCGATGATGATGCCATGACAATCCACATCATCCCCGTCTCGAGCCCTGGCACCGTCTAATCTTGGTGACATCAAACGACTACGCCTCGCCACCTGTGACACCTGCAACACTTGCCTCTACTACACGGGCGACGCCGCGATGAGACTCCCATCATCCTATCTCTTGTGAGGTCTTGTCTCAGCCCATCCCTTGCTGGGGACTACCTCGGCGTGCCTCACCTTCTTCACTGTGGGAATCGATCGACGCCACTGAAACTTTTAGCCGCCTGATAAATAGTAAACCTGACAGGAATTGGCTGCAATGTATTTCGATGAGATAATTTGGTTGTAAAAGCATAGATATTGGGCGTAATAATATAAAAAAATTAACCGACAATTGATATAGTTCATTATGTCTTTTTATTGTGGTGAACCTTTTCCTATGCATGTCAAGGTAGAAAATTTTCCGTGCATATTTCTGTGTTAAGGTGTCGTGTATGTATATATGTTAGGAGAAATATGTTAGTGAAGATCACCTCTTAGTTAAATTAGATGATACCCGACACATTGTCGCGAGAATGTTTTGAAATATATTTGAATGAGAATATGTTCTATGGGACATGAATATTTGACGGAATAATATGATACTCCCTCCGTCCAGGTGTATAAGTCATCTTAGGTTGTGCACCGCGACCAAAGCTGAGGAAAAAAAGAAAACTAATGCTTATTTGCTAATTAATAGCATTGCATGCAATGAACTGGCCACTGCATGTCGTGTTTAGTAGTCTCAGGTCATTGAAAGCATACACGCTCCACATCTCTTATTAGTTGATTCCTTTATTTATGTCAAAAAACAAGAAACGGGGTGAGAGTTAATGCATCGCGATTAAGTATTTTTGGATTATTTGGTTTCTGTAAGGTGACTTATACACCTAGACGAAGGAAGTAGCTAAAACTGAGAATATTTGCGCCATTAATTTCAGCAGCACGCCATGTGTGGTGCAGCCGCGAGTCAGTGAGGTGCGCGCATGCATGCCAATTACCGAAAAGCCTTTCGCCCCGCTTTATATATAAAGTGCATGCCAATTAGTTGCTGTCAAAATCAACACTTACACTGAGACTTACTAAGTTTGACTTTCAGCAAATCCAATATGCAGAGTAAAAAGGACCGGATGGAGTACGCACCATTTTCAGCAATGTGCCTCTCCCAGCGACCTTAGCATGCATAAATTATTGGCAACATGGGCCAGACTGCCGTACAATGGTCCTTCAGCGTGGGGCCGCTTGTCCTACGCTCTCGACAAAGTGCATCGGGTACTCCTGGCGCAAGATCGATCGTAAAAAAAAAGTGCTAGATGGATCATGTCGTATATACATGTTCAAGTTCAAACCATCGCTCATGCAGACGTTACCTTTTTTTTCTGCAGACGATGCAGACGTTATGCTGGGTTTAACCAACCAAAGCGACCGTATGAGTCCATGAGACATGCGATGGTAGGTCAATAAGTAGGACGTGTGGTTTGCTACGGTTAATATTGCAAAACCACCTCGGATGTACATCTCTTCCTGAAATAGATCAAAGCTAGGCAAAAGCAGCAGTCAATCTCTTCCTGAAATAGATGAACGTGCTTGCACCAATGCATGGAGGTTTTCCTGTGCGTTGATTGGCCATCCATGTCTAATTAATTTCTAACTTAACCATGCGCCTCCAGCAGTGAATGTTATTATTATTTTTTTGCCATCATTAATCATGAGAATTGAGATGACACTAATAACAAAAATGGACGGTTGTTTTGTTAGGTGTTGATTCGCTATTTCTGTGGCTGAAATAATTCTTTGTGGAAAATGAGGCGCAAGAGACTCTTTGATTATTTGATTTTAATGAGAATTTGTTGTATGGAACATGAA
The DNA here is from genome assembly GCA_021605205.1 of Aegilops longissima. NCBI lineage: Eukaryota > Viridiplantae > Streptophyta > Magnoliopsida > Poales > Poaceae > Aegilops > Aegilops longissima. The sequence goes on from CM038679.1 coordinate 747,496,127, forward strand.
TATTTGACGGAATAATATGATAGCTAAAACTGAGAATATTTGCGCAATTATTTTCAGCAGCACGCCATGTGTGGTGCATGCACGAGTCAGTGAGGTGCTGCGGGCATGCATGCCAATTACTTTGCTGTCAAAATCGCCAATTACACTGAGACGTTACTTCTACCAGTAGTACAACCATAGGTAGCTGAGATGATACCCGACACATTGTCTCACTGAGTTGGACGGAGATCCACAGAATATTTGAACTGGCCAGACACGTATTGTACTCCCTCTGTTCCCAAATATTTGTCTTTCTAGCCATCTCAAATGGACTATAACATACGGATGTATGTAGACATGTTTTAAAGTGTAGATTCACTCATTTTGCTCCGTATGTAGTTACTTGTTAAAATCTCTAGAAAGACAATTATTTAGAAACGAAGGGAGTAGTATTGTATTCTATGGACGGACATCCACGGAATATTTGAACGCATCATTTTCAGCAACGTGCCTCTCTCCCAGCGACCTTAATTTGCCTTAGCATGCATACATGATTAGCAACATGGGCCAGCCTGCCGTACAATGGTCCATCAGTGGTTGTCGCCTACCCTACGCTCAGGACAAAGTGCATCGGGTACTCCTGGTGCAAGATGGATCATCAAAAAATAAAAAAATAAACTAGTGCAAGATGGATCGTCTATGAACCCTTGTCGTATACTCATATATACATGTTCAGGTTAAAACCGTCGCTGATGTAGACGTTACACGCGCTTAAACCAACCACATCGACTGTAATGAGTCTATGTGAGACATGCTCTCCAAAGAACCAACCATCCGTGATAGTAGGTCAATAAGTACGACGTGTGGTTTGCAGCGGTTAATATTGAAAAACCGCCTTGATGTAGGGGCAAGTCAAAGAAATGGGGCACGCTGGGCTTCTTAAGGAGGTGCTTAGAAAAATAAACCAGGTTTTTTAAAATATCTGGGCACGCTGGGCTTCTTAAGGCAAATATGATCTATTTCTCTAAGCACCTTGCATTGTACAAGGCCTTAATGCGACTTATATTTACCATGGCTGCTTACCGTTGATGGCAGAGATGGTTGCATTTCAAAAGTGGCACAAACAAGTGGTGTTAATAACCTAAATTAATGGGGGTTTTGTTGGACATTGATCGGCTTTTTCCATGGTCGAAATAATTGTTTGTGGAGAATGAGGCGCAAGAGACTCTTGGAATATTTGATTTTAACTAGTCGTCCTATGCACATTAACGTGGGGAAGTTCATATCAATTTGGTGTTCACCAACACCTTTTTATTCATGATATTCTTATTCTAGCTTCCAATCGAATACAAAATGTTTAGCCTCTTATATAGATGTTGATTTTTCGGACAATATAATTAGCCTAACAAGCATATATACAAGCTGTCCGGAGAAATGGGGAATTTGTGCTATCCCAAAGCTGCAGTGGTCCTTTTTTACCAAATTGGACCGAACACCCAAATGCATAATCTGACAAAAATAAGAATTTTAAAATGAAATGCAAAATGTTAGCGGTTGAATCTAAATATTGATCTTAGCACTAAATCCGAGACATATCATAAAATTTCTCTCACAAAAGACATGGAAGGAGGGTTATTGTAGATACAACAGACCCCCCCTATAGATATAGTGCATCGCGGCCCCTATATATATATAGTGCATCGCGGCATTAAACATCTCTCTAATATTATTAGATATAGCTTAAGATATTGAGTCACTTATTTTGGGACGGAGGGAGTAGTACCTTAGTCCAGGTTTACTATACGCCCTCTTATTTTTGTGTTAAATTTTGACTAATAAAATATGAAATGTATGTCAAAAAAATATATCATGGGAAACCTCTTTCGAATACAAATAGAACAATATAATTTTTGTAGCACATATCTCATATTTTGTTAGTCTTATATATGGTCAATGCTGACCAAAAATACGAAGGGGCCAATAAATCCAGGCGAAGAGTGCAGTGCACTAGGACTGCTATGAACGTGCATCGCGACCTACGTGCACGTAGATTGGGCTAGGTAAAAAGCTGCAATTATATAGATGTTGATTGTTCTGACAATACAATTGGCCTAATAAGCATATATACAAGCTCGCCGCAGAAATGGGGGATTTTGTGTTATCCGAGGGGCAGCATGGTCTAGATTTAGTTCCAAGACATAGAAAAAAATCCAGTAGAAGAGCTGATAAATCCATTGCATGCCCAACATGAGAATTTTGCTTTTTGATAGACATGGATTTTTAGAGCTCGGGCTTCTGTACACCCCTTACACTTATCCTCCAACATTAATTTTAGATTCGTGCTAGACAACTAACTTATTACATCAAAATTTCTCTTTTTTTGTTTCTTCAAAATAAAATAACATATGAACTTCAAACTTTATAAGACACCAAAACATTCTAACTAGAATGTGGGAAAAAAAATTCAGATTTTTTGGTCCAACATAAATATACGAAATGAGATTTTTTTTATTAAAAAATGTACTTTTTCGTATTTATGTGCAAGAAAAATTCTGAAAGTTTTTTCCCAGAATCGAATAAGAGTGTTTTGTTGAGCTACCAAATTTGAAGTTCATATGTTGTTCTAAATGGGAGAAACGAAAAAACAAAAATAACTGCACGAATCACGATGCTAAAATAAGTGGCTAGATAAGAGGATGTCCTGAAGTCTATACTCTACAACATGTTTACCATGCCCAACAGGAGCTTGAAACAAAGGGTTGACGCCAAATAGCCAGACTATGACATACGTACCTAACATCGGAAGTATGGAGTGTGAAGCAAGGATTTTAGTAGAGATCATTGGGCGGAGCGGTTACAGCCGGAGAGACAAGTCCAGCTCGTGGTCGCTCTCCCGGCAGCTGCTCCCGTGCTTGTGCGCCATGCCGCCAGCAGTAGGCTCTTCGGGCATTCGAGCAGCAGTCTTCCAGGCGGGGGAGGGGTGCATGGCCGCAGCGGCGTCCCGGCGGCGCTTAGCCGCTTCGCGCTCTTGCTTGTGCGCGTTCTGATGGCCGCCTAGCGCCTGTGAGGTGCGGAACCTGCGGTCGCAGTAGCCGCAGAGGAAGAAGCCGGGTGCAGCCGGCACCACGCCCACATCGGCGGCCAGGGTGAGCTCGAGGCTGAGCTCGATCTGCGCGTTGCTCGGTTGCTCCATTATGCTAGCTGGTGCTGGTGGTTGTGCGTCGTATTCGCATATGGCTGTGTGGGTGACTGTGAACTGAACTAGCTAGGCTAAAATCTGGGGAGCACAAATGGCCCTCGCAGCTTGGACGGCACCCGGACGACTAGGGTGTGGTGCTAATTGCGATTGGCACTGTTCTCCGCGATGAGGTCCACCACGGCGACGTACGGCCCGCCCGCGGTTTCAGCTAATCAGCTTGTACCCGTCTGATTGGGGTACGCCGTCATTGATGAATGTTAAAGTATGTATTATAGGCTGTATACGATGTACATATAAATCATATACATGTGTGGGCGTGTGCGTGTTGTAATCAGGTAGTTAGGATATGTTCAGGTTGATCTCTATCCTTTGTATAGATTATGACTTGGAGATCAATCCTACAACAACCTAACTACCTAAACCCTGTAATCTCTTGTGCCTATAAATAACACGCAACACGTTCCTGCTAAGGCATACGCTTAACCCAACTTTACATGGTATTCATAGCCTCTCCTCTACGCACATCTCTTGCGCCGCCAAAAACCCTTGCACCGCCATGTCTTCCTCAAGCTCCACCGCAGCCGCCCCATCCGTGCTCATCCCCATCGCTGAGAAACTCCATCGCTCCAACTTCAACATCTGACGTGCGCAAGCTCTGGCCACGATCCGTGGCACTCAGCTGATCACCTACCTCGATCCGGAGAGGGAGGAACCGGCGCCCAAGCTGTCGGACAAAGACGGCAAGGCCACCAATGTGCCGAACCCGGCATATGAGATCGACAAGGCTCGAGACTCTCAAATTCTGAGTTTTTTTTTCAATTCCATCTCACCCCCTGTGATGGTTCAGATCGCAACATGCACCACGGCGTCAGCAGCATGGACTGCAATCATGGAGATCTTTATCTCCCAAACGCAGGCGGCCATCGTCAATACAAGGATGGCCCTCTCCACCACCAAGAAGGGAAACTCCACCATCGCTGAGTATCTTGGCCGCATGAAGGCCCTCGGTGATGAGATGGCTACCATCAGCAAGCCGCTCACGGACGATGATATGGTGTCGTATATCCTTGCTGGCTTGGATTTCGACTACATGTCCTTCGTCTCCTCCATCTGCGCCAGGACCGTCCCCATCAAGACCAACGAGCTCTACGCACAACTCATCAGCTTCGAGAGCAGCCTCGCCATGTTCGAGGGTGGCAACTCGTCGTCCCACTCATCCGCGAACGCTGCCTCCCGTGCGGTCGTGGTGGCTTCTCTCGCGGCGGAGGCCGTGGAAGGAACGGAGGTGGTCGTGGTCACGGTGGCGGCCGTGGCAATGGAGGCAACAGCGGCCGCGGGAACGACCACGGTGGGTGTGGCCAAGGAGGCGGGGGACGAGATGAGCTCCCTGAAGTGTTCTGCCAGATCTGCAAGAAGCCGAACCACACCGCCATAGAGTGCTACAGGCGCTTCGACGTTGCATTCACCAAGGAGAAGAGTGCGAGCACCGTGTCCAACTCCTCCTACGGCATCGACACCAATTGATACGTTGACACAGGCGCCACAGATCACATCACCGGAGACCTCGACAAGCTCACCATGAGGGAGAGATACAACGGCCATGATCAAGTGAACATGCCCAACGGAGCAGGTATGAAAATTACTCATATTGGTCAAGCATATGTTCGTACTCCCACTCGTAATCTTCATCTAAAAGATGTCCTTTACTCACCTAAAGCCACAAAAAATCTTGTTTCTGCTCATCGTCTATCTCAAGACAATAATGTGTTTCTTGAAACTCACCCTCGTTTCTTCTTTATTAAGGACAAGGCAACGAGGAACACCCTCCTCCACGGCAGGTGTAGAGCCAGCCTCTACGCCCTATCATCAGCTTCTTTAGGCCCGGGCAGGTATGCTTTTGGTGCCACCAAGATCTCTCCGTCAAGGTGGCACGATCGACTAGGTCATCCGTCTTTGAAAATTGTTCAGCATGTTCTTAGCAAGAACAAAATTCCTTTTTCAGTTCATGAGTTGAATAAAGAGGGGGTGTGTGATGCATGCCAACAAGGCAAAAGTCACCAACTTCCCTATCCACATTCTAGTAGTTTTTCGAATGCTCCTTTACAGCTTATTTATTCTGATGTATGGGGACCTGCCCGTGACTCTATCAATAAAAAGAATTATTATGTGAGCTTTATTGATGATTTCAGTAAATTTACGTGGATATTTCTTCTTAAGCATAGGTCAGAGGTCTTTAAAGTGTTTCATGAATTTCAAGCACTTGTAGAAAGACTCTTTGATCGCAAAATCATCACCATGCAAACCGACTGGGGTGGTGAGTATGAGAGGTTAAATTCCTTTTTTCGCCAAGCTGGCATCACACACCATGTTTCCTGCCCGCATGCTCATCAGCAAAACGGCTCCGCCGAAAGAAAGCATCGTCACATTGTCGAGGTTGGCCTCTCACTGCTAGCTCATGCGTCTATGCCCCTCAAATTTTGGGACGAGGCATTTCTCGCTGCCACGTACTTGATCAATCGCACACCAAGTAAGGTGATCAATCTTGAAACTCCACTAGAAAAATTATTTCATGAAACACCAAACTATCATGCTCTTCATACTTTTGGGTGCGCATGTTGGCCTAACCTCCGTCCGTTCAATGCTCGCAAGCTTGAATTCCGCTCCAAGCAATGTGTTTTCCTTGGCTATAGTAATCTTCACAAAGGTTTCAAGTGTCTAGACATAACTGCTGGACGGGTTTATATTTCTTGAGACGTTCTGTTCGATGAAACGGTGTTTCCCTTTGCCAAGTTAAACCCTAATGTCGGTGCACCTATCAGATCTGAAATCCTTCTTCTCTCTGAAAATTCCTCCTCCTTACCTCTTGATCATGGGGACGAACATATAGCTAATGATCACTTGGGTAATTCTCATGAAAATTCTGCTATAAATTTTGGAGGAAATTCTGTTGTGCACTATGATTTTATGCAGCAGCAAAGGACAAGCGCGGAGCACGAGGAGGATTCAGGTGCTGCACGAGGAGCTGACAACGGCGGCGATCCCGGTGTGGATCCGCCCTCGCCTGCCGAGCCAGGCAGTGGCAGCGCACCCGCCTCGGGGTCAGGCGGGCCACCAGCTGACGACCACACGTCCCCCTGCGGCCCCGCGGGTGAGACCACGACAATCCAAGGCGGGCCCAGCGGCGTAGGTGGGCCAACCGCACTCACGCGTCAGGCGAGGCGCCTCTCCGCGTCTTCTGGTGGGCCTCGCCAAGTGGCCCAACGAGCAACTGGCTCCGGCTCTGAGGAAATCAGCCTCGGATCAGGTGCCGCTGGATCGTCTGCAGCGCTGGATCCTGCCGGATCTTCTGTGCAGCGGCCTTCTACTGCAGATTCTGTGCCGATGAGAACCAGATCACAGCATGGAGTTTTGAAGCCCAAGGTTAGGACGGATGGCTCGGTCAGGTATAGTAATGTTCGTTTTGGTGGCCTGGCTGTCACAGGTGAGCCAGGAAACTTGACTGAGGCTTTTGAGGATAAAAACTGGAAAAATGCTATGGATGAAGAATATAATGCTCTTATTAGAAACAAAACCTGGCACTTGGTTCCTCCAGCAAGAGGCAGAAATAGAATTGATTGTAAATGGGTTTACAGAGTCAAAAGAAAGTCCAGTGGAGAAATAGACAGATACAAGGCTAGATTAGTAGCAAAGTGTTTTAAACAGCAGTACGGTATTGACTATGAGGACATGTTTAGTCCTGTTGTTAAAGCAGCTACTATCAGACTTGTTCTTTCTGTTGCAGTATCAAATGGTTGGAGTCTTCGTCAATTGGATGTGCAGAATGTGTTTCTTCATGGCGTTCTAGAGGAGGAAGTCTATATGAAACAACCACCTGGGTATGAGGTAAAAGACAAATATCATTATGTGTGCAAACTTGACAAGGCATTATATGGTCTGAAACAAGCACCTAGAGCGTGGTATTCTAGGTTAAGTGATAAACTTCAAAGGTTTGGCTTTCGACCTTCAAAGGCTGATACGTCACTTTTCTTCTATAAGAAGGGAAAAATAATCATCTTTATGTTGGTATATGTTAATGATATTATTGTGGCCAGCTCATCACAAGATGCGGTCAGCGCATTGTTGGAAGATCTCAAGAGAGACTTTGCACTTAAAGACCTTGGCGATTTGCACTACTTCTTGGGAATAGAAGTGAAAAAGGTAACTGATGGGATAGTCTTAAGTCAAGAAAAATATGTGTCTGATATATTAAAAAGATCAGGTATGATGAGTTGTAAAGTTTCAAATATGCCACTTTCAACTACTGAGAAACTTTCCAAGGAAGAAGGGGAGCCCTTGGGAGCCGAAGCAGCCACAAACTATAGAAGTGTGGTAGGTGCCTTACAGTACTTGACACTTACAAGGCCTGACATATGTTTCCCTGTCAACAAGGTGTGTCAGTTCTTGCATGCCCCTACTCTTCAGCATTGGACTGCAGTGAAGAGAATTTTGAGATATCTCAGAGGTACTATAAGCACTGGATTAAAATTCACAAGGTCAAACTCAAATGTGGTAAGTGCCTTTTCAGATGCAGATTGGGCAGGTTGTCCTGATGACAGAAGGTCAACTGATGGCTTTGCTGTTTTCTTTGGACCAAACCTCATATCTTGCACAAAAACAAGCCACTGTGTCTAGATCCAGCACTGAGGCTGAATACAAAGCTCTAGCAAATGCCACGGCTGAGTTGATATGGGTTCAAACTCTGCTTGTTGAACTAGGTATATATCATTCTTCTGTTGCACGATTATGGTGTGACAATATTGATGCCACTTACCTATCAGCAAATCTAGTGTTCCATGCAAGAACAAAGCACATTGAAGTAGACTATCATTTTGTTCGTGAAAGAGTAGCCAAGAAGCTATTGGACATTCGTTTTATTCCTACTAATGATCAAGTTGCAGATGGCTTTACTAAAGCCTTGTCATAGCGCAAATTGGAAGAATTCAAGAACAATCTTAACTTGATAAAGTTGTGATTGAGGGGGCGTGTTAAAGTATGTATTATAGGATGTATACGATGTACATATAAATCGTATACATGTGTGGGCATGGTCGTGTTGTAATCAGGTAGTTAGGATATGTTCAGGTTGATCTCTATCCTTTGTATAGATTATGACTTGGAGATCAATCCTACAACAACCTAACTACCTAAACCCTGTAATCTCTTGTGCCTATAAATAACACGCAACGCGTCCATGCTAAGGCATATGCTTAACCCAACTTTACAATGAACTCTTGTTGGAATATAATGTCCGGTCCTTTTTCATAGTTTCGAATTTTGAAGCAATTGGCTGGAGCATGAATTTAATATGGTATTCGAGAAGAAGCCCCCGTGTCGTCTTCCTCGAGGTGGCTCGGGCGGAACCCTAGAAGCCGTCGCTGCCACCCACTTCATCAGTCCACCCCCTTCGCCACCGCCGGCTCACGTCGTCGGGCAAAGCCCGCCGATGGCGGGGCGTGCTCCAATCCGCGACAAAGCACCTCCCGGTTTCGGGTACCCCTCCCTCCTTCTCTGTTCTTCAACAGTAGGCGTCGCGCTCCCGTGAGCGCGGCACACGTGCCCCCCCCCCTCCTGCAACGATGGGCCGTGCCCAATAGCGGGTTCGCCCCTTCCTGCGGTGTCGTGCTCCGGCGGCAAATCCACCCTGCCCCGGCCACCTTCAGCCAGATCTACGCCGTGCTAGGCCTCCTCCTACCCAGATTCGTGGGCGTGCAAGGTGGCTCCTGCTGTTGCGTGTGCGCCATCCGTCCCGCTACGCTGGCCCGTGCCCAGCAAGGGATTCTCCCCCACCCTAGTGTCTAGATCGAGTTACGGTGCCTCCTTGCATCGACGTCCGGCTGGATCCGCGTGCGTCGCCCTGATGTGGACGCTCTGCTCCACACTCCTATGGCGGTGGGTTGGCTTCTGATTGGCAGTCGATGTGCGCCATGGCCTTCAGCCCTTGTAGCTCTATTTAGGCCAAGACTATGAGGCTCGTCCCGCTTATCTGGTCTGGTGCTTCGGTGGTGTGGTGGCTGGCCTGCTTCGGATGGATGGTGGAGGAGACCCTTATGCATATTAGCACTATCGACGGTGACGCATGCGGGCACTGTATTTCCTTGTTGGCAGATTTAGCATTGTCTCCCTCCCATCCTTTGCATTCAAGTTCCTGGAAGAAATTCTGGATCCGGATTCTCGGATACGACGATGTCGACTGATACGTCCATTTTGCATCATGTTTTCCGACTATTATTTATAATATTGTTGACCAATATAATACTTTATGGTGCAATTCTAATGTCTTTTCTCTATTAATTTGCAAGATTTACATGAAGAGAGAGATTGCAGGCAGCTAAAATTCTAGACCTGAAAAGGCTACATTAGAGATATCTATTCTGCACAAGTACAAATGAGCTGAAATTTCATGAAGAATTATTTTGAAATATATAACAAAAATATAAAAAATACTGAAGAAAAGAAATACCAGAGACAGCCCATCAGGTGCCCATGAGGCACCAAGGCGCACAGGTGGCTCGCGGGGCCCCAGGCCATCCTCCGAGGCCCATCTTATGCTATGTGAAGCCATTTACCCTAGGAAAAAATGGAGAGGACTTTCGGGATGAAGCACCACCGTCTCGAGGCGAAACGTTGGCAGGAGCACTTTTGCTCTCCAGCGGAGCGCTTCCGTCAGTGATACTTCCCTCCAGGAGGGGGAAATCGAAGTCATCGACATCACCAACAACCCTCTCATGATGGAAGGACCAATCTTTATCAACATTTTCACATGCACCATCTCATCTCAAACCCTAGTTCATCTTTTGTATTCAACTTTGTCTCAAAACCTTGGATTGGTACCTGTGGGTTGCTAGTAGTGTTGATTACATCTTGTAGTTGATGCTAGTTAGTTTATTTGGTGGAAGATTATATGTTCAAATCCTTGATGATATTCAATACCCCTCTGATCTTGAGCATGAATATGATTTGGGAGTAGTTAATTTTGTTGTTGAGGACATGGGAGAAGTCTTGTCATATGTAATCATTTGAATTTGGTATTAGTTCGACATTTTAATGATATGTATTTTGTTGTTTCCCTTAGTGGTGTCATGTGAACATCGACTACATGACACTTCACCGTACTTGGGCCTAAGGGAAGGCATTGAAGAGTAGTAATTAGATGATGGGTTGATAAAGTGACAGAAGTTTAAACCCTAGTTTATGCGATATTTCGTAAACGGCTTATTTGGATCCATATGTTTCATCCTATGGTTAGATTTATCTTAATTCTTCTTTTATAGTTCTGGATGCTTGCGAGAGGGGGTAATCATAAGTGGGAGGCTTGTTCAAGTAAGAACAACACCCCAATACCAGTCCACTCACATACCAAATTATCAATGTAGCGAACGGGAATCAAACAAACATGATGGACATGACTAGATGAAATTCCTGTGTGTCCTCAATAACTCTTTGCTTATTATAAGAGACCATTCCGACCTGTCCTTTGCTACAAAAAGAAGGATTGGGCTATATTGCTGCACCTTTGTTACCGTTACTACTTGTTTCTCGTTACAAATTATCTTGCTATCGAATTATCTGTTACCGATAATTTTAGTGCTTGCAGACAGTACCTTGCTGAAAGTCGCATGTCATTTCCTTCGGCCCCTCTTTGGGTTTGACACTCTTAATTATGGAAAGGACTACGATTGATCCTCTATACTTGTGGGTCATCATCGACGTCCTACCGTGTCTCCTCCGTGGTGGCATCATCTCAAGGATAGTGCTGCTCCGGGTGGTATTCCTTTTCCTGCTTTGCCAACCCCCTCAAGTTGGCCCCTGACATGGCTTTGCATGTGACCTGGGTGGCGGTTGCCTAGACGTCCCGGGGTGGCCACGGCGGCGCGTCACCCTTCGGCTTTAGGAGTCAGTTGCTGACGGGTTCCGTGTGGCTTCTCCAGCCACCTTCCCTTCCATCATTATGATCCTTGTTGTGTTTGGCTCTCATCCTGGGTGCCTCCTCTGTAACTTCCTTTCATGCCTTGGTGCACACTCTTGTATTTGAACGACTTTGAATTGTAATATAACAACAGGTGGTGTTTACGCTCCCCTCCCCCTTCATTCTTGAAAAAATGTGGTATCCAAACCAAAAGGTCTTCAGCTCAAGTCTCTGCTAACGCAGTATTAGAATTAAAAGATTTTGTGGCCTATATCAATCCTGCATGTAAGGACTAAAATATTCTAGAAATGAGGTGATTGTTGAAATACATTGACCGCCTCTTTTCATCAGTTCAAACTGTTGAATGAACTGGTTATATGCATAAAGTTGCAACCAATAGGTTTAGGGTTCAAAACCCAGTAAACGCAACCAAAAAATTGCGGCCTGCACCCGCTTTCGCTATCCATGGCATCAATTTCAGAGGAACTAGGGAAAGGGTAAACTTTTGATGTGAACGGCTCGACGCACATGAGGGCGTTCACACACTGACACTTTTGTTGGTTGCACGTTCGACAAGCCATCAAACAGAACATATAAAAATTGGATTAAAATCCAAGAGGAAGGATCATTTCATACCGCTCTCCTCTAGTACGTACATGTAGTGCATTCTCCAGGCATGACCATCGTATTGGTGTGGCTTCATCCCAATTAATTGCAGAATTGATGTTTAGAGCATCTCTAATATATGTCCTATTTCAGGGCACAAGAGATGTTGCGAATAAAATTTCGGGCATCAAAATATGATTCTTTGGGCACCAAAAAAGATCATCTCAAACAAACATCCAAACCACTTGATCAGATTACACACTTCAATACAAACTCCGGAACATTCATAGTTTTCAACCATGTCAGGTGTGTGTCGACATCTTCCAAAGCGCCATGGTCTCCTTGGAGGTATTAAAATCCTCACTCCCGTCGTCATCCTCATTCTTGTCACCATCCTCGCTCTCGTCGTTGGACTCGAGCTTGATCACCCTAGAGGGGGCAGCGTCGTCCTCCATCCCGCATTCCGCCTTATTGGGCTCATTGTCCCTCTAGAACCTCTCCGCCTCTGCCTGCACGAGGTGCAAATTTTCCATGGAGAACCTCGCCGTTGCCGACTGCTTGCTCTCACAGGTGTCGTTCTGCTCGAGAACGATGCGGGTGCCCTCTTCGTTGCACATGATGCAATGTTCATAAGCGGACCAATGAACTCCAATAGGTGATGTTGAAGGCGCGTGCAACGAGCCAATCGCACTGGCTATTGCGCTGCAGCTCGGCTCCGTAGTGGCCGGAGTCCCGTAGTCGGCCATCGCGGAATCCAGTCTTGTTGTTTGGTATGCGCGTTTTGGCGGCATAAGTGGCCGTGGCAGGAAATTGGAAGAAGGGGTGGCATGTCTGGCGATGCAGCATGACGCGACGACGGTAGCGGCACAATCTGGTTGGCAGGGCGGTGCGACGCGACGACGGTGAAATGGGGTGGTGCCGAGCGACTGATTGGAAGAGGGAGATGATGGATCCTTGCGCCGAGGCGGTGCAGAGTTGGCGAGGGTGGCTGGATTTGGTGGAGCGGCGGTGACGCCGGAGAGTTTGCTGTTGCGAGAGGTTGCAGGAAGGTTCCGGATGTGGCATTTGGGCTGCGTGCGGTTCATTTTTTTTGTTTGCAGCATCTGCGTGACTGCCATATATTTGTAGACGGTGCTGCCATTTTGTTGGGCTGCCATAAAAATGTTCTTGCCTACAAGGGAGGATGTTGGAGCAGCGTTTCTGCCCGAAATGCCCTAAAAACAGATAGCTACTGGACATGCTCTTATGTTTGCCATTGCATGTACGTGAGGAGGGATAGAAGAGCACGGAAGTGGGAGATACGTTGAGGTTGTTCGGTTCATCTCTACTCCTAATGGAGCAGTTGGTGAATAGTCTCCACGGTTTATTTTTGCTGGTTTTTTTTGTTTCTCCTCCCACCACCCCCTCCCATCCTGGTCCATCGATTTATTTTTCCCTCCACTCTTTATTACAACTAGGACTTTCCTAACGTATAACAAATCACGGATCTAACTTCCTTAAATTATTCATATCAACCGTTTTCTTTTATTGGTTCAATTTGTCTTAGGAAACAAATAACAAATTTTTAAGAAACAAATAATAGATTTAAATCTAACTTTTCTAACTTATCTAAATCAATCGATTTCTCTCATTAGTGAAATTTGTTTTAGGAAACAAATAACAGACACGTCACAAACTTTCCTCCCAATAAATAGTTTCTTAACATTTGCAAACTTTCCTATTCAGACACGTCACAAACGGGTAGGTACTGATATCATTTTACCAAACAATAAAACCCCATTTGCATAGAAATCAGTTCAAACTCCTAACTTTCCTAAATTTTTACCTTTCGTTTATAACATCCAATATTTCCTATGTTTTTCATCTATTGAAGGAAATCACCCATCCATCGATATTAGCATTTTTTTGGAATGAGATCTCCGGGTTATGATTTTTTTGCGATTCTTTCCAATTGTGACCTCTCTTTCCGCTCCGGCTCCTTCTCGCATAATCACCTCCACCACAGCCAGCTGACGCCACCCTAGACCTCTTGCCTCTCCACACCTTCTCCGCCACATCCTCCTCGTACTCCATTGACAATCCCTCCGCCACGTTTGTCCACGGCAGTGTCGAGGACATGGCGCAACAGCGTACCAGTGGTAGAGCAGCGCATAGTAGCAGGAAGAAGCACGCAGCAGGCGAGGCGAGCGGCCGACGATGGAGGGCAGAGATGCGGCCGGCGTGGCTGAGGGGGCGGCCGACAGAAGATGGCCGCGGCAGGAGGCGGCGCGAGGCAGGGGCGCGACAGTGGGGCGAGCGAAGGGATAGGTTGCAGCAGACGGGGCGAGCGCAGCCAGCGAGAGTGTGACGCGCGGCCAGGGTGTGCGTCGCGCGAGGCAAAGTGGTGCGGTGGCTATGGCGAGCGTGATGGCAATGGCGGGAGCGACGGACGCGGTGTGGCACGTGCGTGGACATGGAGAGCCAGAGAGGGAGTGGCCCCGCGGGCGTGGAAGAAGAGCTAAAGGCTCGGGCATGGGCGCACATAGGAGCGGGCATGTGCCATGGGGTCAATCCGAGGAGCTCAGTGGCTACCCCTGCAATGGCCATGGCGGACGGCGGTTCTCGGCCATGGCGAAATACCTAACGAGAGCAAACGAGAGGGGAAACTGGGGAAAGGCAAGAGGAGATCACGGCGGTGTCAATAGCACCGTAGGGGAAGACAGGGGAGCTCGGGGCGGCGCGGATCGAATGGCAATGTCGCGGTGGCCGAAGGTTGAGGAAGACGGCAACGACGTCGATCTGGGGGTGCTGGACTTGATCTCGTTGGCGCAGACGAAGTAGCGGAGGCATTCGGAGCTCCTCGACAAGCTCCTAGCCAGCAGGGAGGGCAGTGGCCGTGTTGACGGGGTCGGTCATGGTGGCCGTGGCATCTGACTTCGTCCAGATCACCGGGATCGAGCGAGCGAGGAGGAGAAGTGGATCTGGTAGGGGGCGTCGAGGAGGAGTGAGGCCATGGGGGCAGGGGAGGTAGGGCGTCACCCTTATCCATTCCCCTTCGATGCCGGCGAGGTGGTCGGCGGGATCCCGGCTCTGTAGCGACGGGCTCGGGGAACAGGAGAAGACGACCATGCGGGGACTGGACCACTGGGCCGGTTCGGTGGCAAGGCCCGGGGGTAGGGGAATCCCCTTTTTCATCGTCCTTTTGGTTTTTAATGTATTCTAATCCCTTTTTTTCTTTTTAACACCGTTTTCTATTTATTCTTATATCAACTAAATGGATTTTGTTAATTGTGAAACTAAGCACACAATTCGAGCACAATTATTTTAGGTGGCACAAAAAGTTTGGGGCCAAAAGGAAATACATAAAATTAGGTTTATATTTAATTGGTTATTTTAACTACTATTGGACCTCTTATTAATTTGACAAGATTTAATTTTTGGGTCAAATAATGTTGGCTCAACATGTCAAAGATCAGTGGATTTTATAGAATATGGTGAACATTTTAGTTTTACTGTTGACGAAATAATTTATTTGACTTTATTTTAAATTTGAATTGGGCTTTCATTTTTATCAAGTGGCAGTTTGGCTTAGCAAGCCTGATGGCATGGCATCATTAGGGGGAGGTCACTATAGCTAACGACTTGAGGTGTTACATAATCTTCCCATTTATGAAATTTCATTGTTAAATGATTGGGGAATATATCACACTATCCATTAGTTCATTCAAGCTCACCACAAGTTCAACATTATTGCCAATTGAGTAAGTCTTATTGGCGGGGAGAATAGGCTATGTGTGTGTGTGTGTTAAAGAGAGAGAGGGAGAGAGAGAGTGAGGAAGAGGGAGGGGGGAGAGAGTGTGTGTGTGAGGATTTGATAGTAAAAAAGGTCGACAATGTCGTAATATTAAACTCTCAAAGTTAATATGGCCCCGTTGCAACGCACAGGCATTCTTCTAGTTTGATTAGTTTCGTAGACAGATTTCTAAGTTTCAAAAATCATGATGGTAAGGGATGGCAATGGGTACCCATTACCCGTTTACCCTGCGGGTTAAAACCCTATTGGGGCAAGGATATGCACCAAAAAAATACCCATGGATACATAAATAGGAAAATTTTATACCAATCGGTTATAATGGGTATGGGTATGATTTAGTATAACCCATACCCATGTATCCATGTACCTGCATATATTCTGACAAATAGACCTTATATATTATTTATCCACATATTAACATATTATATGTACATAAATCTGACAACCCAAACAAGACCTATCATGCATTCATGTTGGGCTGCCGCACCACAATAGCTAGCCCACGAACGAGTATGTGTTGATGTCATGATATGTTGTTGTTTATAAATTATTATTATAATTAAGTTGTTGTTTATGACTATGTAATACTCAAACTGATGATGTGTTGCAAATCTGGGTAATTTTACCCGGGGGTACCCATTTACCCTGATGGGTGACGGGTATGAGGAAAAATTGTACCCGTCAATGGGCATGGGTACGGATGATGGGTAAGGTTTGAGATGATGGGTAAGGGTATGGCGTGGCTCCATCCGTACCCAAACCCTGCGGGTGCCATCCCTAATGGTAAGCAACTTTCCTTCTCCAATTACATGGTTGGTTGAAACGCGGCTTCAAATGTATGCTGATAGCTTTGAATGGTTGCCTCTTGCATCCCTGTCCGCGGATTGATCTGCCGGTTCATAGACAGATGTGGTGTCTGGTTTCTGGGTCAGTGTTGTAGATGCCCTAATATCGCTTCCTGCATAGACACAGTTTCGTACCATACCCTCCTATCATGCATGCATGGGTATTGAGGTAAATTTGTTGCGCTGGTACAACGTTAGCTATCGAGGTAAGTTTGTTGCGCTGGTACAACGTTAGCCAGGGGTTTCACATCGCATCTTTGGATGGAGATCAATTTTAATCTGGTGGTCAATAGCCGTCGCCGTTGTAATATCAATCTGGTCCTTGAAAGTCGGAATACAGTCACTAAAAATCATTAATGTACACAAATAATCCAGCGGTCGTTCGCCGTCGTTGTAGTCTCTGCACCGTCCCGTTGTTGATAAAAGTGACGGCCACACATATCCCTTCTTGGCATATATTTGTTGCAAGGTTGCTGTTTTGGTCCGCCGATCCTTAGGGCCTTAGCACGACAAATTTAAAAGAATTTTCGTTGTTGTTAAATTTTTTAGATAGCCCTTGAATGTCGTTAATGAGGGCTTTATATTCTTACCAGGCCTAATTTCTTGATTCGGATCGGCCGCCGGTTCGATGGCAGTGTGAGGCGCCATGAGATGAACATCGTTCAAATTCCAGTTGTGAAGACGGAGCTCCCGGGTCACGAGCTCAACCGTCGCCGCCGGCGTACAGTGTGCCGTTAGGTCGTGGGAAGATGGAACCACTGATCCAACCACGTCGGTCTCAGCGTAGATGAGTGGTAAGCCTTCACCGGAGGCAGCTCGGATGGGTGACAGTTTTAGCAACGTGCCTCGTTTTTTCGTGGACCTGCCTTTGGCTGTATTGGCGACGGACAAGCCGGGCAGGGAGCCGTTTGGACCTTGCATTTGATGGCAAGGCAGCAGCTGCTGCAATATAAGGCTGCGGACCGTACGTGGATATGCTGCGCACCACAGAGCAGCGGCCAGTGTACATTAATTGTGTCAAACAAGCGAGGAAAAAGTGGCATACTGAGCCGAGTCAGAGGTTGCCTGGAGCTTACAGGAGCTCATGCATGAGTACAATTTTACCGCGAGAGGTTTACCGCTCCTCTCACCGGATCGTCGTTAGAGCATCTACACCCGGACTTAGACAAATCTGGACCACAAACGCCCGCGGACACGCCCGGATGCGTCCACACATAGTGACCGGGCACTTCTTAAACTGTGTCGTCCACATCCGTGTCTCTCATATCCGAACCCTTATACCCATACTATATCATGCAACGTCGATTAAACTACGTAGATCGGCTCCGGACATAGAAATAGCACAATAGTTTAACAAAAGATTCACCAGAGTTCACATAAACGACGCACAACTTTATAATACATTTAAAACTTGAAATTAAAATCAACTTCACCACTTCCGGGCCGGCCCTTTCCCCTTCTGGTTACCGGTGTAGTTGTACCTGTCGGCCACGGGTGGAGGATCGTCCAATTCGTCGGAGGAGGAGGAGTGGTCGTCGTCGTCGTAGGAGTCGACGATGACGAGGCCCTTGAGGCGCTGGACAGCCCAGTCCTGCTGGCGCCTGAGCTTGGCCAGCCGAGCCGCCTCCTTCACCTTCTGCAACTCCTCTCGCTCGGACTGCTCGATGGCAAGCCGAAGAGCCTTGGCGTTCTTCCGGCAGAGCCGCCTAGCATCCGTCTCTACCGTTGTAAGCGATCGGCGGTAGACCCACGCGAGGAGCCGCTGGTCCTCATCGGGCTCCGCCTGTAACCCACGCCGGCGGAGGACATAGCTCTCCACAACCTCCCTCTTCCTTGCCCGCTGCCTCTCGCTGCGGGCGGCGTGCGCCTCCTTCTCCGGCGTGTGTGTCCAGGCCGGCAGGGAGGGTACAAGGACCTACCTCTGCCCATGAGGGGGAGCAGCAGCCGGCGAGGCGAGGGGACGGCATGGCGAAGCAGCAGCAGGCGGGGCAAGGTGATGGCATAGGGGAGGCGCCGATTGCGCTGGCCGCCTGTCGGAGATACCCATGGGCCGGGAGTGGCCAGCACCAGCGGCTGAGATGCGCCGACGGGGAATCTGTGGCTGCGGCGAGGCGGTAGATCCGGAGCTGCCTCCGATCTCCACCTTGGACCGCTCCAAAAGGTGATGCGGGGGCAAGCTCATACTCCGGATCCACCTCGTCGTCGGAGCGCCTACTGGAGCTGGACATTGCGGCAGATTCGATCGGAATTGGTGAGGGGGGAGAAGAGGGCGAAGCGAGAGAGGAGATTGAGTGAGATAGGGTTTCAGACCAACGAGGCCGATGGGGTTTTGTGTAGGACAACTGTGGGGTCGGTGGTGGGCCAGACTTGTCAGGCGGATGCGTCCAGGCGTGCCCGGGCCACCCCATATCCGCTCCATATTTGGATTGGATATGGGGGTGCCGGTTAGTCTAGTCGTTTGAGGCCCGTTTGAGGCGTCCGCTTGGGTCGAAAAAACGTGACCGAGCAGCCCGCCCGGACATATGAAGCGGCTTTGAGAGGTCCGGCTGTAGATGTTCTTAGTCCATTCTCATGCGACCACACCGTCGTGGACTGCTTGTCACTGGCACACTAATATACGTAGTTGAATGGGTCATCACACGCTGTTAAAAACACTTATCGCACAACGAATGTATGGAACACTCAAAAGCATAATCTGGCAAAATGTTTTCCGTGACAGAATAAAACAAACCATCACACTGGTGGCGAGTGAGGTTCTTGCCTTCTCATTGACATGTCCGGGCTCGACCAACGGACCATAATACTACTATTCTATTCAAAGCGGAGGCAAAAGATTATCCTCATCTATTAATTAATCTCTTCCAAAACCGTATGGCAATTACTAGCGCGATACAATTTTCCCTAGTTTCATTGCACTTGCGGCGACCCAAAGCCTAGCCTCCTCCAAGATGATGTTTAAAATAATCAGGGGCGGCGCACTATAGTGCCGGAAAACACAGACGTTCCTTTCATTTCAAATTGCCCAAGAAACAAGAATGGTGAGCGAGGCCATTGCTTTTCTAGAAGGAATATTCATGTCGGTTCTACTAGCCCAGAAGATGTATCCACATGCACAAAACCAGAAGATGTATCCGCCGCACCCCTACAATGTGTGCCACTAACAGCCACATCGTGCAACCATGTGATCATAAACCAAGCACGCACCCCCCCACACACACACACACAAGTGCGCACGCGCTTGTCAGTTGTGCTCGATGATAGCACTCAATAAGTTTGTGCTCTCAAGTATTTTCAGCATGCACGTTGGATCCTAGTTATGCAAGTTGTGTTTACCAACAGTGCCACCCACCTCCTCCAGTTGAGTTTGTGTTATTCTGATTTACCCATCCCCAAGCACATCCCCCTCCTCCAATCGAGAAATGCCATCACCCACCCTTAGTTGAGTGCCTCTCCTCCCCACCCCTGTCATTCGAGGAACTTGACCTTGCCTTCGCCCAAAGCTCTGGTGTCTAATATGTTCATACTTTTATGAGATTGTTCTATATGAGATTTTTGCAAAACAAACAAGGGCAAGATATAATAAAACTTAATGCAACTATTTCTTTTGATTTTTTCCTCTTTTACGATAATGGCCGCCGGTCTTTCCTCTGACAGGCTATGTGGAAAGGGTGGAACCCCTTTCTCGAGAGCTTGCGTGAACAATTTTAGGGATCCTATGTTTTTTCTATTCCTGCGTTTTTAGAATCCTGTGAATCATAGAGGCCCTCATCCAGAAAGGACATGTCGAGTATTGTCAATGATGTTGTTAGTTTCTCCCTTTTTCAAGCAAAATAAATTAATGTCCTACGTCAAGGGAACCCTTTTGCTGCCTCATCATGTTCAAAATGATTGTGGATATACTCGCTATCCTCGGAACAGAGCTAAGGAGGACGGTCAAGTTACGAGGTGTGTTCTCATCATGTGGACGATGAGTAATCTATATCTCAAGTCCTCCATATATGCTGATTACATTATAATCTTTATGGTGATTTGAAGTGCGCAGGTAATTTGAGCTCATTTCAACCATCTTTTAGCAGCTTTTAGGTTTTAAAATGAACTTTTACCAGTAACTAATATATTGCCTCTGGAAGCCAAGATAGTCTGAGAAGCTGGAGCATACCCAATTTTTTGGGTTAGCATTGCAATTCATTGTTACAGAGACTATGTAATAGACATATAAAAATATAGAAGATTGTAAATTGTTTTGAGAAATGTCTTAAAGATCAGAGGTCCAAAAAATCTATCTTACGTATGGTAGCTAGTGGAATTAATAAACACCTTATTGAAAAACGTCCCTAGTTTCACAGTGTCCTTTAAATATCGTAATTTGAACATTTAGACATATATAGATCCAGTTTTTTCAGGAAAGTATCACATGCCAACACGAATGGGAAATTTTGTGTCAACCCAAAGACCAGGAAGGTCTCTAGGAATCTAGTACCTTGACAAGGAAGAGCGCCGATGAATCCACTTTATGCACAATAGGAGCTCGAAACAAGAAGCTAGATTTTGCCTTACCTAGCACCGGAAATAGGAGATCTATCGACTGAACGACCAATTATAGCCGGAGGGACAAGTCCAGCTCGTGGTCGCGCTCCGACGAGCTCGTGCTGCGCTTGTGCGCCATGCCACCTGCTGCTGCTGGCTCCTCGGACACCCAAACAGCGGCGGCAGCCCTCTCCGGTTTCCAAGCGTGCGCCGTGGCAGCGGCAGTCTCCCGGCGGCGCTTGTCGGCTCGCTCTTTCTTGTGCGCGTTCTGGTGGCCGCCGAGAGCCTGCGAGGTGCGGAACTTGCGGTGGCAGTACACGCATAGGAAGAAGCCGGGCGCCGGCGCCACGACCGCGGCGGCCAGGGTGAGCTCGAGGCTGAGCTCGTCATGCGCGTGCTCCATTGTGCTCGCTGGTGCTGGTGGTTGTGTGTCGTACTCGCATATGGCTGTGGGTGTGTGTGACTGAGGAGAGCTCGCTATCTAGCCAGGTTCAAATCTGGGGAGCACAAATGGCCAAGCGAATCGTGGAGGTAGCTTGGACGGCCGGTGTGCATGTGGTGCTAATTCCTCCGCGGTTGTTCTGTCCGGGAGGGCGACGTACGGCCCCGCCGCCGTCGTCACCGGGGCACACACACGCGGGGTATTAGGTCAGACTGCATGCATGCATGGCCCTACCAAGATTCCTTATGTCTAAAAAAAATAGGGCAACTGTGGAAGTATGTGTACACACATACACAAGCACACACGCGCGCGGGGTGTGTTAGGAAAGCGTTACTTCTTCCCCTAATAAAAAGAAAGGAAATGAGACATTTTGCCCTGGCGCGTGCACCATGCAGAAGTTCATATTTTATGTGGAATTCAGCCTTATTTTTTTTTCTCGTTTTGCACAGGCTAGTCATAATGGGAGTGTCAGACATACATAATATCATGCATTCTAACTAAGCATTTTTGTTAAGATGACACAATTAAACCAGTAGAGAGAGGCCTGAGTACAATGATATGGTATATTGTGTCATATTAAATGATGTACTACTACGGAATGATAATAAATATGATCACTATGATACCAAGATATGACATATGCACTCTAAAAGTAGTATCATATACTAGTATCATATGCATGATATTAGTATATGATACTTTCCAGTGTGACCAGCCTCATGCAATATCCGACGGGGCATAAGGAGGTGTATGTGACAATGCCGTCCTGTGGCGCCTCGTGCTCACCAAGAACAGGCGGCCAATCAGGGTGTCAAGAGGGAAAGAGTTTACTCTACGCCGGCACAACGTACTTGACTGCGACGGCACGTTCATATAATCCCAAGTACTACATGACGAGAATTTGTAGCTTGCGGGTGCCACACGTTGCTATATGATTATAGTATTAAAAATACCACAAAATTTCAAAAACAAAATCTGGAATTTTGGTATCAAACATGGGTGCCCATTCTACTCCCGTGTTTAGTTCCATGAGCAATGGATGCCCATGCGTGGTATTCCTGGTAAAAAAAAAGATAAAAAAAATCCTATGTATAGAAAAAAACTGATTGGATGGATCGTATGTCGGATCGTATTTTCTTTGCCACAGATAT
This sequence comes from Aegilops longissima, assembly GCA_021605205.1. Taxonomy (NCBI): domain Eukaryota; kingdom Viridiplantae; phylum Streptophyta; class Magnoliopsida; order Poales; family Poaceae; genus Aegilops; species Aegilops longissima. Next base: position 747,518,614 of record CM038679.1, read on the forward strand.
CGCGGGTATCCACTCCCCATGAAACTAAACGCGGGGGGGGGCGGTGGAATATGCTATCATATTTGATATCCCAAAATTCCATAATTGTTTGCAATTTCCTGGTGTTTTTCAATACTAATATATTCATATAGGGGTGTGTGAATGCATTTCCCCACTCATACATACCTTATAGCACCGGAGATAGCAAACACAACATCTATATGTAAACTGACTAAATTTGCAATTTGGTTAAATCAATTGATAGGAGGGAGAATGGTGTGTACCCAGCTGATTGGCCCCCAACGTAGCCCCGCATGGCCGAATGCACATTGACGCCGGTATGGGAGCTTCTCATCATTCTGGCAGATATGTTTTTTTTTCTTTGAGGGGTTTCAGGCAGATATGTATGCTCCCATTCGAGGAATATGGAAGGGAAGCATGGGGAGCACCTAACGAGCGCCTTCAGCAGTTCAGCGCCGGTTTCGAGTTCTGGCGCTCTTAGCTTCACGCTACTGGGCCGGCCCAAGTGAACTTCGATCGATTGGAGTAACCACGATGCAAAAATGGCTCGCTCGATTCCAGCTGTCCTGGTTGACGCAAACAAAAACTGGTCCGCTTGACCAGTTGACCAGCCAAGCGTTGACTTAAAAAACAATATAAAAAATTGCAATAAAGGAAATAGTTCATGAATTCAAAAATGTTTTACTGATTTTGAAAAATAAGTTCAAAACTACAAAAAATTCATTCAAATCTGAAAATGGTTCATTGAATTTGTAAAAAACGTTCATCGGTTTTGAAAAAAGATCGTCGATTCAAAAAAAATCATTGAATTTAAAAAAAATCATCAAAGCTGAAAAAAATTTCATGGATTTTGTGTTTCATCAAATACTAATTTTTAAAAAATCATCGAAAATAGGAAAAATCATGGGTTTTCAAAAAAAAGACCACAAAAAAGTTTCATCGAATTTGAAAAATAATGTGATCAATTTGAAGAAAAAAGTTCAAGTAATTCCAAGCAATTCAGCGAACCAGGTCTAACAAAAAAGAAAAAACAGAAAATAAAAAACGAAAAGGACAAAATAAAAGAGAGAAAAGGTTATACGTTATCAGAACCTGCTTGGTTGCCAGGTGGTAACGCCAGAGTGTAGAGATGAGCAAGGTTATACGTTATACGATGGAGCACCCGATCCAGCGTATGGGCGGCCCACTTGCGGTTTATTCCCAACTGAACCTTCCCAAAACCAGGTTTTTATTTTGTTTCTTATGTTTTCTCGACCGGTTTTTCTTTGTTTTTTTCTTATTCATTTTATTTCCTTTTCTAATTTTTCCTTTCTTTTTTTCTTTCTTTTTTCCAAATTGGGGCTCCCGCCCAAGACGCCACTAGAAGAGTTGCCCGTGTCTTCACGTAGAAGATGACCGAAATGTTTCATCGACGAGCTAGGCCTTGGGCCTTTCTTTGTTCATCGTTGGATCGCTAAGTGACTGCGGCCCACATCAGGCTGGGTGATTCAGCAGGAATTGTCGTCCCTAAAAAAAGCAGGAATTAGCATTTTCTAACAAAAAACATAAATTGACTTTCTCTTCTACTGGAAAAAAGGAAAAAACTTTGTGGGCAAAATAAATGGATTAGCGTGAAGTTAAATAAACAGAAATAAGCGTTCCACTTTTTTTCAATGAAAAATAAGTAGTGTCTTACTAAAAATGGAATTAGCGCACTGGTTCAGCACGAAGGCCTTTTCTATCTTTCTTTCTTTTTAAGCGGGTTTATTTTTGAAGGACGCAATTAGCGGTCAACCTAAACACTTTATTCTTGTCCTTTGCAGATGTATCGACTGTAGCTAGGGCTGCAAACGAGTCGAGCTCGAGCGATTTGAAGTTGGCTCGGCTCAACTCACATGAAAATTCGAGCGAGCTCAAACTAAGTGAAGCTCATGATCGAGCTGTTGAACATGACTCGTGCTCAGCTTGTAACGATCTCGAGTCGATCTCGAGCTAGTTTCGAGCTAAATGAGTTGGTAAAAATTATAAATCTATGGATGAAAAAAAAAATTAAGGTGAATATGCTGGGAACCTTTGCCAAAAATATAAGATATTTAACACATAGTCGACCACGTGCCATAATCAGGACTAAATGTTCTCTACTTAATTAAGTTTCCATGTTCGTTGGTAAATAAAATAGAGAAACATTATGGACAACATATATGTTAATAAATTATCTTATTTTCATTTAATATATGGCATGATCATTTAACATAATGATATTCTGTCGAGCTATCGAGCTAAAATCGAGCAAGCCAATATTGGCTCAAGATCGGCTCATTTCTCGGTCGAGCTACATAAAGTGTTCAAACTCAGCTTATTTTTTTTCGAGTCGATCTCGAGTCGAGTCAAAAAACGAGTCGATCTCGAGCGGCTCACGAACCTCGAGCTTTTCTTGCCGCCCTAACTGTAGCAAACCTTCCCTCAAAAAAAAAAAAGACTAGCAAACCAATACCCTAAAGCCTGGTAAAATGCAGTTAAAAACTTAAGTGATAAAGTGAAAAACAACAATTACCTGACCGACCACACTCAGAAGCGAGTCCCGGAGAGCAGACTGCACCGCATCCACAAGCCACCTTAAAAACACGAGTCTACAGAAACTAGAACGTCCAAGAAAAAAACAAAAAGGGTTTCTCACGATTTGTATTATAAAGCAACCATCATCGGTACATCCGAAATACCGATACAAACACACACCATCACCACATACAACACACACACCCAAAGCGAGATACGGTGTTGGCACTGACACACCACTCCAACGATTAGCAAGCACACTACAGATGGGGAAAAAGTACTGCTTTGAGTCGACGGAGACCACCATGAGCAATCACCAAGCAGAGGTGAGACGGCCGGCAACAGAGCAAGGACTCCAAAACGATGCCTTCAAGAAGGGAACAACCACATAGCCACCACCGTCTGATCCTATGGATTACGGTTTCACCCGGAGTAACCCGAAGGGACACAACGGAGCCTACAGGAGGAAACGACGTCTGTGGACACCGCCGCTATTGGCCAGTACAATGACTGGGCAAGTGATGTACCCCGGTGCTTCGACCTCATCGTCGCACCGCCGCTCCACCAACCACACACATCTATGCCGCCCGAGCGGCCACGTCTGCCTACCCGCACCCGAGTCGCGCAATCTACCCAAGACCAATGCGCCTCCCACCGCCAGGGCCGCTGCCCTGCATCCAAACATCCTGGTAACATCAAAGGAGATGGCTTTGGATACAGCCAACTCCATCCACTGCCGGAACCAGCAACGACCCCGCCTCAGGCATCGTCGGGATAGTGACCAGGAAGCATCAGCCCAGGGAAAGGGGAAGGGGGAGGAGAGGCACTCAGCCACGACCGAAACCCCCTTTTCCAGCGATGGGCGGCTCGACCACATCGAAGCCCCCATCCCTCCCATATCCCTTCCTCCCGAAGTACCCCTACTTCGCCCCACCCCTGCGAATGGCACGGACCGACGCAAGGCCACCGACAGCCGCCCGTCCAACGAAGGAGGGGAGAAGATCCACCACCATCGATGCCAAGGATGGCCCCAGGAGTAGCTTCCCATGACTCACGCCGTCGTCCGAAAGCCGGGAAGGAAAGCAATGCCACCAGCACTGCCACCCTATGCACGACAGCTCCCAGGAGTAGCCGGCCCGTGCTTCACGCTGTCGTCGGGAAGCCGGGAAGGAAGGCCACGCCACCAGCATCGCCACCCTATGCACGACATCTGGCCGAGGCAACCGGCGTGAACCGCATGAAGAACCAGCCGCCACCAAAGGAGCAGCTAGCCACCACAACGCCTGCCACGCCTGCACGCCGTCCCCGTGATGTCCGACGCCCGCACCACACTTTCGCCTAGGGACGATGGCCCGTGCTTGACCCACTGCGCAACAGGATGGGAAAGACCCTGCTAGTGCCGGCGCCGACTAGGCTTTGCCCAGGCATGTGCTCTGGCGGGGCGAGGGAGGTGGAAGGAAGGGAGAGGGGACAGGCGATGGTAGGATTTAGGGTTTCCACCGTGTTGCCCCATGGGGCGACGCGGGAAGGGGGGAGGGTTGCGATGCTGGAAAAAATCAATGTCCAATATAAAGAAGGGAAGCACATTGTTGGTCATCTAGGCGAGCATGTTCAGGTGCAAATATCACTAGTAGAAAACAGGGCTATGGTTCCGAGCCAATATTCACATTAGTCTCGGTTCAATCACGAACCGGGACTAATGTGAGCATTGGTCCCGGTTCGTGCCGCTAAGGCATTAGTCCCGGTTCACCTGTGCCCTTTAGTCCCGGTTTGTGCCTCAAACCGGGACTAAAGGGTGCGATGCCCTTTAGTCCCGGTTCGTGCCTCAAACCGGGACTAAAGATTAGACCTTTAGTCCTGGTTTGAGACACGAACCGGTGCTAATGGGGTTGAGACCTTTAGTCCCGGTTCGTGCCACGAACCGGTACTAAAGGTCCCATTTTCAAACTCTACCCCCCACCCGTGGATCGCCTTTTCAGTTTAAGAAAAAATAAAAGAAAATGATGGAAATGTCAAAAAAATAAAAGAAAATAAGTTTCCCATGTGATATGTGGTCTAGTTGTTGGGAAAATTTGCAAATGTGAATTTCGACTTTATTTGCAAAATCTCTCGAATTTGTAAAATGGGCATAACTTTTGCATACTAACTCGGATGAAAAAGTTTTTATATGAAAAATCATCTACTCAAAAAGTTGTATCCAAATTTAACTGGGAACCCCGTTAAACATTTTCAAAATCCTCACAAACCTAACAGAAAAAAAGGTACGGGGCTTTTAAGATCTAGAGTGGAAAAAATCGAAAAAATTTCAAACTGTGGTCAAACTAATTATTCTGGAATATTAGTGTTACTAAATAATTATTTCAGTTATTTTGAATTTTGGTCAAATCTGGTCAAACTGTGGTCAAACTATGGTCAAACAATGGTCAAACTAATTATTCAAAATAACTATTATTTTCTAAATAATTATTGTTTTTTAAAACAATGGTTTCAAACTCAAACAGTGAAATATGTCACTTCATGCTCAAGCAAAATTCCTGAGAGTTAATAGGATTGACATCTTACTATTGTCAGGAAAACAAAAAGTGCAGACTTGGAAACGAGGGAGAATAGAACCCGGAAGTTAAGCGTGCTCAGGCTGGGGGAGTGGGAGGATGGGTGAACGTTCGGGAAGTTAGATGATTTGGAATGATGAGGGGTGATTAGAGATTAGAGGATAAATTGAGCAGTGATGAGGGGTGCTGATTAGAGATTAGAGGTTAAAATAATTCAAAATTTAAAAATCAAAAAATCAAAAAAAATCATAAAATTTTTCCTTTAGTCCCGGTTGGTGTTACCAACCAGGACTAAAGGTGGAGCTCCACGTGGCCGCGGCCTTTAGTCCCGGTTCTGGCCGGGACTAAAGGTGGGAGACATTAGTACCGACCCTTTAGTCCCGGTTCACCAAACGGAACAATAGCCCCTTTTTCTACTAGTGTATCAAGAATTCTAGCAAACACCATACACGATTCAACATTGGATAAAAAGAGATTTGACTACAAGTAATGATATGGTATCAGGTTTTTAGAGCGCACAGGCATTATACATGCTAGAACGAATATGTGCCATCATCGTCGATCCTCCTCGGCGCCGGTAAAAGGTGACCTTCAGAGGTACGTAGGGCCCCTTGACCGGGCATACAATGGACAACAAGCTACGTATGTATACTACTAGGGGTTGGGGCGCCCCTTGGGGCACCTCTTGATAGAAAGTTGGGGCGATGCCAAGTGGGAGCCGCCCCTTCCACTCTCCTATTTATACTAAAATTATCATAATTGGTATAAAGATTCAGACAAGTGATTCAACGAACTTTCATAAAATATATGAAGCTAATTCAACATTGATCGGCCACTGATTCAGTAACGAAATTATATTTTCTAATAAAATACAACATTTGTTACTAATATGCGGAGCAGCTTTAGCATTGATTAATCGCTGGCTCAGGAAAATAACTTATGGTTGCTATTTAAACTACTATTGTAAAGGGATTCAACTCTACATTTAATCAACTCTCACCATAGTGCGTCTTTTTTCTATTCAGTGAGAACATTCACATTCCTTCCTCCTTCGAATGACAACAGCAGGTAGCACAGAAGCAAGCTTCTAGCATCACCTCCTAATGTTCTCTTCAGGTATTTCAGTTCTTCACTTCCTCGCAATGAACCTATAGGAACCCAAAAGAGCAAGCTAGGATGGGAGTGGAGGTGAACCAAATCAAGAATGCAAGGGAGATAAAAGGAAGTATGTGCCACCTGGTTTGAATGAATGTGTGGTCACCTGAAGATCTGATTCCTTGCCTGCATCAGAAACTTTTCCTCTCCGAAGGATTTGTGTTCAAGAAACAACTCAACATAAAAAAGTGCATTACCCTACAGGTTTTACTCCCAACCAAATCGACCATCCTTCAGTTTCAATACATCGATCTAATCCGAGTCTTCTGAGATAACCCCAAATATAATTTTAGATGGATAAACAGATATGAACACAAACACGTTGTAGACACTTTTTCAGTTGGGATTCAGGAGAAACAGGCTTGTATGCAAATAATGAGTATCAAAGCCTGCTTCATTATATTGGACAAATCATAACAGACAGGTTTATTATCCCAGATCACACAATTATTATTAAGCATCTAACATATGCACATACATGCTTTGGCGAAGACGAAACCGATCTGAAGATTAGGCAGCTCTGCAGCTCATCCATCCACCACAGGGGAGCCCTATGCCGCCTTCGCGAACCCAACCTTCGTATTGTCATAGTCGAGTACGGCATGGTAGGCTCCCATGAATATATCACCCAGGATCCTACGACAGCAAGTCATTACTGTTAGAGTCAGCACAGCAGTTTCGTGGAACATTCACTTTCAGTATTTCAGAGGTGTTTCGTGCTCCCAACGACTGCAGATAAATCTCACAGATGAAGAAACCTTAATTACTAACTCGTCTGTATTATGAGTGCAATAGTACACTAAGAAGAGGTCAATGTCGATAAAAGCAGAAGGCTCTGAGAACATAAGCCGTGCATAATTTTACCAGATAGGTCCATAGGGAGGAGGAATGTCCATGGCTATGAATCCACTCATGCACTCGGTAGCATCTCCATTACCAATCTTTAGGATGTACTAACCAACAGAAATCAAAAGTGAAACGAAGTCAGCTTACTACAAATTAAATGAGAGCAACAGAATATACAAATCTGAACGTATGACAACCACTTGCATAAAGCACTCATAATTTTTCCTAAAAAAGTAATAGCAGTCCCTATATGTAACCTTCGCCACCATTTTGTACACTATGATCTCTGCAGCCGCAGGTTGTTGTTTTCTTTCCGGTCATACTAAACATTATGAACAGCGCACGTACTTACTCCGGATGATGTCTCCGTATGCTCGTCGTCGTCGTGCTGTGGAGCATGTGCTGAGAGAATTGTTATTGTGAGAAATAAGAAAGATATTTATTTGTAATGGAAATGACATATATGAGATTGGACAGGATAGAACATAATATTGAGGTAATTCAATTATGCAGTATGAGAGGAGATTAACCGGGCAAGCAGCAGTGATAAAACTTTAACAGTGTGAATATATAAGCTTGTCGGTTCATGGCAGCCATGAGCTTCACATCATCCTAAAACTCTACAATATCACATCATGCTTGGTGAAAATAACATGCTAAAATATTCAGTTTGGAAATCACAACACTTCGAATGGATAGAAGAATTATTGTTAGATAGTAAGGGCCCATTCGGCAAACCACCGCACACAGATAATCAGGCATACATCTTATACTAAGTGAAATTAGCTAGTACTGGACTCCCTTTATAGAATGGCACATACAGGTAATGGGGCATGCATCTCGCAGTGAAAAGAAAAGGTAATAGTACACTAAATGAGGCCAATTGTAGGATCAAATAGGAAGATAGAGTGCAGGGAATGAAAATGAAATGGTATCAGTTTATATGATGGGGACTGAGCAATATTGTATGTAAAATTGTGACTAAGCACTCGCTGTGTGTCGATGTGATAAGCACTTCCTTAGATAGATTTCACATTTTTTAGGATTCAACTAATTCTTAAAATGAAAGCAGCTTCTTTTGATTCAGTTCTGTATAAGTTTTCTATGGAAGTGGAACATGTTTATGCATGAGTATGGTGCAGTGGCTGAAAATGAAACGATATGACTTACACGTTTCATGTCATTGTCAAAACAGATTCTTAGAGATTGAAAATTTTAAGATTTAGGCAGAAACAAACCTTCTATTACCGACTGAGTTCATTGAAAGCTTGTTGTTCCTTCAACATCTGTTGACATATCTACTGGATGCATGATATATTACAATTTTCTCGCCTGATTGAGATGGTACAAGTGCACTGACCAGAGAAACATTTGAGGCATAGAGATGTGAACATCCTTCCAAAATCCATGGGCGAGCAGTAAGTACCTCGTTCCCTCGCGGAAGATCTAGATGGGGAGGTGTCGGTCTTGGTTCCTCCGGGCCCGTGCCCTCGCCGCCCAGCTCCTCCTCGTTCTGCCTGCTACCGACCCGTCTTCTCCGCATCTCCTGATGCAGCTTGCCCGCTCTCCTTCCTCCACTGCCTCCTGGCCTCCACCTTCTCTGTGTCGCTGCGGCCGTTGGCGTTGCTAGTCCACGCACCTCTGCCAGACGCTGGACGTAGACCACCACCTCTACGGAGGCGCCTTCGCCGCCGCTCGGAAGAGTTTTTACTTTGTCTGAAAGCTAACGGAATCTCTTGTCAAAGCATTGCGGTATGCTCAACTCGATCGTTTTTCTTGACGCAGTATTCCTACATATTTAAGGAACATGCTTATGACAATTTTGAGAAAATATTGTTGATAGTAGAAAGATATATAGATGCAGGCGATCAACCTAATCACAAAAAGTATGGCTAACCATGGCTGAAACCTATTGATCAGCTTGTACCTTTGATCCGAGTCTGAAACAGGGATCATTATATGAACTTTGCAGCAGTTATGATAATATGATAGTACCACTGAGGCCCATGATTATCCCTTCCCATCCTCTTATCTCCATGCTGAAAAAGCACATTTTCTGTCAGCTATAATTAGTATTCCCAAGCATGTACCATAAAAGGGAAGCAAGCCATCTTCTGTTAGTTCAGAATGTTCTCATCGGGCTGTGGTTCTGATGGTAAGCTCAATAGTAAAAGTAGGACATGTAGGTTGCATTGTCGTTGCTGATGATCAATCAAAAAACAAAAAGATAGAACAACACCGTTTTGTGATAATGCAAAGAACAAAAATATGGATATAAAGTTATCGAGCACTGCTAGGAAAATATTGTCTTGAAGAACGAAAGGTAAGAAAGCAATAAAGCAAGCGTTGAACCTGTAAAAATATCCTCCAAGCTTTGCTGGTGTAAGGAACTTGCTATGATACACTGCCAGTGTAAGGAATTTGCAATGACACACTGAATCTCCACCGGCAGAACAAAGAAGCGGCAATCTACGGAGATCGTACAGCCCGAGACATAAAAATGGAAGGAACTTGTTAAGGCGGAAACATTAATCCAAAAAAACTTCATCTACACTGACCATGCAAGACGTAAACTGAAACAGCAAGACAGTTCCAACATTCTAGAGAATCAGAAAAAGCTCTAAGATTATGAGACTAAACAGACGGCCAATAGATTCTCACCACCCTTGCAAACAATTTGACAAATACTTCGTCTCCATTGATTGATCACCTTTTGCTGGCCCTCTCATCTATCAAATCGAAAATTCCAAAAGTCACAATCAAGAAAAAAAACAGTATCCATTTGGGAACTTGAATCCAGAACCGGGGAAACCGAGGAAGGAGCCATCATACAAGAGATTCGTAGTGGAATGGCTCTTTCTGCCGCCGCCTGTCGTTCTGCACAAACTCATGGACCATAAATTAATTACTGAACCAACTTCAAAACCCTAGAAATTAAGGGAGGGGGGAGGAGGATATACACCTACTGAATAAAACACAGAGAGGTTCAGAGAGACAACAAGCTCGTGTGTGTGTCTTGTGTTCTTCAGAGAGAAGGTTCGGAGAAGAAACCTTGTGTGTGTGTTGTGTCCTTGTTGTCCGGGAGCCCAAGAATTGGAGGCTAGCTCGTGTCTCAGGTTGGTTCTCTGACACCCACCTCCTGCAGCAAGATCCAGGGGTGTCCTGCAGCACAGCGGAACACGATGCCGGAGCAACGTACACTGCGGTCAGTGTTCATCCACGGTTGCCAGATGGGATCGAATCGAATCGATGAGAGAAGCCGAAGGGGAAGTGAGGGTTACCTTAAGGATCGAATCGATCGGCGCCGTTGCCTTCCTGGTAGCCGGAGACCCGTGGCCGGGTGTAGCGCCGCCACCGCAAACCCTAGGCAGGTCACGCGCGTGCCATGGTCCGGCCAGCTCGACGGAGCGCCGCGCATCGAAGCACGCACGCGCGCGCCGGTGAGCAAGCCCGCCGTGACGCCATGGTCGCTGGGCGCCGACGCGGGGGCTGGTCGAGAAAGAGGTGGACAGGACATGCCCGGCTCCATCGATCTAAATCGGAGAAGAGAGAGATAGGCGAAAGGGGATCGAAGACATCAAAGAGCGCCGCCGCTGGGGAGAGAGGGAGGAAAGAAGGGCGCCGCCGCCAAAGGCGAGAGAGAGAAGCGAGAGGGACGGGGGCATCCGATGGAGGGGACGAAGCGAACGAGCCTTGCCAACGTGGATTCAACTTGTCTTTCTCTAAAAAAAACCTTGTCTCGTAGCTTGCGGACGTGGACAGCGCCATCGATCGCCCCTTGCGCCACCGTTAAAGGGTTGTATGCTACTCTTTGTGACCTTTCGAGGACCGGCAGATGGCTTCAAAGTCGGGCAGCCCGGTCCGACTCGTGGGGCCATAGAGCACCCTGTCCGCCTTGATAAACTACTAGGATGTCAGCTATCATGGCTCCGTCTGTGGGCTCGGCGCCGCCGTCAGTTGCAAGGTACCGGTCTCACCTTCAGCCCTTGAAAGCGCATAAAAGAGACCTGGTGCCGCCTGCTGCAACTGGCTAGAGAAGAATCCGTGGCAATCCAGGGCCACCCCGTTCCTTGAGACTGGCGGCAACAAGGAGACAGCAGGTAGATCGGAGTGCCACCGTACCCGTAGCCATGTCCGCCGTCGGCGTCCATCCTGATGGTCTGGGGCACTGGCGGGGAATAGTCGGAGTTGCGGTCATATGGAGGCACGAAAATCGATGGTGACGACGGAGGGGTGAGGAAGACTGTGTAGTCGTCCATGGCCTGCTGCTACACGTAAGCGATGTATCAGAAGCAAAAGGATCAATCAACAACGGCAGGGAGCAAGACCTTGATTTGATTAACCTAGCCTGTTGCACGTACGTACGATGGGTTGTGAGGATCAACGATGGAGGCTAATATACATAACAGGAGGCCAACATAGATTGCCTACCTTGTATACAGTTTGAACAATTTGCATATCTCGACTTTGTGTCGAGTTTGATATGTTGTATATACAACTCATGTGTCTAATTGTTTCGGATACAGAAACATTCATGTACATACTTGAAAGAACACCCCACTCCGACGCTCACCCCCCCACGCACACACACTCTCTCAATATAGGGCTCCCCGTGATTTACAACTAGGTAATTAATATCACACCAGTCCGTAAGTCGCAATCTATAAGGCACACTTCTTCTGTATAGAGGCTCACATGCCTCTAAGATAGGCCGCATTCTCAGCCTCCTGGCTAAAAATTATGCAATGCATATTGCCTCCAAAAGTTAGCCCCGCGGAAAATAAATCCAACTCCATCCACCTCCGGAAACGGCACGGCCATCCCTCCACAGGCATCGTCGGGATCGCGACCAGGAAGCATCAGGTCGGGGAAAGGGGAAGGGGGAGGAGCGGCACTCGGCCACTACCGGCACCCTCTATGACGGCGAAGGGTGGCTCGACCACATCGAAGCCCCCATCCATCCCACAGACCTTCCCCCCAAAGCACCCATTCTTCGGCCTAGCCCTGCGATTGGCGCGGACCGATGCAAGGCCATGGACGGTAACCCATGCAACGAAGGACCGGAGAAGATCCACCGCCACCACCGCCAACGATGGGCCCAGGAATAGCCCGCGCACGCCGCACGCCATCCTCCGAAAGCCGAGAAGGAAGGCCACGCCACCAGCACCGCCATCCTATGCATGAAAGCTCCCGGCACTCACCGCCGGATGGGCCGCGGGTGCTAGATCCAGACGGATTTGACCAGGGCCAACCCGCACGAACTGCCCGAAGAACCGGGCGGCACTGAATGAGCAGCCAGCCACCACATCGCCTGCCACGGCAAGACACAGAAGCGCATGTCGCTGCGCCTGCGCATCGTCCCCATGATGTCTGGCATCCGCACAATGCCCTGGCCCGGGGACGAGAGCCCACGCCCGCCCCACCGTGCGACGGGATGGGAAACACCCCACTGCCGCCGGGGCCGACTTGGCTTCTCCCGGTCACACCCCCTGGCGGCGGCAAGGGGATTTAGGGTTTTCTCCCCATTACCCCACGGGGGTGACGTGGGAGGGGGAGTTGGGATGTTGAAAAAATCAACTTCCAAGAAAAAGAAGGGAAGCACATTGTTGGTCACCTAGGCGAGCATGTTCAGGTACAAATATTGTGTGAAGATGAGGGCGATGAAAAGGCGACATTATCTAGAATTCTAGCAAACATCATAAAAGATTCAACGTTGGATAAAAGAGTCTTAATTACAACTAATGTATCGTATCAAGTGTTTAGAGCGCATGGGCATTATACATGCTAGAACGAATCTGTATTGTCGTTGTCGATCCTCCTCGTCGCCGGTAATAGGCGACCTTCCCAGGTATGTAGGGCCCCTTAATTGGGCATACAATGGACAATGAGCTACGTACGAATACTATGCTACTCTTGGTGACTTTCCGAATACCGGCAAATGGCTTCAGAGACCATCAGCCTGGGCCGACTCCTGGGGCCATAGAGCACCCTGTTCGCCTTGATCGACTGCTTGGGCATCAGCTGCCATGGCTCCGTCTGTGGGCTCAGCGCCGCAGTCGGCTGCAAGATACCGATCTCACCTCCAGCTCTCGGAAACGCGCCAAAGGGACATGGTGCCGCCTGCTGCAACTGGCCGTCGAACAAGCTGTGATAGTCCGGGGCCACCCCGTTCCTAGAGACCGGTGGCGACCAAGGAGACGACTTGTAGATGGGCATGACACCGTAGTCGTAGCCATGTCTTCCGTCATCGTCCATCATGATGGTCTGGAGCACTGGCGGGGAATAGTAGGAGTTGCGGTCATATGGAGGCACGAAGATGGGCGGCAACAACGGAGGGGTGAGGAAGACCTGGTAGTCGTGCATGGCCTGCGGCTGCACGTACGCGATGTTTCGGAAGCAAAGTGATTAGTCAACAAGGGAAGGGAGCAGGACCTTGATTTTATTAATCTAGCCTGCTGCGCGTACGTACGATGGGTCTTGAGGATCAACGATGGAGGCTAGTGGATATAACAGGAGGCCAACATAAATTGCCTACCTTTTATACGGTTTGAACTTTTTGCATATCTCGACTTTGTACCGAGTTCGGTATGCTTTATTTACAACAACTCACGTGTCTAATTGTTATTATCTGCTTGGTCCCGACTCGTTGCCAACAAGGACATGTTTGATGGTTCCGAATAAAGAAACTTGAAAGGACACCCAACTCATGTGCTCACCCACCCCCGCACACTCTCTCTATAGGGCTCCCCGTGATTTACAGCTAGGTAATTTATGTCACGCCAATCCATAAGTCGCAATCTATAAGGTACACTTGAATTATATAGAGGCTCAGATGCCTCTAAGATAGGCCGCATTCTCAGCCTCCTGTTGCAAAACTATGCTATCCATATTGCCTTCAAGTGAGCCCCACCAAAAATAAATCCAACTCCATCCACCGCCGAAACCGGCAATGATCGTCTCGCCTCAGGCATCCTCGGGATCGCGACCAAGAGGCATCAGGCCGGGGAAAGGGGAAGGGAGAGGAGCGGCACTCGGCCATGACTAGCACCCCCTGTGCTAGCGATGGGCGGCTCGACCACGTCGAAGCCCCCACCCCTTGAACAGCCCTCCCCCCTCCCGAAACACCCCTGCTTCATCCCAACCCTGTGACTGGCGCGGACCCACGCAAGGCCACCGACAGCTGTGATACATCTCCAACGTATCTATAATTTATGAAGTATTCATGCCATGTTTACAATAATTTTATATGGTTTTGGTATGATTTGCATGGACTAACCCGGACTGACGTTGTTTTTAGCAGAATTACCGTGGTGTTGTTTTTTGTGCAGAAATTAAAGTACTCCAAACACCGCAAAACTTTTTGTGGATTTTTTATGAACCAGAAGAGAACCATTGGGCCAGAGTAGCACCTGGGGGTGCCCCAAACTTGTGATGGCAAATAATAAAAGTGACAGACCGCATAATAAAGGTTGCTATCATAAGGGGCAATATAACGTGACGTTCTTTTGCACTAAGGGGTCGAGCATACAAACAGATAAGCGCATGGCAACCTCTGCTTCCCTCTGCGAAGGACCTATCTTTTACTTTTATGTATTTACTTTCATGCAAGAGTCAAAGTTTTTCTCTCTATTCCTTTTCATTTTTCTCCTTTGGCAAGCATCATGTGGTGAGGAAAGATCTAGGCACATATATCCAGTTGGATATGGGTAGCATGAGTTATTATTGTTGACATCACCCTTGAGGTGAATACGCTGGGAGGCGAAATTATAAGCCCCTATCTTTCTATGTGTCCGGTTGAAACGTTTTGCTCATGTGTACACGGTGAGTGTTAGCAATCATAGAAGACTTTATGATGGTTGAGTATGTGGAGCTCTTACTTAGACTCTGTTGAATAAGTTGAATTGCAATTGCTTGGTGACTGAGAATATAGGTTGTTGAGTTTCAAGAGAATTCATTGTTTGAACCGTAACATGTGAATTGGTTGATATTATAACATGAGAAGTTTTATAAGAAAAAAATTGTTGTTATGATGCTAGGAAAAGTGTTTGAAATTGTCATTGATCAAACTTTTGCACTTTGCTAGCATTCACACTTCATAAACTATGATGGAACTAACCCGGACTGACGCTGTTTTCAGCAGAATTACCGTGGTGTTATTTTTTGTGCAGAAATGAATGTACTCCAAACACCGCAAAACTTTTTGTTGATTTTTTATGGACCAAAAGAGAACCATTGGGCCAGAGCAGCACCTGGGGGTGCCCCGAGGGGGGCACAACCCACAAGGGCGCGCCTGGGGCCCCGGGCGCGCCCAGATGGGCTGTGCCCACCTCGGTGGCCTCCCGTACCCCTTTTTCACCCTATAAAATCCTAAATATTCCGAAAACCCTCGGGGAGACCCTAGATTGGAAGTTCCGCCGCCGCAAGCCTTTGTAGCCATCGAAAACCAATCGGGAGCCCGTTCCGGCACCATGCCGGAGGGGGAGATCATCACCGGTGGCCATCTTCATCATCTCGGCGGCCACCACTATGAGGAGGGAGTAGTCCACCCTCGGGGCTGAGGGTTTGTACCGGTAGCTATGTGTTTAATCTCTCTCTCGCGCGCGATCTTGAGATATCACGATCTTGATGTATCATGGGCTTTGTTAACATAGATGGATCATATGATGTTTCTCCCCTCTCTACACTTGTTGTGATGAATTGAGTCTTTACCCTTTGAAGTTTTGTCTTGTCAGATTGAATGTTCAGATCTGAGAACACATGATATATGTCTTGCATATGAATACCCGTGGTGACAATGGGGTATTATTTTGATTCACTTGATATATGTTATGGCACTCAACTTGCGGATTCCCGAGGTGACTTTGGGGTAATCTATGCATAGGGGTTGATGCACGTTTTTATTATCTTTTCTCCGATAGAAACTTTGGGGTCTCATTGTAGTTCTTTGTGTGGATTGAGTAGTATGAATCTGAAATTGTTTGATACATATCGTATAAGTAACTCACGGGTACTCGCGGTGACATTGGGTTATCTAGGTGACATTAGAGTTGGTTGATATGTATCATATGGTGTTATTTTAGTACGGACTCTTGATTAGAACAATCAGAAATAATATCTTGTTGTTATTTTAGTATGAACTCTAGGATAGACTCATCGGAAATAATAGCTTTGAGGTGGTTTCGTACCCTACAAACAATTTCTATCTTTTGTTCTCCGCTAATAGGAACTCGGGACTGATTCGTTATTGCACTTTGAGGGATAATCATATGATCCAACTATGTTAGCATTGTTGAGAGATTGCACTAGTGAAAGTATGCACCCTAGGCCTCATTTTACATCATTGCAATACCGTTTGTGCTCCGTTTTACCATTTACTACCTTGCTGTTTTTTATTGTTCACACTACAAAAACTCATATCTACTATCCATATTACACTTTTATCACCATCTCTTCGCCGAACTAGTGCACCTATACAGTTTGCCTTTGTATTGGGTGTGTTGGGGACACAAGAGACTTTTTATTAGTTGGTTGCAGGGTTGTTTGAGAGAGACCATCTTCATCCTACACCTCCCACGGATTGATAAACCTTAGGTCATCCCCTTGAGGGAAAATTGCTACTGTCCTACAAAACTCTGCGCTTGGAGGCCCAACACGTGTCTACAAGAATAAAGTTGCGTAGTAGACATCAAGCTCTTTTCTATCGCCATTGCCGGGGAGATGAGTGCTTGAAGGTATATATTTAGATCTTGCAATCAAATCTTTTAGTTTCTTGTTTTATCACTAGTTTGGTTTATAAAAGAAAACTACGAAAAAAAAGGAATTCAGGTTGCATCATATTATTGATCATCTTTATAATGTCTTTCTTGAAAATAATGGTTCGGAAAATTGTGCTCAATTGTTAGAAGAAGAAGTCAATAAAATGTTTGGCACAAATTATTTGAATGATGAGCATGATTGCAATGTTGTTAGTATGAATCCTTTGAATATCCAAAATGATAATGATGATTGCACTAGCCATGATAATGGTGTCTCCTATAAGAATGTCAATTTTTGCGGAGCGAATTGGGAGTGCAAAAGCACACCAAAAAGGGAAGATAGATTTTGTAAGAAGCATAAATATTTAGAAAAGAAAAAGTTGCAAGTGATGCTAGATGTTTGTGCTGAAAGATTTAATATTTTTCGCCATCCTTGTGAACTTTGCAATGATCGTGGTCATTTAAATCTCCAATGCTACTTGTTTCATGATCAATTCGTGTCCAAAAATTGTGATAACTTGATTTCCCTTGAGCATCATAAAGAGCTTAGTCTTCTTTTGGGGTATGAAGAAATGAAACGTATAACTGAGGGTATTCCAAAATTTAATCTTAATAGATTTCTTGATTTTGATCTAGAGGAAATTTATAAGTTTTGTGCGGAAAATTGCACTGAGAGTCCTTATATTGCAAACTATCTAAAGACAATAAAAAAATAGAGTATGAATAGTGTACTAATGAAAGGGGAAATATTTCCCAATGCCCTCCTACTGTTTCTTATGATGAATCAGGTAACGAGGAGGAGCTTCCTATCCAATCAGTCTCTTCAACAAGAAGCTCAAACAAATTGATTACCCACACGTGAGGTGGTGAAGAAGAAAAGTAAAGAAGAAAAGGTAGAGGCAAAAAGGCAAATCTACCAAGTAATATTGCTTATATCACCATTGTACCTCATGAAAGTGAATCAAATATGTTGATGGAGGATGATGATATTGAGTATGATTTTGTGATGCCTAATACTTGTTTTAATGATTATGATTGGGAAGACAATGATGTCTTTTATGATCTTGAAATCTTTTTGGCACTTTCTTGGAAGAATATGATAATAATGTTTGCTATACTATTATTTTTGCCATTCATGCTATTGATAAAAATAATTATGATGATATGCAAAACCACAAGCTTGGGGATGCTATGTTTGATGAGTATGAAATGTTTGAAGAATTATTTGCTGAAAATAATGCTTGTCCCAAGCTTGGGGATGTTTTGCATAATGAATATGATCCTTTGATTCCTTCTACTTTTGATAAGAAAAATTATTATGATGATAGCATGCCTCCTATTTATGATGATTACAATGATGAAAATGGGTTTGGAACAGTGTCAACTCTAGGTAGTAGTGATCCCACTATTTTGGAGGGTGTTGAATCTTATTACAATATTGATGAAAGTGGATTTGGAGAGGTCATGACTTTCTTGAGTGATACATCCACTATTTTGGAAGAGGTTTCAATTGACTATGATGAGAACAAAGTTGCTACTACCTATGATGATTATTATGATGACATGTATGCCATAAAGAGTAATAAATTTTATATGATTTTGGATCATGAAAAGAATGATTTATGTGATTTTTATATGGATGAAACTATTCATGATGCTACTAAAAATTATTATGATAGAGGAAGTTATGATTCATGATGCTCTTTTTATGTTTCAATTCTTATATTTTATGTGAGCATGATCATGCCTAGCTAAAAGGCATTAAAGAAAAGCGCTTGTTGGGAGACAACCCAACATTTACCCCTAATGTTTTTGTGTGTTAACCTTATAAGGCTACTGTGGTAATCATTTTTATTGCTTTTGTTTCAACAAAGTGCCAAGTAAAGCCTTTGGGATCATGTTGGGTGATAGTTGATTTGATCTTGCTGAAAAACAGAAACTTCTGCGCTCACGAAAATATCTCTCATTTTTAACAGAAGAGTGCTTTTGAGTTGATTCTTTTTGAAGAAGATTAATATACAAATTTACCACATGTTCCTTATTTTTTCATAATTTTTGGAGTAGAAAAAGTATGAATTGAGTACAGATTACTACAGACTGTTCTGTTTTGAGAGATTCTGTTTTCAATGCATAGTTTGCTTGTTTCCTAGTTTCTATGGCTTATATTGCTCAATATAAGTTGTACAAATGATATTATAAAGTAGTAATTGTGTGGAAACAATTATGAATCTTGTCTTTGACAGTATCAAAAGTGAAATGGTTTGCTCTTTATCATACTAACCTATCTCACAAGGTTCCGTTAAGTTTTGTGTGATTGAAGTTTTCAAATTTTGGGTGAGATGTCGATATGAGGAGAATAAGGAGTGACAATACCCTGAGCTTGGGGATGCCCAAGGCATCCCCAAGGTAATATTAAAGTAAGATCCAAGCAAATAAAGCTTGGGGATGCCCCGGAAGGCATCCCCTCTTTCGTCTCCAACATTATTGGTAACCTCACTTGGAGCTATGTTTTCATTCGTCACATGATATGAGTTTTGCTTGGAGAGTCAATTTATTTCTTTAGGATTTGCTTGATGTTGTTTAGAATAATTATTTTTCATCTTTTATTTCAATAAAAGTGGCAATGACAGCCTTTGCCATGCTTATTTTGCAAGTATACATGTTGCTGTTTCAACATGTATATCGCAGTTTCAAAACAAGTGATAATGAAACAATTATCTGTTTCAAAACAGATAATTTATCGCAGTTGCAAAATTTATCCAGAAAATTCAGAATGTGATGAAGTGCTGAAACTTTTTGCAAAATAAGCTATGATAAATTTTGTAAAGTGTGATAATTGTTTAAGAATTTTTGGGGTTAGGGAAGTATGATCAATATTGCATTCTTTACAAACTGTACTGATTTGGCAGATTGCTGTATGTTTGCATTGTTTTCATATGTTTGCTTGTTTAATGATTCTATTTGAGGATAGGAGTATTAAATATGCAGAGGCATTTAGTATGCAATTTTGAATAATAATTTTAGTAATTTGCTACAGTAGATAATGATAAGGTTTTGCACTGATTTATACAAACTTATCTCACGAGTTCTAGTTGAGTTTTGTATGGATGAAGTTTTTGAGATTTAGGGAAACCGTGATATGAGAGGAAGTAAGGAGACACAAAAGATCAAGATTGGGGATGCCCAAGGCATCCAAAATTTATATTTCAATAAGTCTCAATCATCTAAGCTTGGGGATGCCCCGGTAGGCATCCCACCTTTCTTCTTCAACAATTATCGGTTAGTATCGGTTGAGCCTAAGTTTTTGCTTCTTCACATGATGTGTTCTTTTCTTGGAATGTCATTTTGTTTTGTTTTGCTTGCTATTTTAATAAAATACTTAGATCTGAAAGTTTTAAATAAAATAGAGTCCTCAATTAGCTACCCATTTACATAACTACTCGCTTGATCTTCACTTATATCAGCTTGTCATTTACTCTTGTGCTTCACTTAAATCCTATGAGTAAATTGTTGAATGAATTGAATATCATGAAGTTGAAATTGTATGCTCACATCATGCCTAGTGGTAGCTTCACATTGGGTTTAGAAAGTGAAATCTTTTGAAGCTTGACAATCACAATATTTGTCATACAAGCAATTCATGAATCATTAGTAGAAGCAAGAGAACTTTCACATGCAAATACACTATCTTGGAAATCTTTTGTGATTGTGAGCCCCCATCAAAATATTATATGTCAAAATTGTTGACATTGGACAAAGAAGACAACCTAATGATTTATGTTTGTTCATATTCGCATATAAGTTATATTGTCATAGATCCTTCAACATGTGGTGCGTGCCCCCTATAAATTCCGCATCAAGTAGAGATACTACTTGTGCATCCAAAAAACCTTAAACCCAAATCTTGTTTTGGGAGTCCACCATACCTACCTAAGGATTGAGCAAGATCCTTCAAGTAAGTTGTCATCGGTGCAATAAGGCAATAAAGATCTATTTATATATAAAAAGTGCTTTATGGGGTAATCAGAAAAAAGAGAATTAGGCTAGAAAATCCCACAAAAATTAGAAACATACGACCGTTTATTTGATGTATTAGAGAATAACAGCCATTTGATCTAGCTAATGTGCTATAAAAGTAAAGTAAATTACTGTAACGCCCTCGATGCGGCTATATCTCCCACGTGTCGAAGCACGACTTAGAGGCATAACCGCATTGAAAGCAATGTCGCAAGTGAGGTAATCTTCACACAACCCATGTAATACATAAGGGAAAGAGATACATAGTTGGCTTACAATCGCCACTTCACACAATACATGAGTAAAACATTACATCAAACAGATACAAACAAGGTCCGACTACGGAACCAAAATAAAAGAAGACTACCCCAAATGCTACACAGATCCCCGATCGTCCCAACTGGGCTCCACTACTGATCAGCTGAAACGAAACAACACAATGAACAAGATCTTCATCGAGCTCCTCCTTGAGCTCAGGTGCATCACCTGCACGGTCTCATCGGCACCTGCAAACTGGTTTGGAAGTATCTGTGAGTCACGGGGACTCAGCAATCTCACACCCGCGAGATCAAGACTATTTAAGCTTAAAGGTAGGACAGGGTAGTGAGGTGGAGCTGCAGCAAGCGACTAGCATATATGGTGGCTACATACGCAAATGAGAGCGAGAAGAGAAGGCAAAAGCACGGTCGAACAACTATGATCAAGAAGTGATCCTGAAACTACTTACGTCAAACATAACTCCAACACCGTGTTCACTTCCCGGACTCCGCCGAGAAGAGACCATCACGGTTACACACGCTTGTTGGTGTATTTTAATTGAGATCCACTTGGGTTTTCTACAACGGACATTAACAAATTCCCATCTGCCACATAACCGCGGGCACGGCTTTGAAAGTTCAAACCCTGCAGGGTGTCCCAACTTAGCCCATGATAAGCTCTCGCGATCAACGAAGGATATTCCTTCTCCCCGGGAAGACCGATCAGTCTCGAATCCGGCTACAAGACATTTCACACCAATAAAACAAGACCAGCAAGACCGCCCGATGCGCCGACAATCCCGATAGGAGCTGCACATATCTCGTTCTCAGGGCAACACGGATGAGACATCCTACGAGTAAAACCAAACCTCGAGTTGCCACGAGGGGCCCATGATCTACTCGGTTCGGGCCAGCACTTAGAGAAGCACTGGTCCGGGGTAATAAAGATGACCCTCGGGATCGCGACTCCCAAGGGAAAAAGGCTAGGTGAGGCAAATGTAAAACCAATGTTGGGACTTGCTGGAAAAGTCTTATTCAAAGCGAACTGTCAAGGGGGTCCCATAAATCACCCGACCGCGTTAGGGACGCAAAATCCGGGAACATAACACCGATATGACGGAAACTAGGGCCGCAAGAGTGGAACAAAACACCAGGCATAAGGCCGAGCCTTCCACCCTTTACCAAGTATATAGATGCATTAATAATATAAGATATATTGTGATATCCCAACAAGTAAACATGTTCCAACAAGGAACAACATCTCCATGTTCCAACACGGAACAAGCTTCATCTTCACCTGCAACTAACAACGCTATAAGAGGGGCTGAGCAAAGCAGTAACATAGCCAATCAACGGTTTGCTAGGACATGGGTGGTTAGAGACTGACATGGCAATATGGGTGGCATGATATAGCAAGTGGTAGGTATCGCAACATAGGCATAGCAAAAGAGCGAGCATCTAGCAAGCAAAGATAGAAGTGATTTCGAGGGTATGGTCATCTTGCCTGAAATCCCGCAAGGAAGAAGAACGAGTCCATGAAGAAGACAAACGGACGTGAGTCGAACGAATCCTCACAACTCCGAACGGAACCGAAGCTAACGAGAGAAGCAACCGGAAAGAAACAAACAACATAGTAAACAAACAATCATAAACATGGCATGATGCACAAACAATTATGATGCATGTCCGGTTTAATGAGGCATGGCAAAGTGCAACAAACAACACTACAAATTAAGTGGAGCTCAATATGCAACGAGTTGCATATTGACGAAGCACCACATCAATTATTTAGTTCTCTCACGATTAGGTACTCAACAATATTAAATGTTATTAAACATGGCAAGAGGGTGAAGCATATGAAACTAACTATTTAGGCAAGTTTAAATGAGGCGGAAATAAGAAACAACAATTCGGAAAATCCCCATATGCATATTATGGATTCGGTACAGATCTGACCTAAAGCATATTTTAGAGTTGTTAAACATGCAAAATAAAGCTACCATGTTAATCTAGGCATTTTTCTACCCCATTTACATATATAATTTATTTAAATCCGAGTTACGGTTATTTAGTTATGAAATAAATCATTTTAGCATGGCATTTAAGCAAATTAATGCAAACAACAATTTTAAACATTTTAAATGTTGTTATCAAGATGCGGATGACAATTTCAAGTTTTTATGCAATTTTATGAAAATGTTAACATGAGCATATTATGAAGCATTTGGTCACCATGGCGGAACGAAAGGGGTGCCACGGCAACGAATCCGAAAATGGTGCCACGGCAACATATCGGTTCCGGTACTCAAATGAGATACCGGTGCAAAAGAGAAGTGACGAGAGCGTGCGGAACATGCGGAAGATGGTGGAATGATCCCGGCAACCGGGTTCCCACGAGACGATGGCATGGCAATGAGTGACAAATCGGACGCGGTGCAAATGGTGCATCTCGTTCAACACAGGCATTCATTCCACGGCGGTTATACCTTCGACGCGTGCAAAGGAGACGGTTCTCGCGACGGTAGTGGTTCAGGGTCACGGCGAGGAACTTGACGTCCACGGAGTCCTCGAGGGTCGTCGGTAGTGATACTCGGGTCGTCGGCGACGGTAGTGGTACACGTTTGGCGTTTCGTAGTCGAACTTGACGTTTCCAAGGGTTCCGAATGTCGTGGTACTTGGCGCATCATCGGGTGTAGCCGTACACGAGGTCCTGCCCGGGGATGGTCTTGGCCTTGGTAGTGATTCGAAACGGGGCCTTGCGGAGACAACCCAACGAAGCATGCTGTGGTTGAAGGGCATGGGTCTTCTTCCCGCAAGGAACAAAAAAAATGGAGGCGGTTGCGTCTGATGCGGTCGCAGGGTGCAGGGGCGCGGTCAACGCAAGGCGAGGCGCTCGTTGACGAGAGGAAGCAGGCGGCAGAGGCGCAACAGCAGGTCGACGCCGCGGGGGCGAGGCGGCGCTGCACTTGGCGCGATCTCCGGTGGGGCGGCACGGCGAGGAGGAGGTCGGAGGCGCTGGTGACTCGCCGGAGCTCGGACGGCCGGAGGACGCAGGAGGCGGGGATCCTCGCATGGGCGTCCATGGCGACGAGGAGGAGCTCGCCAACGGAGCTCGACCAACGGGAGCTCGACCCATGAGGAAGATGGCCTGCAGGCTCGCGGGAGGTGGTCGCCAGCGACGAGGTTCACCGGGCGACGGGTCACGAGGTAGAGGAGGCGCTCGGGCTGGACGGAGGAGATGCAGCAAGGCAGGGGAAGAACGGTCGAGGAGGAGCTGGAGAGGCCAAGGACGGCGGGCGCTGATGATGATGGAGGGAGGAGGCGAGGCGGCGAGGGGGTTCGGTCGCGAGGGGAGGAGAGAGAGATGGGATCGAGGAAAGGGAGATCGGGCGCGGGCGCTCTCTGGCGCTGGAGAGGAGCGAAGGAGGAGGAGGAGGATCGAGGGAGATGGGGTTCGGGCTAGGGTTACGGGTGAGTGGGCCTTGGCCTCCAGGCAAATGGGCCGGCCTGGTTTGCTGGTTAGGCTGCGGGCAAGAGGCGGTTTGGATGGTCGCGCCTAACAGGCCTGGCTGGGCGCTCTCTATTCTTTAAATTAACAGAGAACTGGAAGAAAGGAAAGAGAGAAGAAAAGGTTTAGAGGAAGAATTTGGGCATGCGGGTAAATTTCCGGACTGCAAAAAATATGCTCGTCCAAGAAAATAGAAAGAGGCATGATTGAAAGATTTAAATTCAAACACATTTGAATTTAATTCAAATGGGTTTGAACTAGGACTAGGATTCCGAGTGTCCAAAATGTTCGGATTTTGGTGGAGCTCCGGAAAATGATGAAAGAAATTATGGGCAGAGTTGGAGACGAAGAATTGAGATAACAATGGCATGGGATATTATGCAAGTGTGTTATGGTGATCTCCAAAACAATGGAATATTTTTATTATAGCTCCCTAATATTGGAAGGATATGTTATAAAGAGAAATCACCCTGTGAGTTCCCTCAGTTTAAATAGATCAAAAGATCTATGCAATTTATTTAGAAGAGTTTTTTTTTAAAATTAAAGATATGATGGCATGATGACATGATGCAATGCAAAAACAAAACAAACCACACGACAAAACTCGGAAACCCTGGAAGGCAACTGAAGCTCCGGTCTGGGGCGTCACAACACTCCACCACTACGAGAGGATCTCGTCCCGAGATCTAGGATGGCACCGGAGGGAAACGGAAGAGGAAGAGAAGAGGTAAAACTAAGTTGCTTCTTCGACAAAAGAGTGAAACCAAAGAACCTTGAGAGGTTCAAAATTTGAAAGAAAGAATACAATGGAGTTGAATACAATTGAGAGCACTGCGGTAGAGCACTCCGGTTGAAAAGAGATGCAAGACTTCATAAGATGAAAATAACTTGAAGGAGGACACGACACTCCGGTTAAATGGATAAGCACGAAAAGAGCACGATCCTCACAATCGGGATGATGAGTGAAAAGAGCAACATCACAATGCCTCCGTAAGAAAGAATAGAAGATAGATAATTGAAATAGAAGAATGGAGAAGAAAATGCCAACATCTGCCACCAACGGAAACAAATGATTGGATTGATATCAACAAGGAGACGAGAAACTTATTTCACCGGGAGGACAAATGAAGAACTTGGGTCATTTATAAGCACCATAAATAGCAACAATCCTTAGGGAAAGCTTTAGGTGAAATATAGCCCAAGATAACTCCAACAAAAGATTGATTGGTTGAAAAGGTCTCTTGAACGAAGAGAAAATGATGGATTTAAAATACCTCATTCTTGACAACATGTGAATCATGAAACACGAACTCAAATTGTCGAGAATGACATAACACCACCTCAAGAGATAAGGTAGAAAGAATTGCACTTCGAAATGCATGAAGAAGAATACTTGAACTCCTCAAAACAAAACATGTGTTGAGCACCATGTTCAATTTTTGAGTATAGCTTGACGGATCATAACTCCGAGAGAAAAATCTTGAAGAACAAATGAAGAATGAAAAGAATCCTTGAGGAAGCACCATGTAGAACCTCCATGAAGAACTCCGGTAAGAAAAGGATGATAAAAGAAAGAGAAGTTGCAAATACAAGGTGAAACCTTGCAGTGATAAGATGAAGCTTTGAAATGATATAGCCGAGAAAACTTTGAACTCCGGAAAGAAAGATGAACAAATGAAATCACGAATTTATTCATCATGAACAAACTCCGAAAGAAAAGAATGAACAACTTAGAACTGAGAAATTGATACCATTACGAACTCCGGAAGAATGAATCAAACACTTGGATGAAACACGAACAAGAATTATGTTATGTGTATCCTTCACCAATTAAATTGATGACAAGCAATGGATTTGGCATACTACTTATTCCCGTAGAAAAGATTAAGATAGATATGGCGCAAACTTGGGAAGGTCTTCAAGGAACCACCGGTGGGATTGGAAAGAACGAATGAGTCTATATGATAACGAAGGAAGAGAACTCTTGAACAAACCACCATAATAATTGAGAATGAACGTAGCAAAGGCACAATTCACCGGGAAGAATTGTAAAACGAATAAAGATGCTTGACAAAATTTAGATACATTAGAACGAAGAGATCATGAACTGATTAGAAGATATTTCGACGATGCACCGGTGAGATTTGGAAAACCAGAGTTGAACGCTTGAATGAATAATTCTGAGATGATGGGCTCCGAAGAATCAAACTGAAAAGACTCCTGAAATGCTCCGGGTGGGTTAAAAGAATTCTCACAATCTAAAACAATTATGAGAGGATGGCAACAAACTAGAACCATGAATCTTGAAGAGAAAGAATCGAGATTTAAGAGAAACTCTTCTTCGGTCTTCAAAATTCGAGAATGACGACGAGAACATCACCATGAATTATTGAAGCACTCCGGAATGAAAATTAGGAAGGTTGAACCAACAATGAAAAGAATGTGAAAGCTCTTGGAGAAAGACATTTGACTGATGATAACTCATTCTTACGTCAAACTTTGCAAAGAATTTGAGAATAACTCCGGAAAAATAGAAGAGTTAGGTAAGATCCTGGGAAAAGACCTGTGGGTTAGGGCCCACTCAAAAGAAACACCGTTGAACGAATGCTTGAAAAGAGAGATTGCACCGGTTGAATTAAATGGCTTGAATGAGATAGCATCCTCAAAAGAACTTGAGTGAATTGAGAATGGAAACTAGAATCTTCTGAGATATCTTCAACACTCCGGAACAATTGAATAGCGAGAAGTGGATGATTAAGAGATGCACCGACAAGAGAAAGCATTTGAAATGATGAAAAGAATACGATCAACACTGAAAACTTGACTTGAGTCCGCCGGAGAAGAAAATTAGAATGGAACAATGATAAGGTAAAAGCTTCCTTAGCGTCTTCATGAGAAATCACCGGATAGAACATTTAAAGGAAATGAATGAAGAAACTTCACTCAATAAAATGGATACTTGATTAAGAAATCTGAGTCCTTGAAGAAAAAGGGTGGGAGGGCGGGAAAACAAAGGCAACTTAGGTCGGATGAAATGAACACCGTTGAGAAAAAACTTAGAATTGATCTTGCGAATGTTGGAATGATCGGATTCACTTGAAGAGAAGCACGCCGGTTGGAAAAGAGTTAACATGACAAGCTCAGTGATCAAGAAGGATTAGTATTCACATAGCAATATGAGAACACCATTTAGGAAAAGGTATGGAATCAACACTTGACTTCGAAGCAACTCGAATACCACAAAACAAAACAAAAGCAAAGGATTGGCTTCAAGAATGAGCCGGAACAAACACATGATAGAGATTTCGCCCAAAGTGTTCGTGGTGGGGCCCACACGGACACGACGTATAGCGGACGTCACGAATGACTAACAAGACGTCCCCGAATCAGCATAGCCAAGGATTCTTTAAGACGTCTCGCGACCACTGTAAATCGACCGTGAATGGGCGGACCACTAGACGTTGAACCCCAATCTCAAATCATACATCTGTCGGAAAGAATATCCTGTAAGCTACTAGAATTCCCACCTATAAACTCCCGAAACTTTCTGGTTATGCAATCTGGTGTTGGGGATACAGGGGACACAAAATATATCACCCAAACTAACAATACCTAGATCCAGCTGTATCCATCCGTCAACACATAACCAAGAAATCCTCGGAAATCGTGTACCTCGACCTTCGAAAAACATCCGTTATACAAGTCATGGCAATACTCCCTTTTCGCCACAAGATCTTTGGGCTATCGGGGTTATCTCACCAACAACTGCACAAAAGAGATTTCGATGTCGGCAAAACTCAGGTATTCCAGAACTGCAACGATAAAATTGTGACGACAACACCTCGGAGCTCAACTCCCCGGGACACTGCCACAACCCCTAAATGTCAGGAGGCACCAAGAACAATGTTCTCGTCACAAAACCATCGGAACGATTCCAAGATACCCACGTGATCCTAAAAAAATTTAGTGAAATTTGAGGAGAGAAGAGTCAAAACTCTACGTCAGGATACCTCACAGAGCGACGAAGGGACTGGGAAGTAAAAAGAATCCTACTCTCCGATATATATAATCCTAAGACTCAAAACATTTTTCCATTCTAGACTCAACAACGCCAGCAAACAATCAAGTAGGGGGCTCCTAAGTCGGGGAAG
This sequence comes from Aegilops longissima, assembly GCA_021605205.1. Lineage (NCBI taxonomy): Eukaryota > Viridiplantae > Streptophyta > Magnoliopsida > Poales > Poaceae > Aegilops > Aegilops longissima. The sequence goes on from CM038679.1 coordinate 747,547,390, forward strand.
GCTCTGATTACCAACTTGTAACGCCCTCGATGCGGCTATATCTCCCACGTGTCGAAGCACGACTTAGAGGCATAACCGCATTGAAAGCAATGTCGCAAGTGAGGTAATCTTCACACAACCCATGTAATACATAAGGGAAAGAGATACATAGTTGGCTTACAATCGCCACTTCACACAATACATGAGTAAAACATTACATCAAACAGATACAAACAAGGTCCGACTACGGAACCAAAATAAAAGAAGACTACCCCAAATGCTACACAGATCCCCGATCGTCCCAACTGGGCTCCACTACTGATCAGCTGAAACGAAACAACACAATGAACAAGATCTTCATCGAGCTCCTCCTTGAGCTCAGGTGCATCACCTGCACGGTCTCATCGGCACCTGCAAACTGGTTTTGGAAGTATCTGTGAGTCACGGGGACTCAGCAATCTCACACCCGCGAGATCAAGACTATTTAAGCTTAAAGGTAGGACAGGGTAGTGAGGTGGAGCTGCAGCAAGCGTCTAGCATATATGGTGGCTACATACGCAAATGAGAGCGAGAAGAGAAGGCAAAAGCACGGTCGAACAACTATGATCAAGAAGTGATCCTGAAACTACTTACGTCAAACATAACTCCAACACCGTGTTCACTTCCCGGACCCCGCCGAGAAGAGACCATCACGGTTACACACGCGGTTGGTGTATTTTAATTGAGATCCACTTGGGTTTTCTACAACCGGACATTAACAAATTCCCATCTGCCACATAACCATGGCACGGCTTTGAAAGTTCAAACCCTGCAGGGTGTCCCAACAGCCCATGATAAGCTCTCGCGATCAACGAAGGATATTCCTTCTCCCGGAAGACCGATCAGTCTCGGAATCCCGGCTACAAGACATTTCACAGCAATAAAACAAGACCAGCAAGACCGCCCGATGCGCCGACAATCCCGATAGGAGCTGCACATATCTCGTTCTCAGGGCAACACGGATGAGACATCCTACGAGTAAAACCAAACCTCGAGTTGCCACGAGGGGCCCCAGATCTACTCGGTTCGGGCCAGCACTTAGAGAAGCACTGGTCCGGGGTAATAAAGATGACCCTCGGGATCGCGACTCCCAAGGGAAAAAGGCTAGGTGAGGCAAATGTAAAACCAATGTTGGGCCTTGCTGGAAAAGTCTTATTCAAAGCGAACTGTCAAGGGGTCCCATAAATCACCCGACGCGTTAGGGGCGCAAAATCCGGGAACATAACACCGATATGACGGAAACTAGGGCTGCAAGAGTGGAACAAAACACCAGGCATAAGGCCGAGCCTTCCACCCTTTACCAAGTATATAGATGCATTAATAATATAAGATATATTGTGATATCCCAACAAGTAAACATGTTCCAACAAGGAACAACATCTCCATGTTCCAACACGGAACAAGCTTCATCTTCACCTGCAACTAACAACGCTATAAGAGGGGCTGAGCAAAGCAGTAACATAGCCAATCAACGGTTTGCTAGGACATGGGTGGTTAGAGACTGACATGGCAATATGGGTGGCATGATATAGCAAGTGGTAGGTATCGCAACATAGGCATAGCAAAAGAGCGAGCATCTAGCAAGCAAAGATAGAAGTGATTTCGAGGGTATGGTCATCTTGCCTGAAATCCCGCAAGGAAGAAGAACGAGTCCATGAAGAAGACAAACGGACGTAGTCGAACGAATCCTCACAACTCCGGAACGGAACCGAAGCTAACGAGAGAAGCAACCCGGAAAGAAACAAACAACATAGTAAACAAACAATCATAAACATGGCATGATGCACAAACAATTATGATGCATGTCCGGTTTAATGAGGCATGGCAAAGTGCAACAAACAACACTACAAATTAAGTGGAGCTCAATATGCAACGAGTTGCATATTGACGAAGCACCACATCAATTATTTAGTTCTCTCACGATTAGGTACTCAACAATATTAAATGTTATTAAACATGGCAAGAGGGTGAAGCATATGAAACTAACTATTTAGGCAAGTTTAAATGAGGCCGGAAATAAGAAACAACAATTCCGGAAAATCCCCATATGCATATTATGGATTCGGTACAGATCTGACCTAAAGCATATTTTAGAGTTGTTAAACATGCAAAATAAAGCTACCATGTTAATCTAGGCATTTTTCTACCCCATTTACATATATAATTTATTTAAATCCGAGTTACGGTTATTTAGTTATGAAATAAATCATTTTAGCATGGCATTTAAGCAAATTAATGCAAACAACAATTTTAAACATTTTAAATGTTGTTATCAAGATGCGGATGACAATTTCAAGTTTTTATGCAATTTTATGAAAATGTTAACATGAGCATATTATGAAGCATTTGGTCACCATGGCGGAACGAAAGGGGTGCCACGGCAACGAATCCGAAAATGGTGCCACGGCAACATATCGGTTCCGGTACTCAAATGAGATACCGGTGCAAAAGAGAAGTGACGAGAGCGTGCGGAACATGCGAAAGATGGTGGAATGATCCCGGCAACCGGGTTCCCACGAGACGATGGCATGGCAATGAGTGACAAATCGGACGCGGTGCAAATGGTGCATCTCGTTCAACACAGGCATTCATTCCACGGCGGTTATACCTTCGACGCGTGCAAAGGAGACGGTTCTCGCGACGGTAGTGGTTCAGGGTCACGGCGAGGAACTTGACGTCCACGGAGTCCTCGAGGGTCGTCGGTAGTGATACTCGGGTCGTCGGCGACGGTAGTGGTACACGTTTGGCGTTTCGTAGTCGAACTTGACGTTTCCAAGGGTTCCGAATGTCGTGGTACTTGGCGCATCATCGGGTGTAGCCGTACACGAGGTCCTGCCCGGGGATGGTCTTGGCCTTGGTAGTGATTCGAAACGGGGCCTTGCGGAGACAACCCAACGAAGCATGCTGTGGTTGAAGGGCATGGGTCTTCTTCCGCAAGGAACAAAAAAAATGGAGGCGGTTGCGTCTGATGCGGTCGCAGGGTGCAGGGGCGCGGTCAACGCAAGGCGAGGCGCTCGTTGACGAGAGGAAGCAGGCGGCAGAGGCGCAACAGCAGGTCGACGCCGCGGGGGCGAGGCGGCGCTGCACTTGGCGCGATCTCCGGTGGGGCGGCACGGCGAGGAGGAGGTCGGAGGCGCTGGTGACTCGCCGGAGCTCGGACGGCCGGAGGACGCAGGAGGCGGGGATCCTCGCATGGGCGTCCATGGCGACGAGGAGGAGCTCGGCCAACGGGAGCTCGACCAACGGGAGCTCGACCAACGGGAGCTCGACCCCGCGAGGAAGATGGCCTGCAGGCTCGCGGGAGGTGGTCGCCAGCGACGAGGTTCACCGGGGCGACAGGTCACGAGGTAGAGGAGGCGCTTCGGGCGCTGGGACGGAGGAGATGCAGCGGGGCAGGGAAGAACGGTCGAGGAGGAGCTGGAGAGGCCAAGGACGGCGGGCGCGATGCCACAGGGAGGAGGCGAGGCGAGCGAGGGGGGTTCGGTCGCGAGGGGAGGGAGAGAGAGATGGGATCGAGGGAAAGGGAGATCGGGCGCGGGCGCTCTCTGGCGGCGCTGGAGAGGAGCGAAGGAGGAGGAGGAGGATCGAGGGGAGATGGGGGTTCGGGCTAGGGTTACGGGTGAGTGGGCCTTGGCCTCCAGGGCAAATGGGCCGGCCTGGTTTGCTGGTTAGGCTGCGGGCAAGAGGCCGGTTTGGATGGTCGCGCCTAACAGGCCTGGCTGGGCGCTCTCTATTCTTTAAATTAACAGAGAACTGGAAGAAAGGAAAGAGAAAAGAAAAGGTTTAGAGGAAGAATTTGGGCATGCGGGTAAATTTCCCGGACTCGCAAAAATATGCTCGTTCCAAGAAAATAGAAAGAGGCATGATTGAAAGATTTAAATTCAAACACATTTGAATTTAATTCAAATGGGTTTGAACTAGGACTAGGATTCCGCAGTGTCCAAAATGTTCGGATTTTTGGTGGAGCTCCGGAAAATGATGAAAGAAATTATGGGCAGAGTTGGAGACCAAGAATTGAGATAACAATGGCATGGGATATTATGCAAGTGTGTTATGGTGATCTCCAAAACAATGGAATATTTTTATTATAGCTCCCTAATATTGGAAGGATATGTTATAAAGAGAAATCACCCTGTGAGTTCCCTCGGTTTAAATAGATCAAAAGATCTATGCAATTTATTTAGAAGAGTTTTTTTTTAAAAATTAAAGATATGATGGCATGATGACATGATGCAATGCAAAAACAAAACAAACCACACGACAAAACTCGGAAACCCTGGAAGGCAACTGAAGCTCCGGTCTGGGGCGTCACAATTACCCACTTGTGCCCTTACGTAAGTAACCTTTCAATTAGTAAAAAAAATCCACGAAGGGATAGACGTCCTCTTCCACCTGTTGAGACGTCATATTACCCTAATCACAGATCGAACAATGCCATGTTCCTAAAAAACATCACCATCGATTCTACAATCCCCTATGCCTCTTTTCTTCTGCGGCAGCAGCCTACAGCCTCCTCGCTCAGGTATAGGTATGTAGCTTCCCCAAATCTGCCTTGCACCTTCTTCTTTCTAGCAGTTCTCCATTTCAATCTGCTAACCACGGTGAAAGTGATATTAAGTAAAGGTATGATTAAATCAATTTTGTGTTGGTCGCTCCCCCTAATCTCTCTTTTTCTACATTTCACAAACAAAAAAACACTTTTTCCTACAAGTGTTGAATCCTGGTAAAATCTAGCATCAATTTTTGATCCCGTAGATGAATCTCCCCGATGGTTGAAGAGGCATACCAAGATCAGTTAATTTGTTGTAGCAAATAAGCAGGTGACCTCAATCAGCGAGGCAATAGAGCAAACGAACTGGAGCAGCGTCGTCAAAACCTGCCGCAAACCCTAATATCTCAATGTCTGCCCTTTAGTTCTCTTCTCCTTGGTTTCAGTTCGGCAGCAACACGGTGATTTGAAAAGGAGAAGCACAATGTTCCGCAGGTCCAACTAAGAGAATAGACACCCACGTCTGAAGACTTTCAAGCCAGTTGCTGTCATGCTCTCCTTTCGGTTAGCTCCCGTTCTCTCCAACTCCTTAGTGCTTAGCTTTCTATTTTTCCCAAATTCATGTATGTCCTGCTTCAGCGTAACAGGGCAATTCGTGTGTCTCCCCTATCCTTTTCTTCTTTGATTGTTAGTGCCATCATGTTCATGTTTCTAACCATTCATGCATGCAAAAATCCAACATATATATATTCGTACGCCAATCACTGAATCAATCTTACAATTGTTGATGCGGAGACAGAGGAGGTGTAGTGATGACAGTTTGAAGCAGATTAGGTTACAGCGGGTGCCGTGAGTCTATCAAGTGAAGGAACTATAGCGAACCGATGACTTGGCGATCTCTACTGTGTATTCTTCCTTTAAGTAGATCACAACAAAATGACTATGAAATCGACTTGATCAATAAGAACAAAAACTATTTTTTGAATATTTTACATATATGTAACTCCTAGATTATATAGTTTTTATTGTTAGATCAGATAATCAGATCACAAAAATTTCACTATATACAAATAGTTGCAACTATATGGTTACACGTTTCCCAGCAATGTATGGCAAAAGGGCTCTACAATGCTGATGTTTAAACATGAATGTTGATTCCTGGCAGTTCTACTATGGACCTGTGTTTAAACATGAATGTTGATTCCTGGCAGTTCTACTATGGACCTGATAGTGTGTTTTCCAATCTTTTTCTTTCTTTTCTCTGAAATTTCTTTCTATGACACATATATAGCACCATGTTTTATTTACAATTAGCCTAAACCAAATAAGTTCAATTCCTTCGACACTAGCAGGTGTGTTAATAAAGTTCCGATCGACACTAACATGCTTCCATCAGTAATATCATTCATATATATGAGCCTGGCTCAGTGCCGTTCACAATCTTATTTTTATATATAACTGTTTGCAGTTATATAGAGTAGCATGGTTGGCAAGGCCCTGTGGGTCTATAAGTTGTCCTGGGTGGCAGGTGACAAATCATTGGAGAGCTGGATATGTGCTTCCATCGATGATCGATTGTACACAAGCAACTAGAATGAATCATGCATACATGGATGTGAGTGTGAACTGACGAGAAATCCTTGAACAAAGCATGCTACCACTTGATCTAGCCTTCTAGGTAGCAGCAAAGATAATTCCAAACAGATAACCTTGAACAACAAAGATACTTCCATGAAGTTAGCATTGGCTAGCTAGCTAGCCGCCGTAGAGATACATCTTCGCTGGAAAGTACTTGGTGGGTAGCAGCGCCAATAGCCTTGCTGAGAGTTATTTGAGAGATCGTTGCATGCATCCCAATTTCTAGAAAGAGCCAATAGTAGCTACTCCCTCCGTCTCATAATATAAGATGTTATTATAACTGATATACTCACATATTGGCTGTAATAACATCTTATATTATGAATTGCTCACATAGGGAGTACATATATGTGCAATATTGGTATTAACTCATTTAAGTGTGATTTATTTATTTCTTCCAGGCTGTGTTATTACGTATTTTAGTTTCATTGGTGTTCTATGTTTCAGTCTATATCAATTTAATAAATACTCAAATGTTCATAATCCCGTCACAGAAAGCAGCACATCTATTTAATAAGCTAGGCTTTCTCCCTTAAGCTGACTTTCTAAGATAACTTAAGAGGTGTGATCTACAGAACACATTCTTTACAGGGTTGTGCGTGGGAGAATGCTCTTTTCGCAAATTCGCAAAAATTCAATGGTCCACATAATTTAAAATGTTTAAAATACAATGTCATTAATAAACTAGATGGTATGTTAAAATAATTCAATAACGTTATTCATTATAATGGAGTTTCAGGCACAGGTGTGTGGTCCTAAAAAGCACGATATGGAGATTTCCTCAAAACACTATGTCAGTCCACGTCGATAAATTGATTCTTACAGTTAAATCAAAATTATATGACATGACTCAACTAGAGGACAAGAGCCGTATAACAATTCCATACACGCATTCTCCAAATACGGTGTCCTTCTCCAATAGAGGCGTGTGCAAAGGAACTTCACTATAGGTTTTTTTTACACTATAGCATGTAATGCACTACAACAAAAGTGTGAAGACATATATGACCAAGGACCAAGGGTGCTACATCAGGACATGCCATCCTAGCAGGACAAAGTGCGAACTGAGTTGTGTATATAAGACCGTGAGTATAAAAGAATAAAATAATCACTATATTACTACCTAGACTACCAATAGTAAAACATACAAAAGGCTTAGAAAATAATTCATGTAATGTTATCCTCAAGTGTGCATGTCCTTCTCATTATCCTTTTTAACAGCGGCCCGACTTCACTGGTCTTCAGAAAAAAAATTGGATAGAACACAACAATGTAAATGAAATGCTTGCAAAAAAGATCATCCATAAAAAGTAAGGATCCATCAAGGTCCCTTGCAGTTAACATCTCAGATCCTTCATATGCATATTGGTGTTCTTCCATTTCCACAATTTTTTACAAAAGGGTGAAGAGACATCCACCTGAATGAGTGGGACCCTAAGATTTTTGAGTGTGCTCTCTTCATGAATTGTACACTCTAATCACAATACACGCTAACAAACTATGGCACCAACATTGAACAGAAAGGGAGAAATAAAAGGGACAAGGCAAGTCATGGTAACCAATGGAATCATGCATAGAGTAGACCACAATGGCCACATTGTTACAGTGATGGAGTGATAACCCACAAGTGTAGGGGATCGCAATAGCTTTCGAGAGTAGAGTATTCAACCCAAATTTATTGATTCGACACAAGGGGAGCCAAAGAATATTATTAAGTATTAGTAGTTGAGTTGTCAATTCAACCACACCTGGATAACTTAGTATCTACAGCAAAGTATTTAGTAGCAAAGTAGTATGATAGTAATGGTAACAGTGGCAAAAGTAAAGATAGCAGTTTTGTAGTAGTTGTAATAGTAGCAACGGAAAAGTAAATAAGCAAAGCACAATATGTGAAAAGCTCGTAGGCATTGGATCAGTGATGGATAATTATGTCGGGTGCGATTCCTCATGTAATAGCTATAACATAGGGTGACACATAACTAGCTCCAATTCATCAATGTAATGTAGGCATGTATTCCGAATATAGTCATACGTGCTTATGGAAAAGAACTTGCATGACATCTTTTGTCATACCCTCCCGTGGCAGCCGGGTCCTAGTGGAAACTAAGGGATATTAAGGCCTCCTTTTAATAGAGTACCGGACCAAAGCATTAACACATAGTGAATACATGAACTCCTCAAAGTACGGTCATCACCGAGAAGTATCTCGATTATTGTCACTTCGGGGTTGTCGGATCATAACACATAATAGGTGACTATAGACTTGCAAGATAGGATCAAGAACTCACATATATTCATGAAAACATAACAGGTTCAGATCTGAAATCATGGCACTCGGGCCCTAGTGACAAGCATTAAGCATAGCAAAGTCATAGCAACATCAATCTCAGAACATAGTGGATACTAGGGATCAAACCCTAACAAAACTAACTTGATTACATGGTAAATCTCATCCAACCCATCACCGTCCAGCAAGCCTACGATGGAATTACTCACGCACGGCGGTGAGCATCATGAAATTGGTGATGGAGGATGGTTGATGATGACGACAGCGACGAATCCCCCACTCCGGAGCCCCGAACGGACTCCAGATCAGCCCTCCCGAGAGAGACTAGGGCTTGGCGGCGGCTCCGTATCGTAAAACGCGATGGAACTTTCTCTCTGATTTTTTCCTTCGCGAAACAGAATATATGGAGTTGGAGTTGAGGTCGGTGGAGCATTAGGGGGCCCACGAGACAGGGGGCGCGCCCAGGGGGAGGGGTGCGCCCTCCACCCTCGTGGACAGGGTGTGGGCCCCCTGGCCTTGATTCTTTCGCCAGTATTTTTATATTTTCCAAAAGTTATCTCCGTGGATTTTCAGGTCATTCCGAGAACTTTTGTTTTCTGCACAATAAACAACACCGTGGGAGTTCTGCTGAAAACAGCAGCAGTCCAGGTTAGTTTATTCAAATCATGCAAGTTAGAGTCCAAAACAAGGGCAAAAGTGTTTGGAAAAGTACATACGTTGGAGACGTATCAATTCCCCCAAGCTTAAACCTTTGCTTGTCCTCAAGCAATTCAGTTAATAAACTGAAAGTGATAAAGAAAAAAATTTACAAACTCTATTTGCTCTTGTTGTTGTAAATATGTAAAGCCATCATTCAAGTTTTCAGCAAAGATTATGAACTAACCATATTCACAATAACACTTAGGTCTCACATTTACTCATATCAATGGCATAATCAGCTAGCGAGCAAATAATAATAAAACTCGGATGAAAACACTTTCTCAAAACAATCATAATACGATATAATAAAATGGTATCTCTCTAACCCTTTCTGAGACCGCAAAACATAAATGCAGAGCACCTTTAAAGATCATGGACTGACTAAACATTGTAATTCATGGTAAAAGAGATCCAGTCAAGTCATACCCAATATAAACTAATAGTAATGAATGCAAATGACAGTGTGCTCTCCAGCGGGTGCTTTTTAATAAGAGGGTGATGACTCAACATAAAAGTAAATAGATAGGCCCTTCGGAGAGGGAAGCAGGGATTTGTAGAGGTGCCAAAGCTCGATTTTAAAATAGAGATGAATAACATTTTGAGCGGCATACTTTCACTCTCAACGCAACAACTATGAGATGGCAATATCTTCCATGCTACATACATTATAGGCAGTTCCCAAACAGAATGGTAAAATTTTATACTCCCCCGCCACCAACAAGCAGCAATCCATGGCTTGCTCGAAACAACGAGTGCCTCCGACTAGCAACAACCCTGGGGGAGTTTTGTTTAATTATTTTGATTTTCTTTGATCTTTTTTATCATGGGACTGGGCATCCCGGTTACCAGCCATTTTCTCGTGAATGAGGAGCGGAGTCCACTCCTCTTGAGAATAACCCACCTAGCATGGAAGATACAGACAACCCTAGTTGAAACATGAGCTTCTCGAGCATACAAAACAGAATTTCATTTGAAGGTTTGGAGTTTGGCACATACAAATTTACTTGGAACGGCAGGTAGATACCGCATATATGAAGGTATGGTGGACTCATATGGAATAACTTTGGGGTTTATGGAGTTTGGATGCACAACCAGTATTCCCGCTTAGTACAGGTGAAGGCTAGCAAAAGACTGGGAAGCGACCAACTGAGAGAGCGACAATAGTCATGAACATGCATTAAAATTAATTTACACCGAGTGCAAGCATGAGTAGGTTATAATCCACCATGAACATAAATATCGTGAAGGCTATGTTGATTTGTTTCAACTACATGCGTGAACATGTGCCAAGTCAAGTCACTCAAATCATTCAAAGGAGGATACCATCCCATCATACCACATCATAATCATTTTAATAGCATGTTGGCACGCAAGGTAAACCATTATAAACTCATAGCTAATTAAGCATGGCATAAGCAACTATAATCTCTAAATGTCATTGCAAATATGTCTACTTCATAATAGGCTGAATCAGGAACGATGAACTCATCATATTTACAAAAACAAAAGAGGTCAAGTTTGTACCTGCTTATCTCATCTCAATCAGTCCATCATATATTGTCATTATTGCCTTTCACTTGCATGACTGAACGGTGTGTATAATAATAATACTGCACGCGCATTGGACTAAGCTGGAATCCGCAAGCATTCAATTCAAGAGAGAAGACAAAATAATATGGGCTCTAAGTTAAATTAACAATCATGCATATGAGAGCCACTAAACATTTTCAATGTGGTCTTCTACTCTCGACCCCCAAAGGAAAGAAGAGAAAATAAAACTATTTACACGGGAAAGCTCCCAACAAGTAAAAGAAGAATGAGAAATATTTTTGTGTTTTCATTTTAATTACTACTAGAAGCGTGGAAATTAAACTAACTAATTTTTTTGGCTTTTTCTTAAGGTTTATCAAACACACAAGAAGAAAGATAGAAAAGAAATTAAACTAGCATGATAATACAATGAAAGAGTATGAGCACCGACAACTAGAATAGTGTGTGAATATGAATGTATGTGAGAAATACGTACTCCCCCAAGCTTAGGCTTTTGGCCTAAGTTGGTCTAATGCCAAGGACCGCGGCTACTCTCCCCGGTGTACTGAGGAGTGTCATCACGATACCACTGGCTCGCGATCTCCTCTGGATCCCACCGATAAGATGATGGACGATAAGGGTCCAGTGGAGGTTCCGGCTCAGGCTCTGGAGTGGATGTCTGGCCTCGATGAGCGTACACCGCTTCCGGCAAGACAAGATAATTAACTTCAGTCAAATCAAACAACAGAGGCGCAGGGAGGGTAATAATCTCGTTGTGTTTATTATTAAATCTCAGGTTATACAGGAGCATCTTATCATCATTGTCAACAATAAACTCATGCACTACCATGCTCCTGTAATCTAAAAGGGAAAGAGTCCGCAATGTCTCCTCTTTCTCATAATGCCTAATAGGTATCTCAAAATGTTCAGCAAGGCGTGCAGCATAGATACCTCCAAAGATGGGGCCCTTTATATGGTTTAAGCTTAACCTTTAGCAATAACGGCACCCATACTAAAAGTGTTATCATTGAATAAGGCATGGAGCAGAATAATAGTATCAGGAACACTGAAGTTTCCACTATTTCCACGACCAATTAAGCATCGACTAGCAAATATGGCAAAGTATCGCAAAACAGGAAAGTGTATGCTAGTGATTCTCGCATCGGAACCCTTCTTCGAATCCCCTACTGTAATAGTGTTAACAAAACCATCCACATCTTTATGATGTGGTTCATCTAAGCTGCCCTCAAAGGGTATTCTACAAACCGTGCAAAAATTACGTAATGACATTTCCTTAGTCTCATCATATAAATGAAAAGATATTGAAGGAGGTGAATTCTGAGGATAATAGTAAAAATTTTGCACGAAAGTATTGGTGAGTAAGAGATACTGATCGATCCGGTTGTGAAGGAAGTCGGTGAGGCCCGCATTTTCAACCAAAGAATAAAAGTATTCATAAATCCCGGCTGCTCTCAAGAAATTATCACATGGCCACTCACAGGGCCTTACTTCTGCTACACGAGGAAGATTATACTTGGCCTTTTCTTTCTCCTTAGCTTGTTTATCCTTGGAGCTTTGGCCAGAGGAGCCCCTCAATAATCTCCTTATCATTTTCTGGAAATTTCTGAAATTTTTGGTAACTTCAAAATAAAAGTGAATCAAACTAAACAAGATTGATAGCAACTACTCCCACAAGTGCCTAGAGCCTATATCATGCATTAGAATTACTTGGGACCTCATAAATTTGCCATGCAAGCTCAAGAACAGGGTCACCTATGCAGCAAAAATTTGCAATGAATAAAGCACTTGAAAAAAACTAATTGGACCAATGGAGGAGTCACATACCAAGCAACAATCTCCCAAAGCAGTTTTGTGAATGGAGCTTTGAGCAAGGAGATCAAAAATCGCAGCAAAATGATCTAGAACTCATGCTTGAGCTGGATGGAGATTTTTTTGGGAGGAAGATGGAGTGTGTGGGTGCAGGAATAAGTGGAGGGGGCCCACCGTGGGCCCACGAGACAGGGGGCGCCCAGGGGGAGTGGGCGCGCCCTCCACCCTCGTGGCCAGGTGCTTGCCCCCCTCCCCCTGCTATGTTCTCAGTGCCTAAAATCCTCAAATATTCCATAAAAAATCATACTAAATTTGCAAGGCATTTGGAGTACTTTTATTTTCAAGATATTTTTTATTGCACAGATAATTCAGAAAATAGACGAATAATACTATTTTTGCTTTATTTATTCTAAATAACAGAAAGTAAAAGAGGGTACAGAAGGTTGTGCCTTCTAGTTTCATCCATCTCATGATCATCAAAATGAATCCATTAACAAGGTTGATCAAGTCTTGTTAACAAACTCATTCCAAATAACACGGAACTGGAGAAATTTCGAAGGGATATGCACATCCCCAACAATAAAAATATCATACTTTTTCTTGACAGTAGGAAGAGGAAATTCAAAACCTCCAATAATGATAGTTGGAACTTTTCCAATAGAATTGATGCTATGAACTTGAGGTTGTTTCCTGGGAAAGTGTACCTTATGCTCATTACCATTAACATGAAAAGTGACATTGCCTTTGTTGCAATCAATAACAGCCCCTGCAGTATTCAAAAAGGATCTACCATGGATAATCGACATACTATCGTCCTCAGGAATATCAAGAATAACAAAGTCCGTTAAGATAGTGACATTTGCAACCACAACAGGCACATCCTCACAAATACCGACAGGTATGGCAGTTGATTTATCGGCCATTTGCAAAGATATTTCAGTAGGTGTCAACTTATTCAATTCAAGTCTACGATATAAAGAGAGAGGCATAACACTAACACCGGCTCCAAGATCACATAGAGCAGTTTTAACATAGTTTCTTTTAATAGAGCATGGTATAGTTGGTACCCCTGGATCTCCAAGTTTCTTTGGTATTCCACACTTAAAGGTATAATTAGCAAACATTGTGGAAATTTCAGCTTCCGGTATCTTTCTTTTATTTGTAATGGTATCCTTCATATATTTAGCATAAGGGTTTACTTTAAGCATATCAGTTAAGCGCATACGTAAGAATATAGGTCTAATCATTTCAGCAAAGCGCTCAAAATCCTCATCATCCTTTGTCTTGGATGGTTTAGGAGGAAAAGGCATGGGTTTCTGAACCCATGGTTCTCTTTCTTTACCGTGCTTCCTAGCAACAAAATCTCTTTTATCATAATGTTGATTCTTTGATTGTGGGTTATCAAGATCAACAGCAGGTTCAACCTCTACATCATGAGCATCAACATGAACATTGTCATTAACATTATCACTAGGTTCATGTTCATCACCTGATTGTGTTTCAGCATCAGAAGTACAAATATCATTGGGATTCTCAGGTGTGTCTACCACAGGTTCACTAGAAGCATGCAAAGTCCTATCATTTTTCTTTTTCTTCTTTTTAGAAGAACTAGGTGCCTCGAAATTATTTCTCTGAGAATCCTGCTTGATTCTCTTAGGGTGGCCTTCAGGATACAAAGGTTGCTGAGTCATTCTACCAGTTCTAGTAGCCACTCTAACAGCAAAATCATATTTATTATTTAATTCATCAAGCAAATCACTTTGAGCTTTAAGTACTTGCTCAGCTTGAGTGGTAACCATAGAAGTATATTTGCTAATGAGTTTAAGTTCACCTTTAACTCTAGCCGTATAATCACTCAAGCGTCCTATCTCGAAAGCATTATTCTTTAATTCTCTACCAACATAAGCACTAAAACTTTCTTGTCTAGCCATAAAGTCATCAAATTCATCTAAGCATGGGCTATGAAATTTACTAGACGGGATTTCAACTTTATCATATCTATAGAGAGAATTTACCTTTACTACCTGTGTCGGGTTATCAAGACAATGTGTTTCTTCAAAAGGCGGTATATTAAGACCATGTATTTCTTCAATAGGAGGTAAATTCTTAACATCTTCAGCTTTAATACCTTTTTCTTTCATAGATTTCTTTGCTCTTGCATATCTTCAGGACTGAGAAATAGAACACCCCTCTTCTTCGGAGTTGGTATAGGAATAGGCTCAGGAGCTGGCTCAGGAGTTGGCTCAATTGGCTCAGAAGAGTCCAATTATTTTCATTAGTCAACATATTATTCAATAACAATTCAGCTTGGTCGACTGCTCTTTCCCTGAAAACACAACCAGCACACAACTATCCAAGTAGTCCTTGGAAGCATCGGTTAGTCCGTTATAAAAGATATCAGGTATTTCATTTTTCTTAAGAGGATGATCAGGCAAAGCATTAAGTAATCGGAGAAGCCTCCCCCAAGCTTGTGGGAGACTCTCTTCTTTGATTTGAACAAAATTATATATTTCCCGCAAGGTAGTTTGTTTATTATGAGCAGGGAAATATTTAGCAGAGAAGTAATAAATCATATCCTGGGGACTACGCACACAACCAGGATCAAGAGAATTAAACCAAGTTTTAGCATCACTCTATAATGATAACGGAAATATCTTAAGGATATAATAATAGCGAGACTTCTCATCATTAGTAAACAGGGTGTCTATATCATTTAACTTGGTAAGATGTGCCACAACAGTTTCAGATTCATAGCCATAAAAAGGATGAGATTCAACCAAAGTAATAATCTCAGGATCAACATAGAATTCATAATCCTTATCAGTAACACAGATAGGTGAAGTAGCAAAAGCGGGGTCAGGTTTCGTTCTAGCATTAAGAGATTGCTGCTTCCATTTAGCTAATAACTTCTTAAGATCATATCTATCTTTGCAAGCAAAAATAGCTCTAGCAGCTTCTTCATCCATAATCAGGGGGAGAACCTTCATTATCACTATCATCAATAATTTCATCTTCAACAATTTTGTTCTCTCTAACCCTAGCAAGTTGTTCATCAAGAAATTCACCTAATGGCACATTAGTATCAAACATAAAAGTATTTTCATCATAAGTATCATGCATAGCAGAAGTGGCATCATCAATAACATGCGACATATCAGAATTCAAAGCAGTATCAGGTTTAGGTGTCACAAGCTTACTCAAAACAAAAGGAGAATCTAGTGCATAGCTAGATGGCAGTTCCTTACCTCCCCTCGTAGTTGAGGAAAAAATATTAGTTCTTTCGTCTTTCAAGTTCCTCATAGTGATCAGCAGATATAAATCCCAAGTGACTCAAAGAATAGAGCTATGCTCCCCGGCAACGGCGCCAGAAATTAGTCTTGATAACCCACAAGTGTAGGGGATCGCAACAGCTTTCGAGGGTAGAGTATTCAACCCAAATTTATTGATTCGACACAAGGGGAGCCAAAGAATATTATTAAGTATTAGCAGTTGAGTTGTCAATTCAACCACACCTGGATAACTTAGTATCGATAGCAAAGTATTTAGTAGCAAAGTAGTATGATAGTAATGGTAACAGTGGCAAAAGTAAAGATAGCAGTTTTGTAGTAGTTGTAACAGTAGCAACGGAAAAGTAAATAAGCAAAGCACAATATGTGAAAATCTCGTAGGCATTCGATCAGTGATGGATAATTATGTCGGATGCGATTCCTCATGTAATAGCTATAACATAGGATGACACAAAACTAGCTCCAGTTCATCAATGTAATGTAGGCTTGTATTCCAAATATAGTCATACATGCTTATGGAAAAGAACTTGCATGACATCTTTTGTCCTACCCTCCTGTGGCAGCGGGGTCCTAGTGGAAACTAAGGGATATTAAGGCCTCCTTTTAATAGAGTACCGGACCAAAGCATTAACACATAGTGAATACGTGAACTCCTCAAACTACGGTCATCACCGAGAAGTATCCCGATTATTGTCACTTCGGGGTTTTCGGATCATAACACATAATAGGTGACTATAGACTTGCAATATAGGATCAAGAACTCACATATATTCATGAAAACATAATAGGTTCAGATCTGAAATCATGGCACTCGGGCCCTAGTGACAAGTATTAAGCATAGCAAAGTCATAGCAACATCAATCTCAAAACATAATACTAGGGGTCAAACCCTAACAAAACTAACTTGATTACATGGTAAATCTCATCCAACCCATCACCGTCCAGCAAGCCTACGATGGAATTACTCACGCATGGCGGTGAGCACCATGAAATTGGTGATGGAGGATGGTTGATGATGACGACGACGACGAATCCCCCTCTCCGGAGCCCCGAACGGACTCCGGATCAGCCCTCCCTAGAGAGATTAGGGCTTGGCGGCGGCTCCGTATCGTAAAACGCGATGAAACTTTCTCTCTGATTTTTTTCTCTGTGAAACGGAATATATGGAGTTGGAGTTGAGGTCGGTGGAGCATCAGGGGGCCCACGAGACAGGGGGCGCGCCCAGGTGGAGGGGGCACGCCCCCCACCCTCGTGGACAGGGTGTGGGCCCCCTGGCCTTGATTCTTTCGCCAGTATTTTTTATATTTTCCAAAAGTTATCTTCGAGGATTTTGAGGTCATTCCGAGAACTTTTGTTTTCTGCACAATAAACAACACCATGGCAGTTCTGCTGAAAACAACGTCAATCCGGGTTAGTTTCATTCAAATCATGCAAGTTATAGTCCAAAACAAGGGCAAAAGTGTATGGAAAAGTAGATACGTTGGAGACGTATCATGGAGCTAGAAGACCTTATTCCGTATGACATTATCTTAACCATCTAGATGTTGTTGCAGCGAAGAACACACAAACTTGACAAAGAAGATACCTAAACTACATGTATGAGGTTGATTCAAGCGGAGGAGATTCAAGCGGAGGATTATTTTCCAAACAAGTTGGCATAGAAGGCCAGCCAATGGCTGTACACTTGACCAGAGCAGTGGAGTGTGTGCAAGTGAGGGCCACGAACAACGAAAACCAGAGGACCTTCAGACAAATCATCTCAAGTTGTGGATCTTGATAGACTGTCTACTTTCACAACTAGGAGCTACTGAAAAGACAAGAAGACTCGAGAAAGGGGAAAGTGAAGGATCGGTCTGATGCTCTCAAGCTGTGAATCCAAGTTGCATAGGCTACTTTCATAGTTTTGAACTACCGAGAAGACAACAAGACTCAAGAAACGGGAAAGTGGAGTGTCAGCATGGTGCGACCTGCGCAAAAAATTATATAGTAGTGTGGACAATGCTTTTTATGGGAGTAATGTGAGGAATGCTTTTATTTATAGAACGTCTGGAAATTGATATATCCAACTTTGCATATGTGAAAATATGAGCCAACGTTGGTCCTTTGTGCATGTGTCTAACTAAGTGATCGTGGAAACACATACCTTACACACAAATTACCATTTTAAAGGATATATATATTACATAAGTGCACTCTCACTTATAGACCAAACTAACAAATCACTTTAGAAAAAAATCACTAAAAATAAAATTAATATGTCAATGTTGCACAATGTTAGCAAATTAACCTATTTCTGCGTGAAAACGATCAAACTATAATATATATATATATATATATATATATATATATATATATATATATATATATATATATATATATATATATATATATATATATATATATATATATAGAAAAATATATAGCAATGAAACATGACAAAAAGATCCGAAAAACCTTACAAATATAATTTGAAAATGATGCTGATCATAAAGAATGTAGTTAGTATGGCATCAATTTCATAATTAGAAGGTATTGATAAATGGGTAGAAAAGACACACACATACATATTTGTAAATGACATCATTTATGTTTTTTAGATAAACCAAATAATATTGTCTTATTATGAAACTAATCAAATCCTAGCCCGTGCATCGAGCGGGCCACTTTGCTAGTTGCTTCTAAAAGTGTTAGATCATTTAGTGTAAGAGAAAATTGAGCGGTGTACGAACTTGTGATGGCAAATAATAAAATCGAAGGACCGCATAATAAAGGTTGCTATCATAATGGGCAATATAACGTGCCGTTCTTTTGTACTAAGGGGTTGAGCATACAAACAAATAAGCGCATGGCAACCTCTGCTTCCCTCTGATAAGGGCCTATGTTTTACTTTTATGTATTTACTTTCATGCAAGAGTCAAAGTTTTTCTCTCTATTCTTTTTTATTTTTTTCTTTTGGCAAGCATCATGTGGTCAGGAAAGATCTAGGCACATATATCCAGTTGGAAATGGGTAGCATGAGTTATTATTGTTGATATCACCCTTGAGGTGAATACGTTGGGAGGCGAAATTATAAGCCCCTATCTTTCTATGTGTCCGGTTGAAATGTTTTGCTCATGTGTACGCGGTGAGTGTTAGCAATCATAGAAGACTTTATGATGGTTGAGTATGTGGAGCTCTAACTTAGACTCTGTTGAATAAGTTGAATTGCAATTGCTTGGTGACTGAGAACATAGGTTGTTGAGTTTCAAGAGAATCCATTGTTTGAACCTTAACATGTGAATTGGTTGCTACTATAACATGAGAAGTTTTATAAGAAAAAAATTGATGTTATGATGCTAGGAAAAGTGATTGAAATTTTCATTGATCAAACTTGTGCACTTTGCTAACATTCACACTTCATAAATTATTTCTTTTATCATTTACGTACTCAAGGACGAGTAGGAATTAATCTTGGGGATGTTGGTATGTCTCCAACGTATCTATATTTTATGAAGTATTCATGCCATGTTTACGATAATTTTATATGGTTTTGGTATGATTTGCATGGAACTAATCCGGACTGACGTTGTTTCCAGCAGAAACACCGTGGTGTTGTTTTTTGTGCAGAAATGAAAGTACTCCAAACACCGCGAAACTTTTTGTTGATTATTTATGGACAAGAAGAGAACCATTGGCCAGAGCAGCACCTGGGGGGTGCCCCGTGGCGGGCACAACCCACCAGGGCGCGCCCCCCCCCAGGCGTGCCCTGGTGGGTTGTGCCCACCTCGGTGGCCTCCCGTACCCTTTTTTTGCCCTATAAATTCCCAAATATTCCAAAAACCCTCGGGGAGACACTAGATTGGAAGTTCCACCGCCACAAGCCTCTGTAGCCCCCGAAAACCAACCAGGATCCTGTTCCGGCACCCTACCGGGGGGGAGATCGTCACCGGTGGCAATCTTCATCATCCCGGCGGCCACCACGATGAGGAGGGAGTAGTCCACCCTCGGGGCTGAGTGTTTGTACTGGTAGCTATCTATCTATCTATATATACCTATACTAATTAGTCACTTCCTATAAATTCCCATGTTAATTATGTTTTACGAGCCGTTAATCTGGTGGGACCAAATTATTATGGTGTAGATCGATTGATAGAACAAAAAAACCTCACGAAATTTTTTTTCATCTAAAAACTCTCACGTATCCCTCTCAACCCAACTCTCTCAATCTAATCTCTCACGTATCTCTGCAAAACTGTAATCGCTCCATGGCCCACAATACGTTTCTACTTCAAATTCAGCCTTTCTTCCTTTCCTAATTAAATCAATATTTATCTCTTTCGAAATATTCCAATACTCCACGATTACCTCCTCACCTTAAATAGAACCCAGACCCACGCACGATTCCTCAATATATTCATTGATGTGATTCTTTCCCTTTAAATGCATGCAAAAGAAGAATATCTCCCTCCGGGGCCTGTACTTTTGCCATGGCGTATTCCATTAGCAAACATTGTGATTTTCTCGCTCCAGCCTTCTCCTCCACCTTTCCAACAATTGCGTCCACTGATTAAATCGAGGGCAAAAGGAAATGGCGGCAGGATTTTTGCAGCAAAATTGTAGCCTAAACTGGCACTATCAATCTCGGGCGATGGGCGATCGACCGCGATCTCTGGCGATTTTCGCCTGCACGCAGATCATGGGGCGTTTTTCCAGCGGCAATTACTGCACGATAGCGGCCAAATTACCCACGATTTCAATCAGTGATTTCGTCTCAGACATCTCCGGCAACTATTATGATGTTCCCTCTCCACGTTATCACCTATCTACGATGCTGCCTTCTCCTACCTGAAGCAAGAGTGGATGGGCCTAATGCCATGAAAGTAATAAATATCCTTATTCTATTCTTGCTTCGAGTTTCTTATGGTTTGTAGCCCAAGTTGTTTTTCTCGCATAGGCAAGCAATTTTTGAGATAAATATTACTCTGCAGTCTAGGATTTGATTCAGTAGTTTCTCATATTATTGCCAGAATCAGAGGAGCACCATTGTGGATTTAAGCTTTAGAATAAGTGTATATTTCACCAGGCCAGACTGGAGCAAGGTTCTATTCAATATTATTTAATAAATTTTTCACTTGCCTTATTTTATTTCTCTCTCGGCAATGTTAATATGGCATATTTTCTCCAAGATTGAAGTCGTGTCATAGTGTCATCCTTTCAGCTATTGTCTTCAGAAGGGCGTCTTATAGCCACCAAAGATGAGGATGAGGGTGCATCAGATCATACGCTTTCACTGATCGTGCATAATGAAAGTACTCCCTTCGCGTACTAAAAGTACAATTAGAGAAATCTGCTATACTAGAATAAAGAAATGTAAAAATAATGTGTATTGTACAGTTATTTCTAAGGAGTAACAATGGGTGATAATTAATAATCTTTCCTTTTCAGATAAATGAGAGTAGCAAATTTAAAGAGTTCTAAGATGTGTGTGATATGAAAATCTAAAGCTCTTTGAGTAGCTCCCATTATTTGTGAGGCTTCATGCAAGTTCCCACTAAATCTGCTTTTAGTCCATTGTGATTTTAACATGTATTGTTTTGCAATTCATGTCATGAAGTGCAAAAGAATACATGTGAAAATCTAGCATGAGATAATCTACACGAGTAGACTTCTTTCTAGCCAATGCATGATACAAATTGCTAGACATATTTTAGCAGTATATTGATCTTTGATATATTTTCCACATTTATCTATCTTAATATTCAATGTGTCCATTGATTGGAGCCAACTCATAGTAATTCAACTGGAAAAAACATGCTCTATCATATTATTCCAAAAGACTTTCCATGTCTTCTCTCTTCCTAACAAACAAGACCTAGGTAGGGATATATCATAACCCTATAACCACTCAAGAGTTAAAAAAGTTGCTCGAGGATGAGAAGTAGGTAACAAAATGCATTAACAATCAGCCAATTTAAAATGAATAATTTCAAGTTAGCTGATACTGGCATAAGTAATATGATAGCATGAGCTTTTTTAAAAAAACTTCGTTGGGAAATTAAGTTTAGCAAGGTTTCAAAACCAATCACTTGCTGGTCGAGTGCTTTGACAAAAAATAATGTGAGGAGCTTCTCAAACATGCACATTTATATTTCATACAAGAATACAATGTGTAGTAATTCGAAATAAGTAAGGAATCATAGACTGGCCCATGCGATTGCACAAGTTGTCGACTATCAACAAATTAAATTTAAGCTTATTTTGTAATGAAAATCATATAAAGAGTTAGTTAAATACAAATTGAACTACCCCGCAAAATACGGAACTGAACCGAAATAAAAATGCTCTATCATATTATTCAAGAAGTCTTTCCACGTATTCTCTCTTCCTAAAAAACAAGACCTATCTAGTGTACATAGGGGTATGCGAGAAGTCTATAACCACACACGAGATATAACAATAGCTCGAGGACATGAACAAGTAGGTAAATAAATGCATCATCTATCAGCCAATTAAAAGGTATTCCCTCCTTTCCGGTTTATAAGGCTCAATTCAAAAATCTCACCAACCAAGGTAGATGGTGAGTGGTGGAATACTTTTTGTAGTTTGCAAAAGCACCCAATTAATGCTCTTGTTTTCCTCAAAAAGTATGTTTACCAATGAATTAATTGCAATGTATGCATGCATAAATTACATGCATTGGTCAATTTTCTCTTAATACTTGCATGCCATGATTAATGCACCTTGAAATCTGAACATGTGATGGGAAACAACCAAATTGAGCCTTATAAAATGGAAAAACTAAAATTTTGAGATAAGCCCTATAAACCGGAAAGGAGGGAGTATGATTTTTAGTTGACTGGTATTGGGATAATCAATACGATAGCATGAGATTTAAGGATTAACATAATTGTGAAGTTAAGTTGGGTTAATTTAAAAAACAACACATTTCACCAAAAAAAACACATACTTTTTTGTCGGTCCAGTACTTTGAAATATCAGGTTATGTCGTAATTCATAATATGTAAGTGAATATTAGACTAGCTCGTGCGACCGCACGGGTTGTCGACTAGTGTGTTTAATCTCTCTCTCTCTCTCTCTCTCTCTCTCTCTCTCTCTATCTCTCTCTCTCTCTCTCTCTCTCTCTCTCTCTCTCTCTGCGCGCGCGATCTTGAGATGTCAGGATCTTGATGTATCATGGGCTTAGTTAACATAGATGGATCATATGATGTTTCTCCCCTCTCCACACTTATTGTGATGAATTGAGTCTTTACCCTTTGAAGTTTTGTCTTGTCGGATTGAATGTTCAGATCTGAGAACACATGATATATGTCTTGCATATGAATACCCGTGGTGACAATGGGGTATATTATTTTGATTCACTTGATATATGTTATGGCACTCAACTTGCAGATTCCCGAGGTGACTTTGGGGTAATCTATTCATAGGGGTTGATGCACGTTTTTATTATCTTTTCTCCAATAGAAACTTTGGGGTCTCCTTGTAGTTCTTTGTGTGGATTGAGTATTATGAATCTGAAATTGTTTGATACATATCTTTTAATTACCTCACGGGTAATCGCAGTGACATTGGGGTATCTAGATGACATTAGAGTTGGTTGATATGTATCATATAGTGTTATTTTAGTACGAACTCTTGATTAGATCGATCGGAAAGAATAGCTTGTTGTTATTTTAGTACGAACTCTAGGATAGATTGATCGGAAAGAATAGCTTTGAGGTGGATTCGTACCCTACCACTACTAGGGAAAAGGCTAGCAGCAGCGCGGGTTTTAGGTGTATCAGTAGCGTGGGGAGTGGCGCTACTAATAAGGCGCTACAGCTAACACATATCAGTAGCGCGTGCTCACCAGCGCTACTGCTACACAAGTGTAGCAGCAGCGCGCTTAGTGGAAGCTCGCTACTGCTAGTAGCTCTAGCACGCTTTTCCTGGACGCGCTACTGCTATCGCGGCGTTGCTGCTAACTTTTATACACTCGCTACTGCTAATTTAAGTAGTTTTTTGTTTTTTTCGGCATATTTGTTTTGTATTTGAACAGGCTTTATAGAAGAATCTTTAGCACATAGAAATGTCATCATGATACACATACAAATGCTTGCGAGACCACAAATGTAATCATAGCATATACATACAAATAGTCTCATCATAATCATCATCCAACACAAAGTGGTATCTTGTCATCATCTCAAAAATAGCGATACATGCAAGTCTCGAATACTTAACTACAACAACGTCATCCATCTAAACAAAGGTATACGTAAGAAGAGCTATCACTATGAGTGAGAGCGGAACTATGCAGTACATGAGGTGGCGGTTACGAGTCCTCTCTCGCGCTAGCGTGAACCTCAAGTAACTAGTGATGAAGTCATGTACCTAGGGTAGGGTCATAGACCTGCCCAAAGGTACCCTCCCCAAGGACACTCGCGAAAGAAGTTGCCTACCAGTCGACCTGGTAGGTTTCCACCCGACAGATTCAAAGGCACTCGACCATGAAGACCCACTCGACCACCAGGAGTCCAAGAGCCACTCGGTATCCAAACGGTCTGTAGTTAAATAGTCTTTATGGTCATGATGACACTTTATGTAAGGCGTTACCAGTAACGCCTAGCTTTAACGTACCTTAAACCCTCCACTATGTGGGCTGGCTGGGGTCCTGGCGCACTCTATATAAGCCACCCCCCTCCACGGGTAGAAGGGTTCGCACCCCTGTAACACATACGCATATATGCAGTCGACCGCCTCCGGGCTCCGAGACGTAGGGCTGTTACTTCTTTCGAGAAGGGCCTGAACTCGTAAATCCCTTGCGTATACAACTACTCCATAGCTAGGATCTTGCATCTCCTTTCCTACCCCCCATTCTACTGTCAGACTTAGAACCACGACAGTTGGCGCCCACCGTGGGGCCGGTGTTCTAGCGATTTTTTGGAGAAGTTGGGATTCTTTCGATCTCCTACATCATTGTTTCAGGTGGAGTTCTGGTCGAGGGCCACGAGATCCGTCTCGGTGCGCTCACGTTCGTCGCCGACGACTCCGCTTGGCTTCAGGAGGCTCCACTCGGCGTGGACGCGCTCCCCGTCCGCGGGGCGACGCACTTTCGTGCGTGTGTCCGCGGCGTCCTCCTGCGGCAACCGTCGACCCAGTATGGGTCGGCTCCTGTGCCGTCCTCGCCCCCAGTCTCCCGCCGGAGCAAGCGTTCCGGTCGGTCGAGGCTTCAGCGGTGGGTGAGGCATGCGGTGGCCCGCCAGTCGGCCACCCCCCAAGTCGCGGTGATCGAGCCCGACGAATCTCTCTACGGCCTGTTCGACCTGTCGACTGGCTCCGCAGAGACTGCGTCCGAATGCGATAGCAGTGACCGGGCGGCAGAGGTTCTGATGGTCGATGGACCACGCAGTCCCCCCGGATTCACCCGCACCAACGGAGGTGACGGTGGAGGCGATCTGGAGCAAGCCCATGAAGATTACATGCCCAAGCCCCTCACTTCGCTTCAGAGGGAGGAGCTTCGCCGTCGGAACATGGATGCGCTTCACACTCCTATCGTTGGAGAAACCCCCGAGGCTCGTGCCTTGGAGGATGCGCGCTATTAACCTGGCTGCGCGACTCGACCGAGAACCTTCAGCGAGTACTCGACGAGCGCGCAACCAAGGGTTCTAGAATCCATCGACGCCGCTCTTCCACCACCAACTCAGGTATATCAAACTGCGATTCAGAATTTAGCAGCTGCCATCAGTATAGCGAGTCAATTCAGCCTTCCCAGTCGGAGGCGGGTAGAGGTTTGCTACAAATCAGAGATCTGCTCCGGGCGGCAGGAGACCAAAACTCAGTCATATCACAGTCGCGGAACAGGATTCACAGCCGATCCGTCGCTGCGAATTCAGTCCAGTCGGCCCATAGTCCGAGATCGCCCCCGAGGCGTGAGGAACGTGGGGGCCGGTGTGATGATCAGTACAAGAGCCGCGAGCAGTATGAGCACCGATTCGATCGCAATGATCGACGTCGAGTGCCCACTCCTCCCCCAAGGGGTGGATCATACGCTCCTCGGCAGCAGGACGACAGACGCCAAAGACAACAGTGTTGGCGAAGGGTTCCAATGACCCTGTGGAACCAGGCTTTGATGCGAGATCTATTATCGCTCAAGGTTTGGTCGACAGAACAGAGCTCACCGAGAAGGCCATGACAGACATGTTCCTCCAGCAGCAGAGTTCATGTCTCGGGGCGAGTGTTTCAGCAGAGCCATCGAGTCGGTGATTCCTCCCAACTTCAGGTTGGCGACTGGAGTCAGTAAGTTCACTGGTGAATCCAAGCCTGACACTTGGTTTGAAGATTACCGAGTGGCTGTTCAGATCAGCGGCGACAACGATGAGGTAGCCATGAAGCATTTGCCTCTTACGTTGGAGGGTTCAGCCAGAGCGTGGTTGAATCAGTTAGCACCCAGCAGTATTTACACTTGGGAAGATCTTGCCCGAGTGTTTGTCAGGACATTTGAAGGGACTTGCAAGCGACCAGCAGGGTTGACGGAGTTGCAGTCGTGTGTGCAAAAGTCGAGTGAAACTTTGAGAGATTATATCCAGAGGTGGATCACTTTGCACCACACAGTTGAGAATGTATCTGATCACCAGGCAGTCTGTGCCTTCAAAGAAGGTGTCAAGAACAGAGAGTTGAGTTTGAAATTCGGTCGAACCGGAGATATGACCCTGAGTCGGATGATGGAGATTGCCACCAAGTATGGAAATGGTGAAGAAGAGGATCGGCCCGAGTGGTAAATACAAATCGCCGCTAATGAGGGCGGTGGAGGAAATTCAGTCGGAAGCGAAGCATAAAGTCGAGCCAGCTGCTCCGGAGAGGCCTTGGCTGTGACCCAGTGAAAGTTCAAGGGGAAACCCAAGGGTCCTTGGAACCCCAAGAAGGTGAAAGACCAGGATGGGAATGACGTGTTGGATTTGCCATGTCACATCCACACGAAGAAAGATGAAGAGGGTAAACTCATTTACCCGAAACATACCACTCGACAGTGTCGGCTCTTGATTCAGCAGTTCCAAGGGAAACAGCCCAAGGATAAGGATAAGGAGACAGACAAAGTTGAGGACAAAGATGACAGCGATGATGGATACCCCCAGGTCAATTCCACCCTGATGATTTTTGCTGACGTCGAATGCAAAAGTCGATTGAAGGTTATCAATCGGGAAGTGAACATGGTCGCCCGGTGACGCTTGATTATCTGAATGGTCCTGCACCCCATCACATTCGACCAGTCCGATCACCGACGACATTGCCACCCCAGGAGGCAAGCGTGCCAGTGGTCGACCCGGTCGTCAAGGCACTCGTGACCAAAGTTCTGATGGATGGTGGTAGTGGCTTGAACATATTGTACGCAGAGACGTTGAAACGGATGGGCATTCCGATGTCCAGACTCAGTACCAGTAACATGAGCTTCCACGGAGTCATTCCTGGAAAGAAGGCTGAGTCACTCGGCCAAATTGCTCTTGATGTAGTTTTTGGTGATTCGAAGCATTTCCGAAAAGAAAAGTTGACCTTTGAGGTCATGGATTTCCAGAGCACTTATCACGCTATTCTGGGAAGGCCGGCATATGCATGTTTCATGGCCCGACCATGTTACGTATATCTTAAACTGAAGATGCCTGGCCCCAAGGGCGTGATCACTGTTACGGGCAGTCGGAAGAAGGCGGAAGAGTGCTTCCAGAAGGGCTCTAAGATCGCCGATGCTCAGTTGGCAGTGGTAGAGCTACAAGAGTATCAGAAAACTGCAGATCCGAGTGATTTGTTGCGAGCTAAGAAGCCCGCTACGGAGTCAGCATTCCAGTCGTCCGGTGAGACGAAACAGGTTCACATTCACCCGACTGATCCCAATGCTGCTCCGACCAACATCTCAACAACACTCGACTCAAAATAGGAAGAAGCGCTCATCTAGTTCCTCCGTGAGAACTGGGACATCTTTGCATGGAAGCCTGCTGACATGCCGGGTGTTCCCAGGGGGCTGGCTGAGCACCGCCTACGAGTCGACCCAAAATTCAAACGGGTTAAAGAGTATCTTCGACGGTTTGCTGTCCATAAGAGAAAGGCCATTGGTGAAGAGGTGGCTCGGCTCTTAGCGGCAGAGTTCATCCGAGAGATCTACCACTCCGAGTGGCTCGCCAATGTCGTCATGGTCCCCAAGAAGGACAAGTCATTGCGCATGTGCATCGATTTCAAGCATATCAATCGGGCCTGCCCAAAAGATCATTTCCCTCTTCCTCGCATTGACCAAATAGTCGACTCAACTGCGGGATGTGAGAGGTTGTCTTTTTTGGACGCCTATTCCGGGTACCATCAGATCCGTCTATATGGACCCGATGAGATCAAAACAGCGTTCATCACTCCATTCGGGTGCTTCTGTTATGTCACCATGCCATTCGGTCTCAAGAATGCCGGAAACACATTCATGAGGATGATTCAGAAGTGTTTGCTCACTCAAATCAGTCGGAATGTGGAAGCGTACATGGATGATATAGTGGTCAAGTCACGAAAGGGTTCCGATCTGTTGACTGACCTTGCTGAAACATTTGCCAATCTCAGGAGGTATGATATCAAGCTTAAACCATCAAAGTGTACATTTGGAGTTCCTGGTGGAAAGTTACTCGGTTTTCTTGTTTCCGAGCGAGGAATCGATGCTAACCCCGAAAAGGTTGGCACTATTCTCCGAATGAAGCGCCCTGTGCGTGTGCACGATGTCCAGAAGCTTACTGGATGCTTGGCCGCTTTAAGTCGATTCATCTCTCGCCTCGGTGAAAAGGCATTGCCTCTTTACCGACTGATGAAGAAGTCAGACAAGTTCGAGTGGACTCCAGAAGCTGATGCAGCGTTTGCAGAGCTAAAAGCTCTGCTCTCCACCCAGCCGGTGTCTGCTGCTCCTATCAGCAAAGAGCCTTTGTTGCTTTACATTGCAGCCACTGGACAAGTCGTCAGTACCGTACTTACGGTCGAGCGGGAAGAAGAAGGAAAAGCCTTCAAAGTTCAACGCCCAGTTTATTATCTTTCTGAAGTGCTGACCCCATCAAAGCAAAGATACCCTCACTATCAGAAGCTTGTTTATGGGATTTATATGACCACAAAGAAGGTTGCTCATTATTTCTCTGATCATTCCATTACAGTCGTCAGCGACGCCCCATTGTCGGAAATTCTTCATAACAGAGATGCAACTGGTCGAGTGGCTAAATGGGCGATTGAACTCCTTCCCCTTGATATCAAATTTGAGGCAAAGAAAGCCATCAAGTCCCAAGCAATAGCAGACTTCCTCGCCGAGTGGACTGAACAAGCAGCTTCCGACTCAAGTTCACTCGGAGCACTGGACTATGTTTTTTGATGGTTCCAAGATACTAAATGGTTCTGGTGCGGGGGTTGTATTGGTTTCCCCCCGAGGAGATAAGCTCAAATATGTTCTCCAGATTCACTTTGATTCTTCCAACAACGAAGCAGAATATGAAGCACTCCTGTATGGGTTACGTATGGCCATTTCACTCGACGTCCGTCGCCTTATGGTCTACGGAGACTCGGATCTGGTTGTTAATCAAGGGATGAAGGAGTGGGATGTCAGAAGCCCGGCTATGACTGGTTACTGTAATGTAGTGAGAAAGCTGGAGAAGATATTCCAGGGGTTAGAACTTCATCATATACCCCGACTGAAAATCAAGCTGTGGATGATTTGGCGAAGATAGGGTCCAAGAGGGAAGCCATTCCCAGTAATGTATTTTTGGAGCACATTCATGCACCATCAGTGCAGGAGGATCCTTTCACAGAAGAAGCCCCGCAGCAAAAGAGTGCCAATGATCCGACTGAAGTTGAGGTCCCAGCCGTGGTCGACCTGATTATGGAAGTTGTGGTCATCACTCCCGACTGGACAGTGCCGTACATCGCATATATCCTAAGGAAAGAGCTCCCAGAGAATGAAGAAGAGGCTCGACAGATCGTCCGTCGATCCAAGGCCTTTACAGTGATCAAGGGACAGTTGTACAGAGAAAGCGCGACTGGAGTCGGCCAGAAGTGTATCGATCACGCCAGAAGAAGGTCAGATAATTCTTGAAGATATCCGCTCGGGGACCTGTGGCCATCATGCGTCCTCTCGGACCATTGTGGCTAAAGCATACCGAGCGGGATTTTACTGGCCGAAAGCAAATGAAATGGCAAAAGAAATAGTCGACAAGTGTGAAGGGTGTCAGTTCTATTCCAACATGTCACACAAGCCCGCCTCAGCCTTGAAGACCATTCCACTCGTCTGGCCCTTCGCTGTTTGGGGATTAGACATGATTGGACCGCTGAGAACTGGCAGAAGCGGCTTCACTCATTTGCTAGTAGCAGTCGACAAGTTCACCAAGTGGATCAAAGCCAAGCCCATCAAGAACCTTGATGCATGCACTGCTATCAGTTTCATCAGAGAGTTGATATTCAGATATGGAGTTCCGCATAGCATCATCACCGACAATGGGTCAAACCTCGATAATGACAAGTTCAAAGCCTTCTGCGCCTCTCAGGGCACGCGGGTCGACTATGCTTCAGTTGCTCATCCTCAGTCGAATGGACAAGCAGAGCGTGCAAACAGCCTCATTCTCAAAGGGCTGAAACCACGGCTGATGCGTGATCTCAAGCACGCAGCAGGAGCTTGGGTCGACGAACTTCCATCAGTTCTCTAGGGATTGAGGACCACTCCTAATCGGTCGACTGGGAGAACTCCATTCTTCCTGGTCTATGGAGTTGAAGCAGTTCTGCCGAGTGACCTGCTTCACAATGCGCCTCGAGTCGAACTATACTCTGAAGAAGAAGCGGAACAAGCCCGGCAAGATGCAGTCGACCTCTTGGAGGAGGAGAGGGAGATGGCCCTGATCCGCTCGACTATCTATCAGCAAGACTTGCGTCGATTCCATGCCAGAAATGTGAAGAGTCGAGCCTTCCAAGAGGGAGATTTGGTCCTCCGAGTGGATCAACAGAAACTACACAAGCTCGCTCCCACTTGGGAAGGTCCCTTCATCGTCACAAGATTTCTCCACAACAGAGTGTATCATCTCTACAACGTTGATCGCCAGATCGACGAGCCTCGAGCTTGGAATGCGGAGCTACTCCGCCCCTTTTATACTTAAATACTCACTCGGTTGAGATGTAATAAAAGTACTTTTGTAGTTTGTTTATCTAAGACAAGAATGTTATAATTTTCCCAGTCATTGTTATTACTTTTTTGTTGAAATTTCCGGTTTAGCTGCGAATCCGGTTCGCCTAAGTTTGTAAAAAAAAATCCTTTCCGAGTGGCGAGCCAGTCTCCCACTCGGGGGCTTAGCTGCGAATCCGCTTCGCCTAAGTATTCAAAATCCTACCGAGTGGTGAGCCAGCCTCCCACTCGGGGGCTTAGCTGCAGTCCAAGTACTCTCCTAAGTATTCAAAATCCTACCGAGTGGTGAGCCAGCCTCCCACTCGGGGGCTTAGCTGCAGTCCAAGTACTCGCCTAAGTATTCAAAATCCTACTGAGTGGTGAGCCAGCCTCCCACTCGGGGGCTTAGCTGCAGTCCAAGTACTCGCCTAAGTATTCAAAATCCTACCGAGTGGTGAGCCAGCCTCCCACTCGGGGGCTTAGCTGCAGTCCAAGTACTCGCCTAAGTATTCAAAATCCTACCGAGTGGTGAGCCAGCCTCCCACTCGAGGGCTTAGCCGCAGTCCAAGTACTCGCCTAAGTATTTAAATCCTACCGGGTGGAGAGGCAGCCTCTCACTCGGGGGCTTAGCAACAGCCCAAGGATTCGCCTTAACATCCAAAATAATGAACGCTTCGCAAAGACGACGAGGTGCAGGTCGACTGCTACCTTCTCCTTCAAAGCTACACCATAAAAATCCTACCGAGTGGAGAGCAAACCTCCCACTCGGGGGCTTAGCTGCAGCCCAGTGCTCGCCTAAGTAATAGAAATCCTACCGGGTGGAGAGTCAGGCTCTCACTCGGGGGATTAGCAACAACCCAAGGATTCGCCTTAACATCCAAAATAATGAACGCTTCGCAAGGACGACGAGGTGCAGGTCGACTGCTACCTTCTCCTTCAAAGCTACACCATAAAAATCCTACCGAGTGGAGAGCAAACCTCCCACTCGGGGGCTTATCTGCAGCCCAGTGCTCTCCTAAGTAATAGAAATTCTACCGAGTGGAGAGCAAACCTCCCACTCGGAGGCTTAGCTGCAGCCCAGTGCTCGCCTAAGTAATAGAAATCCTACCGAGTGGAGAGCAAACCTCCCACTCGGGGGCTTAGCTGCAGCCCAGTGCTCGAGTAATAGAAATCCTACCGAGTGGAGAGCAAACCTCCCACTCGGGGGCTTAGCTGCAGCCCAGTGCTCGCCTAAGTAATAAAAATCCTACCGAGTGGAGAGCAAACCTCCCACTCGGGGGCCTAGCTGCAGCCCAGTGCTCGCCTAATTAAGGAATTCACCCCAATCCGCAAGGACGACGAGGTGCGGGTCGACTGCTACCTTCTCCTTCGGAGCTTCGCCACAAGTACAACGTGCGGTCCATCCCAATCCGCAAGGACGACGAGGTGCAGGTCGACTGCTACCTTCTCCTTCGGAGCTTCGCCACAAGTACAACGTGCGGTCCATCCCAATCCGCAGGGACGACGAGGTGCAGGTCGACTGCTACCTTCTCCTTCAGAGCTTCGCCACAAGTACAACGTGCGGTCCATCCCAATCCGCAAGGATGACGAGGTGCAGGTCGACTGCTACCTTCTCCTTCGGAGCTTCGCCACAAGTACAACGTGCGGTCCATCCCAATCCGCAAGAACGACGAGGTCAGTCGCAGTCTGTGCTCCATCTCTACCTGCAAGATAGATGAAGTACAAGTCGACTGGAGTTTCACCTCAAGGATACTACTTACAACAATGAGATATATTCTGAATGAAGAGCAAAGTTCTCTCGAAGGCAAATAAAGCATGTTCAAGGATAGATCAAGTTCGGATAAACGCCCCACGGATCCAAAAGTGCTCAGCATTAAGCTCGTTAAAGTTTGTCGGTTACAAAACCACTCGAATTCGAGGCAAATTTAAGGTGGGACTTAGAAGTTTTTTACTCCTCGGGTGGAGGACTGGAAGGTGCAACAAATTGGTCGAGGTCGATTCCGTCGGCAATGCGGGTAGCAGCAGCGATGAAGGTCTCCATGAAAGATCGGAAGTCGTACTTCCTGGTGTTGGCAACTTTGAGGGACGCCAGCTTGTCCTCTTGCGCTTTCTTGCAGTGTACACGAACCAGAGACAGAGCAACATCAGCACCACACCTAGCAGAAGACTTTTTCCATTCTTGCACTCGACTTGGAATCTCATTCAGTCGAGCCATTAAGGATTCAAGGTCATTCTGAACCGTCTGATCTGGCCAGAGAGTTGAGTCGATCCGCGACACCGCAGCTTTCAGTCGAGCAAGATAGTCCACCACGCTAGCAACGCGAGACTCCAGTCGGAGCACATTCATAGCAGCTTCGTCCTTCACAGGACAGTTGATGGGGTCCAGGCTGGTTTCCACTCGACTGGTTTCTTCTTCGAAGTTTTGACAGAATTCTGAAAACACAGCTCAGACTCAAAACAACAATCATGCGATGAGCCGGTGATAGCAAGACAGTCGGATAAAGAGATTACCTTCAAGCATGAGGAACAACTTCTTGGCGAGCCCCCCAAGATAAACCTCCAGGTCGTTTCGCTTCCCCGCCAGTTGGCCAGCCTTGTCAAACAGAGCAATCTTGTCGTTCTTCAGTCGACTAACTTCCTTGTTGGCCGCGTCAAGAGCGGCTTTCAGTTTGGCATTTTCATCTTCAAGTTTGTCGACTGAGGCAAGTTTCTCTTCAGCGAGCTTTGTTTTCTCCAAAGCCGCCTTCTGTGCCTCTGCAAGGTCAAGGTCTTTCTTCTTCAGAGTCTCTTCCAGTTTATCTGCAAAGCAACAATGAGAACAGAGTTGAGAATGAACAGAGAAACAAAGACAGTCGTCAAAGTTCTCACCAGCCATACCTTTTGCTTCATCCTTCGCCTTCTGTAAATTCTCCTGAGCAAGCTTCAAGTCGAGGTTGAGTTGGATCTGTTTGTTCTCTAACTCAGTATAACGAGCCACAAGCTCGCAAGATTTCTACAAAGAGTCAATCAACAAAAGGCATCAAAGACAGATCACTTCCGAGTGACTAAGGAAAAATCGTAGCATTTCTAAGACTACAGTCGAATCAAAACATTCGACAGTAGTCTCGGGGACTACACCCAGCGGGTGCACTCAGCGTGCCCCCACTGGTTTTACCAATTTGGTTCGACCAGTCGACCAAAAGAGGCAAAAAGGTTATGATTCTAAAACCATGGCTAATTGTCAGCGGTCAGCCGCGGTAAAAAAACAATTCTTTAGACTATAGTCGACTGCACGCAGTCCACCATAGTCTCGGGGACTACACCCAGTGGGTGCACTCAGCGTGCCCCCACCGGTTTGACGGTACCATTCGACTTGGTCCGACCAGGCCGAGTGAAGAAGTTCAAAGTATAAAGACTATAGTCGACTGCACGCAGTCCACCATAGTCTCGGGGACTACACCCAGTGGGTGCACTCAGCGTGCCCCCACAAAAACTCAATCGACACACCCACCCAGTGGGTGTACAGATATGGAAATCTTCAGAAAGAAGCAGTTTCAGGTAGCATGTCCTAACAGAGCAAGCAGTTTCAGGTAGCATATCCTAACAGAGCAAGCAACGATCGACTTACTTGGACATTGCTCTGGAGAGCTGAACTAGCATCATAGGCCGCCTGGCTGACCTCTCGGACTGCCTTCACTTGCTCCATCATGATCCCTGCCTGGCATATAGCCTCCTTAGCAGCAATCACTTGGTCTTCCGGGACGTGGTGTATAGCAAAAAGGGATGGTGGAACAGCAGTCGACGAAGTGGGTCGGGCACTTGTCAGCGGTACATCAAAAGACACAGAAGCCCGAGTGGGGTTGCCTCCCTCAGAAACCAGCGTCTCAGGTATCATCACAACTGGAGCAGCCTTGCCAGCAGGCACCCTCTTGTTCTTCCTCTTCCTCAACAGCGTTTCCTCGTCATCATCGGGGAGATCAATGACATGAGGCGGAACTACAAGAAAGATTCAAAAGTAAAAATGGAAATCCAATCGACTAAAAGAGAAACTACAGAGATCGTACCAAGGTTGGAGGTGACGGCATCTTCCATTTCCTGATCTTCGTGCTTGGCTGAGGTCTCGGAGGTAGCAGCACTACAGATTTCAAGAATCGGCTGATCAGTCATCAAGTCGACCAAAAGTAGACTATGTTGAATAGGGAAATACAAGTTCTGCTGATTACCTGGAGATGGTGGGAATGACCATACGCATCTTGGGCAGGGCTTTCGCCGGCTTCGACGACGTTGCTCGAGGTTGCTTCGGCGGTTTCTCAGTCGGGGCAGGAGAAGTTGTCCGAGGTCGCTTCGTTGACTGCCCAGTGGGCACAACAGCTTTACCGCGCCCGGCCGCCGGGTCATGCGTCAACTTGGACCTTCCTTCCGAGCGGGGAGGATCGACGTCTTCCTCCTCCTCTTCATCAGAGCTGGCGTCCCCCTCATCCTCCTCGCCGTTGGAATCCCATTCCTCCTGGCTTTCACCTCCGCTTCCTTCTTCTTCTTCGACTGGTTCCTGCGCCACGTTGGGCATCGAGTACATCTCAGTGGTGACCTAGAAGACAACAAAACAAGGCAAAAGTCAGTCGACGAATTGGCATCTAAACAGAATGAATGCAGCCGAATCACAGTCGGAGATAAGTGGTTATACCTTGTCTGCTTCGTAAGTCTGGTCGAGTGCTGGAATCCTCCTAGCTCCACGAGGGTTATCTTTGTTTCCTGTGATGGCAGTTGTCGGTGTCAAAACCGTCGGATCTCGGGTAGGGGGTCCCGAACTGTGCGTCTAGGCGGATGGTAACAGGAGACAAGGGACACGATGTTTTTACCCAGGTTCGGGCCCTCTCGATGGAGGTAATACCCTACTCCTGCTTGATTAATATTGATGATATGGGTAGTACAAAGTAGATCTACCACGAGATCAAGGAGGCTAAACCCTAGAAGCTAGCCTATGGTATGATTGTTGTTCTTCCTACGGACTAAAACCCTCCGGTTTATATAGACACCGGATAGGTTAGGGTTACACAGAGTCGGTTACAATGGTAGGAGATCCACATATCCGTATCGCCAAGCTTGCCTGCCACGCCAAGGAAAGTCCCATCCGGACATGGGACGAAGTCTTCAATCTTGTATCTTCATAGTCTTGGAGTCCGCCGACGATAGTCCGCTATCCGGACACCCCTAGTCCGGACTCCTCAAGAGCCCCTGAACCAGGCTTCAATGACGACGAGTCCGCGCGCATATTGTCTTCGGCATTGTAAGGCGGGTTCCTCCTCTGAATACTTCATAGAAGGTTTTGAACACCAGGATAGTGTCCGGCTCTGCAAAACAAGTTCCACATTCCACCGTAGAGAGAATAACTTTTGCACAGATCTGCTGACGTATTCCGCGGCGTGACATCACACCACGGCCAGGCCTTTATACGAATCGTTTTTTCTTACCGTTCCACCTTAGCGCGTTTAGCAAGGCGGTTTCCTTGGCACGTCTTATAAAAGCATAGATAAATGCGCCTTATTTCGGGATTCTCATCAATACGGACGTGGGTAACCCAACCGTGTTCGCTGGCACTCCTCTATCGGCGAGTCCTAATCGACCACGGATGGGCTCTTGGTATTCAACCTCTTTATAATGAGACCAAGGCCCTCTTGTTTTTACACCTCCATCGAGTTCGCCTCGCGCTTCGAGTTCCAACACCCAAAGCTTCATATTCAGGCGCTTCGGCCTTGCGATGATGTCCGGCTCCGACCAGCACGGCCGATGGATGTCTTCCTCCGTCACAGAAGAAGATGTGCTGAAGCTGCGAGACGCCAGGTATCTAACCGGCGAGATCTCGCATAGGCTGTCTGCTCCAGGGCAGGTCATTCCCACTCCTGAGCCCGGCGAGAACCTGGTGTTCGTATCTCACTTCCTTCGGGGTTTAGGCTTCCCGGCGGATCCATTTGTGCGGGGGCTCATGTTTTATTATGGGCTTGATTTCCATGAGTTGAATCCGGAGTCCATCCTCCATATCTCGTCATTCATTGTCGTATGTGAGGCCTTCCTCCATATTAACCCCCACTTTGGATTGTGGCTCAAGACCTTCAAGGTGGAGCCAAGGATGATCGGGGGGCAACAAGCAGAGTGCGGAGGGGCAGTCATAAGCAAATGTGCTGATGCTCCATGGCCCAAGGGCTCTTTTCAAGAGGAGCTTGGTTTGTGGCAACGGGACTGGTTTTATATCACCGCTCCCCGGGGCACCAAATGGGCGGCGCTCCCCGCCTTCCGCTCAGGTCCACCACAGCGGCTGGCGTCATGGGTCAACAAGGGGCTCGACTGGGGGCCGTCCAAGGACGTTCCCTTGCTGCAGGGCCGTATTCGAGACCTCCAGGAAAGAGAGATCAATCTGGTTGCAGTGGCGCAGGTTATGGTGATCCGGCTGTTGGGAAACGTAGTAATTTCAAAAAAAATTCCTACGCACACGCAAGATCATGGTGATGGCATAGCAACGAGAGGGGAGAGTATTGTCCACGCACTCGAGACCGAAGCGAAGCGCTATGACAACGCTGTTGATGTAGTCGACGCCTTCACGATCCGACCAATCCAAGCACCAAACGACGGCACCTCCGAGTTCAGCACACGCTCAGCTCGATGACGATCCCGGACTCGATCCAGCAAAGTGTCGGGATGAGTTCCACAAGACGACGGCGTGGTGACGATGATGATGCTCTATCGGCGCGAGGGCTTCGCCTAAACTCTGCGACGATATGACCGAGGTGGAATATGGTGGAAGGGGCACCGACACGGCTAAGAGATCCAAGGATCAATTGTTGTATCTTTGGTGCTAGCCCTGCCCTCTATTTATATGTTGAGACCTGGTCGAACTTGGAGCAAAAGCCTCCTCAAAGTCGGTTTTGCCCGAAAGGCAAGAGTCCCACTCGGACTCCAGGACCAAACGCCACATCCTTGGCGTCTCGCCCAGACGCCATGGGCCTCGGCGTCGGCCCAGGCCGACGCCAGGTCTCGGCGTTTGGCCCCCGGCCTCATAAAACTCCTTTTGCACCGACCTAAAGCCTCATGGGCTTGACCCTTGGCCTAACCATATCATCCAATATATGAATCTTTATGTCTCGACCATTTCGAGACTCCTCGTCATGTCCCCGATCTCATCCGGACTCGAACTCCTTGGTACATCAAAACATGTAAACTCATAATATAACCGTCATCGAAACCTTAAGCGTGCGGACCCTACGGGTTCGAGAACTATGTAGACATGACCGAGAACTATTCTTGGTCAATAACCAATAGCGGAACCTGGATGCCCATATTGGTTCCTACATATTCTACGAAGATCTTTATCGGTCAAACCGCATAACGACATACGTTGTTCCCTTTGTCATTGGTATGTTACTTGCCCGAGATTCGATCGTCGGTATCCAATACCTAGTTCAATCTCGTTACCGGCAAGTCTCTTTACTCGTTCCGTAATACATCATCTCGCAACTAACTTATTAGTTGCAATGCTTAAATGATGTGTATTACCGAGAAGGCCCAGAGATACCTCTCCGACAATCGGAGTGACAAAACCTAATCTCGAAATACGCCAACCCAACATGTACCTTTGGAGACACCTGTAGTACTCCTTTATAATCACCCAGTTACGTTGTGACGTTTGGTAGTACCCAAAGTGTTCCTCCGGTAAACGGGAGTTGCATAATCTCATAGTTACCGGAACATGTATAAGTCATGAAGAAAGCAATAGCAATATACTAAACGATCAAGTGCTAGGCTAACGGAATGGGTCATGTCAATCACATCATTCTCCTAATGATGTGATCCCATTAATCAAATAACAACATATGTCTATGGTTAGGAAAGATAACCATCTTTGATTAATGAGCTAGTCAAGTAGAGGCATACTAGTGACTATGTGTTTGTCTATGTATTCACACATGTATCATGTTTCCGGTTAATACAATTCTAGCATGAATAATAAACATTTATCATGAAATAAGGAAATAAATAATAACTTTACTATTGCCTCTAGGGCATATTTCCTTCAGTCTCCCACTTGCACTAGAGTCAATAATCTAGTTCACATCATCATGTGATTCATCACTAATATTCACATCTGTATGTGATTAACACCCATAGTTCACATCGTCATGTGACCAACATCCAAAGGGTTTACTAGAGTCAATAATCTAGTTCACATCGCTATGTGATTAACACCCAAAGAGTACTAAGGTATGATCATGTTTTTCTCGTGAGAGAAGCTTAGTTAACGGGTCTGTCACATTCAGAGCCGTATGTATTTTGCAAATATTCTATGTCTACAATGCTCTGCACGGAGCTACTCTAGCTAATTGCTCCCACTTTCAATATGTATCCAGATTAAGACTTAGAGTCATCTGGATCAGTGTAAAAAGCTTGCATCGATGTAACTCTTTACGATGGGCTCTTTTATCACCTCCATAATCGAGAAATATTTCCTTAGTCCTCACTAAGGATGTTCTTGACCAATGTCCAAAGGATCTACTCCTAGATCACTATTGTACTCCTTGCCAAATTCAGAGCAAGGTATACAATAGGTCTGGTACATAGCATAGCATACTTTATAGAACCTATGATCGAGGCATAGGAATGACTTTCATTCTCTTTTCTATTTTCTGCATGGTCGGGATTTGAGTCTTACTCAATTTC
This sequence comes from Aegilops longissima, assembly GCA_021605205.1. Taxonomy (NCBI): domain Eukaryota; kingdom Viridiplantae; phylum Streptophyta; class Magnoliopsida; order Poales; family Poaceae; genus Aegilops; species Aegilops longissima. The sequence goes on from CM038679.1 coordinate 747,586,983, forward strand.
ACACCTTTGCAACACAGGCAAGAACTTTTCTTTGACTGTTCTATTTTGAACTACTTCAAAATCTTGACAAGGTATGTACTTATTGAAAAAAAACTTATCAAGCCGCCTTGATCTATCTCAATAGATCTTGATGCTTAATATGTAAGTAGCTTTACTGAGATCTTTCTTTAAAGAACTCCTTTCAAATACTCATTTATGCTTTCCGTAAAATTCTACATCATTTCGATCAACAATATGTTACTCACATATATTTATCGTAAAGGCGGTAGTGCTCCCACTCACTTTATTGTAAATACAGGCTTCACCGCAAGTCTGTATAAAACTATATGCTTTGATCAACTTATCAAAGCGTATATTCCAACTCTGAGATGCTTGCACCAGTCCATAGATGGATCGCTGGAGCTTACACATTTTGTTAGAACCTTTAGGATTGACAAAACCTTCTGGTTGCATCATATACAACTCTTCTTATGAAAACCATTAAGGAATGCAGTTTTGACATTCATTTGCCTGATTTCATAAAATGTGGCAATTGCTAACATGATTCGGACAGACTTAAACATCGCTACAGTTGAGAAAATCTCATTGTAGTCAACACCTTGAACTTGTCGAAAACCCTTTTTGCGACAAGTCGAGCTTTGTAGATAGTAACACTACTATCAGTGTCCGTCTTCTTGAAGATCCATTTATTTAACATGGCTTGCTGATCATCGAGCAATTTAATCAAAGTCCATACTTTGTTCTCATACATGGATCCTATCTCAGATTTCATGGCCTCAAGCCATTTCGCATGAATCTGGGCTCATCATCGCTTCCTCATAGTTCGAGGTTCATCATGGTCTAGTAACATAACTTCCGAACATGATTACCGTATCACTTGGTGCGGATCTTACTCGAAGACCCACGAGGTTTGGTAGCAACTTGATCTGAAGTTTCATGATCATCATCATTAACTTCCTCACTAATTGGTGTAGGAATCACCGAACTGATTTCTCCGATGAACTACTTTCCAATAAGGAGAAGGTACAATTACCTCATCAAGTTCTACTTTCCTCCCACTCACTTCTTTCGAGAGAAACTTCTTCTCTAGAAAGGATCCATCTTAGCAACGAAAAACTTGCCTTCGGATCCGTGATAGAAGGTGTACCCAATAGTTACCTTTGGGTATTTTATGAAGACGCACTTCTCCGATTTGGCTTCGAGCTTATCAGGTGAAAACTTTTTCACATAAGCATCACAACTCCAAACTTTAAGAAACGACAGCTTAGGTTTACTGTTAAACCATAGTTCATACGGTGTCGTCTCAACGGATTTAGATGGTGCCCTATTAAACGTGAATGCAGCTGTCTCTAATGCATAACCCCAAAACGATAGTGGTAAACCGATAAGAGACATCATAGATCGCACCATATCCAATAAAGTGCGGTTACGACTTTCGGACACACCATTATGCTGTGGTGTTCCATATGGCGTGAGTTGCGAAACTATTTCACACTGTTTCAAATGAAGACCAAACTCGTAACTCAAATATTTGTCTCCATGATCAGATCATAGAAACTTTATTTTTCTTGTTACGATGATTTTCCACTTCACTCTGAAATTCTTTGAACTTTTCAAATGTTTCAGACTTATGTTTCATCAAGTAGATATACCCATATCTGCTCAAATCATCTGTGAAGGTCAGAAAATAATGATACTTGCCACGAGCATCAACACTCATTGGATCGCATACATCAGTATGTATTATTTCCAACAAGTCAGTAGCTCGTTCCATTGTTCCGGAGAACGGAGTCTTAGTCATCTTGCCCAAAAGGCACGGTTCGCAAGCATCAAATGATTCATAACCAAGTGATTCCGAAGATCCATCTTTATGGAGTTTCTTCATGCCCTTTACACCAATATGACCTAAACAACAGTGCCACAAATAAGTTGCACTATCATTATTAACTTTACATCTTTTGGTTTCAATATTATGAATATGTGTATCACACGATCGAGATCCAACAAACCATTTTCATTGGGTGTATGACCCTAGAAGGTTTTATTCATGTAAACAGAACAATAATTATTCTCTAACTTACATGAATAACCGTATTGCAATAAACATGATCAAATCATATTCATGCTCAACGCAAAAGCCAAATAACATTTATTTAGTTTTAACACTAATCCCAAAAGTATAGGGAGTGTGTGATGATGATCATATCAATCTTGGAACTACTTCCAACACTCATCGTCACTTCCCCTTCAACTAGTCTCTGTTTATTCTGTAACTCCTGTTTCGAGTTACTAATCTTAGCAACCGAACAAGTATCAAATACTCAGGGGCTACTATAAACACTAGTAAGGCACACATCAATAACCTGTATATCAAATATACCCTTGTTCACTTTGCCATCCTTCTTATCCACCAAATATTCAGGGCATTTCCGCTTCAAATGACCATTTCCTTTGCAGTGTAAGCACTCAGTTTCAGGCTTTGGTCCAGCTTTGGGCTTCTTCGCAGGAGTGACAACTTACTTGTCTTTCTACTTGAAGTTCCCTTTCTTTCCCTTTGCCCTTTTCTTGAAACTAGTGGTCTTGTAAATCATCAACACTTGATGATCTTTCTTGATTTCTACCTTCGTCGATTTCAGCATCACGAAGAGCTTGGGATTTACTTTTGTCATCCCTTGCATATTATAGTTCATCACGAAGTTCTACTAACTTGGTGATGGTGACTAGAGAATGCTGTCAATCACTATCTTATCTGGAAGATTAACTCCCACTTGATTCAAGCGATTGAAGTACCTAGACAATCTGAGCACATGCTCACTAGTTGAGTGATTCTCCTCCATCTTTTAGCTATAGAACTTGTTGGAGACTTCATATCTCTCAACTCGGGTATTTGCTTGAAATATTAACTTCAACTCCTAGAACATCTCATATGGTCCATGACGTTCAAAACGTCTTTGAAGTCCCGATTCTAAGCTGTTAAGTATGGTGCACTAAACTATCAAGTAGTCATCATATTGAGCTAGCCAAACATTCATAACGTCTGCATTTGCTCCTGCAATAGGTCTATCACCTAGCGGTGCATTAAGGACATAATTCTTCTGTGCAGCAATGAGGATAAACCTCAGATAACGGATCCAATTCGCATCATTGCTACTAAAATTTTTCAATACAATTTTCTCTAGGAACACATATAAAAAACATAGGGAAGCAACAACGCGAGCTTATTGATCTACAACATAATTTGCAAAATACTACCAGGACTAAGTTCATGATAAATTAAAGTTCAATTAATCATATTACTTAAGAACTCCCACTTAGACTGACATCTCTCTAGTCATCTAAGTGATTACGTGATCCAAATCAACTAAACCATGTCCGACCATCACGTGAGATGGAGTAGTTTCAATGGTGAACATCACTATGTTGATCATATCTACAATATGATTCACGCTCGACCTTTCGGTCTCCATGTTCCGAGGCCATATCTGCATATGCTAGGCTCGTCAAGTTTAACCTGAGTATTTTGCGTGTGCAAAACTGGCTTGCACCCATTGTAGATGGACGTAGAGCTTATCACACCCGATCATCACGTGGTGTCTGGGCACGACGAACTTTGGCAACGGTGCATACCAGGAGAACACGCCTTGATAATTTTAGTGAGAGATCATCTTAAAATGCTACCGCCAATCAAAGCAAGATAAGATGCATAAAGGATAAACATCACATGCAATCAATATAAGTGATATGATATGGCCATCATCGCCTTGTGCTTGTGATCTCCATCTCCAAGCACCGTCGGATCACCATCGCCACCGACGCCGACACCTTGATCTCCATCGTAGCATCGTTGTCGCCTCGCCAACTATTGCTTCTACGACTATCGCTACCGCTTAGTGATAAAGTAAAGCAATTACATGGCGCTTGCATTTCATACAATAAAGCGACAACCATATGGCTCTCGACAGTTGCCGATAACTCGTTACAAAACATGATCATCTCATACAATAAAATATAGCATCACGCCTTGACCATATCACATCACAACATGCCCTGCAAAAACAAGTTAGACGCCCTCTACTTTGTTGTTGCAAGTTTTACGTGGCTGCTACGGGCTGAGCAAGAACCGTTCTCACCTACGCATCAAAACCACAACGATAGTTTGTCAAGTTGGTGTTGTTTTAACCTTCGCAAGGACCGGCGAGCCACACTCGGTTCAACTAAAGTGAGAGAGACAGACACCCGCCAGTCACCTTTAAGCAACAAGTGCTCATAGCGGTGAAACCAGTCTCGAAGTAAGCGACGCGTAATGTCGGTCCAGGCCGCTTCATCTCACAATACCGCCAACCAAAGTATGACATGCTGGTAAGCAGTATGACTTGTATCGCCCACAACTCACTTGTGTTCTACTCGTGCATATAACATCAACGCATAAAACCAGGCTCGGATGCCACTGTTGGGGAACGAGTAATTTCAAAATTTCCACGCACACGCAAGATCATGGTGATGGCATAGCAACGAGAGGGGAGAGTATTGTCCACGCCCTCGTGAGACCGTAAGCGGAAGCGCTATGACAACGCTGTTGATGTAGTCGACGCCTTCACGATCCGACCGATCCAAGCACCGAACGACGCCACCTCCGAAGTTCAGCACACGCTCAGCTCGATGACGATCCCGGACCGATCCAGCAAAGTGTCGGGATGAGTTCCACAAGACGACGGCGTGGGACGATGATGATGCTCTATCGCGCAGGGCTTCGCCTTAAACTCTGCGACGATATGACCGAGGTGGAATATGGTGGAAGGGGCACCAGACACGGCTAAGAGATCCAAGGATCAATTGTTGTATCTTTGGTGCTAGCCCTGCCCCTCTATTTATATGTTGAGCCCCGGGGTCGAAACTTGGAGCAAAAGCATCCTCAAAGTCGGTTTTGCCCGAAAGGCAAGAGTCCCACTTGGACTCCAGGACCAAACGCCACAATCCTTGGCGTCTGGCCCAGACGCCATGGGCCTCGGCGTCTGGCCCAGGACCAGACGCCAGGATCTCCGGCGTTTGGCCCCCTGGCCTCCGCAAAACTCCTTTTGCACCGACCTAAAGCCTCATGGGCTTGACCCCTTGGATTAACCATATCATCCAATATATGAATCTTTACGTCTCGACCATTTCGAGACTCCTCGTCATGTCCCCGATCTCATCCGGACTCGAACTCCTTCGTACATCAAAACATGTAAACTCATAGTATAACTTTCATCGAAACCTTGTTGCGTGCGGACCCTACGGGTTCGAGAACTATGTAGACATGACCGAGAACTATTCTTGGTCAATAACCAATAGCGGAACCTGGATGCCCATATTGGTTCCTACATATTCTACGAAGATCTTTATCGGTCAAACCGCATAACGACATACGTTGTTCCCTTTGTCATCGGTATGTTACTTGCCCGAGATTCGATCGTCGGTATCCAATACCTAGTTCAATCTCGTTACCGGCAAGTCTCTTTACTCGTTCCGTAATACATCATCTCGCAACTAACTTATTAGTTGCAATGCTTGCAAGGCTTATATGATGTGTATTACCGAGAAGGCCCGTAGATACCTCTCCGACAATTGGAGTGACAAAACCTAATCTCGAAATACGCCAACCCAACATGTACCTTTGGAGACACCTGTAGTACTCCTTTATAATCACCCAGTTACGTTGTGACGTTTGGTAGTACCCAAAGTGTTCCTCCGGTAAACGGGAGTTGCATAATCTCATAGTTACCGGAACATGTATAAGTCATGAAGAAAGCAATAGCAATATACTAAACGATCAAGTGCTAGGCTAACGGAATGGGTCATGTCAATCACATCATTCTCCTAATGATGTGATCCCATTAATCAAATAACAACACATGTCTATGGTTAGGAAAGATAACCATCTTTGATTAATGAGCTAGTCAAGTAGAGGCATACTAGTGACTATGTGTTTGTCTATGTATTCACACATGTATCATGTTTCCGGTTAATACAATTCTAGCATGAATAATAAACATTTATCATGAAATAAGGAAATAAATAATAACTTTATTATTGCCTCTAGGGCATATTTCCTTCACCGGCGCCTTCAGCCCTGCAAACGTCGCCCCCTCCGCCTGTGGGAATTCAATCCGAAGGGACCACGAGCTCTCCAAAATTTTATGGGCACGACGCCCGTGGAGATGTATAAACTGTTATTCGGATCACAAGAGAAGTGTCCGGACCTGACTGAGGACGCAGGACTAAGCTGCAATCGCCCCGATACTCAAGTAAGTAGTCCTGTAACCGGACAAATTGTTCACTCATTTATCATATATACGTGCCCTTTAAAGGAGCCGTTTCTTGAGCAGGAGTGGATAGCCAAGGCAAAGTTAATAAGGTGTCCGGCTCGCCTCCCAGAGACCACGCCGAATCCCATGTTGGCCAAGATGTTGAAGGTCGCGCCTTTTGAAGAAGGCAAAGGGGGGAGCGGGGAAGCAACTGCCTCTACGAAGGAGGCTATCAAGGAAGGAGGGATTAAAGGTCCCATCCTTCGAGGAGAGAAGAGGACCGCTTCGGAAGATCCGGAGGTCAAGGCCTCAAAGAAGGGAAAGGAATCTTCGTCAGAGAGTCCGGCGCTGGGAAGTAACCCATCCGCACTATTTCCCCAAGGGGATCAGCCCTCCAGCGAGCCGTAAGTGAAAAGAAGGGGTTTTGTGAATAAGGAACATTCCTGTATTTATTTATGAAGATAACCGAAATTGTACCTTGTAGTTCGGACCTGAGCCCTTCTCAGCAGAGCTCGTCTTCGGGGGATCTTCTTCCGGAGATGATGGAGAGCGAAACGCCTCCCCCCGTCGCACCTTCATGCGGCGACGACCCCGAGGTGTCGTCGCGAGGGTTCCCCTGTCCGCGGGCCGGAAGGTCCGGCGCCAAGTGGTGTGCGGTCGAAGGAGCTGAAGGATCTGCTCGGGCGAGCGGCTATCTCAGAAGATCACCGTGCTCTAATGGGTACGGTGATTGAAAGAATTGCATCCACAGAGAGCGGATTGCACGAAGCCGTCAGAAGCTTACTGACGGGGTTCGAGGTACGCAAAAATGATGTACCTTCTGACAGTTATGCATATAAAATGCGCTCTGTATAGATAGTAGCCCCTGAGACTCGGTATGTTGTCAAAATTGACAGCGTGCCGAGGATCAAAATCTCGGTTATAACATATCGCCGCTCCTAAACAGGTGGCGGGGCGTCCGGTGGCCAGCCGGACTGATGAATATGCCGAACTAAAGCGGCAACTTGACGAGGCGGATGCGGACATCGCGCTGGTCAATAAACGGTTTGACGAGTCACAAGGTATGCGACTTCGACGCGGACACCTAGTAAGGGAGCTTGACGCCCATGTCTTACTATTTGTATGCTAAATGCAGATGGTGCCGCTGCTGTGGAAGAGCTACGGGCGGAACTCGCCCGAGTGAAAGAGCAAGCCAGAAATAGTAATGCTGCCGCTTTAAAGGCGGCCGAAGAGCTAGAAGCCGAGGGGGCTGCTCACTGCCGAAGCAAAGAGGAGATGGCTGAAATGGCCAGAAAATTGAAGGATACTACCGACCGCTGCGAGGTTCTTGAAAAAGAACGCCAAGCGGAGCAAGAGGGCCTGAAAAAGGCCGCCGCCGAATCCAAGAATGCCCATTCGGCTTTGAGAGCTGCCAAGGAGGAGCTGAGTCAGGTCGGGGCAATTGCGGCTGGAAAACCGTTTCTGCTGCGGAGGAAATATACGGATCCAAAATATGCCCAGTTGGATAAGTTGTGGAGTTCGGAGGATGCTTATCTGGACTTAGCGGCGAGTGCTGCGGACGCGGTTGAGCACTTCCGGGCCGAAGGGCATGTAAGGAAGAGCTATATTGGTCGCAATTCCATAGTCCGAAGCGTCCTCTGCCGCTGACCGATCGGTTGGCCGAATGGGCCGAGCTGAATTGATTGTCCGGATTTTCCATGAAGCATGTCTTGACTCTCTTGTGGCCGGGCGGACCCCAGCCGAAGAGCTATTTTGGTTTAGTGCAGCAGTTGCTTGGTGCGGTACCGCGTATCGACGCAATGAAGCGATCGGCGTGTATTGAGGGAGCGCGGATGGCTCTGGCCCGTGTCAAGACATACAGGGCCGAGATGAAGGCCACCGACGTTGCATCCCAAGATTCGGACAGAAGCAGAGTACCTGCCAAGCACTACTTTGAAGAAGTCCCGCTCGGCGCTGCTTAATAGAGACGCAGTGCTCGAAGGATATTATGTTTAAATGACATGTATGATTTGTGAAAACAATGTTTTCAATATAATAGAAGAGCTTTTTATACTTGTGTGTTCAAGTAATAAACTACTCCCTGTGCGGCCGTTTATGTATATGTGTATATAACCTGAAAGATGGCAGTCCTTGGCTTCAGCCCCAACGCACATAGTGCGGGGGTGTTTGCAAAGAAAGCGCTTTTTCACACTTAATCCAACGTCTTGGTCCTGTTAAGGAGGTGATAGCGTAGCAAACCAGGCAACCGGACTATAATGCTTTATCACTTTCACTTAGCCATAGGAGTTCGAGGGTGGGGCTACTATATAGCCCTCAGGGCACCGCACTCTCCGAATTCGAGTGCGATGTGCCTGACCGAAACCGGTCCTTTGTTGATGCGGAGGAATCCTAAACATTCCAATGAGTCATCGAGTGGTTGACCAGTCTCTCGCTATATCATGACAGTCAGTTTTCGGCTTTCATCGAGGTGCTCGCCCGCCGAACTGGGCACAATCGCAGAGTTCTCCCGGTGCGCGTTAGCCGATAAGACGGAACGTAAGGCAGCAAAACACAGGAGCCGGGCAAACCCAACATTTGATCAAAGACATGATTCGGAGCTGATGCATATAAGGCCTAACTCGAGACGCCGAATACTCCCTAAGGTATTCGGTCTTTATAAAAACAGGCAGAATAATGCCCTAAGCCCCTGGTGTCCAGGTACGTGCAAAAATTCTGGTGCGGCCAATGCCAAAACGCCAGCCTCCTCCTCGGTTGTAGTAAGAAACCGGGGGATGTATATCAACAAGAGACAGTAAAAAGGTTTACGAGGGTCTTAATCTGAAAAGAATCCTTGCAACGGGTCCCTACTGCGTCTCGCGCTGTTTCTCCGCAGCCGTATCCGGACGGGTGTAGCACGTTGTTCATCTGTAAAATAGAGGAACTTAGTTTAAAAGAAAAAGGATCGTGCGAAAGATGTACTTAATATTTAAATAAACAGAGTACGCCTCGATGAAGTGAATAAAATTGAGCTTTATTGTCTCTTGTTATACATGCATGCAGCCCCTTGTATGGGGGCATGCCGCTAGTAGGCGCAGGACTCGTCTAGCCGTGTCCGGGGTTTGAATGATCAATTCGTATTTGTTTTGACTAGCGGAGCCGGATAGGTGTGGGGCTGTCAAGGCAGTCTCCCGTTCTTCCGTGCTAGAGTAACACTTAATACTTCCTCTTAACGAGATGATGCCACGTGGACCGGGCATTTTAAGTGTTAGAGATGCATAATGCGGTATTGCGTTAAAGCGGGCGAAAGCTTCGCGTCCCAATAGTGCTTGATGGCTACTTTTAAATGGGGCGACATGAAAGATTAACCTTTCGCGACGGAAGTTGTCGGATGAACCGAACACAACTTCTAGCAGTATGGAGCCCGTACAATGGGCATATGGGCCTGGCATTACTCCTTTAAAGGAGGTCTTGCTACGGCGAATTTTGGCTGGGTTTATCCCCATCCTGCGGATTGTGTCCTAATATATCAGGTTTATGTCACTGCCGCCATCCATGAGGACTTGTGTAAATTGGAATCCGTTGATTATAGGATCCAATATCAAGGCAGTCCATCCTGCGTTCCGGATATTTTCAGAATAGTCCTGATGGTCGAAGGTGATTGGTTTTGACAACCAGTGTGCGGCGCGCCTTTTAGTGGGCGCCGCTCTGTTTTTCCCTTTGATCACGTGAAGTGAGTTTACTATTTTAACCTCTTGTGGGAAAGTCTTTTGTTTTCCGGGGCTCTGCTTGTGGTGCTCGTCGTCATCTTCACTTGGTGTGTCGAGCCCCTTGTGTTCGGCGTTCAGTCTGTCGGACTGTTTGAAGACCCAACAATTTCTGTGGGTATGGTTAGCAAGCCTCCCAGGAGTACTGTGGATTTGACATATCTTGTCCAAGATTTTGTTGAAGTTGGATAGCTCATCGCTATTATCCTTAAGGGGCAGTTTTTTGTTGTTCTGCCGTGAGCTTTTGAATCCGGCGTTGACCGCCGCGCTCTTTGGACCGTTCCCTTTAATCCGACGTTGGTCCTTGTTGCGCCGTGGTTTCCCGTTTCCATCCCTGACTTCGGATGTACTTGGGTCACTGGTACTGCATCTTGCTAGCCAGCTGTCCTCTCCCGCGCAAAAGCGGATTACGAGGCTTGTTAATGCGGCCATTGTTCTTGGTTTTTCTTGGCCGAGGTGTCTGGCGAGCCATTCGTCTCGGACGTTGTGTTTGAAAGCTGCTAAGGCTTCGGCGTCCGGACAGTCGACTATTTGGTTCTTTTTAGTAAGGAACCTGTTCCAGAATTTCCGGGCTGACTTTCCGGGCTGTTGAGTTATGTGACTTAGATAAATGCAGATCCGGAGGGCGGACATAGGTCCCCTGAAAATTGGCCCGAAACGCATCCTCGAGCTCTTCCCAGCTTCCAATGGTATTTTCGGGAAGGATTTTAAGCCAATGCCGAGCTGGCCCTTTGAGTTTAAGGGGTAAGTATTTTATGGCGTGGAGATCATCTCCTCTAGCCATGTGTATGTGGAGGATGTAATCCTCGATCCAGACTCCAGGGTCTGTTGTTCTGTTGTATGCCTCTATGTTTACGGGTTTGAATCCCGCTGGAAATTCATGATCCAGCACCTCATCGGTGAAACATAGGGGGTGTGTGGCGCCCCTGTATTTGGGTGTGCCGTGATCTTCGGAATTTTGGCGTGTTGCATTGCTTTGACGAGCCTGCTTTCTTGGCCCATCGATGGACCTAACTGGGCCATCCTTTGGATGTGAATCCTTATGCGGATCGCATACTGGCTTGTGTGCGGCGCCATTCGCCGCTCTCTTTTTGCCATGGAGTCGTCCATCCGACCGGGTGGCCTTCTTACTTTTTAATTGTGGGGGCTATAAGGCCTCCTCGTCGAATTCGGGCAGTAGCTTTCTTTTCGGGTAGCTCTTAGTTCGGGGACTGTCGCCGTACTTATCTGCGGTGCTGAATATTTTGCTCCATCTGATCCTGAGTGCATCTTCCGCTGTTTTGAGCTTCCGTTTCTGCTTTTTCAGGCTACGCGCAGTGGCGACGAGCCTTTTCTGGAGGTCATTTTGCTCCAATAGTTTGTCCGGCGTGAGATCGTCCGGACTGTTGTCTTCGCCGTGGACAGATTGTTTATCCAAGTTGTCTTGTTCGGACGATTGCTCGATAGCTTGTTCGTTGTCCACCAGTTCGCCCTGCTCTATGGCTGGGTCTTTGTTGAGGCGGGATTTTGTTCGGCGTTTACGTTGCCGTTTTGACTGCTTTTCGAGGGATTTATCCTTCGTAGCGTCCCATTGTTCCTCGTCTTCATTTCCTTTAGGTGTATCCACCATGTATACATCATGGATGAGGTTGTTGTCCAGCATCCTACAGGTGTTGATTCATTGTTGTCTCCTACATCGTCGTCCATACCGTCGATGTCTTCGGAGTCGAAATCGAGCACGTCGTGTAAGCTTTCGACAGTGGCTACGAAGTGGGTGGTGGGTGGGCGTTGAATTTCTTCGTCGTCCGCATCCCAACCTTCCTGACCGTAGTCCGGCCAGGGCTCTCCGGATAAAGAGAGAGACTTTAGTGAATTCAAGATGTCGCCAAAGGGCGAGTGCTGAAAGATGTCCGCGGCCGTGAACTCCATGACCGGCGCCCAATCGGATTCGATTGGCAGGGGCGCGGAGGGTTCGGAGTCCGGAAAGGAGTCCGGCATCCTGGAGTCGAGGTCTTTGCAAAGGACAGGGATGAAGTTTGGCTCAATCGTCGTAGAGATTGTAGCCCCCGAGGCGGTGTCCAACCACTCGTCCTCGATCGGGGAATCCGGCTCCGGATCAAGGGTCGGAGCGGATGCTGGTGCGGCCTCCAGGGCACTGTTCGGCTGTAGAGCTAGATCATGCCCATCGAGACAGTGCGGCACGCTTGGCTGCGGCTCGAATCCGTCGAAGATCAAGTCTCCGCGGATATCGGCCGCATAATCCAAACTTCCAAATCTGACCTAATGGCCAGGGGCGTGGCTCTCGATCTGCTCCAGATGGCCAAGCGAATTGGCCCGCAGTGCAAAGCCGCCGAATACGAAGATCTGTCTGGGGAGAAAAGTCTCACCCTGGACCGCGTCGTTGTTGATGATCGAAAGAGCCATCGGGCCTATCGGTGACGACACAGAGGAACTCTCATTGAAAGCACCAATGTCGGTGTCAAAACCGGCGGATCTCGGGTAGGGGGTCCCGAACTGTGCGTCTAGGCGGATGGTAACAGGAGACAAGGGACACGATGTTTTTACCTAGGTTCGGGCCCTCTCGATGGAGGTAATACCCTACTCCTGCTTGATTAATATTGATGATATGGGTAGTACAAGAGTAGATCTACCACGAGATCAAGGAGGCTAAACCCTAGAAGCTAGCCTATGGTATGATTGTTGTTTGTCCTACGGACTAAAATTCTCCGGTTTATATAGACACCGGATAGGTTAGGGTTACACAGAGTCGGTTACAATGGTAGGAGATCTACATATCCATATCGCCAAGCTTGCCTTCCACGCCAAGGAAAGTCCCATCCAGACACGGGACGAAGTCTTCAATCTTGTATCTTCATAGTCTTGGAGTCCGGCCGTGACGATAGTCCGGTTATCCGGACACCCCCTAGTCCGGGACTCCCTCAGCAGTCATCCACTTCTCCAGCGTGGCGTCATCGACCTCCTCTGGATGGACCCGAGTGGTATCATCCGTACCAGAGTACATCCACATTGGATGGCCTCGGTATTGGAGTGGCTGAATACGCCTTCGGAGGAAAACTTCCAGAAGATCCATGCCGGTCACCCCATCACGAATGAGCTGGACTACGCGTTCCATCAACAATTTTACTTGGGCCTTCTCCTCTGGTAGCACCTTCAGGAAGATGGCTTGTTCATCGACTCATGGAGAAAGGAGGAGTCCAATGACCGCCTTGAGTCGGATGGTCTTGGCAGTAGAACCAGGTCGATCGCCACCCTCTAACCGAGTCGGGAGAGTCATAGCCGAAAAGCGCTCTTCCCCTCATCGACCCCGAGTCCCCCACACATCTGGATTACTTGGGTTCTCTCGTCATTCGGGTTCGTTTTCTTCACCGTCTGAGAGCGACAAGTGAATATATGCTTGAAGAGGCCCCAGTGCGGCCGACAGCCCAAGAAGTTTTCGCATAACGACACGAAAGCGGCAAGATAGACAATGGAGTTGGGAGTGAAATGATGGAGTTGCGCTCCAAAAAAGTTCAGAAACCCCCGGAAGAAAGGATTCGGCGGCAGAGAAAATCCCCGATCTACGTGAGTGGCTAGGAGAACGCACTCACCCTCTTCAGGCTGTGGCTGCCACTCCGTTCCCGGAAGCCTCGCCGACCCATGGAGGATCAGTCCCTCGTTGGCCAGATCGTTGAGGTCCTTCTCGGTGATGGTCGAGCGGATCCAATCTCCCTGGACCCAACCTTGCGGCAGCTTGGACCGCGAAGAAGATCCGCCCCGACTAGGCGCTCTCCCCTTTGCCTTCGCCGCCACCTTCTTCACCCACTCCAAGGTTGTGGTCTTCTCCTTCACCATGGTCGCCGGCGAAGCAGGTACTGAGCTGCGGCGCTGAGCAGGCTAAGGGCGCAGCAGGAAGGTTTGCAGGCGGAGGGAGGGGAAGATTGAGGTCGCACTGTTCAAAATACCCCGTCCGATACTTTATATGAGGCCGCTTCCGAGTGGCTGACTGGTAGGCCCAGGCAATCCCGTCAAATCCCGCAACAGACGCGCACGCGATACGTGGCGAAAAAGGCAGCGCGAAGATCGAGGCGTCATCGTCTTATCCCATCCGAGTGCCGCAGTTTTTTCCGCTTCGCGCGCTTCCCAAAATTTAGATCCCGCGAAATCCGCTAGCCGCGGAGCAACCTGTCAGACAGCAGATTTCCTCCGATCGGCCGCTCGGAAATCCTCAAGTTCACAAAGTTCACTCGACAAATGTGAAGAATGGATCAAGGCGACTGAAAGAGAAGTTGACGCCATCACTAAAAGGTCGTTGATCCAGAGTAAGACACGCTCGCAACACGAAGAACAGGTCGGAAAGATTATCAACTCCTTCCTCACTCAAACCTCGATCCATTCGGGGGCTAATGATGAAGTCATGTACCTAAGGTAGGGTCATAGACCTGCCCAAAGGTACCCTCCCCAAGGACACTCGCGAATGAAGTTGCCTACCAGTCGACCTGGTAGGTTTCCACTCGACAGATTCAAAGGCACTCGACCATGAAGACCCACTCGACCACCAGGAGTCCAAGAGCCACTCGGTATCCAAACGGTCTGTAGTTAAATAGTGTTTATGGTCATGATGACACTTTATGTAAGGCATTACCAGTAACGCCTAGCTTTAACGTACCTTAAACCCTCCGCTACGTGGGCTGGCTGGGGTCCTGGCGCACTCTATATAAGCCACCCCCCTCCACAGGTAGAAGGGTTCGCACCCCTGTAACACATACGCATATAATTCAGTCGACCGCCTCCGGGCTCCGAGACGTAGGGCTGTTACTTCTTCCGAGAAGGGCCTGAACTCGTAAATCCCTTGCGTATACAACTAATCCATAGCTAGGATCTTGCCTCTCCTTTCCTACCCCCCGATACTACTGTCAGACTTAGAACCACGACAACTAACTTCTCCATCTTGTCTGCTTTGAAGCCTTTATGGCTGGCGCCCGTAAACCCATTCACTTGCGCCTGACACTCATGCCACTCGTTGTACACCCCCAGAACCTTCCCTTTGTACACGACATAGCAATTCCATCTCGCCATCAAGAAACTAGGTACCTGTTATAGATGCATGTTCATGAAGAGGATGTACAATCATATATATGCAACAAAATATACTAGAGCAACACCGAAAAAGAAAGGGTTAGCAACTAGATGCAACATACAGTACGCAAATTAATTAACTAGAGGTACGCAGGTCATCGTACACAAACTAACAAAGTAGCGTTACGCAAGTTCGGCAGGGACCGTGGACATCACAAAGTTTCATCGCTACAAAAAGTATACAAGTTCAACCGACACATATCATCATCATCGGCATCATAAATCACTAGATGTTACATCCTTCCATATCATCGAGGATGAACCCTAGCTTCTTGAATGGCGTGAGGTCTAGACGTTGCATGCCTATGCGAGTTCGGACGTCAGCTCGCGATATAGGGCCGTGGTGGAACATCCCCTTCTCATCGACGACTTCTTTCATGATGATCGTCGCAATGTCGCTTTGGATGCGAAAGAAGTCATCTCTAAGTTTATAATCCGCTTCTCCATGAGATTCTAGCCACTTGTGGATATGATCATCATTTCTGCTTCTCATGCGAAGCTTTTGGTGATCCATGTTGAACTGAACCATGAGATGGGCGATGTAGAATCCATCCTTCTTGCTTGGTTTTGGGACATGGATGCAGGAGAAGTTAGTTTTATGAGCGAAACCCATCTTCTTGTTCCTTTGTTTCCTGATCTGCACGTGGCCACCTCTAATGCTGAAGCCTTGGAGAGCATCATCTAGAATATTCATTATGTGGGTGTAGTCTTTTTTCTCGTAGTCTCTGGAAGGGTCAAAATACACGGCGTGGGAGACTTGCGGGTAAGGAACGATAAAGACGGCGCGCCCGTTGCTGCGGGGAAAGATACCTCAAATTATTCCCCATATGAGAGAGAAGGAATGATTGAAATGTACGAAAGGGTTGTCTGGAACTGACTTACTTTGGATGATAAGGCACGAGGACAATTTCCCGGTCCTTATTCTGTACCATGAAGTTTTGGAGGTACTCCCTAGCAGTTTCACGCTCAAAGTCACCGAGACTCAAGAAAGACTCATGCATGTAGTACAGATCCGCCACACAGATTTGCGAGACTTCTTCACTCTTCATGACGGAGCTCATATGTAGCGCAAAAAGGCGGACGATTGTAAAATCGACTCGCCTTGTTAGAAACATCTCAAAGATATGGTCAAACCGCAGGAAGAACACCTCCACGGGCCGTGTCTCGGCGTAGCACTTCCCCTCAGGCACACGAGCAGCGTATGTCGGATATCCTGGATCCTTTGAGGCTAGTAGGCTTTTCTCAGTCGACATCACATGGTTGTGCTGTCTCCTGAGATCCCCTGATAGTGCCTCCAGCGGTTTCGGCGGTAGCATCGGCTCGCCCGTGAGATGGAACATGACCGCACCTTTCACGGGTACACGCTCTTTAGAATGCATCGTCTGGCTGCTATGTGCTCTGGCTTGTTTGGAGCCAGTTATCTTCCCTGATCTCTTCCTCTCCTTTTTCTTGGGCACACCTTCCAGACCCTTCCTTAACCCCTGCCCCAGTGTTCCCGAGCTAAGTACTGTACGACCCTCGCGCCCGGCTAGTTGAGCCTGTGTTGAGGCGGCATCTTTAGGCGTGTCCTGTGAGGATTTCATTGGCCTCCGGGCCCTCGTTGTAAAACACCATCCACGTGGCGCCGTCTCCAGCGCCGTGCACACGACCATATTGCGGCCGCTGGCCCAAAGGGAGTCCCTTAAGTTCGTTCAAGGCCCGGTTCAGAGGGGTGTCCCACTTGGGCCTCATCGGAGAAGTAGGGCTTTCGGCTGCAAGCTGGTGTTGCTTCTCCAGTAGTCTAATCAATTTCCTCGTGATCTTGTCCGTGTAAAAAACATTTTTCTCCTTGTCCCACTTGTAGAGGGCCCTGATGAAGTCACGCTCCAAGGGATTGGTGAACTTCGCGAAGGGGTCTGGGAGACCCGCGGCTTCACGTTCCGCGTCCTCCTTATCCCATATGGGCCTTTTACCGAGGTAGCCACGGCTTCCGAGGCGATGCTTCCCCGTGTTCCTTTGCTGAAGGCTCTTCAATTTCGCAGCCTTAGCCTTGGCTGCCTCGGTAGCGCAAGTGTCTTTGAACATTTCGAACTCCTCTTCCGTAAGTGTCGGATTTTCCTCCAGAATCTTGGGCAGGGGTTCATCAGCCTCAATAGCTCGTTTCACCCTCCCTTTCCAGGAGGCCAAATCATTGCTGAACATGCCCATGGCGTGATTGTTAATCTTTTTCATCTTTGGATCATCCCATGGTTGTACTATGTTATCATCCCGGTCGGGGGACTTGAATCTCTTATGCAACTTCGTTAGGAGCAACTGCGTCAAATGTTCTTTACTCCTTAAGTCATCGTCGTTGATGCTCGCACATTCCCGCAGGATGCATCCTACTTGGTTCCCATAGCACTTGCGTGGTTCTTCTGGCTCTAACGGCTCAAACTTGCCAGGTGCCATCTTTGTGATCACAAGTCGTCCAATCCCTAGTTTGTTAGGTTTTCGTATCCTCTGCTTCTTATGCTTCCACTTTTCGGTAGCGGCATCGGGGCCGGTACCTTCCCCGCCGGTATCTTCCCCGCCGGTACCTTCCCCACCGGTCTCGGCGCCGCCATCGGTGCCGGCGCCGTCGGTGTCGATGTCGGCATCAGTACCATCATCGAGGCCGACCTGCAAACCTTGCTTAGCAGTCAAATAGTCGAGGTACTCTTGTTCACCCTCATAATCCATCTCGTCTGCATCTTGGTCAGAAGGCCCAGTTTCTTCGTTGTTCGACATGTTTCCTATGATTAAGTGTCCTCATTTATTTCTAAAAGTATGAATAAATGAGAAACGACATAAAAAAGAAATCTATGTGCCAGCACTCGATATGCCAACTATGTAGCACAAATCATGCCTTTATTCACGGGAAATTTCGGCATGACCTTTGCTAAAAAATGGACATATCGAGCGCCTGAAATTCACTGAAACGGAAATGAATCAACATTCCGGCGTAATATAGGCCACTAGGATCATTTTCCAAACATGACATGTCCAAAACATGACATATCCACATATCACATGTCCACTTCAAATTTGCATATAAATTCAGCTAATTTTGAAACCTAGCTAAATTCATAACTAAATAGATAACCTAATTAACATATTGCCCTAACTAAAACCTAAGTAAATTAACCGAAGAACCCTAGCAGAGAGAGAGGGGGTTCTGAGAGGGTGCAGGGCGAGGAGGTAGGCCCGACAACGGCCGAGGTTGGGAGGGGAGGAAGCAGAGGAGGGAGGCGAGGGCCGACGGGTCGAGGGCGGGCGTGCCGGGGTCGGGGCGAACGTCGGGTCTGGGGGAAGGCCGGCGCTGGGTCGGGCGAGGGCCGGGTCGGGGCGAAGTCGGGGTCGGGTCGGGGCGAGCGCTGGGTCGGGTCGGGGCGAGGGCAGGTCGGGGCGAGCGCGAGGTCGAGGCGGCCGCCGCGCTGGGTCGGGGCGGCGACGGGGAAGAGAGAGTGGGGATTTGGGGGGAAAAGGCGGGATGAAGCAGGGATAGTGAGAATTTTGGGTTAAGTGGACGTAGCAGCAGCGCGTTTGGACAAAACGCGCTGCTACTACCTTCAGTAGCTGTAGCAGTTTATACGAAATGCGCTACTACTACCTTCAGTAGCTGTAGCGGTTTAGACAAAACGCGCTGCTACTACCTTCGCTACTGCCAGTTTTCCTTTTTTCTTTTCCTTTATTTTCTCCCACTTTTATTTCCCGAGAGCAGTGAACGAAGGGAGGGTGATATATATTGCATCATTTGACGATTAAATATGTATACAAAATAGGAACATATATATTACATCATTGGACCCATGCATAATAATGCATGGCTAAGTCATGTATACAAAATAGGAATATATATATATATATATATATATATATATATATATATATATATATATAGGAAAATCCATCCATATATATATATATATATATATATATATATATATATATATATATATATATATATATATATATATATATATTACATCATTTGACCAATAACATACGGTTCCTCAGTGCTGACGTTTTCGTTTTGAGTCAGCTTCTTTCCATTCTTGTTCGTCAATGAATAATTGAGCCCCTCATTGTGACTTTGCCTTTTCCATGGAGTACGATTTTTCTTAGGTAATGTTGTATTGATTCTTCTTTTGACGTATACTTCATCATCATTGTCATCTTCCCTCATTGGGTTGCCGTACTGATCATAGTCTTCCTCGTTGGCGACTCCATCCATTCCAATGATGTTTCTTTTGCCTCTCCTCACGACAACACGACTAGGATTGCATGGGTCGGTTATGAAGAAGCATTGTGTCACGTGCTTAGCGTGTACCCATGGCTCGTTTTTTGCGATAGCGTTCACGGTAGCGCTCTTGGCTTCGGGTATAGTCATGGTAGTGAAAATCTGGTTTTCTCTTTCGACATTCTTAGCTCATCTGACATGGAACATCGTCGTGTTGTGAAGTCTAGAGTAGTCAAGCTCCCAGATCTCCTCGACCCTTCCATAAAATCATTCAGTTGCACCGTTGTCGCTGCCGGTCATGTATTCCATCGTCACCCCTGAGTTCTGATCATCACTGTCCATATCTTTGGCCTCCGTGTAAAACGTGTATCCATTGATATCATATGCCTGATAGGTTACGAGGTTGGGCGAGGGGCCATGTGCTAAGGCGTATATGAGCAATCCGTCCTTAGAGCCCTCCTCTGGGGGATTAGCAATAATATGCTCTTTGAACCAATGCAGGAAAGTGGAGTCGTGCTCTCTAGTAACTGCGGCGTTCGTCCTGCATACCCCCCGGTCACGATACTTCTTTGTGATAATTTCTTTGTGCAGTGCCACGAAAGGATCTACCTCGTCTAGGTGTTGTAGCACTACCAAGTTTGCTCTGTCAAAGTCACTATGTCGATCTGAGTAAGCCACGTGCAGTTCCCTGCGACCATTGCAGTGACCATCTCCTTCAAGCCTCCCATCGTGCTTGTTAATGGGCAAACCAACACTAACACCAGGCGGCTGGTCTGCGCCATATAGAAAATTCTCACAGAAAGAGATGCACTCTTGTGTCAAATAGTCCTGGGCGATGCTTCCATCCGGACGGGACATGTTACGAACGAATCCTTTGATGATCCCATTCATCCTCTCAAACGGCATCATGTTGTGTAGAAATGACGGCCCCAGGTCTATTATGTCATCCACAATATGGACACACAGATGCACCATCACGTCAAAGAACGCGGGCGGGAAGTACATCTCAAGCTCATTCAGTATCACAACGATCTCTTCCTGTAGCCTTCGGAGCTGCTTCACACTGATCGACTTTCGAGAGATGATGTCGAAAAAGTTGCAAAGACCAATAAGCGTGTCACGGACGTGCTTGTCCATTATCCCTCTAAGGGCAACAGGTAGTATCTGCGTCATCATCACATGACAGTCATGAGACTTCATCCCGCTGAACCTTTTCTTGTCCGTGTCTAGATATCTGCTTATCTTGCCACAGTAACCGGAACTAACTTTGACTCCGGTAAGGCACTTAAAGAATTGATTGATCTCAGCCTGACTTAAGGTGAAGAAAGAAGGGGGGCAATAATCCTCTTTCCTTATTTTCTTGCCCTTCTTTTCCCGTGCCTATGTCTCCGTCTCTGTCTCGTCTGACATTTTACAGGGCGGCATGTGCAGATCTTCCCTGATTTTCAAATCTTGCAAGTCTTTTCTTGCCTTCGGCTCATCCTTGGTCTTATCCGGCATGTTCATCAGTGTTGCGAGCAAGCTCTCAAGGACATTCTTACAGATATGCATTTGATCAAGGCAATGAGGTGTATCGAGTTTGTGTCAGTACTCCAAGTCCCAGAACACAGACACTGTCTTCCATACCTTCAGCAGCGGCTCCGCGCCTTTCTCATCGTCTTTCCCGGCGCGGGGCACTCCTTCCAGTTTTTCAACAGCTCATCGATTTCGGCACCGCTCCGCTTACGTGGAGGTCCTCGATGCTCAGCGTGACCATTGGATAGATCTCCACGGTTTCTCCACGGGTCATCCTGTTCAAGCCATCTTCGGTGCCCCATGTACACGATTTTCCCAGAACCGCCATCTTTCCTTGACGTTAGCTACTGAGACGTCGTATCATCCATGCACCGCGTGCATCCGCAATATCCATGGCACACCTGGCCTGCCACATATCCGTAAACGAGATAATCGTGCACTATCGTGATCAGCGCGGCTCTCATGTTGAAATACTCGCCTTTGCTGGCGTCCCATGTCTTGGTCGGTGTTTTCCATAACGTGTCTAACTCCTCTTGAAGTAACCCCAGATACAAATTAATATTATTTCCTGGTTGTTTCGGCCCTTGAATAAGCATGCTCATGTGAATGTACTTCGATTTCATGCACAGCCAGGGGGAGGTTGTACATCCATACAAACACGGGCCATGTGCTATGGTTGGTGTTCTGGTTGCCAAATGGATTCATGCCATCGGTACACGTGCCGAGCACGATGTTCCTTGCATCACATTCAAAATACCGATAGAAGTTGTTAAACGCTCTCCATTGGCTTCCATCCTTCACGTGTCTCAGCTTCGGATCATCTCCATCGTCGGGCTTCTTCCTCTCTGTGTGCCAGCGCATTAGCTTTGCTTCCTTGGGATCTACAAAATACCTCTGGAGACGGGGAGTGATCGGTAAGTACCATACAACTTTCTGGGGACATTTCTTCCCGGCCTTCCTGTATCAAGAAGCATTGCACACCGGACAGCTTGTTTTTTCCATGTGCTCCTTCCGATAAATTATGCAATCGTTGATGCATGCATGGTATCTAACGTGTGGCAGATCAAGAGGGCACACGATCTTCTTGGCCTCATCAACACTAGTAGGACATAGATTACCAGCGGGAAGAACATCCTTTAGGTACTTGAGATGCTCATCGAGGCTAGTGTCGGTCCATTTGTTTTTAGCCTTCGTCTTTGGGAGTTGGAGCGTGAAACTCAAGCGGGTCACCTCAGGATTGCAACCATCATACAATGGAGTGTTCGAGTCTACCACCAGTTGCTCCAGCTTAGCCTCCTCTCTAGAAGCAGCTCTCTCAGTACTCATCTCCTTGCGAAGCAATGCTTGAACATGAGGGTCCCGCATGATTGAACTTAGTACCGACGAACTCTGCTGCGTGGAGTCCATGTCATTCTCTCCGCCGCCATGTCCGGCCCCTTCTCCTCCGCCATGTCCGGCCCCTTCTCCACCGCCATGTCCGGCCTCTTCCCCGCCGCCATTATCGATCATCTCTTCGTCTTGCCCCGTGTCATCATTGCCTGCCCCGTCGGCATCCTCAACATTGTCATCCTCATCTTCAGTTATCCACCGAGTATAGCCATCCATGAAACCAGTCATGAGCAGGTGCGCTTCGACACGACCATCGTCATAGGGGTCGAGCCAAACTATTCCTTTGCATTTTCGACACGGACGTAAAACCTCTGTCAGGTTATTTTCTTTCATGTCCTGCACCGCCGACCGCAACCACCTGTCCACCATCGTTCCACTGACCATCATGAACGTCTGCACGGTAATAGTAAAACAAATTGATTATAAAAATGCATGCATGCATCAAATTCATACAAAAATTCTGCATGACCTTCCCTAAAAATAGGACATATATGGATCTAGAGTTTGCCCGGAATTCGCCGAAACAGAAATAAATCGACATTTTGGCAAAACATAGGCAACTCAAAAGCACAATTTGGTGTCAACTCATGCCACACACACAATTTCCATAAACATGCCACACTCAAAAGCATGAAATTTTAATCACCTCTTTCTCGAGATCGAGCACACGGTGGAGATGATGTTGTAGGGAGATCAAAAGTGCACAAAGCTCTTCTTGACAAAGATAGATCTAGTTAGGGGGCAAATAGGTCACTTAACTAAATCCTACATCTACCTAGCTACCTAATTTGGGAGGAGACAACTTCAACTAGTGGAGGAGGAAGGAAAAATAGAAAGGAGATGCATTTATGGAGGTGGTGTAGTTAGGTAGGAGTAATGAAGAGAGAGAGAGAAAGGTAGATAGAAGAGGGAGAGTAATGGGGGAGAAGTATTGAGGAAGAAGAAGAGTGAGAGGGGAGCATGTGGGAGGTAGGGGAAAGGGAAGAGAGGAGGGGGAGGGGGAGGGACGGGTGGGGAAAAGGTGGTGGGTTGGTGCGGATTAGTAGTAGCGCGGGAGCTAAAACGCGTTGCTGCGAAGGAAGTAGCAGCAGCGCGCTTTGGGCAACGGCGCTACTGCTAACGGGGACCAAAAAGTGTGGATATTTGAAATTTAGCAGCAGCGACCTCAGAAAAAGCGCGCTACTACTACATCCATAGCAGTAGCGCGGCTCGCGGCACCGCGCTGCTACTAAATGGAGTTTGCTGGACACCGCCGGTCAATATTTGTAGCAGCGCGGTTTACACTGAGCGCGCTACTGCTAAAAACTTGTCAGTAGCGAGTTTCCCACACACGCGCTACTACTAATTAGCAGCAACGCTCCTTTTTGAGCCGCGCTGCTGCTAAGATTCTGTGTATAGGCTTTTCCCTATTAGTGTACAAACAATTTCTATCTTCTATTCTCCGCTAATAGGAACTCAGGAGTGATTCTTTATTGAACTTTGAGGGATAATCATATGATCCCACTATGTTGCATTGTTGAGAGATTGCACTAGTGAAAGTATGCACCCTAGGCCTCATTTTACATCATTGCAACACCGTTTGTGCTCCGTTTTACCATTTACTACCTTGCTGTTTTTTATTGTTCGCACTACAAAAACTCATATCTACTATCCATATTACACTGTTATCAGCATGTCTTATCCAAACTAGTGCACCTATAATATATGTTATGGCACTCAACTTGCAGATTCCCAAGGTGACTTTGGGGTAATCTATGCATAGGGGTTGATGCACGTTTTTATTATCTTTTCTCCGATAGAAACTTTGGGGTCTCCTTGTAGTTCTTTGTGTGGATTGAGTATTATGAATCTGAAATTGTTTGATACATATCGTATAATTAACTCACGGGTACTCGCGGTGACATTGGGGTATCTAGATGACATTAGAGTTGGTTGATATGTATCATATGGTGTTATTTTAGTACGAACTCTTGATTAGATCGATCGAAAAGAATAGCTTGCTTTTATTTTAGTACGAACTCTAGGATAGATTGATCGGAAAGAATAACTTTGAGGTGGTTTCGTACCCTACAAACAATTTCTATCTTCTATTCTCCGCTAATAGGAACTCAAGAGTGATTCTTTATTGAACTTTGAGGGATAATCATATGATCCCACTATGTTGCATTGTTGAGAGATTGCACTAGTGAAAGTATGCACCCTAGGCCTCGTTTTACATCATTGCAATACCGTTTGTGCTCCGTTTTACCATTTACTACCTTGCTGTTTTTTATTGTTCACACTACAAAAACTCATATCTACTATCCATATTACACTTTTATCACCATCTCTTCTCCGAACTAGTGCACCTATACAATTTGCCATTGTATTGGGTGTGTTGGGGACACAAGAGACTTTATATTATTTTGTTGCACGGTTGTTTGAGAGAGACCATCTTCATCCTACACCTCCCATGGATTGATAAACCTTAGGTCATCCACTTGAGGGAAAATTGCTACTGTCCTACAAAACTCTAGGCTTGGAGGCCCAACACGTGTCTATAAGAATAAAGTTGCGTAGTAGACATCAAGCCGCCCGTCTAATGAAGGAGGGGAGAAGATCCACTGCCACCGCCCCGAAGGATGGGCCCAGGAGCAGCCCGCCCGTGCCGCACGCTGCTACCTCTTGAGCTTGCGTTGGTTTTCCCGTGAAGAGGAAAGGGTGATGCAGCAAAGTAGCGTAAGTATTTCCCTCAGTTTTGAGAACCAAGGTATCAATCCAGTAGGAGAGAACGCACAAGTCACCGAATACCTGAACAAACAATCAACAACTTGCACCCAATGTGATAAAGGGGTTGTCAATCCCTTCACGGTCACTTGCAAAAGTGAGATCTGATAGAGATAGATAAACGTTAAAGTAAATTTTTGGTATTTTTGGTTTATAGATCGGAAAGTAAAAGATTGCAAATAGTAGATCGCAAACTAGTAAGATGTAAAAGACATTCAATATAATGGAAAAGAGACCCGGGGACCATAGGTTTAACTAGTGGCTTCTCTCAAGATAGCAAATATTATGGTGGGTGAACAAATTACTATCGAGCAATAGATGGAAGAGCGCAAAGTTATGATGATCTAAGGCAATGATCATGAACATAGCCATCACGTCCGTGTCAAGTAGACTGAAACAATTCTGCATCTACTACTATTACTCCACACATCGACCGCTATCCAGCATGCATCTAGAGTATTAAGTTCATAAAGAACGGAGTAACGCATTAGGTAAGATGACATGATGTAGAGGAATTAACTCAAGCTATATGATGAAAACCCCATCTTTTCATCCTCGATGGAAACAATACAATACGTGCCTTGCTGCCCCTACTGTCACTAGGAAAGGACACAGCACCCAAAGCTAAGCACTTCTCCCATTGCAAGAAAGATCAATCTAGTAGGTCAAACTAAACCGATAATTCGAAGAGACTTGCAAAGATATCTAATCATGCATATAAGAATTCAGAGAAGAACCAAATAATATTTCATAGATAATCTGATCATAAATCCACAATTCATTGGATCTCGGCAAACACACCGCAAAAGAATATTACATCGAATAGATCTCCAAGAACATCGAGGAGACCATGTTATTGAGAATCAAAGAGAGAGAAGAAGCCATCTAGCTAATAACTATGGACCTGAAGGTCTGTGGTAAACTACTCACGCTTCATCAGAGAGGTAATGGTGTTGATGTAGAAGCCCTCCGTGATCGAGTCCCCCTCCGGCAGAACGCCGAAAAAGGTCCCTAGATGGGATCTCATGGGTATAGAAGATTGCGGCGGTGGAAAAGTGGTTTCATTGCTCTCCTGGATGTTTTCAGGGTATAAGAGTATATATAGGCGAAGGAACTAGGTCAGGGAGCTAAGAGGGGCCCACGAGGTAGGGGGCACGCCCTACCCCCTGGGCGCGCCCTCCTGCCTCGTGGCCGCCTCGTTGCATCTCCGACTTCATCTCCAAGTCTTCTGGTTTCCTTTCGGTCCAAGAAAGATCATCGCGAAGGTTTCATTCCGTTTGGTATCCCTTTTCTATGAAACTCTAAAATAGGCAAAAATGTAGAAACTGGCACTGGGCCCTCGGTTAATAGGTTTGTCCCAAAAATAATATAAATATCATATAAACGCCTACTAAATATCCAAAATAGATAATATAATAGCATGGAACAATCAAAAAATATAGATACGTTGGAAACGTATCACATGCCGTCGTCCGAAAGCCGGGAAGGAAGGCCACGCTACCAGCACTGCCACCCTATGCACGAAAGCTCCCAGCCCTCGCTGCCGGATGGGTCACCGACGTCAGATCCGGCCAGATCTGACCAGGGTCAACCGTGCAAAATGCTCGAAGAACCAGCCGCCACCAAAGGAGCAACTAGCCACCACCTTTGATTTACACTTTAAGCTTATATGGACTTGTATGAAAACCATGTGCTATACTTTAACTTCTAGTGCTTATATGAAAACTACGTGTTATATGTATTGTGCTTGCTGGAATACATGTATCCTGGTCTATATGTGCTTGCTAGAATATAGGGTGGTGTTTGCGAGTGTCAGAGATGGCATACTCGACAAAGAAGCTATGTCAAGCCACTAATGGCTGAATCACGACAAACATTTTGGACATGTGGCCCATTGTGAGTATCTCTGCTGGCCGAGATAGCCAATTAGTGCTCACTAGTCGGCAACCCGTGCATCTGCACGGCCTAGTTATTCGTGTGACTTCCCAAGATAAAATATTATTAGTATAATCATAGAATACACAAATATTTACATATTTAATATATAGAAAATTCACAAATTCACCGACCAAATATTAGTATTGAAAGTATTAGACTTTTGCTTACCATATAAATTGTTGGAGATATTGGTAGAGCGTTTGAGTAGATTTTTCATATTTACGGAAGTATATATAAGTAAATCAAAGACAAAATTCAGGAAAATAAATGTGATTTTGGACCTACTCCAAATCATATATCGCCATGTCATGCAGAAAATAAAAGGCATGTCATGCACAAAAGTATGATATGGAAAATGCATTCTCATGTGCGGTTATAAATTTCACTGTGACGGCTTTTATGTGAACTCTTGTGCACTCTCTCCAGTGTATTGCAAGAGACTTAACTTTAGATGTCATTTATTTACTTAAACTAATTGGATAGTAAAATAAATTAAGTTTGTTGATAGTTAATAGTATAGAGTTGTAAAATGGTATGCAAACCAAGAATCTCCAAGATGAGAAGCATACCAAACAATAATGTATTTGGAGCCAGTGGATCATAATAAGACTTGATGAAGCATTTGGCTTGTTTCAAAGAAGGCAGAAATGCATCAAAGTTACAAACTATCTTGTAACCAAAGAGTACACCATTGATATGAATATGCGATGAATTACAAAGTTACCTGAACTACATGTGGTCACAGCAATTGATAATTTTTTTCAATATGAATCTTTCAGTAGACGCAGGCCTGAAATATTTATATTTCAAGGGAACTGTTTTTATTAGGAGCATATAGCTAAACCTGGAAGCAGTTCCGTAATCCAGGGGGGATTGCAGGCATTTTATTTAAATGACAACAGAACGATATGAGAAATGTAGGCAAATAAAAAAGAGCAAAGTTAAAGACACTCAAGATAATAAACTAAGCTAACTTATAGATGTTGTCGAACATGCTAGACTTAGCATCAGATAGCATTGCTCCGGCAGTGAGTCAGTTTGACTTCCAACACAAAACACCATCGTGCATGTACCTATTTATGATTTGGTATTCTGAAAGTGGGCATCATATGGCAACATGAGCTGTGCAATCCTTGCCTTATCTATTGTTTTCGAAAATCAATATATATTTCGCCATATACTTTTGTGTAATATTACGGATAAGTTACGCGGATCAGTTGGAGCATCTGCATAAGAGATAACAAAGCAAGTAAAAATTGAGGAAACAATGGTAAAGTGGATCCGCAATTAGTAGATACTAACTGGAAAAGCAATGTGATTTTCCTAGAGCAATCAAAAGCCTAAAACTATCAACACAGTAGGACTAAAGTAAATGGATGATTTTTTTGTATTTATGCCATAATTATGTTGCACCATTGTAAGTAATGCATCCAAATTAAAAAAAGAAAGTAAAACTCATGTGTGAATTATTTTACTTATACAGATGAAGGCAGATATAAACTGTTCAAATAAAATCCTTTATAACCTAAAGTGTACACATAATGAACCAAAATTTGGATTCGTTATTGTTGCAGGTTATGATCTAAATCTCTGTTAATTGAACAAATCATGACACTAAATATAAATGATATATTTTAAAAAGAGAAATAGTTTCCAGGCTTTCATTTATACACTGGATCAAATTTGCACAGCACACACTTTCAGCTTTTGGGGACGGAAGAAAATAACGAAACGGACAGAAAACATGGGAGAAGTTACAGAAACACCATAGTGAACAATCCCTTTCATGTCTATCCTACACATTTGCTGCCAGCCGAGGCTTTTTCTTAGCACTTCATGGTCACGTCCGTGGAAGAATCTGACTCGCTGCTGGCTAAGCTGCACGGGTGCAGCAAACTGTCTCCATTAGGGACTCGCCGATTGACCATGGTGCAACATAGTGTGGCAATGGCTAACCTGTGTCATAGAGCCTTGATTAGATAGATCTGGGTGTGTACGTATGGGGTAAAACTTGTTGTTAATCTTACTTTAAGGAGAGCCTAATGGCTGGTACAGTGCATGGGCGTAGGTAGAACAAATATGATGAAAATTGATAGGACGGTATAACATACACTAATTCTTTTTTTTACCATCATAACATACACTAACTCTTGTAATACCAAAAGTTAAACATAGGGACGATATTGCACGTAATTCTTTCGTATCATACCGTAGATATCTATCCTACACACTCAGTTAGCAATTTATACATGTCAATGGAGGTTACATCGACGAACGGAAGGTGAGAAAATAGAGACCATACTCTGAATTTGCAGTACCACTTTGCAGTACACCGCGAGCAAGTTTGAGTCCGAGGCCAGACTGCAGCCAGGCGTTTAGTCATCCTGCATGTTGGTACCGGCCGATCTAACTGAGGAAATTGATTAGCCCAGGCTACAAAGTTGTAGTATGTGCATATATATGTTTCCGGCCACTCGAAATCTAGCCATGGACTGAATCGATCCAACAGCCAGCTTGCAAAGCCTGGTCGCGCACTTCTATTTCAGCAGAGTTAAGACGTCCGTGCAGTCCTAAACGGAGGATGGAGGTCCTCCTACCCATGCCTGCATCCTACTGTCCTGCTCGCTCACGATAGGAGAGTCCGGCATGCAGTCCTGTGTGGGATGCCTTTACGTCCAATCCAGGCTCCCCGTCCACCTGAAAGCAATCCAGTATGGAACTTCAAACTTAAGGATGCATAGCATGGAGAAAAGGGGCGCTAGGGTTTCTCCATGGAGCCGAGAATATGAAAAGAACTCAACGAAGGAGAGAACAGGGATCAATTGCACGATGTCTTTACGTATCGCTCACGACTGTTTTTTTTTCTTTTCTAAAAACAAAAGATAGATTGACCGGGACTCTGGGTGGAAGCAATTAGACATCTAACGGCTTATATTTGCCTTTTAACAACATCTAATGGCTCTTATTTCAAGTTTAATCGATTAACGTGGAGTCTTCGTTGGTGTTTCCGATTAGTAAATATAAGATTTGCTGACGGCCTTCTCCTTCAAAGGCCGCTTAGGCCAGGAACTCATCGCCGAGCGACACCTTCTTCAGGACCTTCCCCCGAAGGGAATAGCCATGACAGGCGGATAGTAGAGGAAAGGAAAGAGTGGGCGAGTGGGTGGTGCTAGGAGATGATAGAGGGAATTCAGGGGGAAAAGTTTAGAGCCAACACTTTGAAACACATGGTAAGCCAACTCCTCCAGCGCCAAGACCCGTGCACCTGATCAAACATCAGACACCAAATTCGCTCTAATCATATCCTACATTATACCTAAATAGTTGATCCCCACTAATTCCAGTTACCTCAACATGCAACTATGACACCTCATCATGCAACTATATTAGACTAGTGACTTACACTAGCAATGGAGAGTAACTTAGAGCAAGTACAATAAGGTGATATAAGCAGGCTATAAGGATTTAAATATAGTATTTGTGCTTAGTTGAAGGAGAGAAAAAAGAAGCGGTTTGTAAACTTGTAGCCGACTGTAGCACGAGCTCCAATATACTTTGTGAGACAAAAGACGGGGCCACATATTAATGGTATAGTATACTAGTATGACTAACTATTGTACTAGCAGGCTATTAGATTGGCTCTAGATGATGTGGCAACTTCATATAGCCGGATGTTTGCTATACTATTAACCATGCTCTTACACTAGTAACATACAGGATACCCTAGGCTATATTACTAACTCCATACTGGGCAAAGCTTCATCTATTAGGTTATAGACTCATTTTGTCTTGGTATGTGTGATGTTTTACTCATAGAATGAGTAACTAGCTAAGGTTGGACATAGTGGTAGTATCTTAGTTGGTATCATGCACTCGGGAATAGCAACCATGCTGATGTGGCAGGGAACTAAATAAGAAAGAGAGGGTTAGAGTAACATAGGTAGATATCGTATCATAATAAATGATGGCTACTTTGTGTCATGCATGGCCATAAAATAAGATAATCTATGATATTATGCACGAGGATAGTGTCATACACTATTATCATATGCTTGATATTAATTTATGATACTCTCCACTATGAGTAGCCTAAGTTACTCAATTTACCTCTCTCCTCATTAACTCATTGCTACATAGGCAAATTTGCTGACTTGGACCCGATGTTACTCTTGAACTTACTCCCACTGTGGCCAGTCTAACTAGCTAACTTACTCAATTTACCTCTCTCCTCATTAACTCATTGCCACATAGGCAAATTTGCTGAATTGCACCCGATGTTACTTTTGAACTTACTCCCACTGTCGCCAGTCTAACTAGCTAAGTTACTTAATTTACCTCTCTCCTCATTAACTCATTGTCACATAGGCAGATTTGTTGACTTGGACCCGATGTTACTCTTGAACTTACTCCCACTGTGGCCAGTCTAACTAGTTAAGTTACTCAATTTACCTCTCTCATTAACTCATTGACATGTAGGCAAATTTGCTGACTTGGACCCAATGTTACTCTTTAACTTACTCCCATTGTGGCAAGTGCACCATTCATGCTACTCGTAGTTAACACTACCTTCAATTATCTCAACATGCAACGGTGTCACTTGACATGCCACCATGCATTAAGATGCACCGCCCAGGCTACTCATAATAAATATTCTACAACTATAGAATAATAAGTGCGTGTATTTTTTCAATCACATATTGTTAGTTTAAATAGTATTGTTTCATATATATATATATATATATATATATATATATATATATATATATATATATATATATATATATATATATATATATATATATATATATATATATATATATATATATATATATATATATATACAACCAAATCTCACTCAAATTATTGCAACCAGTCCCCATAGCAACGCGCGGTGTGTCGTCTAATTTTCTAAAAACCAATGTCAGTTGTATAACCTTTGGGCTATTTTATTATGTTCTTTTAAGACAACTTGAAAATTGTCATGTTCACGTGAGTGAGGTGCGTACCCGTACGCGATCAAGGAACCGCGTGCGTGCAGACAAGCCTCGCTATCGCGTCGATTGGTTTCGTCTGCCTTTTCGAGCACGCACAGTGTCGTCTCGTGGCTCATCATCAATCCCCCGAGCGCGCGGCTGGTCGACACGTAGCCACGATCCCACCCATCGTCGGACGTTGGCGTGAGCTTGCGGTGCTCGATCACCTATAGCTAGCTTCCGGCCGGCCGGTCACCATGTCGCCGGCACGCACGGCAGACCACATTGTGGCACGTACTTGGGGTCCATCCGTGCGTGTCACCGCCGACGACCCACCGGCCGCCATCTATGGCCAGCAAGCACGACCAAAAACGCATGGGTCGACCAGATAAATCCCAGATCGATCGTGCCAAACTTAGCCGTAGGAGCAACAACTTAACTCGTGGCAGCGAGCTCGGCCGGACGTGATCGTGTGATCCTGTCCACGTACCCGATCAAACGATATATCATGCATCGACACCTTGGCCGTCGTGCATGCATGCATGTGTGCACGCAAATCTCTTTCTAGAACAGCCAACCAGTTTGTTTCACACATGCGATTACTTGTTTCACACATGGAATTACTTGTTTCACACATGGAACTGTGCTACTCCACGCAAGTCAGCGACACGGCCGGCAAATGGCACCGCACAGCCAGCCGCCAGCGTGTGTGTCGACCGAATGTTGTACATGTGTGTGCTCCTGCTTTTCTGAGTGTTCCGCTTTACATCCATGTGCATGCCGTGTCGCCTTAACTCAGTTCCTTTTGTGTGCGCGTTACCAAGAAAGAGCCCAGTGGCACGTACCGTTTATGTCTTCATTCATCATTTTGGCTAGCTTGTGCTCCTTCCCTTCCTTGCCTTGCAAGATCCCCATCCGATCCGGGTTAACACATGACAATCGCAGGCGATCGAATCCGTCGATCCCTATATATATGTGAGAGGGGGTCACATTCATCTTCATATGGTATGTCCAAATACATTCGTTGCTCACCGGGCTTTGTCAAACTCCAAGTGCACATATACAGCTGCAATCTTGAGAGAGAGAGAGAGAGAGAGAGAGAGAGAGAGAGAGAGATTGAAGATTCCCCCACCCACCAGTGCGGGATTTGATCAAATGTGGCCCTTTTCATCGTCTCCTTCGTTGGCTAAATCCATATTTACCATCGACCCTCGTAAGTTCTAATTCCACCTCCATCCACTGCAATAATTAATTTCATGATCACTACTTTTGAGTTTTGACACAAAAAAACGAGCTAGAGATGCTATTGTTATAGTAGATGTTTTGGTCTGATCATGCATGCATTGAGGTGTCTGTGCGGTAAGCAACCGCAAAACAAACAATGTCAACAAAATGCATGCATCGAGGCTTTACGCTTGAAGTAATGTCAATTTCACCTCGGTGATATTATTTTTTGTTGGAATGAGCATCAGGTGACATGTACGCTGTCATATTGAAATAATGCAAAATTATCGTGGGAATCAAGTGCTAATTAAGAAGCACATCATGTCGCTTCATGGTTTTGAATTCCAGCTTTACAATATACCGGCCTCGATGGCTGAAATTTCTGAATTTCAGTAAAATTATTGAATCGGTCTTCCTGTCAGCCAAAGGACCGAAATTTCACATAAATTTACATGAGATCGATCTAGCCAAATAGAGTATTATAAAATTTCAAAAACAAATTGAAGTTGTGTATACTACCGTAATTGCTAAAATGTTATGACAGAAGCGAAGTTATTTTAATATGTATCAAAATTAATGAAATTTCCAAATTTTTGGTAATTTACACCGGAAGTGTAACCATGCTTACTAGTAGAAGAAAATGTTACAGCCATAAAACTAGATTTACCGAAAGAGAGAGCTACAGGGTTTGAAATACTTGAGCCATGCGTGTTTCCCTGAAATTTTTTAGCTTGTGAGTGCTGCCCACTACCACTCAAATTGCAAATGCCAGTGCTTCACTTGCGTCTCAAGCAACAGCGAGCAAGCTGTATACTGCTCCCAAAAGTCGCAAGGCCATTTCTTGACGCCATATATTTTCCTTTCTTTCGGACTAAGTTTGAAGAGAATTATTTCTTGACGCATTGCCAACTTGCCATATATGCTCAAAATATAGCTAAATTATTTTTGTGCAAATATTGGCATAAATGTACAATATTTTTGTGCGTTGCAGCAGACGCCGTGATGGACGGGAGCAGCAGCTCATCGTCGTCCGTAACTCGGACGCCGCCGCAGCGCAGCCCGCTCGACGTCGATGAGGAGTATGGCCGCGCGTTCAAGTCCAGGTCCTTCCTCGACCTCTGGTCGCACGCGCACCGCAGCCTCAGGCAGACATTCAAGCTCTCGTCAAGGCCCAGCACCAGCCTCGAAACGCTCGACGACGGCGCTGCGGCCCTGGATAAGGAGCCGTCGTGCTCCTACACAATTCTCGGCGATTTCGAGCTGGAGCCGCGACCGGAGGCGCTCGCGCGGGCCGCTGGGCGTCGGCACCGGCGACGGCGTCCGTGGGGGTGCCACCGCCGGCACCGCGTCGAGGCGCTCCTGCTCGAGTACTTTGACGTGACGCGGGACGCCTGCGAGGCGTGCTCGGCGCTCCTCGCCGCCGTGGGAGCCGCGCGGAGGCACCACCTCGTGCTCAGGCGCCTGCTCCGGCGGCTGGACGTCGAAGGTGACGGCGATGACAACACCACCAATGCCGCGAGGGACGCGCTCGCGCTGCACGTCCACCAAGACAACCCGCTCTCGCCGGCGGGCGGCAGGCTCGACGGGTTCCACGAGGCGCACGCGCGCTGCAGCCCGCTCTCCAAGCGTCTCGCCGCGGCGCGGCGCCGGCTGCGGAGGCTCGCCAAGGCGGCGCGCTTCGCCCGGTGTGCGGCCGCGACCGCGGTTGTCGGCGCGTCGGCCACGGTCGTCGTGGCCGCGGTGGTCCTAGCCGCGCACGCCGTCGTCGGCGTGGGCGCCGCCGCCGCGGTGGCCTTCTGCGCCACATCCACCGAGCCCGTGGCTTGCCGGACGAACGCCGTCAAGAAGCTGTCCGGCCGCCTCCACGGCAAGCGAGGGCGGGTGCACGCCCGCGCGGGAGAGGAGGCGGTGGACGCGGCGGCGCGGGGAGCGTACATCGTTGGGCGCGACCTGGACACGGTGAGCCGCATGGTGCGGCGCGCGCACGACGAGCTGGAGCACGGGCGCGACATGGCGCGCATCGCGGTGGCGGGCCACGGCGAGCGGCCGCTGCTGGAGGAGGTGGCGCGGGAGGAGGAGGAGTGCGGGGCGGACCTGAGGTCTCAGCTGGAGGAGCTGGAGGAGCACGCCTGCCTCTGCCTCGTCACCATCAACCGGAGCCGGAGGATGGTGGCGCAAGAGATGGAGCGCGCCGCGTCGCCGTCGCCGTCCACAGAAACGACGACGTCCCAGCACTAGTTCATTTTAGTGGAGAAATCAGACACTAGTGCTTGTTTATTACAGATTAAATAATTTGTTTATGTGTAATTTATCCTTGTGATTCAAGGGATAGTGGCATGACGAATAAAGAGTGTTTCCTTTTGTTTGTGCATTAGCACAAGCTTTTTCCTGGATAGGGATATGAGATAAGCTCCATTATGTGATTTGCTTTTGGCCATTCCTTCGAAAGTGTTACTATAATCTCGAGCACAAATGCATTTACATAAACAATAAATTTTGAATTTATTCCTGAGTTTTATATTTTTGTACAAGCCTCCACGGATGTCTTTCCAAAGTTAAATTTTCTAGGATGTTAGATTTTACGTTGATGTTGGTACACAAAAGAAATTAGATTTCTTAGATTTTGTTTACTATGTTTTTGAAATTTAATATTGATGCATGTGCATTTGTGCTCTGGATTAGATGCTCAATGTCTGCATTCCTCTCTTTTCTTTTGATGGTCCTAATAATGCCGTGCACCCTATTCTTGGAAAAATACATTTTATTTTGATGTTTTTTACGTAATAATTAGCGTTTGGAATTATGGATTTGCTAATTCCACTAGTAGAAAACAGGCTTTTCGTCCGAAGCATTAGTCCCGGCCGGGTTTTGGACCGGGACTAATGGGACCACTAGTCCCGGTTCCAACGGCCAGGAGCGGAAGATGCCACAGGGTCACCTCTAGTCCCGATTCATCTATGACCTCTAGTCTCGGTTGGTGATACCAAGCGGGATTAAAGGGGGTGCTGGCGGGCTGGCGTCAGACTGGGGCCCTGCGAGCCCCTCTAGTCCAGGTTGCTATCACCCATCGGGACTAGAGGTGGACCTTTAGTCCCGCTTTGTATTACCAACCGGGACTAAAGATGTTCCTATATAAACCCCTGCTTCGTCCAGCCCGAGCTCAAGCTCATCCTCTCTATTTTCTCCTTTCTCTCCTCTCTGTTTTCTTCCCCTAGCTTGAGCTCATCCTCCGTTGTTGCTAAGATTTGAGGCACCCCATCTATCCAAGTGTTTATAAGGTTAGCAACTTTGTTCTTTTATCTCTCATTGCTAGTTTAGGTCGTTTCATGCTCTATAAGTATAGTCATTTGTGGGTTCTAGTTTGGGAGTAACTATGTGGGAGTTTATTTGATTTATATGCAATTTGAGCTCAAATTAACATCTTAGTTTGCATATGTGTATGTGTGGTTTACCTAGTGCCTTCCCGTCCCCGTCCTCACCGCCGTCGATCGCCCGCGTCGTCCCGTCGCCGGCACCACCTTGGTGAGGCTCTTGTTCTTATCCTTTTTTGTGAAAAAAACATATTTGTATGATTTACATAATTGTTTGTATAATTTTCTTACTTGTATGATTGTTTGTTATACGTAGTGCCATGATTTTGATATCCTTCTTCGTCGGCCCTCGTCCTTTTTATGATTCGGATGTGGTATAATATCTTTTATAACTATTTGTTGCATTTTGTGTTTATGACAATTATGCTCATCAAGTTGACATAGATATTTTTATCTAGGACGTACGTGAACCGGAAATTGCAACCGACCCTCTTGTCGAGAAATAAAATTTAGTTGAAAAAGAAAACGAATATTTGAAATAAAAATTGAAAATAATTGAAGAAGAGAAGATGAAATTCGAGTTGTATGTTGCCGATGTCGTTGATGATCACAAGATCAAGATGGATGCAATGCGCTTGTATCATTATGTTGTTGGATCAATTATTACCTTAGTTGTGATTTTGATCACATTTGTTGTTGCATTTAAATGCTTTAGCTAGATAGTTGTATGTTGTTTTATAAGAATAAGTGTGTATGAACTTTATGTGCCAACTTGTATTAATTTGGTCTTTTCGGTGTTGTGTAATGAAGATGAGCCGGCAATGGATGTACGATGACCGACGCTCTTCCCAGTTCATTAATGGTGTGCATAGTTTTCTGCGTGTGGCTGAGGTAAACAAGCAGAATGGTTTTATGTGTTGTCCATGTGGTGTCTATAAGAATGAGAGGAATTACTCTAACTCAAAAGTCCTTCACGTCCACCTGTTTACATCCAGTTTCATGTCCGGCTATAACTGTTGGACCAAGCACGTAGAAAGATGGGTTCTAATGGAAGAGAATGAAGAAGAAGAGGATGATGAAAACTATCCTAGGTTCCCTGAATATGATGGTACTACAATGATGAGCCTGCCGATGATCTTGGTTGGGCGATTGTTGATGCAAAGAGAAACTGTGCAAGTGAAAAGGAGAAGTTGAAGTTGCAGCGCATGTTAGAGGATCACAAGAAATTGGTGTACCCAAATTGCGAAGATGACAAGAAAAAACTGGATACCACACTAGAATTGTTGCAATGGAAGGCAGAGAATGGTGTATCTGACAAGGGATTTGAGAAGTTGCTGAAAATGTTAAAGGACAACGAATTGCCCGATAGTACGTACGAAGCAAAGAAGGATGCCTGCCCTCTAGGATTAGAGGTGCAGAAGATATGTGCATGCCCTAATGACCGCATCCTCTACCGCGGTGAGGAGTACGAGAATTTGAATGCATGCCAGGTATGCGGTGCATTGCGCTATAAGATCAGCTGCGATGACCCTGGTGATGTTAAGGGCGAGCGCCCCAGGAAGAGGATTCCTGCCAAGGTGATGTTGTATGCTCCTATAATACCATGGTTGAAACGTTTGTTCCAAAACAAAGAGCATGTCAAGTTGTTGCGATGGCACAAAGAAGACCGTAAGAAAGACGGGAAGTTGAGAGTACCTGCTGATGGGTCGCAGTGGAGAAAATCAAGAGAAAGTGGCCAGAGTTTGCAGATGATGCAAGGAACTTATGGTTTGGTATAAGTGCAGATGGCATTAATCCTTTCGGGGAGCAGAGCAGCAAGCATAACACCTGGCATGTGACTCTATGTATCTATAACCTTCCTCCTTGGTTGTGCATGAAGCGGAAGTTCATTATGATGCCAGTGCTCATCCAAGGCCCTAAGAAACCTGGCAACGACATTGATGTGTACCTAAGCACATTAGTTGAAGAG
Organism: Aegilops longissima; assembly: GCA_021605205.1. Lineage (NCBI taxonomy): Eukaryota > Viridiplantae > Streptophyta > Magnoliopsida > Poales > Poaceae > Aegilops > Aegilops longissima. The sequence goes on from CM038679.1 coordinate 747,625,444, forward strand.
CTTTTACAGGTGTGGACATAAAAGGTGTACGTGTGTGGTATGAGTACAAACAGCAGGAATTTGACCTATGAGCGTTGTTGTTTGTAACCATCAATGATTGGCCTGCTCTTAGTAACCTTTTAGGACAGAAAAACAAGGGATACCACACATGCACACACTGTTTAGATGAGACCGAAAGTATATATTTGGATAAAGGTAAGAAGAATGTGTACCTGGGACATTGTCGATTTCTTCCGATCAAGCATCTCTTAAGAAAGAAAGGCAAGCATTTCAAAGGCGAGGCAGATCACCGGAAGAAGCCTGACCACCGTACTGGTGATCATATACTTGATATGGTCAAGGATTTAAAAGTAATCTTTGAAAAGGATCTTGGCGGACAATCTATTCCGAATGACGCTGACGGACATGTACCCATGTGGAAGAAGAAATCTATATTTTGGGACCTACCCTTTTGGAAAGTCCTAGAGGTCCGCTCTGCAATCGGCGTGATGCACGTAATGAAGAATCTTTGCGTGAACCTTCTAGGCTTCTTGGGCGTGTATGGGAAGACAAAAGATACACTAGAGGCATGGGAGGACCAACAATGTATGCACGAAAAAGACGGCATGCATGCAAAGCAGTATCAAGGTCCTGCCAGCTATGCTCTTACCAAAGAAGAGAAGGAAATCTTCTTCGAATGGCTGCTCAGTATGAAGGTCCCCTATGGCTTCTCGTTGAATATAAAGGGAATAATAAATATGGCAGAGAAAAAAATTTCAAAACCTAAAGTCTCATGACTGCCAATTATGATACAATTGCTTCCGGTTGCATTGAGGGGGCTTCTACTAGAAAACATTTGATTAGCCATTGTGAAGCTATGTGCATTCCTCAATGCAATTTCTTAGAAGGTAATCGATCCAGAAATCCTACCAAGGTTACAAAATGATTGGGTGCAATGTCTTGTCAGTTTCGAGTTGGTGTTCTCACCATCCTTCTTCAATATCATGACACATGTCCTAGTTCACCTATGTTCGGACGCACTCAATCTTAATTATAAGATTCTTCCATAACCCGATTTCACGCGAACCCACTTTTTATACTTATGAGAACCATTTTTTAAGTTTTAGAAATTATGAACACACACACACGCACGCATGCTTTTTTGCATATAGGGATATCAAGAAATATGAGATATCTTCATATTTTGTTACTTTTTGGCATCTTTCCTTTCCTTTGATGTTTTTGATGGTCTTTCTTTTATTTTGTACATTAGAACCAGATTAATCACACATAGTGATATGAGGTAATGTTCTTTTTTGCGTTAGTTTTGGGCATTTTCTATCTCTTCTTTTCACGTTCTTAATATTGTCGTGCACTCTGTTCTTGGGTAAAGTGAGTCTCTTACTTTCTAATATGATGTTCATTACATAATAATAGCAATCGTAGGCACATGATCTAGAGATTTTTATCCCTAACATGTGTCTGTGTGAACCCAATTTTTCAAACTTAACAAAAATTGTACTTCAAAGTTTTAGAAAATTATAAAAACAATACACAGATGGGTCTTTTTAGAAGGAAAACAACAAGAACGATGTTTTTTTAGACGTCAACCTGCTTTTTCAAGGGGAGGGGGGGGGAGACTTCAACCTGCTCATAAATGGAGGCTTTATCACCTCCATGTTAGTTGGGCCTGAGTCTTGCTAGCCCAGAAACTTTGTTATCACCTGTTGTTGGGCCTTCGATGATGGTCCCTCCATATAGGCTGATCCTGCCTACTGCTGCTTCTAGCATTATGGGGTTGTTTGGATTTGAGCCAATGGCCACCTAGCATATGTTTGGATGAGTGCCAATTATTTGGATTGCCAACGCTACATGTCCTTCCTCGTTTCACTTTCATGCCAAAATCATGGATGATACGTGGGCGGGCAAATAATTAGCCAATTATTGGGCGTGCCAGCGATTTTTCTACCTTAGCCGGCGCACATCCAAATAGCCCCTATCTATTTTTCAGCCGTAATTCATTTCAAATTGAGGTCCTAGCGCTTTCTGCTATCTTGCTAAGGTTGTCGGTGATATAGGTTCGTTTTGCGAGTTGTTTCTTTTTTATAATTCACTTTTGTTCATTCCAAAGTTAGTTGTTAGTGATCGACTTTCATACATCGCCTGGAACATCGTCTCTTAGGGATTCACCATGAGTTTAACAACATCCGGGCGGTCCTTGAATCCTTTTCCAAAGACAAGAAGCAAATAATTCCACTTTTTTGTGCAGTTCCACTGATATAGAGAAAAGTCACATATATGATATTTCATTGACACTGTATGATGGCGGGTAATGGTATTTTGTCAAACGGTTTACCCTACGGACATGTATAGACTAAGTGTACCAACGAGTGGCTAGGGGCCATCAAAACCGGCACTCAGTCGTGCAAGAGTAGACACTAGGAGAAGATAAGGATGGGTGTATTATTCTTGGTGTTTCCCATAACCGACATGGACTTTTTATGCTCAAATATGTGCAATGTTGGCCACTTTGCACATAGGTGTGAAAAGACGGTGAAAATTTTGGTTCTCTTTGCATATGATATTCTACAAGTGATCGTGTACGAAAAAGTAAATGATGCGACCTATTATGTTGTGTTGGATGTTGTCTCTATAGAACTGTTACTCATGGCGGACGCGCAGGAACAATTTTCCATGTGTGTCTGAGATTACTAATATATGCGGCTCTGCTCAAACCTACAACGAAGTCATGCATCGATTTAGTATATATACATGGAAGATGTTATGTATGGCGGCAGCCAAACCCTTCCAGATTGTTGGCTTCGCCACTGATTATCATGCCTTGTCACAGTAGAATGTCTAAAAGGCTTACACGACCTCTAATTAGCATATTTCACAGAAATAGTAAAGAGGCGAGGGGTTGTATGCCCCGGGCGCCTAGATGGCACGGCTAGCAACAAGCAATTGGCGTCATCTTTTTTTTGTTTGTTGGTCCAGATGGACTCAATATTCCATAAAAGGGCTTTATTCTATTTCAATGGTAGCCAATATTTACCCTACCAATTTTTGGTCATGATCAAAAACAAGGTCTATGTTTGGTTGGTTGTCATTTTTTTGTCATGTCAATTACTTAATGGCCGTTCTAGTACAAATTTTGCCAACTCATTGGTAAGTAAAGAGCTAAGTAAACATTTGGCATGTCAATATTTGGCAGCGAAAGTTCGGGCTAAAAGAAAACAAGGTGAGTGAAGGCCTTCTTTCTAAAATTAATGACATTTTCAAGGGAAGAATGTGGCGTCGTGTTCTAGCTCCTACTTATCTTAAAACTTTCAGACGTATGCGATCATCGTGTCGTGTGGCCATAACTTCTCTTTTCCTTTATGTGTTACCAAAAGTGAAGCAACGTTTCCATCTCTCCATTGTTGGTAATAGCTTGTGGATCTTTAGTGGATAGCGATAGCGCATGTGATATCTTCAATCTTTGTTGCTTTTTGCCATTTCTTTCTATTATTTTTATGTTCTTGATATTTTTCCTTTGTTCATTAGCACGCGATTACTCGTGGATAGGGATATGAGATATGGCTCATCCTTTGTTTGGCTTGTGGGCATTCCTTTCTTTTCTTTCAGCGTTCTTAATATTAGTGTGCACTCTATTCTTGTGTAAAATCGGCCTCTTACTTCATAATTTGATGTTTGTTACATAACAACTACCTTATGGAAAAACATGTTTGCTAATTCTCTACCGACAGTCAGAGGCACTTGGTCTAGAAATTTTTCTACTTCTTCTGAACCCACTTTTTGAAACTCAAAACTATTTCCTATGTATTAGAAAATTATGCAAACAACACGCACAATAGAGTATAGGTAGGTTAAGTCCTCTCTGTGTTAGCTGGGCCTTACCCGTGCTTGCACTATTTATCTTGTGTGTTTATCGAAGCTTTATTTTTGTTATGATGTGAATCAACAAGTTTGTGAAATCACTAGTTAAGGGACACCCCTTGCAAAGGTTACTTCCAAACTCCTCTGGTGGTAACAAGTGGTGCAGCGCACGTGCGCCCCTTGTCACCACCAACAAGTTTTGGTGGGCTTTCCCATGGATGGGGATAGGAGGGTCTCGCGTATGAGAATTTTTTTTGGATCCGATTTTCAAAATGAAACAACTCTTGACTGAGTGTTCAAAATTTTAACTGTTTTCATTCCATTGTTCCTCTGAACGATATCTTCAATCCCATGGTGATAGGTTTTGACATACTTTTTTTGGACCCAACTTTGTGCTCCCTGAAATGACATACATGTACTCCCTGAGATAACATATTTGTACTGCCTCGAGGGTAGTATACTTCCATTTAGTGAAATTTGTCCTCGTGCGGTACAACATGTGTTATCCATGCCATATAACTTATACTTCGTGTGCAATGCAACGTGTGCTTCCATCATTTTACAACTTGTACTCCTCGGTGTAACATGTACCCCCGACATGGTGTAACATGTTCTCCCCTAGTGCAACTTCTACTCCATGTGTGGATCACCCTATACTCCAAACACAATTTGCATTTTGCGTGTGGTGCAACATGTGCTTTTTAGATAGTGCAATGCATGCTCAGCTCGCAGTGCAACCTGTACTCCTGTTGCAACTTGCAGGCGAGAGAACTCAGTAAACCCCAGAAAAAAATAAAGAAAGAAGAAGAGAAAGATAACAAGGAGAAAATCCCACCGAATGCCACATCATCCTCTCGATTGAATTGGCCCCCTTCCTCGCGATGTGTGCACCCTCCTACTGGTCGCCACGTGAAAGGCCAACATTGATAGCATGTGTAACCCTTGAGGAGGTTACGCTTTGGCAACCTCCAAGTAGTTACTCCCACAAGTTTGTTATCGTTATTGGACTCTTCTCTATTGGGCTTTCAATGTTAGTCCATCTATGTACATAGATCATGCCGACTATTGCTTCGGCCCATTTTTCACTACCGCTCCTTGTTTTTAGGAAATTTAAGTGGTGATTCCTATTTGGCGGTTTAAGCGCCGGTTACTGTGTATTTTACAAGCGGGCGCCTTGCTGGGCCGGTCCATCTAGCTGTGTTTTACCTCGCAAAAACAAGCGTGTCGGTTGAGTTCGAGCCATCGACCTCCCTCATATAGTTATGCTAGTGTAACCAACGCGCCACCCCGCAGGATCTGGTAAGATTAAACTTTTTCGTTCTTTTATTCTTTCTTTTTTCTTTTTTTGTTTTCCTTTCTTACTTCTTTGTTTTTTCTCTTCCTGGTTTGATGAATTGTTTGCAAATACATGAAGTTTTTCTTCAAATCGATGATTTTTTTCAAATTCAATGAACTTTTTTTGAAATTCGATAAAAAAAATTAAAATTGATGAACCTCTTTTTGAAATCTGTGCACATTTCTGAAAATCCATGAGCCTTTTTTAATTTCAATGAACTTATTTCAAAATGCATGAACTTTTGTCAAATGCGATGAACGTTTTCCAAATTTGATGAACTTGTTTTCAAAATCGATGAACTTTTTTTCTCAAAATTGATTAAAAAAATTTGAACTGATGAACTTTTTTTCAAAACCGATGAACTTTTTTACAATTTGTTTTTCAAAATCAATTAACTTTTATTCGAAGTGATGAAATTTTTTTCAAGTTCATGAACTTTTTTCAAGATCCTTGAATTTTTAAATTCTTGAATTTTTTTGCTTTTGTGTTTTTTTTTCTTTTTATTTTCTTCTCAAATGTTTTTATTTCCCTGGCGCCTGAAGCGCCCAATTGAATTCTTGAACATGGGCCGGCCCACCAGCGCCAGCGTGTGTGCGCCAGGGAGCTTCCCTGGCGCCTGAAGCGCCCAATTGGAGGTCCCAATTTAAGTGCTTGTTTTTATTTCCAAAAAATGGCGACAAAGAGGGGAACTTTATTAATGGGGAATGTAGTTACAATCTACAGTCATAAAGGTTTGCTACACGGCTAGGAGCATCCTACAACCATCCATTAGTTGTTCCAATCTACAATATTAGCTAACAAATCTATATCATTGTATGTGAGCATTTAACTTTCGCATGTCTTAGTGCCTCCTCCGCCGACATGACGTTTATCTCATGGATGATGTGTCATAGGTTAGATCTGTCTTCTCTCTCTTAGCCAGTCAACCAGCTTGGCGCAGTCAAACTAAATTACACAATGTTGGTTTATGATTGGAGCATCAATTTAACGGCTTCCTTTCGGATAAGACCACCGCCTCAAAAGCATACTACACTAAAGCAAGGGTGCACTAGATGTTGCGATGGAGTGGCCGATGTGGTCACGAACGATTGTTCCAATGCCTGCACTTCCATCTTTAGCCATCCTTCACGACTGAGATCTATAAGAATAGATAATGTTAGTGGCATGCAATCACGTCGTGATCTTTCCTTGCTAACTAACCCTCCTATTATGACCCTTCCTTTTTAAACGTTGATATGATTTTGGAGTGCAAGTATAGGTTGGATGTAATGTGCATTTATATGTGTAGTATGTGCACCAATACAAGTGCTAGGTACTCTCCACAATATACCGATCTATAACACACTTGATTAAAGTATTGTCACTAATGATGAAACTATGTCTACTTGCTGAATTTTTTATTTTTTATATTTTTCTAAAGTGCAATAAAGAAAACTACTTATGAACAGAAAGTAACTAAACAAAGTAAATTGTTACATGGAGAACCTATGGACTTCTGAGGAACCTCCCTGGCAACAACACTAGATGATTGCTTATTAGCAAGTTGCCGGGAGATTTCTTCACCAAGTATACATGTAAAAGACACTCCCTGGCAACGGCACCAGACATTTACTTCCTGATACCCTCCTAGTTAAATCATATTCATAGAATATGTAATGGGCCATGAAGAACAAGGGTTTGTAGTATCGAAAGAATCGTCCCTCAATATTTGGGAACCAAGGTATACAACTTGCTTTCTCTATTACTTCTTTTGTCCTAACGATATTCAGATCATATGTATTGATGTGGATATTTGATCATTGTGCATGTAGTCAATCATACATGAATTTCAATCATACTTTTATACGTACTTCTAGATATTTCCAACTTCACGCTACTCAATATTCTATTTTATCTATCTTAGTTTAGTACTTAGTACTTCTTCTGTTATTCATATGCCATTTGTAATGACATAAGCTACATGCTTAATTGAGTCCATGTATTGGGTCTTGGGTAAAATGTTGATCAACAAGGTGTTCATTCATTCCATTTCTCTTTGGTACATACACTCATTTGTAACCGGCTGGGTGGACATTAGGTCAGGTAAGATTGATCAGGCCAAAAGCGCCTCTTTCGTTTAGAAATGCTAATTTTTCTGCTATTACTTTCTTCCAATCATTCCAATCTAGAATGAATCCTTGTATGGTTGGTTGATGATTAAATTGTTTGTTTATAAATATAATTTTTTTTCATGTGATTCAAGGGATAATTGCACAAAGAATAAATAGTATTTTCCTTTTTGTGTATGAAATCATATTTTTTTCATGAATAGGGCTTGAGGTAAGCTTTATTTTCTAGTTCCTTTTTGGCATTCCCATGTTTTCTTTTAATGTTCTTTATCTTGTCGTGTACTTTGTTGCTGGATAAATAGGTATTCTTACATGCCAAGTCAATAATTTTACGGTAATATTGATTTTTGGAAGAATGGATTCTCCAAGTGTCTTTCAACAATTGGAGGCGCTCAATCCGGCCAATTTTTTTAACTTATTGAAAATCTAATTCCTAAATCTTGAGAAAACATTCATATCAGTATAGGGTAGAAACTTACACATACACATGTAAACATTTAGAAAACAACATGAACATTTATGACATGTGTGATAAATATATAACGGAAATTCTATGGTACAAGTTGTGAAACATAAATTGTAGCTTTTCATTTTCTTATTTTCACTTACTTCATAAATGGTCATAACATTCGACACAATTTTACATGGGTATGTTTCTACTCGATGCCTATGTGTGTGATCTTTTCATAATATTTCAAAACATATAAAATAAGAATGATAAGAAATTTTAGCATGTGGGTTCACATGCATATATATTACATTGAGCATTTTCTCGTACTCATTTAGTATATATGTCTTTTCTGTTTTTTTCTAGTAGAAGTTTTGTTTGGCTTATAGATCATATGGCCATATGGGAGGTATAGGCTTATATATACCTGAGTTGTATAATTTTTTAGGCAACTCATGTTATGCAAAAGTGTAATTTATGTTTAGTAAGCTTTTGTTTTAACTTTTAAGTTATTAAACTGGGTTACAACTACTCTTATTTGACTAAAACTATAAGTATTAACAAATTTTCTAGCTTACTTTTAGCATGATATTACTTGAGTTGTAATCAATTTGATGAAGAGAGGCAATCTTGGTCATCTATTTGGATGGCGGCCAATACCTATCCAACCAATTTTTTGGGCATGACCAAAACTGTTGTGTTTGTTTGGAGAGTTGCGAATACTTTGGCTTGCCAGTGCCTCCATGGCAACTCTACTTCATTTTGCATGCCAGTATATATTGGCCAAACCATGGACAAAAAGTTTGACCAAAATTGTGGCTAGCCAATGTAGGGCAGACTTGGGCTAAAACCAAACATACCCCAAGTACAATTTCTTGAAGTGGTCTTTGCGGGATATAGTAGAATGGGTTTACACATGAGCAGGCCAAGGTCAAAGGTGGAAAGGGCTATAACCTTGGGGCGCTTTTATGTGGTGCTTATTGGGAACACTGGCAATGCACAACTCACCCGGGGTGACCATGTTGTTGGTAGCTCACTGTCCGCCAAAAATGGGTTGCAATCTGTGTTACCCACTATATATTATATGTTTTTCCCAATTCAATAAAAATGTAATAATCAAATTAATAATAAGGTGATTAATTTTTTTTGTTTGGCTCAAAAAATACACGTAAAACATTCATGATTTGTTTTATAAAAATTATGCAGCTTTTAATTCTAAAATTGTTCGTATTTTATTAAAGAAATTCATGTAACTAAAAAAATTACAAGTCCTTCAAAATGTTCATCTAACTATAAGAAGAGTTCATGCATATCTAAAAAGTTCATGTAAATAAAAAGAGTCCACAATAAAAATATTCATTTAATATCAAAATCTGTTCACACTTTTTTATTCATGTAACTAAAAATGGCCACATATCTAACAATATATTCTAGTAATGTTTAACGATGTTCATGCTTTAAAAAATGCCCATTTATTTTTGAGAAGTGTCCACGCATTTCAAAAAATTTAGTGTATTTTAACCATGTTCATATTTTATTTAATTGCCCATATGATGTTAAAAAGCGTGTACTTACATTAAAAACTTTATGTGTTTATAGAAAAATAATTATCTCTTTCAAAACGGAAGTGGAAAATCATTGGGAAAATAAAAATTGAAATAAAAGTAACAAACTTAAAAATAAAAAATGAAATAAATAAATAAATAAACACTATACAAAAAGTTCCCGAAAAAACTTGACGAAAAATCAAGAAACCATTGTAGAAAAAAGAACTATTGAAAACTGCCGGTCAACTGGGCTCAACCCGGTATACCCACTCCCTCCCCCATCCACCACGTAGGCGATTTGATTACTACATATATTGTGCTATAGGTGGGTGATATGTATAGCATCTAGCAATACAATGCATATGCTATATTTTGCCTACTACGGTGTGTATTACGGACCTGTTCGGAAGCTCTCCAGGAAATCCACTATTCCAGCTCCGTGCGCCAGCTTCCAGCTTCCCGCGAGGATCTGCGTGCATTCGGGACTATGTGGCCAACTTCTCATGGGATGGCGATGCGCTACAGGGCTATTTGAAGTGAATGGTGTGGACATGGGCTATTAGGGAACACGGATGGTGACATGGGCTGCAGGCCCAATTCGGAGTGAAGCATGTGGATGACCCTAATGCACCCATGTCTACTAGTTGGTTCGTACGAGAGCTGGGGAGAAAAGAAATCAGGAGGCTCGATGAACCGGTACGCAACTTAGTAGTGGCATTCCCATATAATTTCATCAAACACCAACTTCTCGTTTTAGCGAAGCTGGCCGATCGCTGCTTCTCGTCTCCGCGAAATTTGCACAGGCCGAATCCTCGTCTCCGCGAAGTCTCCGCAAAGCTGGCTCCTCGAAGCTGGAGCATTTGTGATTGATTCACACAGGTATTCTGGGAAGATGGCTCGTAGAGAGGATCCTAACGGGCCCTACGTATCACATGTAACAACATAGTGAGGATGCTATATCTCGCCTATGACAAGTTACAACGTACGCTCACCAACAAGCGCTTCGATCTGGACGCCCTAATCTATCGAACTTTCTTTCCCGTCTGATTGACCACTCCAAGCGTGGACTGCGAGTTTGCTGGTTTCTTTCTCGTTAATTTTTTTACTTGCGTTTACTAGTTTGTTGTTTGTGTCTTCTTTTCTTTTCCTATTCCCTTTTTCTGACCTTTTTTCAATGCTTATTTTTCCTAATAAATAAACTAAATTATTTCTATTAGTTTTTATCTTTATTTAAATACATGTTCTTTCTATATATTGATCGGTTTTCAAAAAATGTTCACCGTGTGTTTCAAAATTATTCACCATTTTTCAAGAAATATTCATCGCATATTATGAAGGATGTTTGGTGTGTATTGAAAACTTATCATTCTGCATTGAAAAAATGGTTCATTGTGCATGTAACAAATGTTCATCATGTTTAATAAAATGTTCATTATGTATTTTTCAAAGATCATCAAGTATTTTTTTTCAAATTGAGTATTTGTAAGATAATTCATCTTGTAGTTGAAATTTTTTCATATTGTATTAAAAAGTCATCGCGGGCTAATAAATTTTCACCACATATTAAGCAAATGTGCAATGGGTATTTTTCGAAAATTTCTCCATGTAGTTAAAAGTTTGATGTGTAATAATACCTGTTCACCGTGTAATTCAGAAAAGTTAACATGTTTTTTTAATTCATGTATATTTTAAAAAGGTTGTGAATTTAAAAATATCCATTTTGTACCTAAAGAGGGTTACATATATTAAAAATGTTCATCATGTGCTTCAAAAGGTCAATCAAAAGCTAAACTAATTATTATGCATTTCAGAAAAGTTCAACTGAATCGACGGCCTAATTACAATAGCACACCAAGTAAGCACGTAGTCAGATGCGCCTAATTACAATACCACCAGCAAAATTTCTTCAGATGTGACATGAAACCACTCAGGGCTTGATTAGAGGTGAAAACTATACTTCTTTCAAGTACGTACGAGAACGAGTTGTTGCGCAGCTCGCTAAAGCAAGATATAGAAGTTGGCACCTCGGGGCTATATCTAGCAACATGGGAGATATAGTCAGGCGTCGCCTGCAGTATCCGTGCCTATGGGCGGGCCCAACGCAGCCCCTTTTATTGGTTCTTACTTTCTTTTTTTTACCTTTCCTTATTCATTTGTTCGCTTTGCGTTTTATTGTTTTCTTCTTATTTTTCTCTTTAGTGGGTTTTCCTTCCATTTTTCATTGATTTTCTTCTCTTTTCTTTTATTTTATCTTTCTTTTTTGTGTTTTTCTTTATGGTTGCCATTGGTTTTTGTAAGTTTCTTATTCTTTTCTTGTTTTGCGTGTTTTGTTCATGGTTTTCTTCTCTTTTCAGGGGATCTTTTATTTTATTTTCCTCTATATGTGTTTTATTTACGATTTCAATTGTTTCCTTTTGAATTTTATTTTTAGTGTTTTTCATCAGTTTTCTTTGGGTTTTGGTATTTTATTTTATTTTATCTTTTCTTTTCCCCTTTTTAAGCACATGTATATTTTATAAACATTATATATTTCTTCTAGAAGTCTAACATTTTTTTCAAATATATGTTTTAGTCTCTACAGTTTTGTACATGTTGTACACTTTTATACACATCTAATATTTTTCCTAATATTCCTTTGTCTATTTTTTATATATTATCTATATATTATCATATATGTATTCATCTATATATTTTCATATATAAAATGCAGTTTATTAGACACATTAAATAATTCAAATAATTATTATTTTTCTAAAATATATGTTTTGATGCCTACTATACACCTGAAACATTTTAAATACATGTTTTTCCTAATTTTCATATATAAAACGCAGTATTTCTCATATGCATTGCACATTTTCCATATACACCAGAAACATTTCAAATACATGTTTAACCATTTTCAAAACATGATTAATAGTTTCTCAAACACATGATTTTGATCATTTTTACGCATGCATGTTAAAAAACTGAAACACACATTGAAACTTTTTTTAATGATATGAAACTTTTTTCTGGAACTACCGGAACATTTTCTGCAAACGACACAAACTTAATTTTTGAAACGTGAGAACATTTTATTAATTTTGCATGCCTTTTTTGAAATATATGAATTAATTTTCTCATTCTTTGTTTGAAAATTTGTAGTTGGAAAATATATACAAAAAACAAAAGATCTAAACAAATGTAAGCTGTGCAGGTGAAAAACAAAAACAGAGGAGAAAAACTAACAATCCTATGCAGGAACCTGGGCCATCCCAAAGGTCTCGCGCACGACGCTCCCATACAACCGCAAGAGCTATTTCTCGCATTAATCAAGACGTATGGATCTCTTGCAGCGAGGGACTAGAGTACCAGGCAGACCCGTTAGTGCATAATTTTGGAGAAAACAAATATAGTTACAAATGGTGCGTGCGAGTATACCTGGCCATGGGAAGCCCGGCCCGGCCCGAAAAAGCCCGACCCGGCCCGACCGATGCTGCCCCCGGGCCGGACTCGGGCCTAGATTTTGAGCCCGAAGACCGGTCTGGGCCGGGCCCGTAGTATTTGCATTTTTCTGAAGGTCGGGCCGGGCCGGCCCGAAGCCCGACGGGCAGGCCCGATAGCCGGGCCAGACCGGGCCTGGGCCTTGGTTTTTTGCGTCGGGCTTGGCTAGGCCCGGCCCGAGGTATGGCTAGGTATATGTCCGAGTGATCGATCTTGTGATCTCCCTGATTCTTCGAGGCACTGCTAGCTAATGCGCCATCATGCAATTAATGTACAACGTTTTTCTTCATTTTTCCCGGGTTTTCTGATTTCTTCCTCAATTTTTTATTTTTCTTTTGTTTCATTCAAAGTTTTTCCCGGGTTTTCTTTTCTTACTCATTTTCTTGTTTTATCCTTCGGGTTTTTTCAACACTCTTTTTGTTTTATTTTGTTTCTTTTCTTTTTTGTTCTCCGGTTTTTTGTTATGTTTTCATTTTTTTCATTCTTTCTGCATTTGTTTCTTCGGTTGTGTATTTCATTTTTTTTGGTTCATTTTGTTTCCTTTTTGGTTTTCTTTATCTCTTTAGGAGTTCACTCTTCATTTTTTTTATGTCTCAACAACATTTTTCAATTATACATTTAACATTTTTCAATACAAATATAACATATTTTTAATACATGGTTAATATTTTCTATACACATTTTTAATATTTATCAAAATGCTTGGTTAGCATTTTCAAATATAATATTAACATTCTTTGAATAAATGGTCAGCCTTTTCCTGCACATACTTCTAACAATTTTCAAATGCTTGATTATCATATCTGAAATAATAGATTAACATTTTCTGATACATGGTCAACTGTATTTCTATGCACATTTTTTCAAATGCTTGAGTAGCATTATCTAAATGCAATACTTAACATTTTCTGAACACATGGTCAATATTTGTTGTATACAAATTTAACATTTTCCAAATGCTTGATTAAAAAATTCAAATACGTGTTCAACATTTTTCAATTGCTTGATTAACATTTTTATATACATGATCAATAAAATCTGTCATTTTTAATACATGGTCAATATTATTTCTATACACAATTAACTCTGTTCAAATGCTTGATCAACATTTTCAGTTACTTGATCTGCTTTTTTCCAACTGCTTGATTAACATTTTTCTATACATCATAAAAAATCATAATATTTTAATACATGGCCAACATTTTTATACACATTTACATTTTTGAAATCTTGATAAAAAATTTAAAATACTTTTTAAAAATAAATTCAAATGCTTGATTAACATTTTTAAATGCATGATCAAATTTTTATAGCCAACTGTTATACATTTCTCATATACATGATAAACATATTCTCCATACACATTAAACGTTCTTCAAATGCTTGGTCAAAATTTTTGACATGTTTTTTATAGAGTGTTTTTAAAATGCTTGGTCAAAAAATTTCAATTTTTTTATACATTTTCCAAGTGTAAACATAAGTAAAAAAATAAAAAAAATAAAAATCGAAAGGGCCGGCTCATCTCATGTCCACTTCAGCGAGGGTTCCTACCGTCTTGCTGAACGCGAGATAGAGCCCCCCGCCCCCCATACAACTCCCTAGAAGCAAGACATAGCTTCGACCAACTTGGCCTCGCTTGCATGGCGGCTGTCGACCCGTGAAACTGCCATGCACCCACATTCACGGACATAGTGTAATCTACTCAGTAAAAGAAAATATAATTTGGTTACGAGCATGTACCTCTCAAATTGTGAGCTAAAGCACACACAATTTCTTTTTATGTCGACAACCTTTTTTGTTTGGTCGGTTTTCGTTTAAAAATGTTTACTATTTTATAAATACGAATGTTTTGGTAAAAAATATGTTTATTATTTGCAATTTTTCTAAAAATCATGAATATTAAAAATATTTTTGAATTTTATGAAAGTTTGTGAATTTGAACATATGTTCATGAATTTGAAAAATCTTCATGGATTTGGATTTTTTCATGATTTCAAAAGACAATTCAAGACATTTTAAAACTCACATATTAGAACAATGTCTTAAAATTTTATGACGTTCAGAAATATTTCCAATGCTAGTGACTTATTTAAAAAACATAGTTGTTTCCTTTTCTTACAATTTCATAAACATGTTTGCAATTTGAAAACAAGTTGACGAATTTGACAAAATATCAAAGATTGAAACAATGTTCTTGAAGTTTTAAAAGTTAACAAATTTTAGATATGTTTACATATTAGAAAATGTTTCCAAATTCTAAAAATGTAAATCAATTTAGAAAATATTCATAAATTTGAAAATGTTTACTAATTGAAAAATGTTCTTGAATTTAAAGTGCTCGACATCTAAAAAATATTCATGAATTGAAAAAAAGGAGAAATAAGAAAGGAAAAAATGAATACAAAAAGGAAACTAGAGTATAAAAACCAATCAAAACACGTAAAAAGTGACTTATGCAAACAGAAAAAAAAACACCCAGAAGCTTCCTAAACCGGTGGAATCTTCCCAAAACCTCTCAGGAGCACTTCCTATTTGTTGATGGGGCCACCAAAGGCTCTATGTGGGTGATTCGTAAGATATGTCGGAACAAGGGATACATACCATTTGCTCATCAGCCTTCTAAGGTGCTGTCCCAACATAGTACATTATCGGTCCTACTCTGGGTTGGGTTTATATATGTTTCTTCTCAGTATAAAGCGTTACCTTTTTTTTGCCTCAATGAAGTGTTAATCTTACTAAAATCTGTTCAAAAAGTTAGTTAATCACTTCATCAACAAAATTTGCAGTGAAGCTAGTTGGTACTTGATTGACCTTGTATGCTAATTTTTTTTTTGAAACACAGCATAAACGCAGACGCTTATACATATACACATACACTCATCCGTAGGAACGCGCGCACACACACCCTGTCCCTATGGGCACATACAAGAGACTAAGCCGGCACATCATCTTGAGATTGACGAACTCGTCAGAGACGCATTCGTGGTCAACGGGAACATCTCCTTCCACTGATCGCACATCGCCGAAAGGCCTTGTAATAAATCTTGAAAAATGCGAGCACCAGTATCAAGTCTAGGACTTGAACCCCGGTGGGCTGGAAATATCACTGTCCTCCTAACCATCCAACCACAGGTTGATTCGCGTTAATCCTTTTCATAGGCCTCAAGAGAGAAATGTGGGAGGTACACTTTCTCCATCAATATACCTAAGTTGCCCACTTTTTGTGCAAATGTGGATAGGTACACTTTCTCCAACATCATTTCGTGTTAAACTTTTTGTTTAATACCCCCTCCAGTTCATATTAATTGTGGTTGATTTAGTATAGGTTGTACTAAATTAGCAAAGTTAATATTGATAGGAACGGATATAATACTTTCCAATAAGCAAAGTATTGTTTCTTGATGCTAAGATTCATATGAGTTTCCAATGTCGGAGAGAAGAGAAGCACAATACCATTTCCACTCAAAATCTTCACCCGCTCTTTCAGCGCAACCAACAGGAAATGCATCTTGGCCTCTTGTCTGCCAATCACAACAAGGTTTCCTAGTCAGAGGAAATAAAAAAAAAATCAAGACACAACACACAACACGAAGGAGAAACGGTCAGATCAACACATGGAAAAATTAACCTTGTCCACGTACGGCGTCCTTCGTTCTGCTCCATATATGTTGTGGAGCTAAAACTAGTTGTCTGCTGGTGGATCATGTATCATACACTTTGACATCATCTCTAATACATAACAGCCAGAGTATTACTTGTTCCGATAATGGACCCAATCAATTATATATGGATCACCTAATCATCATCGATTATTTGCTCATCGGCCTAATAAGGTGCCCTCTCGACATAGTGCATTATCGGGCCTGCTCTGGGCTATGTTTGTATATGTTTCTTCGCACCATAATGCCTTGATATTTTCTACCTCAATTAATTGTTAATGTTACTCAAAAAAAATTTATCCATTCAAAAAGTTAGCTAATCACTTCATCATTAACTTTTTCGATGATGCTTAGGAGCTAGTTGGTACTTGATTGACCTTGTATGTTAATCATCTTCATAGGGCTCAATAGATATAAGGGGGAGGTACCCTTTCTCCATCATTACATACCTAAGTTGCCCCCTTCTCTGTGCAAAACTGTGGGTAGGTGCACTTTCTCCAATATTATTTCGTGTTAAACTTTTAGTTTAATATAATATTTCCCAATAAGCAAAGTATTGTTTCTTTCCTTTTTTACATGGTAATACATGTCTCATTCATATCATAAAAAACAAAGTACAAGTCATGTAAAGACCGACATGACAAAACTGAAAAGACAGCAAAACATCTCTGAGCTTGAAACCAACGCCCGTCACCTGCCTCCGGCACCACCATAGCAGCCACCAAAGGAAAAAAAGTAATGGATCACCTCCTCATCTGAGCTCGACGCGGCTTCATCGCTGATATGCACCTTTGCACACCTCCAAGGTGGCTCACCAAAAGTGAAGCCATTGCCATTGAACAAATAAAACTAGGGCAACACCCCAGGCACGCCATCAAACTTCAGATCTGCCACCCCACCACGGCTAAGACGCCGAAGGAGGAAATAATACCTGCCATCCATCAACCACGAACCTAGCACATGTTTTTTCTTCCAGATGTCGTCCATGCAGACCACGATCTGTATCCGCTACTCGACTACCTCCCAAGCTCCGCGTCGGCGTTGGAGCAAACGCCGTCGCAACCGCGGAGCCCGAGGACACATGTCCACCACGAGGATGACACCGCCGCCGCACCATCCTTGCTTGAACAAACCGATTTCCAGATTCGTCCCCAACCATAGGACCGATTGCCTCATTGGGGACATATCTGAATCTTCTTTATACAGCGTCGCCACCGCTGCCGCCGAAATGAAGACTATGTACAGCCGAAAACCTAAACTACTAGGGCCTAACCTAAAGCTACATGATCCACACGCGTAGATCCCGACCCCCCCCTCCCCCTCACCACTGAAGACCGAGGCCGGCGGAGGGGAGTCGCCGGCGGAACGAGGCGGAGGGACTCTCCTGGCAGCAGCTAGGGTTTCTTGATTAATATGAGTTTCCAATGTCTGAGAGAAGAGAAGCACAATACCATTTCCACTCAAAAGCTTCACCTGCTCTTTCAGCGCAACCAATTCCTGGTAGCAAAAAGGAAGTTCATCTTGGCCTCCTGTCTGCCAATCACAACAGGGTTTCCAATCCAAGTCAAATGAAAAACAAATATGATAAAGCACAAGACACAAACTACACACAACACAAAGGAGAAACGGTCAGATCAACATGTGGAAGAATTAACCTTGTCCATGTACGGCGTCCTTCGTTCCGCTCCATATGTCGTGGAGCTAGAACAAGTTGTCTCCTGGTGGATCATATACTGTACCATATACGCTTTGACATCATCTCTCATCAAATCTGCTATTACTTGCTCCGCTAATGGACCCGATCAATCATGGATCACATAACCGTCATCGATGATCGATCATGTCATGTCACGCACTCGAGAGGAACGGGTCCACGGCCGCCGGCCGGCCGGCCGGTCACCTTGTCACGTCGACTAGTGGGCATACATATATGGCCACAAAGCCACGAGACTGGTGTCCATCACCGCACGTCAACGCCATCTCCATTACCCACCTAACCGAGATATCTCTACCTAACCCTGTCATCAAGCTCGATCAACAAGTTTTGTCGAGAAAGAAAAGCTCCATCAACAAGCATCCATCGCTCCGATCCGATATGCCGCCGTCTCACTGCTGCCGGCTGCTGGCGGTGGCCCTGGTCTGCGTGCTGCTCCTGTGGCGGCCGGCCGGCGCGGCCGAGTACCCGGTCGGCGACGGCATCAACGGCTGGGACACCGGCACCAACTACGGCTCCTGGGCGCAGAGCCGCTCCTTCGCCCCCGGCGACGTCCTAGGTCAGTATCTCCATCAACCTAGACAGCCGATTGGCTTACTAGCCAGGCGCATGACTTGATTTCATCGATTAATTTGGGGCGGCCGGTGCACGCAGTGTTCGAGTACGTCAAGAGCCAGCACAACGTGTACCAGGTGACGGAGGCCGCGTACCGGACGTGCGACCCCTCCGCCGCCGGCTCCGTGCTCGCCACCTACGACACCGGCTTCGACAAGGTCCCGCTCCCGGAGGCCAAGAGCTACTGGTTCATCTGCGAGATCCCCGGCCACTGCATGGGCGGTATGAAGCTCGCCGTCAACGTCTCTTCTGGGTCTCCCGGAGGGGGTGCACCGGCGCCCGACGCGCCGCCGTCCCCGTCGGCCGGTGCCGCCTGCCGGAGCAGCTGGGTGGCCTGGGCCGCCGGCTTGGTGGTGCTCGCCGTAGTGCACGTCTTGGTCAACTGAGCTAGCTAGTTTGACCTGTTCAAAATTGGCTCCTGTATACTCCTAGCTGTTTATTCTTCCGTCCTTCTCCATTTTTTGTATTTAATTTATGATTTTTGGCGGATCAGTCATGATTCACAGATACAACATTCGATTCAATTGCAGCCGCTGTTTGCCACAAACATTTCCATGAAATTTGTATGTTCAATTGAATTTTTTCAGCAATTTCTTGTTTTTCTACCCTATCTATCTAGCTCTGTTCAACAACAAATCTTCGTCCTTTTAAGCTTTGATTGACATATAGTGCAAAACAATGCCAAATCCAGCAAGTGCGCCAAACATATGCAAAACAATATGGGAAGGTGGGCGCCGGAATAACATGATACGTTCAGATGGTGCTTCAACTACATGGCAAAAGTTCTGTTTGTAGCTTAGATTTAAACAGAACAAACCAGTAGCTTACCACAATTAAACAAATGTTTAAGTACAAAATTGTTTTATAAGTTTAATGCACTTGTGGTGGCAATCCTACCAGTACTATGAAGCATAACAGAGATGAAGCAAAATAAATAGTGGCAAGAAATAATGTATTTTTTATGTGGAACTTAAAAAACGATGATGTGATGGTAATGATGATGATGGAGCAATAAGCCACCACTGGTAGTTGATAGTGGCATCTAACAAGTCTACTTGCCCCTCAAGATCAAAAACACATTATATCAAAGCACTTACATGCCCGTGCATCAAGTATTATCGGTCTCATTTTTCAATTATATAAAATACCTCATGTTTCTATCTTGAGTCCCATAATAGTGTCGCTTTCTTTTTTTACATTTGATGAATGAATAAATATTTAGTGGTTGCCATTTGTGACACTCAACAAGAAAGTTAACGCAGTACTCTGTATTTACTATGTTTGTTAATTGTTTTGTCACAAGAGTTCTTTTTTTTTCGGACAAACTTTCAATCTATTCATCTTCAATCATGGCAGTACAATAAATACCAGAGATAAAAATTACATCCAGATTCGTAGACCACCTAGCGACGAATACAAGCACCGAAGCGAGCCGAAGGCACGCCGCCGTCATCGCCCCTCCATCGCCGGAGTCGGGCACAACTTGTTGTAGTAGACAGTCGGGAAGTCGTCGTGCTAAGGCCCCATAGGACCAGCACCCCAGAACAGCAACCGCCGCCGATGAAAAATAACGTAGATCGGAAGGGTCCAAACCGAAGACACACGAACGTAGACGAACAACGACGAGATCCGAGAAAATCCAGCAAAGATAGATCTGCCAGAGACACACATCCACACGCCCACCAACGATGCTAGATGCATCACCGGAATGGGGGCTAGGCGGGGAGACCTTTATTCCATCTTCAGGGAGCCGCCGCCGTCTCGCCTTCCTGAGTAGGACACAAACCCTAAGAAGATTGAAAAAACGACTAAAAACGAAGCCCTCCCGCCGGCCCTTACCAGGATCCACCGCGCCTCCATGGCCCTAGGGCCACCGGAGACGAGGCGGACCTGCGCCGGTGCCGGCGAGAGGCACAAACCCTAACTTTCTTTCTTGGAGGAGGAGGAGGAGGTGGAGGAGGAGCCCTCTCTACGGCTGCATTTGTTCCCCCTTCCTTCCACTGCCATGAAAAGTTGAAGAGAAATGCACAAATGCGGAAAGGTGGGCGTCAAGATAACATGATAAAACCATTCTGAAAGTGATTAATTACATTATATTCAAAATGGAATCAGTGCTTCGTACTTGCCTTTTTCTTCCTCGATGTTAAATAGAACAGCCGTATGCTTATTGTAGTATTAACAACTGTCCAAGAACATAAAATGTTGTTAGAGTTTAATACAATTGTGTGGTGATAATAGTAATGAAAGTATTAAATTAGCAGAGAAAGTGTTGAAATATGAGATGGGCTTAGAGCCCATATGACAATTTCAGATTTAATCTCTAAGGGTCCATGTAGGTGGCATGACAAGGTGGTGGGAAGTTTAGTCCCACCTTGGAAGTGGAAGGAGAGTTGGAGTGGTTTATAAGGGACTCTCTCCCTCATGCTATTGGAGCTTGAGAAGAGATGGGGCCCTCGCGCACTCCTCCTCCGTCCCGTTCACCGCGTACACGGTTGACGGGAGAGCAGGCCTCCGAAACCACGCCTCTCCGGATCTTGTACGGGGAGAGGGGCGATTAGGTTTTTGGGTAGCGACTACGCGACTGCTCGCTTCTGTTCATCTACGTCCGCACCACCTTCGTCATCTCCATGTCGACCGACGCCGACCGTGCCGCCGCTGAGAAGGCCGAGGCCGACAAGAAGGCCGCCGAGGATGCCGCGGCTGCTGTCACCGCCACCGTCACCGCATGGCCGATTGGAGGGTATACATCGTTTATCCCTCTTCGTGTTTCTTTCTGTTGTAGCAGTACTAGCGATATGCGTAGTACATGCTTTGTTAGATCGTAATCAGTATGTTATCAATGTTGTTCATGTCATGCTCATGATTTATTCATGGATTAATTTAATCGAAAAACTGCCTATTTTCTTATCAATCCAAAAACCTAGTGTGTGTAGGAGTTTTCCGAATTCTGGTTTTGCTGCTGCACTGAAACCGTCACCGTTTACGGGGACGTACTTTAAGCGTTGGCAGACTAAAACCACCTTATGGCTCACGGCCATGAACGTGTTCTGGGTCGCCGGTGTGACTCCCACAGGAACGATCGCTCCTGAACAGGAGAAGGCGTTTAAGGAGGCCACTGTGGTGTTCCTCCGGGCAGTTCTGGCGTGATTGGAGATAAGCTGGTCGATGCATATTTACATGTGCGGTCTGCCAAGGACTTGTGGGGCGCTCGAATCTAAGTTCGGGCTGCCGGCGAGGGAGCGAGATGTATATTATAGAGCAGTTCCACGATTACAAGATGGTTGAAAACCGTCCTGTATTGGAGCAGGCTCATGAGATAATATGCATTGTTAAGGAGCTTGAGCTTCTTAAGTGCGAGTTACCGGGCAAGTTTGTCGCGGGCTGCATAATCGCTAAGCTTCCCAATTCCTGGAGGAACTTTGCCACCACTCTGAAACATCAGAGGCGTGAATTCTCTGTGGAGGATGTCATTGGCCATCTGAGTGTTGAGCAGAATTCAAGGGCAAAGGACTCGCACGGAAAAGGGGTCGAAGGAACTTCTGTGGCCAATATGGTGCATCAGAAGAACTCCAATTCCCATAAGCCCAAGGGAAATAACGGTGTCCAACAGAGTGCCGACTTTAAGAAGAAGGGTAAGAAGACCTTCAAGAAGAACAAGAAGGATGAGGGCTGCTTTACTTGTGGTTCGCTTGAACATTGGGCCAACAAGTGCCCAAACAAGTATAAGAAGCAAGGGCAGGACTCCAAGTCTGTCAATATGATTGTGAGCAACAATGAGAGTGGTGCATCTGGGTACGGTAATTTATTTGCTGTATTTTCAGTTTGGCCGTCCACCGATTGGTGGGTCGACACAGGTGCAGGTGTTCATGTGTGTGCTGACATTTCATTGTTTTCTTCTTACCAGGCCACAGGTCACGGGTCCGTACTGATGGGGAATGGCGCGAGTGCTTCTGTTCTTGGTGTTGGCACGATTGATCTGAAGTTTACTTCGGAAAGGATCGTGCAGCTGAAGAACGTGCAGCATGTCCCCGCCATCAAGAAGAACCTAGTTAGTGGCTCCCTTCTATGTAGAGAAGGGTCTAAGTTGGTACTCGAGTCTAATAAATTAGTTGTTACGAAATATGGACTATTTGTTGGAAAGGGTTATGAATGCGGAGGCATGTTTCGCCTTTCTCTTGCAGATCTATGTAATAAAGTCGTGAACAATATTCATTTGAGTGTTAATGAATCTGAAGTATGGCATTCACGTCTTTGTCACATTAGTTTCGGTGTTATGACGCGGCTAGCAAAATCGAATTTAATCCCGAGTTTCACTTTAGCCAAAGGTTCTAAGTGCCATTCGTGTGTACAATCTAAGCAACCTCGCAAGCCTCACAAGGCAGCAGAGGAGAGACACTTGGCGCCACTGGAACTCATACATTCTGATCTTTGTGAGATGAATGGTGTGTTGACTAAAGGTGGAAAGAAATATTTCATGACTTTGATAGATGATTCCACTAGATATTGCTATGTGTCTCTGTTAAATACTAAAAATGAGGCTCTACACTACTTCAAAATCTATAAGGCAGAAGTTGAGAATCAACTTGAAAAGAAAATTAAACGAGTCCGGCCAGATCGTGGTGGAGAGTACTTCTCGAAAGAGTTTGATGCCTTCTGTGCGGAACACGGTATTATTCACGAGAGGACGCCTCCCTACTCACCCCAGTCAAACGGGGTTGTCGAGCGGAAAGACCGTACTCTAACTGATTTGGTTAACGCCATGTTAGATACGTCGGGTTTATCCAAGGCATGATGGGGGGAGGCTATAATGACATCATGTCATGTCCTGAATAAAGTTCCGACAAAGGATAACGAGATCACTCCTTATGAGAAGTGGACCAAGAGAAGGACAACACTCTCGTACTTACGTACTTGGGGCTGCTTGGCGAAAGTTAATGTGCCGATCCCCAAAAAGCGTAAGCTTGGACTAAAGACTGTGGACTGTGTTAATTTGGGCTACGCTGTGAATAGTATTGGCTATAGATTTCTAGTAGTGAAATCTGAGGTACCTGACATGAAGGTCGGTACAATTATGGAGTCTAAAGACGCTACATTCTTTGAGGACATTTTCCCCACGAGAGATGTACAAAGCACTTCTAGACAGGAATCTGAGGAGACTCCTGAACCTGCCATTCCGATGGAATATTATAATCAAACACATGATGAAAATCCTGAGGAGGATAATGAGGAATCCCTTGGTAGGGGCAAGAGACAAAGGACTGTAAAGACCTTTGGTGATGATTTCTTCATATACCTCGTGGAGGATAATCCCACTTCTATTTCAGAAGCATATGCATCTCCAGAAGCTGACTACTGGAAGGATGCGGTCCGTAGCGAGATGGATTCCATCATGGCTAACGGGACTTGGGAGCTTACTGAACGTCCTTATGGTTGCAAACCATTGGGATGCAAGTGGGTGTTCAAGAAGAAGCTTAGGCCTGACGGTACAATAGAAAAGTACAAGGCTAGGCTTGTGGCCAAGGGCTACGCCCAGAAAGAAGAAGAAGATTTCTTCGACACTTATTCACCCGTGGCCAAACTGACCACCATTCGAGTATTACTCTCGTTGGCGGCCTCACATGGTCTTCTCATTCATCAGATGGATGTTAAGACGGCTTTCCTGAACAGAGAGCTAAAGGAGGAAATCTATATGCAACAGCCTGATGGCTTTGTGATGGATGGTCAGGAAGGAAAGATGTGTAAGTTGGTGAAATCTTTGTATGGCCTGAGACAAGCGCCTAAGCAATGGCATGACAAGTTTAATGAAACGTTGACATCTGTTGGCTTTGTTGTTAATGAGGCCGACAAATGTGTATACTATCGCTATGGTGGGGCGAAGGAGTTATCTTGTGTTTGTATGTTGATGACATACGATATTTGGGACTAATCTCAAGTTGATCGAGGAGGTTAAGTCTTTCCTGTCTCAGAACTTTGAGATGAAGGACCTTGAAGTGGCTGATGTTATCTTGAACATCAAGCTTTTGAGAGATGATGAGGTGGGATTACATACGCAATCCCATTATGTTGAGAAGGTGTTGAGTCGTTTTGGATATTCGGACTGCAAACCATCTCAAACACCATATGATTCTAGTGTGCTGATTCGAAAGTCAAAAGGCACAGCTATAGATCAATTGAGATACTCTCAGATTGTTGGTTCACTCCAGTATCTAGCGAGCGCAACGAGGCCTGACATCGCATTTGCTATTAGCAAACTGAGCCGATTTGTTTCCAGACCGGGTGATGTACATTGGCGTGCTCTTGAGAGAGTTATGCGTTATTTGAAAGGTACTATGAACTATGGACTACACTATACCGGATACCCGTCGGTACTTGAAGGGTATAGTGATGTGAATTGGATCTCTGATGCTGATGAGATGAAGGCCACAACTGGGTATATGTTTACTCTTGGAGGTGGTGCTGTTTCCGGGAAGTCTTGCAAGCAAACGATCTTAACAAGATCGACAATGGAAGCAGAATTAACAGCATTAGACACATCGGGTGGCGAAGCAGAATGGCTTCGAGATCAATTGATGGACTTGCCAGTGGTTGAAAAGCCGGTTCCGGCCATCCTTATGAACTGTGACAATCAAACAGTTATTGTCAAGGTGAAGAGTTCAAAGGACAACATGAAGTCCAACAAACACATAAGAATGAGATTGAAAGCTGTCAGAAAATTGAGAAACTCCGGAGTGATAGCGTTGGATTATATCCAAACGGCTAATAATCTGGCAGATCCCTTCACTAAAGGGCTATCACGTGTTGTGATAGATAGCGCATCAAGGGAGATGGGTATGAGACCCACATGAGTTGCCATGGTAGTAACCCAACCTATGTGATCGGAGATCCCGTGAAGTAGGACCTGGGAAAACAAGCCAGTGGGGAACTAAGGAGAGTAATTTTACTAACCCACTCCGTTGGAGATGCAATACTTTCAGAAACTGTATGGAAGGATGACTACTGTCTTAATGTGTTCCAAGGCTTATATGCATAAGCAAGATGCTATCCTACAGAGCGATCTTTGGAGGAACACACCTATATGAGCCCGACTGCTGGTCACAGTCTATGAGATTGGGGTGATCTCTAGCAAGCTCATGAACAGGCCAGGAGTGTGACTAATATGCTCCACCCGAGGGGTCGGCCTTCGGCAGCCTCGTATCAGTGAGACTTGTGGTGAAACTTCTTGACGCCAAACTGACAATTCAAGGCATAGTCCATTGTTCAGTTGTGAAGGAGTGTAACTACTTGGTCTAGGTGGAGCTCAACCTTAATCGGTCTCCACTGAGATGTTGGTATATCAAAACAGTGTTTGGAACAAAGGACAAACTGGGCCCCTGAGATCTGGTGGGGGATTGTTGAAATATGAGATGGGCCTAGAGCCCATATGACAATTTCAGATTTAATCTCTAAGGGCCCATGTAGGTGGCATGACAAGGTGGTGGGAAGTTTAGTCCCACCTTGGAAGTGGAAAGAGAGTTGGAGTGGTTTATAAGGGACTCTCTCCCTCATGCTATTGGAGCTTGAGAAGAGATGAGGCCCTCGCGCACTCCTCCTCCTTCGCTCGCCTCGCCACGCCACGCCACGCCTCGTCACGACGCGCCGCGCGAGCCGAGCCGAGCTCACTCCTATGCGCTTCTTTTTGCCGGTCAGGAACGAAGAGTCTTTGACAGGTGGGGCCACGATCTGAGACGTCGGATCATGGGCTACCGACTTGGACGTGGGTTCAGCCCACGTCTCTCCACGTGCGGCCGCACATATATATGTGGGGCGCTGCCAACCCTAGCCGCCACGAAAACATAACGCATCTCCGCCTCCACGCCCACGTCGTTCCTCTGCTGCTGCTGCCGCCGGCGACTCCGTCCCGTTCACCGCGTACACGGTTGACGGGAGAGCAGGCCTCCGAAACCACGCCTCTCCGGATCCTGTACGGGGAGAGGTAGCGACTACGCGACTGCTCGCTTCTGTTCATCTACGTCCGCACCACCTTCGTCATCACCATGTCGACCGACGCCGACCGTGCCGCCGCTGAGAAGGCCGAGGCCGACAAGAAGGCCGCCGAGGATGCCGCGGCTGCTGTCACCGCCACCGTCACCGCATGGCCGATTGGAGGGTATACATCGTTTATCCCTCTCGTGTTTCTTTCTGTTGTAGCAGTACTAGCGATATGCGCAGATGTTTCTACTATATGCATAGTACATGCTTTGTTAGATCGTAATCAGTATGTTATCAATATTGTTCATGTCATGCTCATGATTTATTCATGGATTAATTTAATCGAAAAACTGCCTATTTTTTTATCAGAAAGCAATACCAAATTTGGTATTAATAACAACAGAGGCAGCAGAGAAATAAAATTCTTTAGTCTAAGAAAAATCACTCCATAGGTCCTTAATATCAAGGGGAGTGGTGCGTCGACCCAACTACTGGCAGAGCTAACAGTTAGTTGAACCCTGAGCACACCGCAGACTCAGGTCAATATGCTTAAGTTTTCACCTGCAAATTTGCACGTACCATTTGGGAGTGACATTGAGCGCATCTATTTTTTTCCTTTTTTTTTTACATGTGTAAAAATCATTTTTGGCATGCAGGAGCATGTTCTCACTAGAGCCAAATTCAATATCCGATGCTAAGTATGCTTATAAAACAAGACAGTTGGCCATCTTTTGATCCTCCTATAGCAGTGTGGTTTTTGGCTTCCCATGTCGCATATCTTTACCTAATAATAAAAGGCGGAAGATTTCTTAATTCTCGATACGTTTTTCTTAGTTTCCATATGAAATCAGGCCATCTATTGGGCCGAGTTGGGATTTACTCACATCATGTTCGGCCGGCTAGCAAAAAAACATTTTCTTTCGTGGGTGTTTGACCTTGGGACCTCTCCCGCATGTCCATGAGGCTGGAGCCAACCAAGCTGAACATTTTTTGTGTTAAAAGATAGGTTCGCTAACTAATTATATAGTCCCACCTCGCTTGTTTTCATCATTTTTCACCAATTTATATACGTTCCTAAGTTGTCTAGGGATCGAATCAGATGAAGTGTGATGTGAATCTGATTGCCCTGGGAACGAAAGAGAGGCCAAGCCAAATACGTGACACATGATTTGTGGGACGTGCGTGATTGGTTCTCTCAATGGTGAGAGAGAGAGCAGAGCTGGAGAGCAGCAAGGCGTCGGGAGGTGGGTGTGATGACGGGCAAGGTGTGTTGCGACATCTTCCGCATCGATCACCACTAATAGCCGGGTGGGCTTCTTTGTCGGCCAAATGTGCCTTTGGCCTGATGGGAAGGACATGGAAAGGTAAGGGACTTGATTGCTCACAAAAAAGGGGTAAAACCGACATAAGCTTTTGAGCTGCAACATAAGTTTTGTTTGTTTGTTTCTACATATGTTGATGATTAGGCCTACTTTACTTATTAATATTTGTTTAGGTAACTCCAGCATATAGATCACAATGGATCGTAGTGTCTGTATAAACTCGGATTGTGTCATGTCTGTGTTGGGGAACGTAGCATGCAATTACAAAAAAATTCCTACAATCGCGCAAAATCTATCTAGGAGATGCATAGCAACAAGAAGGGGAGAGTGTGTCCACGTACCCTCGTAGACCGAAAGCGAAATCGCTATGTTAACGCGGTTGATGTAGTCGAATGTCTTCACGATCCAACTGATCTAGCACCAAACGTACGACATCTCTGACTTTAGCACACGTTCAGCTCGATGACGTCCCTGGAACTCTTGATCCAGCAGAGGGTCAAGGGAGAGTTTCGCCAGCCCGACGGCGTGGTGATGGTGATGGTGATGTGATCCGCGTAGGGCTTCGCCTAAGCACTACGACGCTATGACCGGAGGAGTAAACTATGGAGGG
Source organism: Aegilops longissima (assembly GCA_021605205.1). Taxonomy (NCBI): domain Eukaryota; kingdom Viridiplantae; phylum Streptophyta; class Magnoliopsida; order Poales; family Poaceae; genus Aegilops; species Aegilops longissima. The sequence goes on from CM038679.1 coordinate 747,654,115, forward strand.
GGGCACCGCACACAACTAAGAGAATCTCTAATGTGCCTTTAGGGTGCCCCCCGCCCCCGTATATAAAGGAGGGGGAGAGAGGCCGGCGGCCAGGAGGGGCGCTTCATGGGGGGAGTCCTACTTGGACTCCTAGTCCAAGTAGGATTCGCCCACCCCCCCCCCCCCCCTTTTCCATTCTCTACCGGAGGGAATAGGAAGGAGAGGGAGAGGGAAAGGGAAGGGGGTGCCACCCCCTCCTCCTTGTCCTATTCGGACTCCCTGGGATGGGGGGGGGGCACGCGGCCACCCCCCGCGGGCTTCCCTCTCTCTCCCATAGGCCCATGTTGGCCCAACACTTCTCCGGGGGGTTCCGGTAACCCCTCGATACTCCGGTAAAATACCCGAATCATTCGGAACCATTCCGATGTTCGAATACAACCTTTCAATATATGAATCTTTACCTCTCGACAATTTCGAGACTCCCCGCCATGTCCATGATATCATCCGGGACTCTGAACAAACTTCGGTCATCAAAACACATAACTCATAATACAAATCGTCATCGAACGTTAAGCGTGCGGACCCTACGGGTTCGAGAACTATGTAGACATGATCGAGGCACATCTCCGATCAATAACCAATAGCGGAACTTGGATGCTCATATTGGTTCCTACATATTCTATGAAGATCTTTATCGGTCAAACTGCATAACAACATATGTTGTTCCCTTTGTCATCGGTATGTTACTTGCCCGAGATTTAATCGGCAGTATCTTCATACCTAGTTCAATCTCGTTACCGGAAAGTCTCTTTACTCGTTCCATAATGCATCATCCCGTAACTAACTCATTAGTTACATTTCTTGCAAGGCTTATAGTGATGAGCATTACCGGGAGGGCCCAGAGATACCTCTCCGATACACGGAGTGACAAATCCTAATCTCAATCTATGCCAACCCAACAAACACCTTCAGAGACACCTGTAGAGCATATTTATAATCACCCAGTTACGTTATGACGTTTGATAGCACACAAGGTGTTCCTCCGGTATTCGGGAGTTGCATAATCTCATAGTCAGAGGAACATGTATAAGTCATGAAGAAAGCAATAGCAATAAAACTTAACGATCATCATGCTAAGCTAACGGATGGGTCTTGTCAATCACATCATTCTCTAATGATGTGATCCCGTTCATCAAATAACAACACATGTCTATGGTCAGGAAACATAACCATCTTTGATTAACGAGCCAGTCTAGTAGAGGCATACCAGGGACACTTTGTATTGTCTATGTATCCACACATGTACTAAGTTTCCGGCTAATACAATTCTAGCATGAATAATAAACATTTATCATGATATAAGGAAATATAAATAACAACTTTATTATTGCCTCTAGGGCATATTTCTTCAGTCTGTTGTACACTCCAATGCCGATTTAACCCAGTTTAGTTTCTAACCATGATAACAATGTTCAGTTGTTTACTTTAAATGGTTCTGAAGCCGAGAAGCAGAAGTACATAGGAAGCTTGTTCTGAAATTTTGCAGTGAGATTCAGACAATACAACAGTAGAGATTGCGAACCCTAATATTGATGTATAATGTTTGCAGAAATATCTAGGACGATATGAACAAATTAATGTTGTCAAGGACGGGAATACATACCCTTTTCCGAAACTAGCGTCCTGAAGTACCTTTGATCTTTTTTTTAATCAGATACTTTTTTCCCATGTTGATCGTGACTAAAGTAGATTTATGTTACTTCGGCAACAAGAGAGTTCAGGGTGGTCAAAGTGCCTAGGTTTAATTGGGAAATGGTAAAGTTGCAATCAGTTGATTTTTTTTCTCCATACCAATGCATGGGCATTCAACTACGTACCTCTATACATAGACAAATGCATGTATTGTGCATGTATTATACACAAATGGACTATTAAGATTTTGGTTAAGACGAATCTTGATAGCATCACATACGTGAGTGTTCACCCATGGCAACGCACAGACCCACGAGCTAAACATGAAAGAATTTGTTTCTCTCATTGCAACGCACGAGCATTTTTGCCAGTGATGCAAAAAAGCAAAAGTGTTCGTTTCGATGTGATGCTCAACTTTCATGCTGATTTTTTTAATCTGAGGACAGGTTAAAACCGCCCAGTTTCTAACTGGTCCAAACAAATAAAAATTGAAAGCTTCGGCCTGACAAGTTCCAGAAAGTCCAACCACTTGTCCAAGTCAATCATTTCGAAGGCTCATGGTTTAAAATAATAAGGATGTAAACATATAGTGTGATACTATGTTATTTACACCTAAGAACGCATGTCTCCATGTCTCCACTAGTAGGTTTATGATTTTCAGGATAGGTGTAAGAATGAGTTCGAAGTTGTAAAACATTATACACTTCTGCTTCGGTACACCCCCCCTAAACACATCAACGGTTGAGATTACCCCATACCCCTTCATAATAAAGGGCAAGATGGTCTTTTTTGAAAGTACGCCGCGAGAGCTCGTATAAGAATTGCACCTCGCGACTGGGCCGGCCCATTAAGCCATGTCCCTCCTACAACGTTCAATGTTAGTGATGTAAAAATACTAAGAAAAAGATGAGCTCGTGAGGAATTGAACTCAAGACCCACCACTTAAAGGCAAGTGCTGCTAACCACCTCATCCCACCAGTATTTGTGGTATTTTCTAGCGCCAAATATATAAGAAAACACAAGAGCGTTAATATATATATATATATATAAGAAAACCATGGGCCAACTTGAAATTTTTTCATGCAACTCACTTTGGAGTATCTTATATATAGTATATGAACATACTTAAAATGATAAAGTAGGATATATACTACCATAAGATAGTATATGAGATATGTATATATATATATATATATATATATATATATATATATATATATATATATATATATATATATATATATATATATATATATATATATATATATATATATATATATATATATATAGGAAAATCCATCCTACCACCTGGTGGTAGTTACCCCACATATCTCATATACTACCTTGTGCTACTATATATACTATTTTATTATTTTAAATATATTCATATACTATATCTAAGATATTTCAAAGCAAGTTACATGAAAAATTGCATATGAACCCATAGTTTTTTTATATTTGTGAAATGCGTACATATTTGTACGTAAAAAGAGCATACTCAAAATATGGTACATACTACCTAAAAATTAGTATATATACTACTTAATCATTGTTATATACTACATACTACACGTACATACTCTCGGTTTCGATAGATACTACATACAACATACAAAACGCAAGTGGTGGTAACTACCACTGCTTGTAGGAAATATATATATATATATATATATATATATATATATATATATATATATATATATATATATATATATATATATATATATATATATATATATATATATATATATATATATATATATATATATATTAAATATTTCTGAAAAATTGAAACTTCTATTGCAAAAAATATGTGAACAATTTTGAAATGCCGAATAGTTTTGACTTTATGAACGAAATTTTAGCAAACATGTTTTGAATTTGAATAAAATTTGAAACATAAACAATTTCTGAACATCTTTCAAACATGTTGTGGTTTTATTTTTCGTTTTTTCCGTATCGTTTTCCTTCTTTTAATTTTTCTTTTTTATTTTCTTTTCAATATTAAAATCATCAACCTTTTTCTTAAATCCGTGAACTTTTCAAATTCATGAATATTTTCTTAAATTCACGAACTTTGTTTTCAAATCCGTGAACTTTTTTTCAATCCATGAACCCTTTTTAAATTTTATTAACATTTGCCAAAGCCTGTAATTTTTTTTCAAATTCGTGAATTTTTCTTTTCAAAATTGGTGAACTTTCTTAAATCCGGAAAAAAATGATTTGGCCCAACTGGAACCGGACGGGAGCGATGTCGTCGCCTAGTTGAACCAAGGCTGAGCATATTTTATTATTTTCTATTTTCTCGTTTTCTTTTATTTTGTCATTAATTTATATTTATCTTTTTGAAAGTTATTAATATTTTTGGAACCTGATAAAAAATTGAAATATGTTTGGAATGCCATAAAATGTTGTTGTTTGAAATATTATTTACAGTTTTGAAAACAATTCGGAATTTGAAAAATGTTCTTCTTTTGAAATTTTTATTCACAAATTAAAAAATGTTTGTGTTTCAAAATTTTGACAATTTTTTAAAAGTATGTGGTTTGCAATTTGTGTACAACATCAATTGTTGGGTTCACAATTTTGGAGAAAGTGCTCAAGCTTATAAAATTTTCACAATTTAAATTTCTAAAACTGTTGACAAATTTCAAGAAATTGTTTGGCTATAAGAAAAGTTTCATGTTGATTGATAATGACGAAAATTGCAAATAACATAGACATTCAATTTAGAAAAAACTACATGCTCACAGATGCACCCGTCTCAAACTACATGCTCACGGATGCACCCATCTCACCAAGTCTAGCACACTCCTAAAGTTACTATTTTTTTGGACTATGGATAAATGACACCAACTTTTGTTGGGCATGCCCAAGGTAGTCCCCAACGCAAAATTTGAACGAATTCAAACACCCGAACGCACGTTGCGTCACATGCGGGCAGTATTTTAGGGGTTTTCACTGGGAAAACCATAGAAAATGCATATAATATCATAAATCAATTAAACTTATCATGCATGCCTTCCATGGAGATGCCAGTGTGTGGATTTTTGGATCCATTTGGTTAATGTGACAAAAAATGGTTCGAGACTTACACTATAGACAGACCGAATGGTCCGGTTGAACATCGTGTAGGTCCTGTCGTGCATGAAATGACACCAACTTTTGCCAGCGTCTGAGTATGCCCATTGAGGGCCTCCATTCAAAATTTGATACAATTCGGACATCAAACGCATGTTGCGTCACGTCCGGTAGTATTTTAGGGTTTTTTTCACTCGGAAAACTCTAGAAAATGCATATAATGTCAGAAATCAACGAATCCTGGCATGCATGCCTTCCATGGTGATGCTAGTGTGTGTAATATCTTTGGCTCTATTTGGTTAATGTGAAAAAAAACGGGTTCAAGACTTACTCTACGGCAGACCCGAACAATCCCGATCAAGCATGGTGTAGGTCCTGTCGTGCATGAAATGACAAAAAAATTTGCCAGCATGCCTTTCATGGTGATGCCAGTGTCTGGAATTTTTTTGTCTCCGTTTGGTTCTTTTGGCCTAGACTAGCCGCCACACTCCAGCTACGTCGGTCCGATCTCGTCATTGTTGCTCCAATCTAATCGACGCTACTCCTCGAAGACATCCATCTTTGGACGGTGCTCATGTTCTAGTAGGGGATTCGTCTCGTTGTGCTTCGTTGTTTATTTCTTGTTGTATGGTAGCAAAGTCCAATATATATTGGAAGAAAAAATTGTTTTCTTTGGAAGAAAATTATGATGTCATTTATAAGTAAAATGTTGATGGAAGCATACATCAATCAGAAAGTTGGCCATTGAAATAAATTTCAACATCATAGGAAGCACATGCTCATTTTGTTTGAAGCATATGTATTTGTTGGTTGCACATGTATTCTACACCATCTTACTAATTTTGCATCGAACATGACTCTATTTTAAGGCCCTGCCCAAAAGAATGAAGCTTCGGTTACACAATAACCAAGAGGTGTTGGTTTTCATGAAACATTTATGCTTCCTACAGAGTTCAACAAAATTCCGGTTAGACACTAATCATTATTCAAAAAACAACACATTAGGCTTCCTATGCGCCCAAATAATGAATCTCTTACACACTAATCATGTATGCTTCCACCATTACTGCCTGCTGCTTCAAGGGATTACATGTTGTCTACAACCCTGTGTTTCAGTATAGGCTTCCTAGTTTCAATTGAGAATATATACACTTGTTTTTTTAGTTGAGAATATATACATCTGGAACGAATTTTTGGAGTACCTTTATTTTGGAAGCAGATTTTTCTGAATAATATGTTTCCATTCCATGTGCTTCTATTGGGAAAAGAAATGTTTCCATGGCGTTTATGTTGCTAAGAAAAAACATCCAGAAGCAATTGATTTTCTTTTGTATATTTAACGGAAGCAAATATGTAATTTGTGGGAACCATTATTTTTGTGTTTGTTTGTTCAAGCAATCACAACCTACCAAAACAATTAGTGTAAGATCCTAAAAAAACAATTAGTGTAATTTCTGGGAACCAGTTACTACTTTGTTGCTAGAAGCACATAATTAATTATCTCGATGGAGAGTTTAGAGGGAGGAGATGCTATATACGTGGGAGTGACTAGAAGCACTGATCTAGGAAGGAAAAATTCAGCGCATAACCATCGTGTCAGATCGGACGAACAGCGAAATGTTAATCCAGCGGCCAGCCAGACAAAGGTACTAATAGTGCAGTAATACAAAATATATCACAACTGGTAAGTTGATCTGGTGGTACTGCGGTGCATATTATCACTGGAGGTCTCTAGTTCGAGGCTTGCCTCTTGCATATTTTTTGAAAACTTACATCAGAGAAAAAAAGGTGTAAGTGGGCCGGCCCATGATGGGGCGAGTTGACGTATTTCGTAGACCATTCATCATACATACAAGAATGAGTACTACTGTCAAAAGTCCATATTGCCCTTTATACGTTTTGTGAGGGGGGGTGTACCGAAGCGGGTCTCAACATTATATACTACAAAATATAAAACATGAAGTTCACTATCTGGGGAAATTAAAACATACAACGGCCGTGCTCGAGACATGTCTAAATGATCTAGAAAACTATTGATAAGAAAAACAATATTTTTTACTGAAAAGTTTAAACAGAGGATGGAATCATTAAAAAAACAATGTTTTGAGTCAGTGATACTTGAACATGTGACTCTTTCCAGAATAATTTGGGGGCACGGGGGAGGGGGCGTCTTATAGCTAGTAAGCTATACATTCTCAATCAAAATATTTTATTAAGCTACAAATTTCAATCAAAATATTTTATACAACATCGGCCCACTCATGCATGCTACTTTGTGCGACCCACGTGGTGCTGCATCCTATCTAAAGCCCAAATGAAGATTTTTCTTATAGTAGGCCCCAAAAAAGTTGTGCAAGTAATGTAACCGGGGAGCAACTAACTAAGAGATACCCCTTGCGGGAGCCCCTCAACCTCAAGGGTCACATTCGGTGGGATGAGAGTGCGCCAACTGACATGCTCTCAACCGCCGCTAAGTGTCGTGTGTTGGGCGCTTCATTGGGATTTCACTTTTTAAATATTTTTGTACGCATTTTTGGGTTTTACATGATTTTTTTGGGTTTTTCGCCTTTTGTGTTTTTGCTCAGTTTTCCCTACGTTTTGGATCCAAAAAATCAAAAACAATTCCACAAAAAAACGCATTTTCTTCTTTTCGTGAGAGGCACAGATTTACTTCTTATGCACGCACAGATTTGTGTCTACGAGAGGCACATCTGTGCCTTTTAGAAAAGAAAAAAAATGTGTTTCTTATTTTTTTTTTTGCTTCTACAAGAGACATAGATTTACTTCTCGTTGAGCCACAGATTTGATTCTCTCGGAAACGGAAAAAGACACATTTTCTTTCCTTGGTTCTGCGAGAGACACATATTTACTTCTCCCGAAGGCACAAATTTGCTTACATTCTCAAAAAAGAAGAGAAAAAACATTATATTTTTTCGCAAGAGGCTCATATTTTCTTATAGTGGAGCCATAGATTTGCATTTGCTAACATTCTCAAAAAAGGAAAAAAAAAGTGGAAAAAAATTGTGCTTCCGGCTCAATTTTTATTTCGGTTTTTTTGTGAAAAAAGTTTGTCCAAACTATCAACATGGGATCTAGTTTTAAAGATCCCGATGCGAGAAATCCAAAGATAAAATAGTTCAAGATTTGGACGCACGATTTAAGAGATAAAACATTTTGAATAAAGAAATTTACGGAAAAAAAGGAAAACTGCTGGGTTGTGACAAGTGATGCACGTGCAGTATGTCACTTGTTGCAACCTGGAAGGGTGGGAGTGACCTTTTGCAAGGGGTACCACTTAATTAGTGATTTGAAAGTAGCCATGCTCCGTGAGACCTATTTCTCGCCCGTGTCCATATGGAACTTGGTATCGTCTAAAGAAGAGGCAGCTCGCCTTAGTGGGCGGCCAAGCTAAGCAATTCTGGGAGGGTTCTATAGATCCATGTTGTCCTTCATTTTCTGTGTTTCTGTTTCTGTTTTTTATTTTCCTCTTTTCCTATTTTTTGTTTTCTGCGTGTTTCCTTTGTGGGTTTATTCGGTTTTCTTTTTTAATTTTTTAAATAATTTCCCCTTTTCTATTTTCTTTTTCATTTATCATTTAATACATGTTTGATTTTCAACATACGTTGTAAATTTTTATTATGAATCTGAAACTTATTTTTAATACATGTCGAACATTTGTCAAATACATTATTCACATTTCTTCCAAATACATCTTTTGAACTTTTTTCATGACCGTATTAAAGGTTTTCCGAATACACATTGTAATATACTCCCTCCGTTTCTTGCTATGAAGCATTTATCTTAACTACGCGAACAACTTTTTATACTATCTAAATGTTTTTCGACAATTTTAATCTACTTTAGAAACTCGTGAACATTATTTTACATGTAACATGCATTATTTTTCTATGTGCAATTCTAAACTACGAGAAACTTTTTAAATTTTACAAAGATTTGTACTTAAGATGTCATAAACCTTTCCATAATATTTTCACATTTTTCAAACATTTTATGTAAGAAATATTTTTTAATTAAGCGTACATTTTTCTAAATTTTTATAAAAGTGTCATCAACATATCTGAAACGCGTGAATATTTTAAAAATGGAATGTACATTTTATGCTATCAATTTTTACAATAATACGAACATTTTAATGTTGTATGAGACACGTATTTAACTACCAGAACATATATTTGTACAATGTATATTTTTTTATAATTTGAATCAATTTTAGAAAAACATGAACATTTTTGTAAATGTGACATATTTTTAATTGCACAAGACATTTTCTAAACTATGCAGACATTTTTAAATTGTACAATTTTTCTAAATATCTTGAACATTTTTCTAAGCGTGAACATTTTAAAAATGTCACATACTTTTGTTTGAATGGTACAATATTTTTTTTAATTACATGAATTTGTTTAAAATTTTATAATAATGTAATGACCATCTGTTTAAACGTGTGAATATTGAAAAATGTAACATAAGTTGTTTAAATTCTATCAACATTAGTTTGAAGAATGAAAACGCATTTTACGTTGTATAAATTTTTTGAACGTACAACGGAAGTTTTTAAAATTTATTGTTTCCAAATATAAGTAAAAGAAATTTTAAAAGCGTGCGCTAGAATGCCAGGCCTTCTCCCACGCAGGGGCGACCCATTTAGGGGCCGCCTGAGACGAGCCCCATGTCGGAGAGACATATCCCCTCCCACTGTGGCATACCAAGGACCAAGCGATGGGAGGGTCGCATTGTCAAGCCCAACAAGCATCAGGTCATTGTCTACGGGAAAATTCTCCCTGTTCCAGCCACCAATGTTTCCGCAGAGGGTCATCGAAGCTCCTGTGCGCAACGTCCTAGAGCTCGGGCACGTGCCCTAGCTGCAATTACAGTACATTCATCCATGTACCCAAAGATGTGATCGAGGAAAAACTAACTTGAACTTTTCTAATTAGATTAAACTCCGCACGTTGTTGTGAGGATGTTTTGCAATTTATAAAATTCAGTTGTATGGAACATGCATATTTGGGATAATATGAGAACCAAAACTGAAAATACATGTGATTTATTGAGTTTGATTATATCACAGCTATAAAAAAATCTATTAAATATAAATAGGGTAATAGAATGTAAATTCTTATTCATGTTTGCATGTTGAGTGGGCCTTTTTCCATGTGTGTTGCATGATGTGGTTTCATGCTTGCATGTTGAAAGAAATATAGAAGTGGTGGCAGCTATTTAAATATAGAAGATATCACCTTCCTTTTTACATTTTTGTGAATCATGATTGATAAATCAAATATTCACTCTTTGCCATTTATGATGCTCAACAAGAAAGTAAAAATAATAACAGTAAACCAATACAAGGTGTTAAGCATTGCCGGACTATCCTTGTTATGTGCAAATAAACTGTAATGAATTTTAATATAATGAATGCACAACAATACCGAACGTGGCGGTGCAAATTGCAACTTGCTCTATTTGTTAATTGTTACGTGAAAAAAGTTCTTCCTCCCACTATCATTTAAAGTTGGCTGAGCGCACAAATGTGGTAAGGCGGGCGCCGGGATAACATCATAGCCATTCAGAGAGTGCTTCCATTACATTCCAAAATGGCATGAACACTATGCACCCGCCCTTTTCTTGCTCAATTTTAAATAGAACACACCTATGCTTATCGTACCATTTAACAACTGTCCAAGTAACGATAATGTTATCCGAGTGTAATGCAGTTGTCCGGTGACAATACCAACAATACTATGAAAATAACAAAGAAAGCAAACCATGATGGTCATAAATAATAATAAAATAATTAAAGAGGCCAAAAGAGCAATAAAATTCTTCGAACGCGTGACGAGGGAGAACTCCTCTGGTCTTACGGTTGAGTGGTGTGTCAACCAAATGTTGCGACCACATAGGCTCAAAATCCATGGTTCAGGACTTATCATCATGTCCTAACAATCCGGGCATTGCCTCAGATTGAAATGGTAGTTGCTGTCTTGCTGACAGAACACACTTTATCCCAGCAAAGCACTAGGGAAAAGTGGCAAGATAGGTTAATCTGAAGAAAAACACAAAAAGTTAATTATCCACTGACGAAACTCCGTTTCTTTCTTTTTAGAGACACACACAAAAAGGCCCAAGAGCATTTATAGGTTTGGATCGATCATGTACATAGGTATACACACACTTAGACGAAATTTGCACAGGTTTGATTAATTTTCTCCTAAATTTGTACTGCCAAAATGCGCTTCTGCTCTGTGTCTTGGGCCATCCGATCCCCTTTCAGAACTGGGTTGACGAGGTTCGCCGGAGAGAACTCTTGGTGGGCAGGATCAGGGCGGCCACTTCCCGCTTCAGCTGCCGATCAGATTACAGAATCAAAGGACAATTAAGTGTGGTCAGAGTACATAATCGAAGGATTATATGTTGCTAATTGAAAACAGTAATTTTAACATGCTCCCTGTTATCCCTTCTTTTCGCATGAGACGTAAGAGTACATAATTTTAGCATTTGGATGTAATATGTTGCAGAGGTTATGGAAAACTTATAAAATAAGCGTCTCCAATCAGATAAATGAGAAGCAAGAGAAGATCACTTTGAGTTGCACTGGTGAGGTAATTTTTTGCAGTTTCATAAAGTACAATTTGGCAGTGTTCAAAAATTAACTACTCCTTCCGTCCCACAATGTAAGACGTTTTTGCAAGGGACGGAGGGAGTAATAATTGGTTAAGTGCTGCCGTGGGTACCTCTTTGCACTGTTTCTTCAGCTTGAGGTTGTCATCCACCAGACGTCGAACCTCCTTCTCGAGTTCCTCCACATATGCCTGCAAGCACATTATTTACTTCACTAATCAGTGCCAATTCTGCTAATAGCTTGCAAATATTGCAGAATACTAGTGCTCCTGCGGGCAATTGTGGTTTGATTTCAGGTGTATGCCGCACTAGCTAGCACTAGCTAGCACTCCAGATAAGAAAATGCATGAGAGGAAGTCATAGAGCATTATTGGTTCATTTGAAGTAGTTATCTTCTGCAAAGTTTTGTCAACGTAATCATGAGCACATGAAGACAAAGTTAATTTGGAGCAGTTAGTTGGATGGATGTCAGCGGCTGAACTGACACCGGTCTATCGATGTCTACGGTGATGTTCTTGCTGAACTGTCCTGTGGAATATGGTTGGTTAGGGGTTTTCTTAATAATAAATTTAGTGAAGATATGTTGTTTATACATCTTAACCAAAGATGATGCTTTTCAACTAACAATCATATTAATAAACAAGTGGGTTTGAAAGTCCATCATATAATGGCAAACAGAGCCTGCTATGTCCATATCCTGCTGCTCATAAACACCTAACCAAATACAACCAGCATACTTTTTTTTAACATGGAACCAGTAATACTTCAAGTTCGGTTTTGCTATTTCTCTTTCGACCGAGGAAAAAACTTCTTTTATGTCACAGTTTGCATATCATCTGATCAGACTTAATGACTCGCACAAGTATAAAAGAATGAGAAATTGTGTAAAACTACTATGAGCACTTGACAGAGAAATAACTACTTAGTTACTGTATAATCTTGTAACAACTTGGATATTTGTGTATTGCTGATTTGATGTGAGCTGGTCACAAACTCCAAATGACTGAGTTTAGTTACTTTTTCTCTTGTAACAACCTGGTTATTTATGTATTGATGTCTATATCTAGCTGCTCACAAACTTCCAAGATGCAAAGGATTTATATGCCGTCCAGGAAGATGTATATTGCTCCTTCTGTTGTTCTTTTGCTAGAGTTGGATTAGGTCGACGAACTCTCTTGTTTTCTTAAAGCTATATTTTCTAGGGCCTACTGGGGTTATATTGTAATCAAGATTCTGTATTAGGTGAAGTAAAGCACTAATCACGGGAGAGAGAGAGAGAGAGAGAGAGAGAGATTTAGCCCATGTTGACCAAAAAATATTTGCATGAATGCAGCATGATGCGAGACAGAAAGAGATGCCACATTTTATTTGTCTTTCGGGTTGCCTTTTAACACATTGACCAAACTTAGTCACTAGTTGAGAGTTTTCTTCGGAGACACTTATCTTTCGCTACAAAATATGATTTAAATAGTGTTGTTTTTCCGAAGTTGACAAGTTCCCGTGCGAATTCGAACATTTCTAGCAAGTGAATCCTCTTATTCTTTCAAAAAAGGGACCAGTAAATCTCTTCGTGTAACATATATAGGAAAAAAAATTCACCTTGGTTTACCTTGAGTTACAAGGTATATTGAACTAGAAGATCCAAACTTTGAACTTGTAAATAAGAACGAATTTTCAAACCAAAAAAAAGTCAAATTTTGAGCTAATGATAGACTTCCTTCTGCAATTCTACATGTATGTACTCCCTCCGTAAACTAATAGAAGAATGGTTAGATCACTACTTTAATGATCTAAAAACACTATTGTATTAGTTTACAGAGGGAGTATATACGTTAAGATGCGTATTCGTGTACATACCCTCTTCCTGGCCCTGGAGCGCAGCGCGGACTCTCTGTTGCGCATCATCCGGACCGTCCTCCGGTCGTCGCCGCCGCTGCCACTGCCACCCCCCTGCCGCAGCTCCATGTCGACCTCGTCACCGCCGGCGAACCCGCCAAAAGAGACCGGTGTGGACGGCAGCGAGCGCGCGCCCGCAAGGTGGTGGAGGTCGGCGTCGTCGTCCCGCAGGCCGGAGATGGAGAAGAGGGAGCTGCACCCGCTCATGAGGCTCAGTTGCGGGCTCTCTGGCCCCCTCCACGCCGCGGCCGCCGCTGCCGCCATCTCGTAGTGCCCACCGCCACCGCCGCCGAGCCGGTAGTTCGCCATGGGAGCCCGAACTCAAGGCACCTAGATCGATTGATCGAGCTGATCGAGCAATTGATGCCAAGAACCAACTACCAGTGGTGCTCCTTTTTTGTGCTGCGTGGGTGCTGGGTTAAGCTAAACTAAGATGCTTTGCTTGATCCACGTATATATCCACATATCTATCTATCCAGCTTTTGCTCTCATATATATCATGCTGCTGCTGCTGGTGTGCTAGCTGTGCTGGCTCTCAGGGACCAATGCTCCACTAGCTTAGCTAGCTGGGCTGTAAGATTGTGAGGAGAATGATGGGTACAACTACAAATATATACTCGCTGGCTGATGCAGCTGCCTGGCTGAGCTGTCGAATGTCTACCTGATTAATTAGCTATAGCTAGCTAGGTCTCTCTACTCTCTAAGACTAGGACTCCATGCGATTAATTAATTGTTAATCATTGCTCCTACTGTAGTGATCTCAACTCTCTTATATTATTTTTTACAGAGGGAGTAGTTGTTTTCATTCTTCATTTTTTGGGTATTATCTCGACACAAAAAATGTGATAAGAAAGGGATGTTGTCTTGATTTTTGGGAGGCAGGCAGTTGACTAAACACACTCGGTGATGAGGCTGCGTAGCCATGCTGTCGAACGGCTACCTGCTCAGCCGGGTCTCCCTACGTAGTTAACAGTTGATAATGCATATTTTACTCTGTTATCCATTTAAAAGAGAGGTTTGTGAGATCGACAGAGAGTTGCGTGTGTAGATTTTTTCTGACAGTGCCAGTTTATCATGGACGATTATCTATGTAATTATATATTGCTTGCAGTTCTAGGTTTCATCTTGTAGGCCAGATGCGACCGGCGTATGATGCCGCCTACATGGGCGATCGACCGATCTATCCACACACACCGTACGTGCGTGACGGTGACAGTAAAGTCGGCACGTCCGAAAAATGGGAAGCTGAAGAGATTTTTTGAGAGCACGTGTGAAATGGAGATGAAATCAGATGCACAGCTATGACGAATGGCTATGAGATATATGGGCAATCTTGTCCTTAACCTCGGACTGAGAGACAGCCAATTGAGTAAACTGATGCCATGCCACGACAACATAGAAGAAAGAGGAGTAAATAGCATAAAACTACTACTTTACAAGCCATGATTCCAAAAAACTACCAGTTTTAAATTTTTCTTAGATAACTACCAAGTCAGGCGTTGGCTGTTTCAAAAACCCTAACACTCGTCGCTAGCGATTTAAACCGTTTTATGACAGGTCGGGCCCACTCATAAACAATCCGTTTGTTTGACCGTTAATTTACATGTGGGACCCACGTGTAAGTTGCCTCTTCTTCCTCTTATTTTCTCTTCTCTCCTCATGTCTCTTTCTTCTTCCTCTCCCCCTCCCGACAACCACCACCCACCGACGGCCACCTCCACCATCCGTCGCGCGCTAAGACAAGCTCGACTGCAGGAACGAACGCCACGCGGAGGGCAGCCGCATCGCAGGGGCACGGGCCGCCGCCAGCCGCGCACCATGGCTAGGAGCAACGGCAGCTGTCGGCAAGGAGCTCCTCCACCTAGCCCGGCGCCCGACTAGAGAACCCCGCCTTCGCGACGAGGAATGTGGCGGCCGCGCCGCCTCCTTTTGCTTGGCCGGCGACCTGGCCGCCGGCGAGCTGCTCCTCAACGCCGCCGCGGGCTCCGGCGTGGCCCTGGACCTGCAGGACGTGCTCCGGCGTTTTTCCTTTGAAAACGTCTACGGCGTGACATTCGGCTTCGAGAGCTCCACTCTGTTCGAGCTCGAGGTAGGGGATTGCCGCAGCCGGAGGCATGAGGCGTTCTTCACGGCGTTCGACAATGCCGTTGAGATCTCCTTCGCGCGGCGGGTGGAGTGCGGCGGTCGACGGCGATGATGGAGGGCTGCAGGCCGGCGACCCTCACGGCGGCTGCTAGCGCACGGCCACGGGAGGGATCCGATTGCTTTTTTCAAAAGTTTGCAAGGACCCGGTTGCATTTTTGAAAGTTTACAGGGGCTCGTGGCATTTTTGAAAAGTTTGCAGACACTGACATGTGGGACCCACATGTCAGTTAACGGTCAAACAAACGGTCAAGTAGACGGATCGTTTAGGTGCAGGCCCGACCTGTCATAAACCTGTTTAGTTTTTTAACAACGAAGATTTTGGGTTTTTTGAAACAGCCGACCATCCATTTTGTAGTTATCTGAGAAAAATTAAAAATCGATAGTTTTTTAAAACCCTAGCCTGTAAAGTAGTAGTTTTATGCTATTTACTCAAGAAAGAGAGGTATGCTTAAAGTTATAATCAGGCCGTAGGATCACTGCTAATGCTATGGAAATGGTTGTCCGTGGTCGCATATCACTGACGGTCCACACATACCCCGTCAGTGGTATCAACGAGACCGACGACTGGGTGGTTAGTTGTGCTGTCGAGTAGTTACATGCTTATCCAGGTCCGCGTATGTAGTTAATCATGATTCGTTGTAAATTTTTTTGTTATATCCTAGAATAAAAGAAGTTTGTGAGAAAGAGTTTTGTGTTGTTTTTATTGTCTGATGATGACAGTCATTTTATTGTATATCTAAGAAAAGTAATAAGCAATACAAAGCAGCGGGTTGGGGCTAGGATATGACAAACATTATAAACAAGCCCCTACATAAACAAGAAATTATACAAAATTCCACATAAAGCACCCTCCTCAACCTCGCCGTCTTCTCCTTCTACCGCGCTCCCTCCTCCCATCTCCATAGCAACACCCACAGAAGGAAGGCATAAACTCATCAACTTCCGTCAAGCCTGCCCAGGTAGTGGCCACCATTGGATTTGAACCGTCCCGGAGGGCGTGATCTTGATCAAAGAGAAACAACATCGACCAAGAACCTACCCATGCACAACAGACCACCCTCCCCCCTCACCGTACGAAAGAGGAATAGGAGCACAAACAACCTCGACAACGATGAAGAAACAACCATATCTCAGTGATGAGGCTGCGTAGCCATGCCGTCGAACGGCTACGTGCTTAGCCGGGTCTCCCTGTGTCGTTAACAGTTGATAATGCATTTTTTACCCTGTTATCCATTTAAAAGAGAGGTTTTGTGAGATCGACAGAGAGTTGCGTGTGTAGATTTCTCCTGACAGTGCCAGTTAATCATGGAGGATTATCTATGTAATTGTATATTGCAGTTGTAGGTTTCATCTTGGAGGCGTGACGCGACCGGAGGTCCCGACGGCGGAAGATGCCGGCCCGGCGACCCACGTTGATCGGCTGATTTATCTACGCACTGTGCGCAGCGATAACAAGGCAGGTTAGCCGCAGCTCTGCGTGCAGGCGCAGTAAGTTGGCACGCCCGAAAAGTGGGAAGCTGAAGAGATTTTCCAAGAGCGTGTGTGAAATGGAAATGGAATTGGATGAGCGACGGACAGCCACATATACGTGCAATCTTGTGGTTAACCTCGGACAGATACGCAACAAATTGATGTCATGCCGTATCATGATAAAATAAGAGAAATGTATGTTTTTGGTCCCTCAAGTTTCCAAAACATATAGACTTGGCCCCTCAAGATTTTTTGGTACAAATTTGGTCCTTCAAGTATCGAAACCAGGTAAGTTTTGTCCAAAACCAGATTTTTGACAGGGTTTGACCGCCCACATTTTGATCGGGTCTGATCGGATGAACAGTGAATTCAAAAAAATTCAAAAAGATCTGAATTTCTTTGCCATCCAATATGCTTACATGCGCAAGGTGCGCGCCAAATTTCATGGTTTTTTGACGCTCAATAAGATTGTGGCAAAAAAATCTACTCTAGGTGAATTGTAAATTCGAAAACAATAGCAAAATATTCAAAAAATCCTTAATTTTTTTGGCAGCTTGGGCGCGTTATGCGCGTCCATTTTTTGTGCGAAATGACACGTGATGAGCTCTACAAAAAAACAAATTTTGGTTATTGTTTGTGAGCGAAAATTTGTTTTTGTTGCTGCGAGCTCCTTAGATGTCCAATGATGAAAAGTATTTGCACGCACCTTACATGCGGGAGCATACTGAACCCCAAAATATTTCAGAGTCTTTTAATCCTTTTTTTTGCTATTTTTCGCATTTACCGTTTACCCAGATTATATTTTTTGTGTTTTTATTGCAACGGGCTCCTCGAGTGTCAAAAGACCATGAAAATCGCCACGAACCTTTCGCACGTAAGCATATTAGATGGCAAAAAACTTCAGATTTTTCATTTCTTATTTCGAATTTACAGTTCATCCCACCAAACCCGGTCAAAATCTAGGCGGTCAAAATGGTTTAAAATCTGGTTTTAGACTAAACTTACCCTGTTTTGAGACTTAAAGGACCAAATGTGTACATAAAAATCTTGAGGGACCAAGTCTATACTTTTAGGAAACTTGAGGGACAAAAATATACTTTTCTCAAATAAGAAATATCCTTGCAAGCAGGCTGTAGAACCTCTGCTACAGCTACGAAAACGGTCGTTGTGGTCGCATATCAGTGCCAGGCTACACACAACCCGCCAGTTGTATTAGACATATCAGTGTCAGATTACACAAAACCTGTCATCAAGCCAGGCCTGCATCAAGCTCGATCAACAACACCAACGGATGGAAAATCGGGTCGCCATGGCGACTTGAGCAGAGGGAAAAGGGGGAAGGTTGAATGTAGTACAATTGCACATGCCCATAAATACGCATATACACTCACCTCTATAAACACACCCATGGATACTGAGCCAACACAACATCTTGATATTGACGAAGTCACAATACGCACCTTCGTATCGACGGGAAGGTCTCCTCCTTCTGAACGAACATCGCCGGAAAGCCTAAAAAAATGCAGGAAGATGCAAGCACCATTGCCAAGTCTACCTTGGTGGACTGGTTCCACCATAAGGAACTTAATCATCTGAACTACGCTCAATTCGCACGCGGAGGCGAATTTCAACGGATTGCTTTTTATTTTTTCGTCTCTTGGTCTCGGAAAAGATATGATGAGAAAATGATGTTATACTATTGATTTTTTTGGAGGCAAGCACTTGACTAAAGACTAGAGACCCACTTATTTACGAGATAGTTTTACTTTTTTGGAGGCTAGAGTATATGAGAAAAGTCTACTATATGAACTAGTTACTTGTGACGTAGGGATAAGTTGGACCATGTTTCATTTTTGTTCCACTTTAATTAATCTAGAATTTGCACAAATGATTTCATTTTTGAACAGTCTTTTGTACCAACATTGGCTTCGAGAGGTAGCCCGACATGTGTGCTAGCAATTAGGGTGCACATTTTTGGAAGTAACACATCTAATGTTTCATGACACGCATACCAATTAGCATGCCACTGCATGTCACACAATAAGCACCAAATCGATGAATGGGTCCACATGGCACTCTAAATCGTCATTTGGTGTGAATTACATGGAAAATCTAAATCAGAGAGACACAAGTAAAAAAACAAATTTAGCATGTCATCACGTCTACGTCCCAACTGTGGTTGACCTACAATGAAGCATCAAACGGCGTGCGGCTTTTCTCGAACGAACGCGGACACATGCAATTGAACCTCGGTGGATCGTGAGAGCAGTAACTTTCATGCAGATGATTGATCAGGACCATACAAGGGTATTAAAAGGTATAGGGCAACCATATATGTGCATGTGCTGGACACTCTAGCTAAATCTATAGCACCGTGCTGTACTATATTAGCTTTTTTTTTTTAAATACACCCAAAGAGCATATTAAACCACACACTGATTGTCAAGGAGAATAATAGCCGGTGTAACAGAAAGACAACAAGATACAAACTGCTAGTAAAAAAGAATACTACCAAAACCATATCGATCATCCACTTCTTTCGATTTGTGTCTCGTGTCATCTTATGTCGTGATGATCTAGACCGTCCGATGTTAGAAGTGAATGAGAGTTAGTTAGGGCATCTCCAACACTGACTGTCAAATCGGACACCGATCCGTTATGGACCGACGGAGACTAGTGCGTAGACACTGATGCGGGATCCGGCCATCTGATTTTATATTTTTCATTAACTAAAAAATGATTAGTAACTTTTAGTTTGACGGAAGTCTTCTAATCATAGTTTCCGCCAAATCTGGCCGGCTAAATCATGGCTACTAAGCACCAAGAAGCAGAAAGCTAAGCATTTGGCTTCCGCCAAATGAAGTTGCTAAACGTTTGGCGCCAAATGAAATTTGCTTCCCACACCTTCCGCCAACTAGTGATTGTCAAAAAAAAAACACTAGTGCATATGAGTACCTTCCGCCAAATGACTGTCTAATATAATTGCATAATAAAAAAATATTTGCAAAATTAGCACTAAATGCAAAAATACTAGGCAGTCTTCGGCCAACTTAGTATAAGCTAGCTATCCACGGCAATTAGCACAATGCCTTCCGCCAAATACTAGCCATCCTGGGTGGACACGGTACATGATGGTTTTTGTTTGGTCGGACGGATGTCCAGACTCCCGAAAAGCCCTCTTATTTTGCTTCCAGTTTGTCGAAAAACGGACGTTTAGACCGCTTCGCAGACCGATGGAGTACCGTATTGGATGGCTAAATGCATCCGAACCACTTAGGAATTGGCAACTAATTAAATAATTAGGCAGATAACCTCTTGAGATAGGCAAAAGTAATGCACATCCAAAATTAATAAGCTTACGGCCGGAACAGGGGATGCAGTGATTTCTGCTGTATGCAGGAAAATGTCGTCTTCTGGATTAAGGAACTTTCTGCTCTGAGTTTGTCGACATGCATGACACTGCGTTTTTCTGAACCGGCAAGATATGTTTGTATTTGCCGACCTTAATCAGGTTGCCACACAATTAGTTAGTTAATTAATGGGTAGTCGTAGCCCACACCATGGAAAATGACAAGGCAAGCTACATCATCAACATCAGTTGTAAACTGAAGACAGTTCACAGTTGGATACGATCGCTGCAGGAAATAATCAGGGGTGGTGAATGTGGGCACAGCTTTAGATTCGATCAAGATGTAATTTTGGTTATTTTTTTTTACTCGCTGGAAAAAACTACTCCCTCCGTCCGGAATTACTTGTCATCAAAATGGATGAAAATGGATGTATCTAGAACTAAAATACATCTAGATACATAAAACGATAACAATACGGACGGAGAAATAGTTAACTAGCTGCTCTTGTGCAACTTGTCCACTATGAAAGGATCAGTATGGTGAAAGTTACATTCATGCATGCATGTACTTGGCCGGACTTGGTCGCTGTCAGAGTTCACCGTTCTCTTTGAAATGCCTCGGATTTTAATTTGACTTGCAAACTGATCAATATATTAGAATAACAAAACTAAGCAAGCACAAAGTGCCAACACTAGTGCAAATCTGCGCCATTAAGCCCTACCCAGTAGCGGATCCAGCCCAATGCTCCAGGACTCCAGGGCTGGCCAATAGTAGAACTGTTCATAAATAATAAACCCCCAGAATATAAAGTGTATTGATTTTCATGCAAGTCAACCATTTGAATGTTTGACCAAGATTTATACTAGAATAAAATAACAACATATGCAATACCTAATAGATATAATATAAAACTACTTTTCATGATAGATCAAATGATATAAATTTTATATTGTGGATATTGATATATTTTTCTAAAACTCAGTCAAAGATGCACTCGCTTGACTTTCAAAAAAATAAATACACCTTATATAAAAAAACAACGGAGGGAGTAATAAAATTCCTATGATATAAAGCTATTGGAAAAATCCCAGGCTCGCCCTCTAGCTCCGCCATTATCCCCACCTACCACATACTCTACATCGAACTGTGTGTGATGAATGCTTTGCACACGCTATAAATATAAAAACTGTACAAAAAATAAATGTGTGTTATCCCCGGCACATCGCACACGATTGCCTTATAGTCGAACCAAGTGTGGTGCCTTTTACACACGGTTTTATTGAACAAAGTTTGCCATGACGTGAATCAGTCATAACTAGTAGAAAAAGACTCATTTGTCCCGGTTCGTGAGGGTCTTTAGTCCCGATTATGGAAACGAGACTAAAGGGTCGGTATTAAAGGCCCCCCCTTAGAGCATCTCCTGCCGTTCGGCCCCCCAGGACGCCAGTAGTGGCCTGGGGGCGAGCCGGCGCTAGATCGCCCCCTGGGGTTCGGTTCGCTCCCAGTCACAGGCCCACGGTCGCCGCGGGTTCGGCGAAGTTCGTTTTAATTTTTTTGCAAACCCAGCGAGTTTTGCATGAACTCGGCCATCTTTCGTCAAAATTTGTACAAAACTTTAAATCATGCATGAACTAACTTAAAAACGAACTAAAAACGCACCCTTTACTTCCGGTTCGTGTCTCAAACTGAGACTACAGGTCTAACCTTTAGTCCCGCGGTTTGAGACACAAACCGGGACTAAAGGGCATCGCACCCTTTAGTCCCGGTTCGTGTCTCAAATTGGGACTATAGGGCTCATTTAAACCGGGACTAATGCCTTTAGCCGCACGAATCGGGACTAATGCCCCCATAGGTTCCGATTCGTGACTGAACCGGGACTAATGGGCTTATCTGGCCCGAACGAAAGCCTTGTTTTCTACTAGTGCATGTGGTAATCCGATCGAGTGCCATGATAAGACATATCACACATAATTTTAGTTGTGCCCATTGTTTGTGATACAGGCACATGATTGGTTTCCATAACTGTGTGCTATGATTTTTACCTTCGCCGACGGTTCTTCAGAATTAGTTATGTGTGATGTTGTCCACCCAATTAATTCAGACATACAGTACTCCGACAACGGAATTACTTAATTTACAAAGCTAAAATGTTCAAGTTTAAAACTAAAATATCTAACTATTTCTAGCTAGCTAGGTGTCGTCTTCTGCTTCAACGCTGGCTAAGAACACATGGGCGTCCTATATGTGGCCGACAGTCAGGTCCATAGCTTCGATCGCTTGTGCCATGTCGGCTTCACATTCTACGGGTTCAGCTTTGCAGTTCATCCACACAGTTGAACCCTTCATACTTGAAACCGGCTATATATAGTTGAACTAGCTGGTTCAGTATGTAGCTACTGAAATTTGGGGTCTATTTTGTTTAGTTCATCTATATGCGAACTATTTGTACATAGAACTACCATTTGTGGATATGAATGAAATAAATGTTGAGTGAATTTCAGCTTGTGTTGCCCATGTTTGTGTAATGTTCAGTTGCCAAATTAGACAGTGCCTATATATAGTTCTTAGTTGGCAGTGCGCAATGAATGAACAGTTTAGTTCCCAAATTAAAACTTGTCAATGTTCCAGAACTAACAAATGTCAATGTTACATCGCATACAAAACTATTTAATAAATCATGTATGATGAGTTACCAAAGGAGAGGTGGCTGTAGGCGGAAATAAGTGTGTGAGGAGCGATCCTTCACGTTCGAATTTCTGCATGCCCTTAGATTATTAATGAAGTAGCACCATGTCACACACGGTCCAGGAAAGAAAACCGTGTGAAAAGTCCAGACAATTAGAACAAAATTGATTCAGATTTCAGTTCGATTTCATTACTAATATTGATGGACGGTAAATTGATCGCATTGCAACTTACATTGGCAGATCATACTTTGTTAAACTATACACTAATAAGTACTAGCTAATAGTCTTTGTCACGATCATGAGGACCGCCACCCCCGCCACCGCAACGGCCACTGCCACCATCAGGGCGTAGTATAGTTTACAATCTTAGTTGCTTTCCTCGCGGGAAAAATTAGTTAACTCGCTAGCTGCTCTCAGTGAAGTAAACGACTACTGGGGGTAGATATGGTGAAGGTTCCTTTCATGCATATGCATGTACTTGCCGGACTTAGTCGCCATCAGAGTTCACCGGCCTCTTGGAAAGCTTGGAGTTTTGACTTAAAACGAACCAATATTTAAATTTGAGTAAAGAAAACTAAGCAAGGACAATAATGTGTGTAGTTAATGCTAGCTATCTTAACCACGAGCTTAAAAAAAGATGTTTGTTTGCAGTTGGCATACATAGACCTATAGTCGGTCTAGCTAGCTAGGGTACATCATCAGAGATGGATGGTTATGTGTTTCTTAAAATTAGTGTCGTTGGCTTGGATCCCGTCTTGCATGCAATAATTGTAAGTCAACAAGGTGGGTACTACTAACTTACATTTCTTATATAATCTGCAGTCTTTAGAAATATATATGAGGAGAGCATCTTGCAAGCAAGTTCCATCAACCATCAACTTCTCGAAGTTTCTCAGAGAAATAAATACATGACCTAACTTTAGTAGGGCACACACCACCGCAGCAGTGTCGGTGTCAAGCGAGTGTTCAAATTTCGCAATTATTGTTGAGAACTAGGTGTTGCTTGTTGGGAAACCTATTGAGCTCGACGCCGCTGACATGGCCTTCCTCGGATGCATGTGCGTGTGATTGGCAAGTGGAGCTTTTGCTTGGTTTGGATTTTCCATGCAAAAGGTAACAAGCTAGGTGAACATGTGCATCTAGAACACACAAGA
This sequence comes from Aegilops longissima, assembly GCA_021605205.1. Classification (NCBI taxonomy): domain Eukaryota; kingdom Viridiplantae; phylum Streptophyta; class Magnoliopsida; order Poales; family Poaceae; genus Aegilops; species Aegilops longissima. The sequence continues at coordinate 747,678,208 of CM038679.1, forward strand.
AATTGTAAGCTGCACACAAGGGAAGTTAACTGGATGACATGGGTGCAATTAAAACAAGTTTTGAGAGGAAAATAATATCTCAAACCATCTGCCCGGTTTACAATCAGATTTCACCGTGGATCATTATCCTTATCAGCGAGGTATTCAACACAAAGTTTCACTTGAATATGTTTCGAGAAAACTTAATTTTCCCCGGAGACGGGAATGAATGTTGCATTGGCATTGGGAGCTTTCCAGAACCTTGCCGAAGTTAGGGACAACGCGGCTTGCCGCAAAATTGCAGAAGGCTGAAAGGAAGGATGAAACTGGGAAGAAATCTTGTGTTGTACTGGAGGACGAAGATGAACAATGACTTGGGCATGGAAGATGAAAGGAAGCCGTTGGATTGGAATCCAACAGATGTTTCATGTCAAATCATCTGAATGCTGAAACATTTTGTAACTAACTTAGGGCTTCTTTGATTCAAATGTCTTTCATAAGAATTTTCAAGGATTGTAATCCTTCGGAATTTTTTCATTCTTGGTTGTTTGATTTCTATGATTGAATCCCATAGGAATATTCCCTAAGGACTGCTGTGCAATACATTCCATAAGAATTTTACCATCCACTCAAACACTTTTTGAGAGAATCTTTTGTTTTTCATATGATGGAATCAAACAAACTAAAATCCTGTAGGATTGAGCTGAATATGACATTCTTTTAAAAGAAGTTTGTTTGCAGTTCGCATACATACACATATATTGCTAGAGCTAGCTAGGGTTACATCATCGGAGATGGATGGTTATGTGTTTCGTAATTAGTATCATAGTCTAGGAGTCACATCTTGCATGCAATAATTGGAAGTCAACAAGTTGTGTACTACTAACTGAGATTACATATATATTTTGTAGTCTTTAGAAACATATATGAGAGCATCTTGCAAGTAAGTTGCATCGACCATCAATTTCTCGAAGTTTCCCAGAGAAATAAACACATGATTTAATGTAAGTAGGGCACACACCACCACAATGTCACTACCAGTGTCAAGTAATGGTTGAAATTTCACAATTATTGTTGAGAACCAGGTGTTGCTTGCTGGGAAATCTATTGAGCTCGATGATGTTGACATTGCATTCCTTGGCTGCATGTGCGTGTGATTGTCAAGTGGAGCTTTTGCTTGGTTTGGATTTGCCACCCAAAAAGTAAGATGCTAGTTGACCATGAACCTTTTGAAGTATCTCAGAGAAATAAACACATGATCTAATGACGGTAGGGTACATACCACCGCAGTGTCAGTATTGGTGTCAATCGAGGGTTGAAATTTCGCAATTATTGCCGAAAACCAAGCGTATTAAAACTAATTTATTGTAGAAAATAATATCTGATGGGTCAAACCATATGCCTGGTTCCCAATCAAATTTCACCGTTGAACCCTTACCAGCGAGGCATTCAAAACAAAAATTCTTTTGAATATGTTTAGAGAATATATTTTTCTTTTTCTACTCTGCTATTCAGCACACAGCCCAGTTTTTCTTGGGATCAATCGGTTTTGCGCCCGGTGGAGAGTAGTGTCGGAGGGCGGACGCCGAGATAGAGCGGTACGGTTGGCCCAACGTCCCTAGCGAGACCTCACCAGGAGCGCACAGGAGACGGGGACCCCAGGGGCGGCCGCCACATTGCCGCCGAGGGCTTACCAAAACCTTGTCGGAGGTGGGGCCGACGCGGCTTGCCACGACATCGCATAAGGTGGCAAAGGCAGGAAGAAGCCCGAAAGAAATCACGTGTTATGCTGGAGGAAGAAGATGAACAATAACGGCTGGGAGAACAATACAAAAGGGCCAATCCAAAGGCTGGCGCCAAATAGGTGAAAGTTGAAACGTTGTAGGTGCTCTGTTTTTTCCTGTATTCTTTCATTACCGTACAGGAAAAGAGAAGCTAGTATACCCTCTGTTTTTATTTACTTTGCATATTAGCATCGTTTAAAGTTAGACTTTATGAACTTTGATCAAGTTTGTAAAAAACAAGAAACCACCTAACCATCTGCTTGATGCAGACGTACGGTGCTGGTGGAAAGTTTACAATCTAGCCATATGAGATCGATTGCTAACCACACATACGCCAATTATTGCCGGTGCACGGACAGACAACGGACGTGGACGCGACGGGAGGTCCGTCGACGTTGTACAAACGATGCCGCCGGCGCAACCGGCGACGGCGACCGGTGCATCTATCTAGATATCTGCTATATGTGCGCGACGGCGACGGCGACGAGGCAGACGGGTGGATCAGTGGCATCTAAATTTGGACGTATACCTGCAGACACAGCACATGACATGCATGTTCGGAACGTGGGAATTGTAGAGCTAGGCAAGCAAACCGATCGAATCTCGATCGGACGTGAGATCTACGTCCGTGGATACGATTTGCTTTAGCTTCACACAATCAGCTGGCGAGTTACAGGACAAGATTTCGAGAACGTGCGTGTAAGAATATGGAATTAGACGCTGGGCAACGGATGGCCGTACATGTCTAGCCAAATAAAACTGATACCATACCATGACGACATGTTATGCTCACGATGGAACGTGCGTGACAGATCTATCTGGCCGTATAGATGGGATCGGATGGATGATCGAGGACGACGAACGGATGGATAGATACACGCGAGACGACGCTCGCACGGAGATCCGATGATCTCTGTGAGGGCGACAGGGGACAGGGGTGGATCGGCGGCATGCAGCTTTGCAAGAAGTACGCAAGCGCCGGGTCTTAACATTGACGAAGCCATCACACACGCCTTACTATTGATGGAAATGTCGTTTCCTACAGGAAGAATATTACGCTTTTTTTATACAACAAAGCATCAAGACTAGGATTTGATCCCGGGTAGGCCTGGGGTACAACTGGCCTTCAAACCATTCAACCAATAGTTGCTTCTATTGCTAGCTCGATATACTATGACATAAAGCTTGAAAAAATATATAATATGACATATATGTATATAGAGTTAATTCCACATCCCACCCTTGCTTATATGTCACTCAATATTACATGCCTCAGATATATATTACAGCAATTTTGCATCTGGTATATGGCATAAAACGCTTGGCTCTCGCGTCGCCCTTGCAGGTGGTGAGAGGGGAGTCTACGGTTTCTTGTGCCAACTCCACCCCTCTCCTCCCTCGCCGCCAACCGAGACGGTCAACATTTCGGAGCGCAATACGCCCGTATTAGTCGGAGCCGGCAAAACAAATGGCCGAGTCCGTAATTAGAGCTTGCTTCTTTTTTTTCTCATTCCGCCTGGTTTTTGTGTTACGCCTGGAAAAATCATCACACCTCGAGAGTTGTCACTTAAAATCCGGTTGCTATGATTTCGGTAGGTATATTACCGGCGTAAAAGCAATATGGGTGTAAATTTATTCCATGCTCCCAAGTAGGACCTTAACGATGAGATTGTACTAGTATTTGGTGAATTATGATGAGATTTTTAATTACCTCCGGGGATTAGTTAGAAGGTCATCGCTCAAATTAGTTGAGCGTGACTAATCAACTACCCTATTTTGGCATGGCAATGTATGTTCAGGCCGCTAGGTGTCACATCACACGTTCTCCTTGATGCCGACGCACATTCTCCCGATGGAACTTGTGCATGATCGATCAATCCATATAGGTATATACTTGGTACTAGCTTGCCATCAACCTAGCTCGCAATAATAGACATCAAAATGTTGGTGCCATATCAAGACAAAAAGAAATGCACGGCCCATGCCGTCGTTAGATCAAACGTGACAGGAGCGGTGGGCACCGCAATATCATTGCGACAAGGGCGATGCACCACTAGGCAATGTTGTACATCAATGCAACATGTGTCTTGCAACATGCAACATCGGTGATGCAACATGCATGCAATGTCGGTGTGAAATCAATTAAGGGTGCAGTTCCTAATTTGGTATGTCAATTATGTCCATGCATGGGCGCTACCTAGCTAGGGGGTGTGCCACACTACCATCTGCATGATGAAGACATATGTACGGTCCCGACGGGAACGTGTGTGATCTTGTTGTTGCATATATAAGATCAACCACGATACCACATATGTGCCAATTATAGGTGGCATGCGGACAGTGGATGGATGAATCGCGAGACGATACGATCCATGTGACCGGAGAGCCGACGATGATGATGTCGCCAGTGCAACCGGCAATGATGTTCTCTGTGGCGGTGATAAGAGGCGGATCAGCGGCAGCTTTGTAGATAGAAATGGCATGTGTATCACACATTTTAAGCTTCCTAATCGAGAGGGAGAGGGGGGGGGGGGGGGAGAGACTATTGGCTTGACTCTAAGGCTAGTTATTAATCGAAATTCCTGAGCAAGAAAACGCTCGCCCCCTAGACTCCCCATCGAGTTGTTGTCTCGCGCGGTCATCCCTCTAAACCGCCTTCTTCTCCAGCGTTGGCGAACCACTCTCGCATTCTCACCCACACCCGAACCCGTCAACCTCAGCATTGCCTCCACCCATGACATGGCGGCCAGGCACACCGTCCTCGTCTCCGACTAATTGTTGGCGTCCACATGCGGCTGCGTCGTCTCCTGCTCAGGGTTGTGTTTCCTCAAGCCAAAATCAACCGAACTGTTTTTTAGTTGTCTGAGGAATAGCAAAAGTGTGTCATCTTTATCGGGAAAGCAAAAGTGTGTCACTAATTTCAGTTCATTTTCATTGATAGGGTGTATCAAGAAAAAATAAAACAAAAACGCAGGACAGATCCTTGTAAAAAAAAAGCTTAAATTATATGTGTGTGAATATGGGTTAGATCGATGTCACAGGTGAACTATAGTTAATTACTAGCTAGGTAGGGCGCCTTGTCCTTAGGTGTATGGACCATATACTACCATCTTGTACTCCCTATCTAGTCCCTACACTAGATACAATCTAGGAGTTGTTGACGACCAACTGAAGAAAACAATTTGAAGCAAAAGCTGTTGTATGAATCTTCCTACACTCCAAATGATGATGTAACAGACTATGGAGAAATGCCATGTCTGAAAACAGATTATGCTCTCCGGTGTCTGTCCCTTTTGCGGCCACTACCTACTAGATAGAGTATTTCCGGCTAAACTCTAACTCCAAAGTCGTCGCCACACGTATAGCTGTATGTGCCCCAGATTAACCCAGCGTAATGTTTGTTCCAATCCTGGACTATCACGCATGTCGTTACATACATACATTTGTCTGTGTTGCACGAAAGACCACCTGACTTTCTCGGCAAAAAAAAGACCCTCAAAAGTCAATTTCATTTTCAGAAACAAACTTAATTAGATGCGAATATCGACACTTGCAGAGTTAAGAAACCTGCCCTCTGACTCCGGCGCAGAGCATTTGATTCCCATGGCCGCCTGAACTCTCCGAGCCGGCGAGATATGCTTGTATTTGCCGACCATAGCTTAGAAAATGCAGGGTGACGAGGCATCATCTCATCAGCTGTGCAAAACAGGATAGCTACTGACTTGTACATACTACTCCCTCCATTCCTAAATATAAGTCTTTTTAGAGCTTTCAAATGGACTATCACATGCGGATGTATATAGACATATTTTAGAATGTAGATTCAGTCATTTTGCTCCGTATGTAGTCACTTGTTGAAATCTCTAGAAAGACCTATATTTAGGAACGGAGGGAGTAGTAGTTATTAAAATCTTGGTCCTTTGCCCAATTGGGAGTTTATACCGGGTGCTCCGTGACTCCATTGGTGTTGCAACTTGGCCACTTTGGGCAAGCAAGTGAAGGTTCCATGTACTTGGCGGACACTGGTCGCTTTCAGAGCTAGCTCACCGGCGATTCATGAGAGTTCGCCGGAAGCTTTAAGTGATCTGTCTGATCTGCAACTGGAGTATTTCGGTATGCTCCCTCCGTTCCAAAAATAAGTGACGTGGTTTTAGTTTAAACTACGGTGTTAGTAGTTGTTTGTTTTATCTGTTTGCAATTTGCGAGAACGACCGCTATACATAAGCCTAGCTAGGAGTACATCAGCAAATGATTATATTTTCTGGCTACTCAGTTTGGATCACGTATTATTGCATTGGTGAACTAGCAAGGTGGTGTATGTACTACTAGTGGACAGCTGCAGTTTGTAACCATCCTTCAAGATAAATTTGCCTCAAATCAAACAGCATCTGTGTGTGCGTGCGGATTCTTCTAGCTCGTCGTCGTTGACAAACTTTAAGGTCACACGTACTGATACTAGACAGCAACATCAACTTCTTCAGCCCGGTTCTCACTTTGCAGCACACCATGGATTTCTACGGCCTTTGGATGCATCTTCATGACATCCATCTTAGTCAGGCTGCGGTGGACACCATGGTTTGAATGCGACAGTTTCCGTACCTGCTCGGCTACTCCACGTCCTCGGCATACAAAAAGCAACTATATAATGTGAATGCTTCCATCTTTAGACCAGCGGTATATATGGAGTATTTGGTCGCCAACAAAGCACAAGTTCAATGCATACGGCTTATTCTTCATGATCGGGTTTGAACGGCCTATCGCCTTTGACGCCGTGGTTGGCCAAATTGTGGCTTATGTCAATTTTGCAAGAGGCCAACCGGAGTCCGCTGCGCATCTTCTTTCAAATGTAGATTCACTCGCCATGCTTGGGACGAGTATTAAATCTTGGTTTGGCCTCATTGAGGTCCACACAGATGATTGGGTCAATTTCAACTCAGTGATGTATTGGTGGTCTGCAATGACCAACGTCAATGTGACCAATGGCACTGGTAAAGTGAGAAGAGGAACCGCTTCCTTTCTCATGCTTGCCTCGTGGGAGGTTTGGAAGGAGCATATTGTTTGTCTTTAGGAATGTTTCCTCCGTGCCACATATAATTACGCGTCAGATTAGAGACGAGGCAAATCTGCGGGTTGTGGCGGGTGCTAAACATTTGAGTTCATTTATGTTGCGAGAGAAGTTCTTTGGGGAGTCCACTGGTGGAAAAAAGGCCTTTGGTCGCGGTTCGCAACTGCCATTAGTCGCGGTTGCGCAACCGCGACCAAATAAGCGCGACTAAAGCCCCCCACCTTTAGTCGCGGCTGCTTAAGAACCGCGACTAACGGCCCGTCCACGTGGGCGCCAGTGGCCGTCAGGCGGAGGACCTTTAGTCGCGGTTCTTCCGCCAACCAGCGACTAAAGGGTTTAGGGTTTTAGCCCCCCCCTAAACCTGTTTTCTGTTTAATTTGTATTGTTTTATTTCTTTTGTGCTTTATTTTAATTTTGAAGGAGTTTCATATATTCTACGGTACTACATACATGCATATGAATGTACAATTTCAAATAAATTTGAAATTAGAACCAAAAAGAATTCAAGAGGAATATACAATATATATTAAATATCATCGGATGACCATATACAATTTTGAACAAGTTTCCATACATGATTTAATCCATATAAAGTTCTCGTCCTCGTAATAGTGTTCTCCTTTAGGATGGAGGACTTCCTGCTGAACCATCCAGCTAGTTCCTCTTGAAGTGGTCGGAGCGAGCTTCTAGACTAAGCATCATCCGGAGGTTATTCCTCTGAGCATTGGTATCACTCGGAACCCGCTCAGAGGTGTATCTCGGATCCTCTCTGAACATAGTATCCACATAGATTGGTCAGCGGTGGCTGAATATCCCCAGCATTCTTAGGCTTTAACATTTTGAATTCTAGCTCTTTTTGAATTCACCGACCTTTGTATCTCTGAACCGTCTCCAAACCCTACGAGGCAAAGAAAATTAAATGAACAAGAGAGTTATTAGTTACTTGATATTAGGAAATGAGCGAAATAGGCCGATCGATATAGGCGCAAATGAATGAAAATAATTACTTCTGCAGCATTCTTCTCATGTCGGCCCAAATCTTTGGATCCATATTCAGAGAGTCGTGGGCGAGACATTCGAGGTGTTAACTTTAATTACTAGCAGAATCCAGTGGAACCTGCGGACACGATACATGCACGATCGTCATGCATAACTCATCGATTAGCCGCCACATACCATGCATGGAGTAAACAAAGAGAATGTGCTCAAGACAGAAACACTCACCCAAAATGGTAAGGAAATAGAATATCACTTTTGAGATCCTGCTTTGTAAGAAACTGCCACAGGTCTGCCTCCACGTCGGCGGGGTGGCGCTCCAACACATATCCATTAACGATGTGTGGGTCAATGAACCCAACATCATGGATGTTCCTTACTCTGCATTCCTTAATCTTCATTCTGCATATATAATAGCGGACACAACAATATAGTTAGGACATATATATAGTGCATGCAATATGAACGAGATGGGGTAGAAATTAATAAATCACTTACGAGCGTAGCAATCGATGATAGATTTGTCGAGCTTGCGCAGATTGAAAAGCTGGAACAATTCACTCAGTGCAATTTGTACATAGTAATGTTTGAAGTGATGCTCATGTCTAACTTCCGCATAAATATATTCTTTGGCGTTTTTATTTTTATGTAACCCTTGTACCAATTCAGCAGACCTTTCATTTGGTCGGTAGATCCTTTTCTCTCTTGAGGCTCGACGAGAGGCCCATTCTTGACATATGTAATTACTACCTCCTTCACTGGCGCCTCATCAAGGCCTAACAGTTCACGAAGAGTAATACCTAAGTTGGCGCTTGTTCTCGGCACCGTTACAGTCAATCCATGTGTTGCCGCAGCTTGTATGATCTCGGGTCATCCGGACAGAAGGCTTCCACTATAAGCGGGGCAATCGATTGTTTACTTTGTTCCCGAGCTGGGCAACTTGTTTCCGCTTTGTTTACTTCGGCCTTCTCCGCTCTTTGTTCTCCTTGAACATGAGTGCCTGCCTGCAAGTTCACGTTCATAGTCGTTAGGCAGATTCTTGCGGCTTGGGACGGTGTGCTCAAAATGACTTAGCCCACTTCTTTTGCTTATCGAGAAAATACTGGCTTGGGCTCGGGCTCTCTTTTCTTCTTGCAGTCCGCCTTCCATTTCTCCAAATCAGCAGCCAGCGGCAGCGTCGACTTCCTCGGCACTCGTTCCCAAGGCCTTGTGGGAGAGGCTTGATGATGGCTCCGTACCTTTGTGGTCTTAGGTACATAAGGGTCCGGGTTAATAATCAGGACTGCTTACGCCTCTTTGCGGAGGTGGATTGGGGCGGCGTCGATCACCCGCCGGACGAGGGCTGAGGTGCGGCGGCTGATCACCCGCCGGACGTTGTGGGTGAGGCGGCGTCGGTGGCGTGGCGGAGGTGTAGGTGAACCGCCACCACCACCGCCACCACCACCACCGTAGGGGTGGACTTGTTGTCCTTGGCGCCTCGCT